>CM031235.1:954623410-955284436 GCA_018340775.1 Taxus wallichiana var. yunnanensis
GCCTCTCTGGATTTCGAGTAGTTATTGTATCCTTTGAAGTTCTGAAAAATGGGATTAGTTTGTCCTCCTTGTCTCATTGTTCTTTGGGTGAATCTTCTATCCACTAGCTTGAAAATCTATGCTCTTCTTTGGGGTGCTAGAATTTGTCTCTACCTTTCCAATTCAACAACACGTTCCTCTTCCAGGTCTAGAATCCTTATGGCAATGAAGTAATGATTGAAACTTCATATATTATGCCAAAAATATTCTCTCAGATCAGAAGCAATGTCTTCTTGGATGTGAAAGAGTAAATCAGGTCTCTCAACAAGAGGATTTCCTAGAATAGCCATGATTTACATCCATGTAGTTTGTGTGATTATTCAATTTCAGAAAATTTTCCTCTAGAATCTTTTTTTTTTTTTATGACCACGAGGTCATTTTTAGGCACAGATCTTTGTAAAATATTCCCCATGGTGGGTGCCAAAACTATTGGTGAGAAAATTTGTCCTGTGGACAAATTGGTGGGTTTCAAGCCAATGCTATGGGAATATAAGTCCCTCTACTTTAACGGTGCAGCTTCCGTAGGTGCATTCATAAAAGATTGGTTTCATGGTGGCCTCTTGACTAGAGATCTAACAGGGCACTACTTTGTCCCTCTGGAAAAGCTAACAATGTCTCACTAGAGAAGAAAGTTTGTCTTGGAAAGGGGAAGGGGAGTGAAAATGGAGTTAGGAGAAAACTAATGTTGTAAGTAGAATATTAGATGCCCACACACATTAATTAGAAATTTCATTTACATGCATTTATAGTTAGAAGAAAAACAAATCCGCAGGAGAAGCTACAATCAATGAAATTCATTGGTCACAGGTACCAATCAATCCCTCAATCAAAGAGGTGAAAATTCCTTCTTTTATTATTAAAGATAAAGAAGAATTTGTAAAGAGATTTGAGAATAGAGGAAAATCTAAGGAGAAGGGAAAATAGAAGAAGTATGGCATTTTCTATCTTTTCCAGGTACAGAGCACTCTGGTCTTTTTAAAATCAATCGCCAACCCTTGGAATGGCTCTGAGGAGCCATTATATCTAATACCAAAATGGTTACAACTTTACAAATCATTTACGCCTCTTCAAATTCCTCCATTGCGAAGAAAACGCTCATGGCAGGTTAAAAACCAGATCTTGTAATGCAAACATTACATTTGGTTTGCTAGTTTGAATACAGACCATTTGATTTTCTCTTATAACTTTGAAATCAGGGCCGTCCACGTGGTAGGAAGAGATTGGAGCGGGTACGGGAAAGCCCTTTGCGTTTTGTGATTTTTTAGAGATTTGGAAATTTGGAACAAATTGGCCCGCACCCCCGCTTCAAATTTTTAACTTAGGCACGTGGCACATTTTCATTGGAAATGGGGTCATGGCCCTTTTCTCAACATTTTAACCTTTTTGGAAAAAATGCTCAAAACTCAAAGTTCTCCGCTATTCTACTGCTTCGATTGAACTCTTGACACGTGGCATCTTCTGATTGGAAATGGGGTCGCGGCCCTTTTATCAACATTTTAACCTTTTTTGGAAAAAGTCTATAAAACTCAAATTTCATTGTCATTTTGCTCTCCTGCTTTGACTTTTCAACGGCGTGTCCCGAGACCTTGGTGGAGCCGTGGAGCATTCTAGAACTTTTACTTCACTTTTGGGAATTTGGTTAAATTTCCAAAAGTCCCCCGATGGTCCGCTCTCCCACTTTGACTTTTCAACGGCGGGCTTCACCTTTGACTTTCTCCCTATGGGCTTCAACTTTGACTTTTTCCTTTATAGCCTGATCGGGGCTATGGGTCACTTTTTAACTTTTCACCTTTTTAAAAAAGAGGCTCAAAAACACAAATTTCTCTGTGCCACTTCGCTCAGCTTAGGTATGTCCACGTACCCATGGATGATGGGGTCAAAATTTGATGGGGAAGAAAACACCTATCATTCTCGACTGTGGGAAAAATACACAGAGGAAGAGAACTTCATCATTTTGAGTCCAATTTTTGAATTTCCTTTATGAGCCAGAGGCATGGAGGCAAAACAATGATTTGATGACCCAGGCCATAGAACAAGTGAACAATTTCGATCAAAAATGAGATTGTAAGGAGGATATTACATGCACGAGATCGGGAGATGTATAATTTCTTAAAACGAGCAAAACAAATATTTAAACAACACTAGGGCATGATTTTTGTTATTTATTCTAAATTTCAACTTGGCTTAAATACTTTAAGATGGTGAGAGCTTAAATTTTTAATTTAACTTAGAAAATGAAAACTGATTTTCAAGAGACAACATGTAGATAATCCCAACATCCACCCACAGATAGATACAAAGGTAATCAATTATATAGTTATATGATATATTCAATTAATCAAGAAATTGTTGTAGAATTTTGCTTATAAATTTTAATATGGTATGTTATATATAGTTTTTGATGTGTATATATTTTTTTATAAATGCAGGGTGAAGCAGAGCCTAGTGAGGGATTTGATACTCACCCTACTAGATGGCAAGGAGACTATCTAGATGATACATTGTACTCATTTTCATCATGTACATGTATATAGTGTTTACACGATATTTGATATGACTTAGACATGTATATATATTTTTGGGATATTACTTGTATATAGATATTGATTTATCACATGTATCTTGTTGATCTATACATGTATTTTATTGATTGACTTAGAAATGTGTTAAATGATTGATTGATTTATGAGTTGTGATTACAACATGCAATGTGATGATAAGAATGGATTTAAGAACATGTTATTAACTTTGTAAGATGAGTCATTGATTTATGTTACTTTAGAGAAAATTATCATTTAATATTATTTGTGTACTCAAGTAATGCATGAACCTAAAACTCTCTAACTTAGATATTATGAACCTAATGAAACATGAACCTCATCATAGTAATGCATAGGATATTATGAACCTAATGAACATATTATTAACTCATTAATTTCTACAAGATATACTCACACCATCAAATAATATAAATTCATCCTTCTAATTGACACTTAGATGATTAACACTTTAATCCTCTTAAGAGTTAGAATGTGGTGCACAAATGAAGTTTCAATAGACTCTAGGATTCATTCAACAAGAAGGATACATTGACTTTAGAGTGAAACACTATCCCTAACACAATCGTAGATCACTAATTATCATAACCCATAGTATTTTTCATACATAAGAAATAAGGAGTATTTCACGTTATGGTTCACCATGCTCCATCCTTTTGGATATGTATTGCAAGAATCAAAGGACTTGGAAATATATCTTGTTTCTATTAAATGGCTGAACACATTGCCACTATTTAGGAAGAGGTAACACATTTTTGGAAAGAGTAATTATTTTCACAATTTGAAAGACAAATGACCCCATTAGTTACATGGAATTTGAAAATAAAATAATAGTATGCTAAACCATTCATAGGCTCAAGGAATATATGAATTTTAAGATTTAACATAAGTTTTGTAGGCAAGGGATAAGAAACATTCTCTGGCCTTAGGTTTAATACAAGAAAGTTATATATTATTAATATCAAATGTTAATTAAAAAATAATATAGAACAAGGTACTTCTCAAAAGAGTAAGGTTTACAATTCCCAATTTAATGTTTTAAATGAGTCTAAAAATTGTGTAAATATTTTATAATGAAAACTAATAAATATCAACGAACATTTTCCAATGTTTCAACACACATACTACAAAATTTTAACATGTATTTTCAAGATTCAATGGATACCACTTCTAATATTATCTTAAAACAAGGTTACTCATATAATTACTATTCAAACTTTTCTTGTTCACATAATAAATAGATTTAATTCTTCCTTTCATGGAAATAAAATACATGTTATGTGTAAAGTAGAGATGGTTCAAGAAAATTTACATTCTATTGGTAGAGCCTTTCCACATGATGCACAACAAAATACGACACAATAAAATTCTTTTATGTATTATAAAACAATATGAAGGCTATTATATAGCCATAACAATAGACAAATAACTTCCTACAAAATAGGAAGTTATACTAACAAATAATTCATAAGCTTACAATTAACCCGTTAATAGATTTACGGGTATAACAAACTAACATAGGTGAACTAACAAACTAGTAAGACTTATTTACCACATGGTAAATAGATCATATAATGTGAGCACTAAATTATTTATTTCCTAACACATTCTAGTAGAGATGGTTCAAGAAAATTTACACAAAATCGTAACATTATAATTATAGCATTAAGTGATGCACCATCATGGCCACTCAATTTTTTTCTTAAAGAGTTAGATTTATTTATTTTCACAAATTGACCTTATAACAATTAATAATAACCAAACACACTACGATATAGTGACCCATTATAATAAAATTTACCATACAATTGCTAAAGGTAGCATACCATAAATGATTCATGAAAGGTTTTATTGTGATATCAACATTGATGATGTACCAAAGGCTATTCCCACATATCAGTTCAACAATCCCAACAAAATTCAAGAAATAGAGTTGAAAGTTAGTTTAGAGCATCTTATGGAATTCTCAATTCTTGTAAATTAAAATTCCTATAAAATGACACTCAAAATAAATAACCCCATAATTAGAAACCAAATACATCACTTTTTTAGAGTTTTCTTTCTTAGGGAAATAGTAAGGGGGAGTCAACAAAAAAATCAGCCCAAAGTATATTCATTTAGCCATACCATTATGGAAGGTGTTTATAAGGTTTGAAGGGGACAATTTGTAATCAACATGCAAAGGTGGGTTTAATAATGAGCCAAAATAAATATATGACCTTGGGATAATATTTATGTACCTGAAAATATGTAAATGTAAAGATAAAGAGAAGGAAATTGTGTTATTACATTATGGTAACACTTACTATAGGTATTTATTTCTTGTTTATTTCAAACTCGTTTTACAAGTTCAAGGATCTATTTTAGCATGATGAAGGAGAAATTTATTCTTATAGGTACAACTTGGAAGGGTAACCTACTTGAAAGATGAGTCATTGATTTATGTTACTTTAGAGAAAATGATCATTTAATATTATTTGTGCACTCAAGTAATGCATGAACCTAAAAATCTCTAACTTAAAGATATTATGAACCTAATGAAACATGAACCTCATCATAGTAATGCATAGGATATTATGAACCTAATGAACGTAATGAAACATGAACCTCATCATAGTAATGCATTCATTTATAACCATAGGTCTAAAGACCAAAATAATAGGTAATAATGGTTACACAATATCAAATGTAAAAATAAACTTTAGATTCAAGAAGGAGGCACAAAGAAGATTCAAGAAGGAGGCAACCTAATTTAAATAAAAATGAGGGAATATAATAGTTTGATCACTTTGATAATACTAAAAAGTCTATTAAAAAACTTTCCAAGTTGGGATTGTAAAAATGAAAAAATATGATTACATGTTGGGCATACTTGATCAAAATAAAATCATTAAGGAGATAATGAGAAATCTCAATTTAGAAATGTGCTCTTGATAGTTTCACACATTGTGCTCTCAATTTAGAAATGTCTTTAGATTTTCCACATCATCCAAGATCTCATAGACTCCAATGCACTTGAATGGGATGATCCTATTGACTATTGATCATGCTTTGTTTCCTCATCTTAATACTAAAATGTACATAAGTTTAAAAAACATAGCTCATGTGATATGAGTTATGCCATATGAATGACAATCATTCCTAATAATAATCATAACCCCATAGTATAAGCTTAAATTCATAGCAAGAAATTTTAATCCATAACATATAGGAGGAGGATATAAGTTTTAATTCATAGCAAAGAAATTTGTCAAATATATATGCCAAAGTGAAAATAAAATAGAGAAAATATTCCATTTAGAAGACATCAATATATAATATTATAGGTCCTTCTATATAATACCAAGTGGCTCAACTCTCATTGTTCAATGACCTATAATTTTTTTCATGATCTTCTACATCTAGTCTCCATTTTTTTTCATCCACGTGCATTCTTCACCTGATGCAATTGTAACCTGGTAGAAACTATGTGATGGGTGTAATGATATACCTTGTTGTCTAGTTCAATCAACAAAGTGAATCCCACTTTGGAGGAATTTCACTTTCATAAATATGTTCCTTGCACTACAACCGAGCTAGTATAAAATGTTGTCTCCTCACTTGTTATTTCACTTGTTATCTTTGTTCTCTCTTCTGTGCAACACAACAAGTAGTACTCCACTTTCTCAAGATTGTCTTCTTCTTGCAATGATTGCAAATACATCACCTATAACAAAATCATTGTACAAACAAGTTTTTTTGTTAGAATTAAATTTAAAGAAATATTCAATGATTTGTATACTATAAATTATATATATTAATTCAATGATCAAAGACAATCCTTTTAAACAAAAAATACCTTGTTTAACAAGTCCATATATGTGGTCATAATCAGGTGAAATCAAGGGCACATCTTCAAAACTATCATCATGATCTGATCCATATGAGTCATCCAAAACTAAAGGAACTTGCTTCCACTCACCTACATACCCACATTTTTGACTATTACACTTTGTATATGATTTTTTCATGCATTCATAACAAAAACAAGAATAATCTCTTGTATAGATTGTCCAGTTATTACTATCCACAATCATCACAGAGTGCAAATACCTAGAATTATGAATCCTTTCACATCCATGTTTTGTCCTTCGATCAATACTTGATTAATCATACAAAATCAATAAATTTTAACAAACATCAAAATTAAAAAAAAAATGTACATGTACATAAGTTTATGTGTAACTTGTAATCAATTTCACATCAAGATATATATGTTTCAAATGCACATACCTATTATCTCCCAAAAAAGGTTGTGTGGGGGCATGTTACTCTGATGTGAGGTTAAAGCTTGAACTATTTAAAATGTTTCCTACACCATTCAACAACAATGTGGGCATCAATCAATCAATCTCCCTCATAATCAAAGATTTGTTTCTTTAGAGCATGTTTGATGCATGCACCTGCACCATCATGATGTTTATCCATTCCCATGAAAACTCTAAAAAATCCTATAAATGAGGTATTTTGAGATAATCCTGATAGGGACTGAGTGTAAAGAAATGGCAAGAGGATTTGAATTATGATGTGTAACCATCCGACCAAACAAAATGTTGATCTATTTGTACTCCTCACTAATTAAGATATTGGAAAAAAATTCAAAATAATGTTGTATGAAGTGGGTGTCATGTTCCTTGTCATCACTTATATAGAAGTGATACTCCTTCTTAATCACTTGCTTCACATATGTACTTTCAACCCCATCAAATCCAATTGTGCATGCCTATAAAATACATGAACCATGATGGTAACTCTGATCAATATGATAATATTGTGTTTGAATCTCTTTTTGATGAGAAAATGAGTAATTCTCAAAAAATAAACCACGAACAATATGGAACCAATAGGGAATGTGTCTTTATTGGTCTTAAATTACGTAGCTTACCACTTTGCATAGTGATAATGTTTGATGTACGAACTAATCAAACTTTGGAAACTATGCATGAATGTTGTAATGGGGATTTCCTCTTCTACCAAGTCCAACCTGGTTGCATTCTTTCCAAGTCGTGTTGAATATTTTATGTATTTGAACCTACAAAATCAATACATAATGGACAACTTGTTATATTCATTTGTAATAAACATAAAAATCAAAATAAAATATGTACATCCAAATTTAAAATTAATTAAATTTTATTTATTTAATAATCACCTCTTGCAAGTCACCATTTGAATTATGTCCAAGTCTTCATTTGTTTTTGGAAATAATTTCAAGTCCCCACACTTGTCACAAACACCTTTGATGCAAGCCATAGGACCGTCCACATTATCATTGGATATTGTGCAAATAATAGAAGCTATGAATTCAATCAAACGTCTAGGGGGCATTTTCTAGACCATTTGATGCTTTCTCATAACTTTCTATACACCTGAAAAACATAGATTTTGATTACATAAATTAAATCACATCTCATAAAACAAAATAATCAAATTTATAATAAACCTATAAATGAAATCACACCTCAATATATGTAATATTTTTTTGTGTACCTGATAGTGATAATCAAACTCGATGTGATAATGGTAACAACATGTTTCAAGGACTTTATCTTCTCACACATACCAAGGATTCAAAATATCAAACATTCGTTGTCCAATATTAACATGTGGATGTTCTTCTTTAAACTTGATGTACATCTCATGTTGAGTTATTTTGAGCCAATGTTTTATATGTTCATCATATTCATTGTGAGTTATCTTGTGTTTCAAAACATCCCTCACATTTGGAGAAGCATAAGTCCTCATTCTAAAAATTAGAAACTATCTTCATAATACTATCCTCAATTTTATCAGAATGTGGATTTCTACACATTAGTTCCCAATTTTATTCCATAGTAGAATCATCAAATGTCTTCCTCCTCTTCGCATACCTATTGATAGTCTTTCTAGAAACACCCAAGACCTAAGTAGTAATGCTAACATGACGATTCTTTGTTGTATCTTCACTTACAATGAAGTTAATATTTCTCTACGAGAAATACTCTTATTAATAGACCTAGTTTTTGTACCCACTGAACTTATTCCTTTAGACACATTCACAAAAATTCTTGTTCCAAATTTTGTGACTTTTCCCATCCAAAATCGACACCCAAAAATTCTAATGTTTCCTTCATATCAACATGATTCAAGAATGTAACCAACAAATGTGCTCTAACAATTGTAGTCAAATTAGAAAATTCACCATATAATATCTCAACACATTTTGTTGTTTTCTTTCTTGATAGTGGTTTTTGTTGGGAAAATTATTTTAATTTGTTGAAATCCATCTTCACCAAGTGTTTGACATTTTTCTTGGGAAGTAATTTCATAAATTTTGTTATCAAATCAACATATGATTTAGGAGAGGGGAGGCCTTCCTGTTGCACATCATTTGTGTCCATAAACACAATGCAAAAAAATTAACATACATGATTACACCATTCATGAATGATTTAAAAATATATAAGAGATTGTTTTGGAACATTGATTAATTTTATTTTTAGTAGATTCTTATTGTCACATGCATATATCCTTTAGCTATTTTATTGGAATGTAGATCATCTAATAGATGTAGATTTTATTATAATGTAGATCTAATAGATGTAGATAGTTTCTCACCATACATATTATCATATTAGATTAGTCTCACATATTTTGACCATTTGGTGCATAGTTCTTACAAGGATATGAAGATATAAAACATGACTTTTTCCTATTCTTACAAGGATATGAAGCTAGAAAATTTAAGCATAAGTAAGCACTCAAAATGGGTTAATCTGAAAATTTAGGAGCAATCTAATCTACACTCTATTTTTTTAATGATGAAAATATTTATGAATCAAATAATTTCATGTTCAAGAAATAAATGAAACATGCACTCATAAAGTTGGAATTAGCTTTGAGATAGGGGATAGTTTTTATATTTATTATATAAAGTGTGCAATGATTCCTAAAGTGCTAAGATGGATAATAGTAGTGACCTAGTACATATGAAAAATATTTTGGTACTACTAAGTACATGTATGAAAATATTTTGGTACTACATGAAGGTGTAGGACCATAAATCATATATGTCTAAGAAATGGTGTGAGGTATTACTAAAATCCTAAGAATGTAAGAGTAAAGGTACTACTAGATTCCTAAGTCTGATAAAAAATAGATAAAAACATTACACAATATTTGAGGAGATACAATGAGAACATTCTAGAGTTGATTTGATTAGATCAACCTATGACAATAGATAGTATATAACTACTACAATTTTAATGAATTCCCAAAAGCACCACGAAATTGATTATGAATTACCTCACTTAGTTTTAAAACACGTCCCTATAGATTTAATTAGGTCACCTACTTACAATATTAATCTCTCAACTAGATATGCTACCCATGTGACATATTTTGAAGCCTCCTATATTAAATGTGACTTCAAACTCTTACACTCTTGAAGATCATACACATGTGTCATGTACACAAGAATGTGAACCAATATTCCAAGTAAATCCATATGTGCTCAATCAAATGACCTCTAATGTATTTTGGGTTTCAAGGGTAGATGTTTGCAGGAGTGGAAGACGAGGGTCTGGAAGGAATACACATGCATCAACCAGCTGCACTTCACCAAGAAGGAGTTACAAGATAAAGCAAGAAAAATTTTGAGAGACAATGTGCATGCATGAGAGCTCAAGATTCAAAAATGGAGTGGAATGGAATGCTCTTAGATTACCATGGACCAAAAAGAAGAGGAGTACAAATAGGGGAGTAAATGTGTAACTCCCATGTAAGAGAAGATTCCTCCATAATGGAGAAGAGGAGTTACTTTCCCAAATGGGAATGTAACTCCTATGACACACTTACACATATGACAGATTCTATAAGAGAATATGTCATAACTAAGATGACACCTAGATCTAGGTCCACCTAAGTGAGATGACTCACCCGGTGAGGTGGAATAACACTAAATAATTAAATAAAGTGATAAAAAAACCTACACCAACACCCCCTTCATCGATACTAGGATGGGGCTAGGTAAGTCAACAAAACACACAAGAAATGGGTCCCGGCAATAAGCTTGATGAGGTACCCATGCACAAAAGGTCTCAAGTAGTGAGGGGAAAACCCAGTGGGAAAAACCTCAACTTACAAGAGATAGAAAAAAACTCTCCTAAACTACTAAGAAGAAGGAGAGAAGAAGAAGTCTATCCAGCCTCCCAAGAAGATGATCTAGTCACGAGCCACCCTATGCTAAGTGAAG
The DNA here is from genome assembly GCA_018340775.1 of Taxus wallichiana var. yunnanensis. Taxonomy (NCBI): domain Eukaryota; kingdom Viridiplantae; phylum Streptophyta; class Pinopsida; order Cupressales; family Taxaceae; genus Taxus; species Taxus wallichiana. The sequence continues at coordinate 954,634,280 of CM031235.1, forward strand.
AGGATGAAGAAGACCCCTGAAGTGCCAAGGTGTTGTTCCAATCAAGGGAACAATGCTCAAGATGAGGTGGAAAATCCAGCTGCTCCATGAAGAAGTGCAGATCTAGAAGCAGTGGTAATGAAGGAAGGTGGAATGCCCTAAACCTGTGAAGGAGTGTACCCAATTCCTGATGAGTCTTGAATCATAGTGCCTACTCCCTGAAGTGTCTGAAGTGGACCAGAAGTGGGAAAATCAAGAGACAAATCCTCAAGATGTGGCAAGTGATAAGTGGATGGTGGATGTGGGTCCCCATCATCATGGAAATCAACTATGCTAGAAGAGATGTCCAAAACATCAGAAATGGGCTCAGAAGTATCCTCAAGTCTAGCTGAGTCGGATGAAGAATCAAGAGGAGAAAAGTGAGAGAATGAGTACAACCGAGTGTGATGGTCAGCTATACCAACTGCAACAATAACATCACTATGGAGCTCCCTAACATAAACTGAGTCCAAAGTGAACTCAACTCACATGCCCTGTCCAAGATGAGTGATCTGATAGACTGAAAGAAGGTTTGTTGAAAGTAAAGGGATACTTAAAACATTATTGAAAGTACCACCACTTACTTCAACTGATCCTCTTCCAAAAACTTGTGTAGTGGTGTTGTCACCAAGTTGAATAGAGGACATGTCACATGGCTCAAGTGAATCAAACTCAATGTCTGATGATGCCATGTGATGAGTTGCACCCGAATCAATGATCCATGTAGGGGTAGGTGGCACAAATGTCACTAGAGCTCTTCCCTTTGGTTTCTCCTTGTTGGATTCTTTTACTTTTTCTTTCTCTTGTACTTTCTCTTTTTCACTCTCTTTTTCCTTAGAACTGTCATGGGATGATGAAGGTGTTTTGAGAGAATCTAGGACTCTAATATTGTGCTTCTCAAGCAGATTAGTGAGGAGAGCAATATTTTTCTTCAAGCACTTTTCTTCATCATGCATGCCATGGCAGTATCCACATTTGATTCATTCTTTGGAATTTCGGGAGGTGGAAGAGGAGGTGGAAGAGTTGTTTTGGGGTTTGTCCTTCTTTTCATGATCTTGTTTCTTCTCCTTAAAAGCTCTCGGCTTTTCCTTTCTAGCAATGAGAGCATGGGATTTTTAGATTTCAAGGTGCCCATTTGAATCAATTTATTTTTTTCCCTGATCAAATCTGTAATAAACTCATCAAGAGAGGGCATAGACCAACTTTTTCCAAGTGCCCTTTTTGTTGCATGGAAGGTGGAGAAAAATACAAAGTATTTGGGACCAAGTTTGGTAAGGATGGATAAAATGAGTTGAGATTCCTTTTTCTTTATTCCACAATCTTCTAACTACAATATGAGTGATATGAATTTGGAGAAGAAGTCTTGAAGGGTGTCAAAATCATTGGGACTAAGGCTTATTAGGTTATTCTCAAGTTCATGTCCTTGCATTTCATCATGTTTCCCAAAAGTACTTGGAGAGTCTCCAGAATTTTTTTGGGTGTGGTGGAAGAGGAAATGTGAAAACATAGCTATGGAGATACACACATGGTCATGAACCCAATGGCTTCATCACACTTATCAAGCCAATTTTCTTTGTCTCTTTCATCATCAGGTTTAGCTTGCAGACTAGTGGCAATGCAAAACAATTTCTTTCCTTTTAAGGTAGTGTTCATAGCATTCAACCATTCTTGATAGTTGAATGGGGTGAGCAAGGGAACACCATGATTATCCATGACAAAAAAAGAGATGTAGAAAGAAAAAGATACCCCCAAATGTGGCACTTTATAACATAGTGTGTTTTACAAAACTGATATTCCCATCATGTAGTGTGTGGAAAAACATGCAAATTTGACTAAAGAAGTGCTCAAAAATGAGCAACGAGTCAAAATTTATGGCTTTAAAAGGATTCCCGCAACTGATAAGGAAAAGCTAGTAAGCCCTGCAAAATATTAAAAAGCACCCAAAACACATCCAAAAGGTATCGTGTTTGTGCCCGTTGGAATTGGAATCAAATTTTAGAAGGGGTTTGTTTTGACTGCAAGGGGGGATTAGCCTCCTGCCAACCCCGGACCTCACCCTCCGCCTTTGACACTTGAAAATAAGGTAAAAAGGAACTCAAGCTTATTTTAATGCCAAAATAAATGTTTTTCTTTTTACCTTAAAACATAAAAAAGTATTGTGACCAAACTTGTTGGTTGTTGGTCTACAGCTGAGTTAACAATCTCCACGTGCTACATGGAGGAGGGCAGCCACATGAGCCTGTAGAGGTAGGTTGAAACGGCTAGACCACGTGTTGGGAGAACTCGGTGCCCGGCTACCGTTGAGCAAAGGTTTGAAACGGCCGAGGAGTGTTCAGAGGGTAGATTCCCTTCAGAGAGCAAAGAACGGGTGGCAGAGATTCTCGAGCAACGACACAGACACAGACCAGTCAAAAAATCCTCCTCAAACAACGAATCCTCCTTAAACCAGTCAAGATCAAACCACACCATAGACCAAGAGGCCCGAGAAGATAAATGGAGGCACGTCAAACCAAGGCTGCAGAGTTGAATGTCATGGTAACGGCCATGAACCAAGCACGAGTTGAGGTCTATGGGTAGGGAGGATTCCAAACGATGCACACAGGGTTAAAAGTCGAGCATAGTGTCAAGGAGGTGAAGCCAATGTAGTAGAGAACAACACAAGGCTGAATCACGAAAAAAAAGAACGAGAAACTAGGGAGGCAACCCAACACGTGCACAACGAGTTGGAATCTGACGAGGCAAGGATAGCCAAAGCCGAGTAGGGAAGACTCCAATGCAAGCACGGTGAGAAGTAAACCAGAGCGTGTAGAGTGAAGTTTGAGCTGGAGCTTATGTAAGACAAATCCGAATAAATCCAAACTCGATCCTTTATGGTGAACACCGACACAGCAAGCTATTTACAAGGGAAATGTAATGAGTTGCCACCGAGCTGGGGCAGTTCGGTTCGAGCTAAACTCTTCCAGCTCTTGAAAAAACAAACTTGCATCCTTTTAACCTACAAAAAATGTAATTTCCCGATTCTAAACACAACCACAACCAACACGGACTGTTCAAACAAACCACTAAATATAACCATAAGAATCTCGAAATATGCAAGTAGAGCACATGCAAAAGAGAGCTTGCACAAGTAGCTACACGGTGGAACAATGGTGAGCAGCGTGATTCCAGTCCCCGAGCTCTGATACCATGCAAGAGTGGAAGATGAGGGTCTAGAAGGAATACACATGCATCAACCAACTGCACTTCACCAAGAAGGAGTTGCAAGATAAAGCAAGCAAAATTTTGAGAGACAATGTGCATGCATGAGAGCTCAAGATTAAAAAATGGAATGCTCTTAGATTACCATGGACCAAAAAGAAGAGGAGTACAAATAGGGGAGTAAATGTGTAACTCCCATGTAAGAGAATATTCCTCCATAATGGAGAAGAGGAGTTACTTTCCCAAATGGGAATGTAACTCCTATGACACACTTACACATATGACAGATTATGTAAGAGAACTTGTCATAACTAAGATGGCACCTAGATCTAGGTCCACCTAAGTGAGATGACTCACCCAGTGAGGTGGAATAACACTAAATAATTAAATAAAGTGATAAAAAAACACCTACACAAACAATGTTCACCATCAATATGAACCTTTGGTGATAACATGAACTTGTAGTAATGAATTATGTGATACCTCACATGAAGAAAAATGGTGACATAATGTTCTTAATTGTATGCTTTTAAATGTTTAATTATGAAAGCATGCAAAAACACTATTATACAAATGAAATATTAGGAGTGCAAAAAACATAAGGATGATGGAAAGAATGAGGATACACTTGTGCACATGTTTCATGTATATGAAAAGATGAAGTTAAATATCTACAACATTATGATAATATGAACATGAGCTATGTGAATTAACACTCATAATGAAGAAAATAATAAGGTTTATTAGATGAAGATAAGAGATACAAGGAGATAGGAGACCCATTATTCACACAAGATACACAACAAGAGGAATGTGTTGCATGGTGGTGATAAAAAATGATAGCATAAAAAAATTGGTATTTGTGAAGATGATATGGAAGTTAGGATTGGAATGGAGACTGTATCAAAACCTTATCTAGAAGGTGACATGGTTTATGAAAGGAATAAAAATCATTGTGAAAAATAATGTGAATTAGAGAAGAATATTAGTTATAAGAGATATTACACATAATATCTATAAAGGAGAACATACAAATCATGTTACTTATGTACCTATAGACCTAACCTAAGAAAAGAGCTTGATATCATCTCTAACCTAAGTGGGACTTTAATGAGTGAAGGATAATGATAACTAAAGGTTTAAAGGATGTGATATTTACGCAATGATGGGTAAATAAAGTAAATGATCATAAAATTATATAATAGTGTGTTTCATATGGTATGATAGATAAAAGTGAAGAACTAGGTATTATAGAAATTATACTTAACTAGAGATAAAAAATATATATGTGTAAACCTATGATAGTTCCATCACAAACATGAAAAGAGATAATATGAAATATAATGTATAACATTATAAAATTGATAAATAACATATCAAAATATCAAGTGAGAAAAAAATAGTAGAAATAAACCCTAAAGATTTCATGAGGAGTATGTAAAGCATGAATATAAAATATTGTAAGTGGATAAATAGTACTAGAGAAGATAAAGAAATGTGAATTTAGTAAAAGAATTTCAAATCATGTCACAAGGAGTCTATTATTTTATATATGTATAAACAACATGCCAAAAGATCTAGGAAGAAATAAATGGTAAAATTATATCTAAAGGATGTTGTAAGTAGTATTTAAATTGTAAATAATATGTAAAGGCATAGTCAACATGTGTGAACTAAATAAAATATGAAATAAGTAGATAATGTAGGATTTTAAGGGGTAGAGAAGATAATTAGACTAACCATCTTGTCTAAATTGTAGAATATAATGGGTAGCTAGAAAATGAGTTAAATTGTATTGTATAACCTATAGATGTTAGGGGTAGCCAAATTATTATACTAGATGACCTTTCTAGACTAAAGATGTAAGGAGAAGATAAAATAACATACTAATTTGGCTATCTAAACTAAGGATTATAATTGAGAAGTGTGAGAAAAATTATTATGAAAATAAAATGTATGAAAATAAAGGGTAGTATGAGGACATGTGGATGAAGACAAAATAGGTGGATGAATTTATAAAATATCAAGTGAGAAAAAAATCTAGTAGAAATAAACCCTAATGATTTCATGAGGAGTATGTAAAGCATGAATAAAAAGATTGTAAGTTGATAAATAGTACTAGAGAAGATCAAGAAATGTGAATTTAGTAAAAGATTTCCAAATCATGTCACAAAGTCTATTATTTTATATATGTATAAACAATATGCCAAAAGATCTAGGAATAAATAAGGGTAAGTGCACCATGTTGGGGGCCAAAAGGGGGTATTAAGTGGATGCATTTTTCTAAAAAAAAAAACTTCAACTTATGCGAGTTTTTGAAATAATTACACTCAAAATTGGAAGATGTTGTAGAAATATGAATCATATAATTTTGAGTCTAGTTTCTAAGATATTAAATTTTATTGAAAACGGATAAGTTTAAGTGGGTCAAACAATTAAAATACCAACAAATACTCTTGTTTTTTTAAAAAACATAATAGAGTGACTTTCGTGCCCCCCACCATTTTTTGAGCACCATTTAGTATTTTTGAAAACCCTTTAGTGGAAAGATAGCTAGAAGTATCTAGTTTGGGCTCCATTTTTAAAATATTTTTAGTAAATATTTTTTTATTTATGATTTTTCTAGTACATAAATTTTATGTTTTGAAAAATAACGAGCTCCGACCATGCCCCCTTAACTACCTCAAAAAATATAAAAAATTATATATATATATATATATATATATATATATATATATATATATATATATATATATGTATTGAATATGTATATTATGCCTAGTTTGGGCTAGTATTATTTTTTTAAATTTCGATCACCCAAAAAAAAAGATACACCATGAAAGATAGATATATTTGCACTTCAAAAAATAGCTATAAAAAGGCATAGTTACAAAATAAATAATATGGAAACCTTATATTAGTTAGAAAATTTGAAAAATTATATTTTTAGAAAAAAGAGACTCTTCTCTACGTCGTGGTATAATTTTTTAAAAAATGGATCAATTGTTTTATTTTGATTTATCATAAAGGAAGTGAAATTTTTACATTTTCTTGTAAAAACATGTTGTTTGCTATGTTTGTGCAAGTCCATGCCTCAGGCTTGAGGATCCAAACCAGATCCCAAGTCTTGAGGCATGGCTTAGGAAAAGAGAAAAATGCAAAATGCGTGCGCGTTAACGTGTAGTATAAACATTATGTATGCTTTTGACATGCTTCTATTTACATAAATAAATGTTTAATTATAATTATTATTTATTATTTATTATTATTTAAATTTATTTATGTAAATATAAGAAATTAGGTCACTTTGCACCTTATGGAATTAGTCTCATAGCTCAATGAGTCAAGGATTAGGAGATAGTTTTTTAAAATATAATATGGTCAAGACATAGGTAATTTTTAAGGATTTCAGCATTCAGCCTAAATATTTTAGCATTTAAATTCTACAATCGAAACCCTAAACCATAGGCCATAAAACTAAACACTAAAATGTAAACCTTGAGCCCTAAACCATAAACCTTTAACCATGATCCCTAAACCCTAAACCCTAAACCCTAAACCCTAAACCATAACCCTTAAACATTCAACCCTTACCCATGAGCCATAAACCCTAAGCCTTAAGCCCTAAACCCTAAGCCATAATCCCTAATCCCTAAACTATGAAACATGAGCCCTAAATTCTAAACCCTATAACCATTTGAACCGTATAAACTAAATCCTAAACCCTAAACCCCGACCCCTAAACCCTAAACATTAAACACCGAATCGCAAACCCTAAGCTTTAAACCCTACACCCTTATCCCTTAGCCCTAAAATAAAAACCTAGACCATATACCCTAAGCCCTAAGCCCAAAACCTAAACCCTAAACCCTAAACCCCGAGCCCTAAACCATAAACCCTAAACCTTAATCCCTAAACATTAAATCCTAAACCCTAAACCCTGAACCCTGAACCATAAACCCTAAAACTTGAACCATAAACCATAAACCCTTATCCCTAAACACTAAATCCTTAACCTGAAACCCTAAACCCTAAATCCTTAACCTCGATCCGTAAACCCTAACCATAAACACTAAACCCTAAACCCTAAACCTAAAACCTAAATCCTAAACCATAACCCTAAACCTTGAACCCTGAACCCTAAACCCTAAACCTTAAACCCTGAACCATGAGCCCTAAACCCTAAACCCTAAACCCCAAACCATATTTCATCAATATTTCCTAGTCTCGTGCCTAGAACCATCATTGAGTCTACTTATAGAACTACCTTGTTTATGAGAGGTGGGACAAGTAACTAAATGGATATGACATCTACCTTGTGCCTTGTAATGCATATATTACACATCTCTTCCAAACTTGTTTCTCCCCACATATACTTGCGCTCTTGAATGTAAATTTATTCACACTCTGAAACAAATTTCACATTTCTCATATTTCCATGTATGGTATTATGCAAGCTAGGATGACCCATTGGAAGCTAGAAAAAATAACCATCACACATAAAAAAATAAATCTTAAAGGAAACAAAAGAAACATAGAGAATATATCAATGAAGAGGTGTAGGATCATAATTGAATTTCCTATAGTATCCTATCCTCCAGAGAAAGATAAAGTTCAAGTGTTCTCTTTGGAATGGGTAGTAAATTTGATAGAACTTCCTAAAGTGTTCAAAATAAGCATAGAAATAGGGGAGTGACTAAGAACACTAAGGGGTTATCAATTGCCTAGTAAATATTTCTTGTTTAGTTCTAAATGGGAGTTACTTGACCTATGACTTAGTGACCTTCCATTCATTGATAATTCCTTATATGATAAACCCATGGATGTTTTCAAAATCCCTGAATAAAAAGATAGGGGTAGTCATCAATCCTAGTGAAGGGTGTGATGTGATTTCCAAGAAAATTGAAATTCATATAGATTTAGAGGTCATAACACGAATTTACAAATATCTCTATCATTATAAATGGAAGCCAAGTAACAGTGTCTCCCTGTACATCCAAGGATTGAGGACTACTGGGGTCTTTGGAAGGATTGGACAATCAGAATATGACATTTCCCTCCTTCAAAATATCAACAAATGAAAAACATCAAATTTTGATGACTCTCTTTGAATGTTTTGCCTACAAATTTGATGAACCCTGAACTCTGTGACCTAAACCCTTAACCCTCAACCATGAGACCTAAACCCTAAACTATAAACCCTAAACCCTAAAACCAAAATAATAAATCCTAAACCCTAAACACTAAATACTAAACCCTAAAACCTAAACCCTAAACCCATAACCCTAAACCATTTACCCTAGACCCTAAACCCTAAGCCCTAAGCCTTAAACCCTAAATACTAAATCCAGAGCCTTGAGCTCTAACACCCAAACCTTAAACTATTAACTCTGAACCCCAAAACTTAAGCCATAAACCATGAACCATGAACCCTAAACCCTAATCCCTAAACCATAAACCTTAAACCTTAAGCCTTGAACCCTACACCCTAATCCTTAAGCCCTAAACCCTAAACCTTAAACCCTTAGCCATAAACCCTAAATCTAGAGCCCTGATCTCTAATCCATAAATCTTAAACCCGTAACTAAGCCCTAAACCTTAAACCCGTAACTTTGAACCCTGAACCCTGAGTCGTAAACCTTAAACCATGCACCCTAACCCCTAAACCATAAACCCTAAGCCCTAAGCCCTAAACCGTAAACCCTAAACCTTAAGGCCTAAATGTTAAATCCTAAAGGTCCCTAAAACCTAAACCATAAACCCTAAAAACTAAATCATAAAAACAAAACCCTAACACCTAAACCCTAAGCACTAAATCTTAAACGCTAAACCCTATACCCTGAACCCTAAGCCCTAAACACTAAACCCTAAACTCTCGAACTCACGTAACCTAAACCCTTAATCCTAAAACCTAAACCCTAAACCTTGATCCTTAAACCCTAAACCCTGAACCCTTTGCCCTAAACCCTGAATCGTGACCTTTAAACCTTAAACCCTAACTCGTAAACTCTAAACCATAAACCCTAAATCCTCAACCCTAAACCTTAAACCCTAAGCCCTAATCCCTAAACCCTATACCATAAACCCTAAGCCCTAAATCGTAAACCCTAAACCCTAAAACATATACCCTGACCCCTAAACCCTAAACCTTGAACCCTAAACCCTAAGCCATGAAACTTAGGCCCTAAGCTAAAACCCAAAACCTTGAACCCTTAAACATAAACCCTAAACCCTAAACCCTAAAAAATAAACCCTGAGCCCTAAACCCTGAACCCTCAACTCTCAACCCTAAACCCTCAACCCTAATCCCTAAACCCTAAACCATGAACCCTTTGCCCTAAACCTTGAACCCTGACCTTTAAACCTTAAACCCTAACTCCTAAACCCTGAACCATAAACCCTAAATCCTCAACCCTACACCTTAAAGCCTAACTCCTAAACCCTTAATCCTTAACCCTAAACCTTAAACCCTGATCCCTAAACCCTAAACCCTATACCATAAAACCTAAGCCCTAAACCCTAAACTCTAAGCTCTAAACCCCGACCCTAAACCCTAAACCTTGAACCTCAAACATAAAACCTAAACACTAAACCCTAAATAGTGAACCCCGAACCCCGAACCACAGAACCTCGAACCTCAACTCTTAATCCTAAACCCTAAACCCTTAACCCTCATCCCTTAACCCTCATCCCTAAACCCTAAACCCTTAACCTTGAGCCATAAACCCTAAACTCTCAACCTTGACCCCTAAACCCTAAACCTTGAACCTTGAGCCCTAAACCCTAAGCCCTCAACCCTTAACCACGAACCATAAACCCTAAACCATAAACCCTAAACCATGAACCCTAAGCCCCGAGCCCTAAACCCCAAACCCTAAAATCTAAACCTTGAGTCCTAAAACCTTAGCCCTAAACCCTAAACCCTAAATCATAAACCCTCACCCAAAGGAAAGTCCTAAAAAGATCATTTAACGTGTTTCGAGTGTAGGGAATAGTGTTTAAGGTGATTGATCAAATAATTTAGTTTTTATGGGATACTACTTCCTTTGAAGGCCTAAAAGGAATTTTTGGCCATTTTGTATTTAATTTAACACCCTTGAACAAGCTAAAATGAGCTAGTCATGTCACCGCATTATCAAGGACCATTATTTGTGAAGTATTAAGGCATCATTTGTCTGCATAAGAGACATATGAGAAAAATCATGTATGAGAATCATGAATTTGATTCCATGAAAAGATGATTTTAGAGCTAGGAAAGGTGAGGGGATGATCTTTATATGGAGCACCATGTTTCTAAGAATGAGTAATCATCTAAGTTCACTTGATGCAATTCACTTGAAAACTATTCAATAACAACTCATTCAACACCTAGTAGTGTTATCACACCTTAAGGAGGAGGCACATTACAATCCCTTGATTTTTTCCATAGGACAATAATCCCATTCAGGGAAAAATCCTCTATCTACAAAGTGAGGATCTCTTTTTAGTAAGAAGTAGACAAACATCATATAGTTAATTCATGGTCACTAAAGTGAATTATGGACCAAATTTAAAAATTAGTACCAATTCAAATAGTGGTAGGGCCAAAATCTATTTTAGAAGGTCAAAAAACCTAAAAAATGACTATATGCTTTCCCAAAACAAAGACCGACTACAATATATATGCCCTGAAAGTTTTAGGTCATTTCTTGAAATCCTAAAAATGAGTAAGTATTGACTAGATTAGATTTTGAAAAACTATCTTCTAAATTATAATTGTTGGAGCTACGAGACCACTTCCATAAGGTGCAAAATGACCCTAATTTCTTATATTTACTAAAATAAATTTAAATTATAAGATTTATTTTATTATTTCTTATACTTAAACATTTATTTTTGTAAGTATAAACCACCAAAACACATATGCATGGTCCATACTACCTATAATGCGTATGCGTTATAATGTGTACAGCGTTATAGGTTCGAGTGATTCTCGAGCGAAACAAATTAAAAAAAGCAAGCACGTTTTAGCAAAAATTCACGTACACGTTTCATCTATTTTTTAGTTTTTGTCCACTTTTTGGCCCCCCAACTTCGTGCACTTACCTATAAATGGTAAAATTATATCTAAAGGATGTTGTAAGTAGTATGTAAATTGTAAATAATATGTAAAAGCATAGTCAACATGTGTGATCTAAATAAAATATGAAATATAAGTAGATAATGTAGGATTTTAAGGGGTAGAGAAGATAATTAGACTAACCATCTTGTCTAAACTATAGATTATAATGGGTAGCTAGAAAATGAGTTAAATTGATTTGTATAACCTATATAGATGTTAGGGGTAGCCAAATTATTAGACTAGATGACCTTCTAGACTAAAGATGTAAGGAGAAGATAAAATAACATACTAATTGGGCTATCTAAACTAAGGATTATAATTGACAAGTGTGAGAAAAAGTATTATGAAAATAAAATGTACGAAAATAAAGGGTAGTATGAGGACATGTGGACAAAGACAAAATAGGTGTAATAGATCGTAGTTGTAAGTTTCCTCAATTACCTCATGAATGTATCATTGAATATCATAACATGTATGAATTATGGTGTCTTTCATCTCTTCAAATACATGAGATACTTTTTTATGGATATCATAAAATGCATACACCATAAATTCATTCACTCTCATCGAAATATGAGGAAGGATATCTTGGAAAACATTAATCATAGAGGGTGGGAGGGTAGGGATAAAAAAGAGGGATATCTACCTAAAGGGTTTGAAAGTAAGGATCTGATACCTTATCTAGTCAAAAATGTATGTGTTTATGTAGATGGGTAGTCTATAAGGTACTTGGTTTAAAATTTTAAAATGAGGTTAAGAATTGTTATGACTTTTGGTGTTACATGGTTTTTTATTGGAAATATAATATTTTAATGTGATATTGGAATTAATAAAGGGTCATATGAGTTTGATAAAATTTAATATTTCTACACCACTTTTAGGATATCATTATACCCGTTTCTTTTGGATTATCATCATTATGCAAATATAAATTGAAAATAACTTAGAAGATTAAGGTTTTCTAGTTTTGGAGGAAAATATAGAATTTGAGGTATGACAACATGTCTTGAAACTATACAAATCTATGATAATATGAGGATTTATAATTATGTGCAAGCTAGATTTGTTGGTAGGAGGATAGGTTTATAGCCAAACTTGTCTAAGGGATACCAAGCTCAGAGTTAAATACACAATACTAATCATAGATTGTATTCTAAAACACACAATACAAAAGCACAATATAGAAGCACAATACTAATCATTATATTGTATTTATAATATAATATTCTTCTATCTATAAGGCATTCTAAAGCTAAAACTTCATATTTACCCTAGACAGAAAAATAAAATTACGATATCAAGGGTTTCAAGTATGTATGTACCAATTTTTGCAGCCATCTCTCTTTTTGTTTCTTCCTATGAAGTGATCTTCTAACATTCTCCTCTGCTTTCCTTTCCTTGGTATATTTTTTGCTTGTTATTCTTCTCATTTCCCATGATTCCTCCACTTCATAATTTTCACCTGCACACAAATTGAGCTAGATATGGATCTAAGAATAAATTCAATGGAAAACTATACACATGTAACTCTTATTATATAGAAATCTTAATAGAAATTGGGTTATTTTTAATTAGATGTTTTTCTAACTTTAAAACTACTTTTCTAATTTTAAAACAATTTAAATCTAATATACAATTATTTAATTTTTGTAATGTTTTTTTAATAAAATTAACTATGTTTTAAAGTTAATTTAATTATATATAAATAATATAATGTTTTTATTTTTATTTTTTAAAATATTAAAAATATAATATACTTTTGATTAAAAACAAACAAAAATAATATGAAAAATATATTTTAAAATTAAAACCATTGAAATTGAATCTAAAAATAAAATAAAAATAATATTGAAAAAAACTTTGCTTTTAAACTATAGTTATTAAAAATTATTTTTAAAAACTAAATTTGAACTATCAAACATAGTCTAAAATTAAATGTGTACTTAATGACGCTAGGTGGCGGGTTTTGGGGTGTTCACGCGAACACCCTCACTTGGAGCTTATGTGGCACCTATGTGGCACATTTTGGCCCTTAATCCATTTGGAGGATAATTATTGGCCAAAATGTGCCACATAGGTGCCACATATTTAGGGTAAATTAATTAGTTAAATTACAAAATTTTACACCAAAATACAAATTTTTATTACCTTTCTAAAAATATAATTTTCATTTAAAAAAATTATGTTTTACTATTTTTTAATTTTTTTCAATGTATGGTATTTTACGACAATTAGTAGTACACTTTCAACACAATTTGAAAAATAGTAAAATATTCCAATTTTTTTGAAAAAATAATCTTACTATTTTTTGAATTCTTCTTTGTAGTTATGAAAAAATATTCAATTTTGTTATAAATCTAAAAATATATTGGCATAAACATATGTACGCCCTTAATATGAAAATATCTTCACTAAAAATAACAAAATATATAAATAAAAAAATATGATTTTTTTTTTCCAGAACTCAATATTCGAATCTAGAACATATATCTAAAATGTCATGGTGAAAAAACAAGTTTTCATTTAAAAATGACGCCGAACAGTTATTGCTCTATTATAAAATAAGAAACAACATATGAATAAAATTAAGAAAAAGACTAGATTTTTTTCAAAAAAATAAACTTACATGTATTCTACACTCTAAACACAACATTTCGTTAGTTTGTGGAATTTCATGAATGTGTACGGTTTTGTGGCTATTTCCTTTGGAATTTCAATGAAACTGAAAATTTATGTTTATAAAGGTACAACAAATGCAAAAAAGTGGGACACACTTATATGCTTTCACCCTACACCTATTAAAAAAGTATATTATTCCTACACAAACAATATTAGTTACATGTGCTTCACCTAGTCATCTCAACTTCGTATGGACTGTGCATTGCGAGGTTAAAGGGACCATAAAAAATGGTGAGGATTCAACCGGGGCTAAGTCCAAAACCCAACAACACTACTTGCTTCTTGTAGTATTATACAAGTACACTTTTCAGTTTTAAGCTCGAGTAATTACAAAATAACAAGTGATGCAAGACATAATCATTGGTAATTGAGCCCTCCAGGGGAATGGACGTATGAAAAAATGAATATTTTTCATGTGCTCATGCTCATCATTATGGTTGTGATCTCTGTTATGTTCATCCTCAATAAGTTGTGGCAAAAATCTATTAAAGAGGCCAAAGACAATGCTTTCATTTATGCTCAAGGTCATAGCCTTCCGATTCGACCAAGGATCATACCAGCCGAGTGGTGGAGTCCTCACAAAGATGGGTAATATGGCATTATCCTTTCACTCATTTTGTGTCCTTCATTTTTATTGTAATAAACCCATTTTCATTATTCACATGAGTTCAATTGGTTATATGAACTACAAGTAGAAAACATATACCACTTGAGGTCAAAAATTCAAGGTTTTTAATTGTAAGACATTAATTTTTTTGAGAAACCTAATGAGTACATGAATGGAAAGTTAGAAGGATGATGTAAGACACAATAATTGGTAATTGAGCCCCTCCAGGGAATGGACATATGAACAAAAGGAATATTTTCATGTGTTCATGCTCATCGTTATAGTTGTGATCTCCGCTATGTTCATCCTCAATAAGTTGTGGTACAAATCTATTACAGAGGCCAAAGACAATGCTTCCATTTGTGCTCAAGATCATGGCCTTCCGATTCGACCAGGGATCATACCAAACTGAATGGTGGAGGCCTCACAAAGGTTGGTAATATGGTGTTCTTCTTTCACTTATTTTTTATGCTTTGCTTTATTTTAATAAACGCTTCACATGAGTACAATTGGTTATATGAATGAAAAGTAAAAAAATATGTCAATCGAGTTCAAAAAATCAAGGTTTTTGATTGTAAGACATTTTTTTGAGATACCCGATGAAGACATAGATGGAAATTTAAATAGATACAAGACATAATCATTGGTAATTGATCCCCTGGGGAATGGACATATGAACAAAAGGAAGTATTTTCACGCGATCATACTCATCATTATAGTTGTGATATTTGTTGATCACCCGGTTTCGTGTATACGTTGTGTTACACCTCCCGGGGGTTGTGATTTTTCTTCTCCATTTTAAATTTTTTAAGTATTGTGGACTGTCAAAAATGCCCTTATAAGGGTCCCCTAAGAAAGAGCTAATTTCAAACAGTTAGTCATTTTTCAAAATTTTGAGTTTTTGAGGATTTTTATTTGTTATGCGGGTATTTCGGGTTTTTCTGTCCCTCATGTCTTGAGTTCCTCTAGACCCTCTGTTCCTCAATTTTCCACTTTTCCCACATGGCCT
Source organism: Taxus wallichiana var. yunnanensis (assembly GCA_018340775.1). Classification (NCBI taxonomy): domain Eukaryota; kingdom Viridiplantae; phylum Streptophyta; class Pinopsida; order Cupressales; family Taxaceae; genus Taxus; species Taxus wallichiana. The sequence continues at coordinate 954,649,892 of CM031235.1, forward strand.
CACTTTTTCTTTATTTTCAGTCATTTTGGATTTTTAGGGAAATGGTGTCCCGATGTCCCAAGGATTATGCGTGTCAACTTTTTCCAACTTTTCTCGATTTCATGTGTTGTGGGTGTTTCGGCTTTTCATGTCCCGGATGTCTTGAGTGCCCCCTAACCTCCATTTCCCCACAAGACCACTTTTTCTAATTTTCATTCACTTTGTGGCTTTTTTAGCTTCGGGCATCCATTGTGTCCCGATGTCCCTCGGGCTGGTTGTGTGCATTTTCTCCACTTTTTCGCTTCCCATTCAAATCAGCTATTTTGGCTCCACACGTCCCAGATGTCCTAGTGTCCCATGGGCCAATCATGTACATTTGTTCCACCTTTTTTATTTTCATTGTCTTAGGTTGACATAGAGTATTTATTACCTCATTTATTTCACCTCGCCAACCTACTTGAGTTTATATGTGCATAAATAGTCGGGGTAATTGGTCATTTTTACCATCTCACTTGTATTTTCCAAAGACCGTTTAGTTTCTCCCTCTCCACTATTTGTAGCTCGTGGTCGAGTCCTACTCCATTGTTTTCAAATCTATAGGTGCAAGAGAAGTTGTGAATCATCAAAGTATAGCTTGAAGAACTAAGAGGATTCTCTCACAGTGACCTTCTACTCCTGCCATAAAATGAAGATCAGTTATAAGGGACACGAGCACCTATCTTCTTTGGAGATGGCTATACTAGAGATAGGTGATAGTGAGGCTCAACACCTTGATTTGGATGATTTTTGGGCACACATTAATTGTCAAAACCCTTCTCCCATTGCTCAGCTAATTAAAGATAGCTAAATCATTAAGGTGGGGGTTTTCCAATTTTTGTTCAATGTGCCAATACAATGCTAGCTTGTAGTTCTTGTTTTGACCCAGAGACAAAGGAAATTGTTGACCCTCAAGGACAAGTGGTGGATCAACTCAATGAAGATTGTATTCACACTGCTTTCAAGATCCCCACGATTGAAGGCTCGAACATTATTACCATGGACCAGGCGCAACTTCTTTTTGATCAAGACAATGAGTGATATAAGAGTAGAGTGGCCAAGTCTTGGTTTAAGAACTTGAAGGAGGCTCAAGGTTGCCTAAAATAATGTACATGGTTGATTTCCATGAAGAATTGTCATATGTTATCACTCTCCTTGCCAGGATAATGGGAATTCCCTCCACCAATGAGTTTCATTATTGGATGTGCCCTTATATCAATATTATATGTGAGGGTAAGCAAATCTTGAACTAGGCAGGAAAAATCTGTGACAGCCTAACTGAACAATTGGCTAATGTTCAAAGAACTCAAACCTTCTACATGACCTCCTATTTGATGTACACCATTGTGGCTTACAGAGAATGGTTGGGTTTCTCCCTGTTGAAGACAAGAAGGATGCTCCCATCTATGAGTACTATCCACAGTTAACTCTGAAGGTCAAAAATCATCATTTTAGGAGAGTGAATGATGCTTTCACCATGTACATCATTAGATTATTGGAAGGAGATACTGCTAGAAGGTTCTCAGATGAAGAAAAATAATTGATCAATGTCTATGGCAATTTTTTCACTCAATTCAAGAAATTCTCATATATATAATTGGTTGGATTTGAGGGTCAACCCATGAAACTTCCTATGTACTCCAGAACAAGATGGCTTTGGTTGAGATATGCAGATAGTTGGATAAGTGTATAGAACTTACAAGGATAAGAATATTGTAGGTATTCAGTTCCCAATCACATTGGGTAACTACACTTGTAAGACTGCCTTGGATGCTCAAAACATTGATAGAACCATTTCTCCTCTTACCCTTCACTATTATAAACCTAGAACTTGTTTTGATATTAAGGGGTTCATTGCCACCAATTTCAGAATGGGTTATCAACACCTTGCGATATTGAAGACTACTGGGCGATTGTTTTGATGATTATGAGGCTTGGAGAAGGTACTATGGAAGATTGTCTCTGCAACAAATTGAGGATTTTGGTATATTTAATGTTCTTGAAGGGTTTGAGGATGATGATGAAGAATTGTAGTCTCTTGAGTATGAGAGATCAATCAAGCACACCCCTATTGAAACCATTGATTGGTTTGTTAAGGAGAGAGATGATTTGAAGGAGCTCAACAACCCTGTCTTGGTGAGAACTAGGCTTTGGTTTGATAGGAAAATTAAGATGATTAGGGAAAGGAAATCCAGGTCTACTTCTCAAGATACCTCCACCCCTCATAAAGAAATACCTTCATCATCTCTTGAAGCACATGAACAATCTATTCCTTCTCCACCAGAATCTTCAACTCTGGTGTACAAAAAGAACGGAAAATCTAAGAAGGATGATAAGGCAGAGGAGGTTATTCTAGAGAGTGGAAAAATACCCTCTCCTAAGAAAATTAAAACAATACCTAATGAGGGAAAAATTTTGGACCTTGGTGATGATGACAGTGAGGAAAAAGAGAGCGGGAAATCCAGAGAGGAAAATGTCCATAAAGAAAGTAATGTGAAGGAAGATCAATCAAAGAAATCAGTTCTAGAATCTATAGAAACATCTACTAAGGAAGCTCCCATCACCCAAGCTAAGACCTCTGTGTTGGAAGTGGTTTTTGTAAAAACTCTAAGTGTGATGAGTGCATCTGCACTTAGTCCCATTGCTCCTTCCACTTCTAGTTCTTAGTTTCCTGGGTGTAACCATTGCTGGAAAGTAGGAAAAGGAAGGATACTTCAAGTATTGTTTCTCCTAAGTTTGATGTAGTGGCAACACTTCTGGGTACTACTCCTCCCCCTCCAGCTAAAAAGGCTAAGGTCACCTCTAGATTGGTTTCAAACTCCCAAGGCCAACAATTCATGGAGATTACAAGACCCAAGCTTGAAAAGGACCTATCAGTGGGTGATCTAGAATTGACAAGAATTTATCTTGGTGAATCAACACCTAGAAAGTGAGGTGCATAACCTAAGGGAAACAATGTCTAAAGTGATTGAAAGAGTTGAAAAAGGGAAGCAAACACATGAGCAATTGGAGGAGCAAAATCAAATTTTGTCAAGTTTCATCAAATCTTTATTGGTAGAAGATAAAGTACTTGACCCAACCCCCTAGATTCCATCCCACCACCTACCATTCTATCTAATGATGAGGTTCAAGCCATTAAAGATATTCACAAGCATGCTACTTATGGGAAGGCAATGAAAGCCATGGTTGATGACTTGATAATCACAGGTTTGAATTTCATTGAGGAAGCTTTCAAGGCATATGAGAAAATTGCTAAGATTCAATTAAAGTTCACCACAACACTCAGTGGTTTGGATAGGGAACTAAAATTATGGAGTGAGTGTATTCAGGATCTTAGATTAATGAGTGAGACAGATGTACAAATCCTTTTGGAAAATAAGGTGTTTGATGATGCAAAGTTGAATCTGTCTAAGCAGTGGGTTTTATCATTGATTGGAAGATAAAGGTTCTTGAAAAGACCATTGGAGAACTCAGAACATGTTGCAAAAAGGAGAATATTTTAAATCTTGTGTCATGTTTGCCTTCCAAGATATTCACTGTCAAATATTCAAGGAGAATTCAAATGATAAATTCACTATCCAAGAAATCAAGTCTTAGTTCAAGACATTTGTTAAAGAATATTTGTTCAAGTAGGACACCATATCCAAGGAGAAGATGAAAGAAATTTGTACACTACAGACAACTATCATAGATGCTAATAATTTTTTTTTGGAAAATGCAAATTTGGAAAAGAGATGGAAAAGTGTCTAGGCATTTGGAATCATTCAATTTCCAATACAAAAATTCCCCAAGCCATGGACATAGTGAGGCATTGAAAAGATTCATAAATCAAGTGCTCAAGGAAAAAGGGGCCATAAACACTTCTTCCCGAAAGAGGGTTTAAAACCCGCAAGTGAGGATCACGAGGGACAATGTGCACATCAACGGACATGTAAACGGCAGCGTGAAGAGATCTCGAGAGGAGCGAGCATCAACCGAATGTGCATGTAAAGATTTGAAACACGGGTAGAACCTGGTTAAGCCATAAAACTCTCCTCTATCTCATAGATCAAATGGGGTGTACATATAGGAGGTGTTGAGTAACCCCTAGTGCTGTAATCATGACAACTCAAGTAGAGAGGGGGAGTTACATTCCCAGAATAGAAGTGTAACTCCCAATGACGCATATGACACACTGATGCACTAACGCACTGATGCGTAAGAGAATCTCATAATGACCCCTAAATGACACATGGACCTACGATCTCACCTAAGTGAGATGACTCACCTAATGATGTGGAAAATAACACACACCAACACCCCCTTCATCATAACTTAGGATGAGGCGGCAAGTTAGAAATGAGAAATGGGTCCTGCACAAAGCCTGATGAGGTACCCATGTACAAGAAGAAGATCCCAAGCAGTGAAGGAAAACCCAGTGGGAAAAACATCCACCACAAGAGAACAACACACTCTCTAATCTAAGAAAGATGCCAAATATGGGTCCCACCATAGATGAGCTTGAAAGGGTACCCATGTACAAAGAGGCAATCTCTTGGAAAGAAGAAGAAGAGAGAAGAAGAGGGAGATGAGAGGAATGCAGAAGATGCCATGGACGGATTTGAACTCTGCAACTCTAGGAGGTCTCCTAGAATAATGTCAATGATGAGATCCTATGCCTCTGGACTGAAGAAGAGCCACCCATGCATGAACTATGTGCTTTCCTTAGGAAGGACAGAAAATGACGTCTTTGGAAGTCCTCCCACTCCACAAAGGAAATCAAGGCGAACACAAAGAACTCGGAGTGCAGTGCGAGAAAGTGTGACATAGGTCTAGCGAGTGAGTGCCAAGGAACTAAAGGTAATTCCATGTGCGTAGAACTGTCAGAGTGAAAAAGAGGAACACCCGCAGAAAGGATGTCCAAGTGATGTGAAGGGAACAAAACATCCTCCACAACAGAAAAGGGATCCATAGCTGAGGGTTGATTAATGAAGGTCTCGAGAAAAGTGGAAGTGGTATGATTCCCGAAAGGGGAACTCCCAACAACAAAGATGATGAAATACTCTAAACACCTATAGATGGATGAGGAACTGCGGTGCATCACAAGTAGACTCTGAAAAAGACTACTAAGGTCGGGAAAATATTCGTCCCAATGAGCGGGCTCGAAAAAAGAAGAGTGATGTCGATAAGTATGAGTCATCCAATGAAGGTAGAGGATTGAAGTGGGACTTGCACACTGGAAGTGGAAAGGAGGCTGGTGTAATGATGGTGTGAGGCTGAGTAGAAGACTACTCGATATCTAATGAGATGTGGGGGTGAAAACAATGTCTGGAATAGTGAGAGAAAGAGGAGAAGAGTCCTCTGTAGTACTCTCAACATCAGAAATGGGTTCACAATCCTCGTCATCAAAAGTAGAATCAAGTGAGTCTATGTCAGCAAAAATATCATCACACAAAGAGGAGGAGACAAGCCAATCGATGCGGGAACAATAACTGCAGTATGTGAATGGTCTCCATAGAAGGACTAAAGAATGCTCCGAGAATGGTGGGGTGGATCTCGAGTCTACCACGTGAAACCGGAGAGAGAATGAGAGACATGCATCATCATGTGACCAAAAACATGGTCGCAAGTGTCAAGGAAGTCCTCTAGATGATGATGATCAGCGGTGCAGGAACTGGCCCAAGCAAGAAGGGTAAAAGACCCTCGTGGGTGAAGTAACGTTCCATGGAAGCACACCAAACTGAATAGTTCCCTCTCCCGATGAGAAGTGGTGGAGGCTATAAGGCAATCCTACGATGCTCAAGTCTAGAAAGAGCACTCTCCATGATGTAAAATGCAAGATGCACAAAAGCAAGACATCGGACTCGGCCGATAATGCGTCTACATGTGTAGGCCCAAGAGTACAAGCAACCCCCAAGAATGTGGCACTTTATAAAAGTAGTTTGTTTACAAAAATGATAATCCCATCATGTAATGTGTGAAAAATCATGCAACTTTGACCAAGGAAGTGCTCAGAAACGAGCAGCGAGTCAAAAGTTATCGCATTAAAATGATTCCCGCAACTGATGGAAAAATACACTAGATGCTACAAATGCATTAAAAAAGTGCCCTAAATGAATGCGAAGGGTATCATATGTATGCTTGTTGGAAATGACATCAAATTTTAGTAGGGGTTTGTTTTGACTGCGAGGGGGGGTTAGCCTCCTGCCAACCCCGGACCTCGCCCTCCGTCTTCGACACTCATAGGAGGGGATTAAATTACAAGCCAAAAACAACCTAAATGATTATTACATGCCATGAATGAAATGTTTTGTTTTTTAATCACCCTAAAACATTAAAAAAGAAGGTGATAGGAGGGGCCCACATTTGGAAAGAGCTGCTCTCAAGGGAGTTGGAAGCCACGTGCTGCTTTGTGTGGTTGTGGTGTCCACGTGGAGAGTGGGTAGGCCGCTGCAGAAGCTGAAGACGTCAGGGAGATCTCAGTAGGCTGTTGGAGGAGACGTTACCAGCCAGCAAGAACAGTAACCAATGCAACGTTGTAACCACCAAGGAAGACAACAAATCAAAAAAACGTTTTTCCAATGCTGAGCAGCAAAAAAACATTTTTCAACGCATGTGGCTGGGTTTGAAGGTCAATGGAAGGTCTTTGCAGGCACGTGGGAGAGCAACAAAGATCCCAAACCACCAAAAACACCAAAAAGCCAAAAAAATGGCTATGCTGGGTGTGTAGGTCAAAAAAATGTTTTTTTTTAAATACAGACCTCCACGAAGCACGAGTTGAGGGAACCATTGGAGGAAATGACTGAGCTGGATGGAAGCACCAAACATGAGTAAACATCATAAAACAACAGCTTTACATTTGTAAGAACACGAGCACATCAACAACAACAACAAATAACAGTGAATAGTAGCAAACAACAACTCTGAGAGCAATGTAGAATGTCCAAGGAGATCATGAGTAGGTTGAAGGCTCCAACAAAGTAGAGACAAGGAGGTGTAGAGCACGAGAACGGAGGAGCCGTTGAGAAAAGTGGGCACAGGCTTCAATAAGGCAGTGAGGAGAACCGAATGGTCCAAGACTATGAAGCATAAACCCAATGCAAGGAAAATGAACGTCGAACCAAGCAAACTCGTGCAAAAAACTAGCACAAGTTACATAGATCTGCAACTTGGAATGCAAAAAAACACCTCTAAAACTGCATGCAAGGATGCAAAACCATTAAACCCCAAAAATGAACCACGAACACTCAAAAACTGAATGGAGGTATGAAGCCCGAATCAGTGCAAGTAGAGCATGGTCGGAATTTCCATTACGACACACGCTGAAAGAGATCTGAATATCACACCGAGAAGCCGGAAAACACACGAAAATGCCGATGAGTGCACGGATCCACAAGATCCACTCTGATACCATGAAAGAGGGTTTAAAACCCGCAAGCGAGGATCACGAGGGATGACATGCACATCAACGGACGTGTGAATGGCAGCGTGAAGAGATCTCGGGAGGAGCGAGCATCAACCGAATGTGCATGCAAAGATTCGAAACACGGCAGAACCTGGTTAAGCCATAAAACTCTCCTCTATCTCATAGATCAAATGGGGTGTACATATAGGAGGTGCTTTGAGTAACCCCCAGTGTTGCAATCATGACAACTCGAGTGGAGAGGGGGAGTTACATTCCTAGAATAGAAGTGTAACTCCCAATGACGCATATGATGCACTGACGCGTTGACGCACTGACGCATAAGAGAATCTCATAATGACCCCTAAATGACACATGGACCTATGATCTCACCTAAGTGAGATGACTCACCTAATGATGTGGAAAATAACACACACCAACACCTCCAAAGATCTCGACATCCTAGTTCTCAATTTCCTTTCTTTAAATATCTAATTAAGGTGGCTTTATCTCTTTACTAATATGTTATGGAAACAAGAGATAAATTGAGTTTGTAATATTTAATTAGATATTAAACTTTTGAGATTAAAAGAAAGGAAACTGAAAAGGATCTTTTGTAACCGTTTCTTGGGTTATTTAAAGAAATTTTCTTGTCATTGCAAAGGATCAGATTTTGATATCCTGGGTGTAAAAGAACATTGAACTATAAATCAATGCGAAAAGTTTCTTTCTCTCTCATGCTTTATCTCTTTCTATTCCTTGTCTGATTCATGTGAATCTATGCATATTTAAGCAAGAACTTTGTGTCTTTCAGTTGATATTGTGCTTAGAACTTTATGTCTAATACATGCATGTCCTGTGTTTTTACATGCATAGTTTAAATCTTGTTATTTTTTCAAGCATTAGTAAGATATTATTCTGTAATCTATATGTCTGAAAGTACCCCCTCTCTCTCTCTTTAGTTTTTGAATCCCAGTTCTTCTATTTTCCTCTTTTTGTATTGAAAATATTTGATGAAGACATCTAAAATATCAAAATATTTACCAAAATATTGAACAAATGTTTATATTGTAAATAGGTAGTTTAGCTTTTCTCTTTTGTGTTTAATAAGGGAACCTCTCCCATAAAGAGGAGGGATTGTTGTCCGATTGATTGTTTCTTGTTTTCAAACGATAAAATTATACAACCAACATGTTTGATCCATCAACACATTTAATTTATTTTAAATTCATGTCGATCTCGTATGAGCATTGTGGCATTTTCCATCACGTCCAACATCTCAAAGTAGTACATCAACCCAATGGTTATGTTTGGGCTCACATTGGGCGTTCACATCACCGTACTCCGTAGCGTGATCTAGTAGATCACTTAGCTAATTGGGTCAAGCATAGTGTGCCTACTTTTAAGGTATAGAATGGGGGGTTGATGGTGCCAAGTCGCAATGTTGTGGGTGACATTGGTTTGGGAGAGGGAGTGGTGATGGAGATAGTGATAACATTTACGTTGTTGTACATGATGTATATGATTGCAGCTGAACCATATAAGGGGATGTGGGGATCGTGACACCCATTGCCAATGGGTTCATCATGGGGGAAAATATCTTAGTGGCAAGAGCCTTCTCTGGTGGCTCAATAAACCTTGTGTGCTCTTTCGTCCCTGCTCTCGTTAGCGGTGAATGGACAGACTAGTGGGTCTATTACGTGGTGCCCCTCCTTGGAGGAGCTATCACATGCATCATCTATGGAGGAATCTTCATCGGCACCTAAAACCACACCCACACCCACATAATCCTCGCAAGAATACTAACTAGGGTTACATGCAAATGGAATAGAATTTCAATGGGAACCCTAGTAGTGGTACCAAAGAAGACTAATGTATTCATTGTTTAATTCTCTTCGTTTTTTCTCAAATTACTTGATCAAAATGAATGCATGTTTCAAATTAAAGATTTGTAATCTTGTGTCGAGCCATTTTTATCAAATTATCTTTGTTTTAGTTTGAGCTTTTGAGGTTCTATGAAAAATAGATAAGAATAAGAATTATTTCATTTTTCTTGCCTTTTCAACTAGGAGAAATGAGTGTTTGATTCATTAATAATTATGAATGCCACTTGATTATAATATATGTTTTTGATTGTTTAGTGAATTCTTTGATAAAATCATCATATGCACATGACTAATTCTATGAAGGTATGCATAGGTATTTTTCATATTGTCTTTATGACCTATGTCATCTCGATGAGGGGGATATGACCTCTATTAATTCAAAATTTGTTGATGACTTAACGGCTTTATGTGACTATAAAATTTAATTTTTCCTACACTTATTTTTATGATTTCTTCACATCAATATAATTAAATAATACATGTTCACATATTTAATATATAAATTTATAGTTAATTATTTAAAAAATTATATGGTTTTCTAAATTTTCATTGTGTATAGTTTCGTACAAAAATTACTGGTAATATACAATTAAAATAACCAAAAAACTTCCCACTTCTGTTAAGTTCCAAGCCCGGGTGGCTTTAATAATGAAGCATACCCGTGCTACCCACCGCATTAAGGTCTTATATTCTTGTTGTACAAGCTCTGTGTTACTAAATACCCCAGTCTCCCACCTTCCCCGCACCTGTTCCACTCTTTCCCACCACCACTACCCCCACCCCATCCCTTCCACCATGACCCCCACCCCCATCCCTTCCACCACGTCCAAGCCTAAAACAAGGAACCATAAGAAGCCCAAATTGGACACCCCTATTTTGGGCAGAGTCCTTCGTAGCAATAAGGAATTGGAAGTTGTCCAAAACCTATTGCACATCAGTAGTGCAGGCCATGAAGAGGCCTTTCAAAAAGATGGAAATAGTACTTCCCAAAGGCTGGAAGCCTTGGAGAATGAAATGATGAAACTAAAAGAAGAAGTGTAGCATTTGGCCAAGCAAAAAGGCAAAAGAAAGATGGAAGATGTTACTGATCTTGGCAATAAGCAAGTTGAGGACATCTATAAAAAGTTTAACTTCTTGGACAATCATCTAAGGAGAGCAAAGGATCACCATGATCACAACATGGCAATTTTTAATGCAATCAGTGATTTCCTTGAACAACATGTTCGTAGCATTTATGTGCTCAGTGGGATACCAGACACTCTGTGGGGAATAGACAAGGAGAGCAGTCAAACCTTAACAAAGCTAGATGCTAAGGACCCCACACACATGACAACGATGGCTCTCTTTACCTCGCTTCAACCATTAAATCCAAAATTACTAGAGCTGCCAAGAAGTAAAGGAGGTCTTCATTGCAGATGTTGATCTTCATCATTCTTTTTGATTTTTTTGCTATTTTTTGGCTACATTGTCATAGCATGCACGCTTTGTTTTACTTTTCTGTAGTAACTTTTTGGTTACGGTTGGCTTTAACACCTATTCTGGATGTTGATCCATTTTTTGTGGAACCTATTAATGTTTTATCTGGCTTTTAGGCCCTCTATGTAAACAGGGTATAGTCCCTTCAAAACTATTTACCATTAATAAAAAAAAAAGTACCACAAGGCGCTTTCCTAATAACTTATTTAGCTATTTTTTGCCATATGTACATTTTCAACTAAATCATACTTTTTAAATTACATACTCCATAAGAGACAAATTCAAACAGAAACACAAATGTTAAATACTTGGTTTTAACCCGGATCAATAAATCACATACTTCTTTCTCCACAATTATTTTTCTACTTGATGATTACTATGTGATTGAAGGTTCCTCTCTATGACAATAGACAAGGATGCACGTAGTTGATATCAAATTTGGATGGACATTGATAATATGAAAAAATGTATTCCAATTCTTTATTCTTAGTGATTGGGCATCTCAAGACAATTAAATTTTTATCTTTATCTCTTTCAAGTCTACGCATATCCTAATATTTCAATTTCTACACTAATTGTGTTTCCAAATTAGATTGGGGTGGGTCGTTTTGACATCATTTAAAGAGTGGGATGGTTCGTATTGAGTTCTCATGGATGTTAACAACCTAACACACTTTACATTGTCTATGTATGTCTATTTCAATGTATATACTCCCTTGCATATACTTGGCACTTCACCACCGGTGTATGCACACAAACAGATCTCCTTATTCATCAATTCCTCACCCATATCACAAAAACCCCTTTGACATGTCCTACTCGCAACAAACATCAAGCCATCAATTTTTCTCTTATCTCTACTTGTCGACGCATGTGGATCCAAGATGCTTGAACTTCAAAACCTTTCCATTTATATATGGCTACTAATTATTTTCTTCACAAATTCCATGTCTAGGTTCGACGTAAAATTGATTGCTTAAACACGAATAAGTACACCAGATCTTAAATTAACAAAACGAGGAATCCCTTTCACATGTAGACATTATATGATACACTTTGATATTTTAATTAGTAAAAACCCTCGTAAATTATATAATGATTTGTACTCCACAACGTAAAAAACCATATGGAGTATTAGTCTATCCATGATTTCTTCAAATGGAAGGATCAAATGTAAATTTCATACTGCGTAAAAATGAATAAAGTAAATAGAGCATATGACATTTGATTTGCATACACAATGCCATTTATGTGAACAGATGATTATTTGTGCTCTAGATATCGCAATTTATTATCACACCACATAAATGGTCACATGTAGTTTCACACCCCTAAGTTTTGTGAAGGTTGTTCATGTGGATATCAAGACCTAATTTCTCAGTCTACTTCCATGTCTCGCTAAGGTTATATCTCCTTCGTATCTCACCAACGTTGGGAGAAACTCTTTATAACTTGCATTATTTTAGTTTGGCAGATTTAGACCCCACAAAAGGGTTGTAAAGTCCACCATGGAAGAAATCATAGATAAAATATAAGAAAAAATCAAAGAAAACAATTCCAATCCTGTGATTAAATGTGCCCAAAAGATTCTTTACAAAAATCTCCATGTTGGGGTTATAGATAACCAAGATTTTCATGGGAAAATTCCATTGCCTTAATAAGCAAGGAAACATTATTTGATGTGTAATTTTTAGAATGTCATTGTTTGGTAAATCTTGGTTGAGTTATGGGTTTGTAACACTATGTGGGGTAAGCTTGGGCCACATTAGTAAGATTTGTAAACATGGGTCATGTTGGAATACACTCCTTAATCATTACTCTCTAAACATATCACATGTTTGATTGTACCCCATAATCATTACTCTGTAAACATGGCTTATGGCTCACACTCCAATGTAGCCCATAATCATTACTATAACCTTTTCCATTATTGCTCTGTAAACATGGGTCATGCTTGAACGTACCTTGAAATCTTTACAACTTGGCTTAGAACACATTCTTAGAATTTGTAAGTCTTGGTTACACTCAAATTTTTGATGAAATTATTAAAATTTGTGAATGTAGATTTGGCATAAATGTTAAATTACATACTTAAGATTTGTAAACCTCAACTATGCTTGATGTTAGATCACATTCTTCAGATTTGTAAACCTCCATTACACTTGAATGTTGCGTTAAATTCTTAGAGTTTGTAAATATTGTCTATACTTGATTGTTGGATCATGTTTTTAGATTTAAAATCCTTGATTAGGATCAAGTGTAGCACAATATCGCTGCTCTTCTAGCTTGCACCCCATTATTAATATTTGTAAACCTCACTAATACTGAAATATATATGATAATCATTACTCTAGAACCTAGGCTAGATTGCATTTGTAAGATTTGTAAACCTCATTTATGCTCAATGCACCCCATAATCACTATAATACTACCCAACTTAAATGAAAAATTAAAGATTTTTTAATCTTTGTCATGCTCAAATGTACCCCTTTATCATTGTAACATAACCTAACATACACTACATTTGTAAGATTTGTAAACCTTGATCATACATGAATGTGCCCCATAATTATTACATGATAACTGTGGTCATGTCTCGAATGTACATCTAGATAATTACAATACAAAGTTGGTCATGTTTTAATGTATACATATTTATGTCGAAAAGTGTATACCAAAGTAGAGTAGAACCCGATTAACTAAAAGCTGGAAAGATGGATACTAGTTAATCTAAGCTATGAGAAACTATAAATAAAGTAGATAGATGATGTAAATAAATGTAAAGATGACACACATGACTATGAAAAAGGAAATTCTAACCCTAATATGCAAGAGAGAAGAGGAAAGAACTTAGCTTAATAACCAATGCTCACGGATCGTGTCACAAAAGTGACAGGAAAATCGGGAAACAAGAACGATTGTGTAGGATCTTTGAAAAGGATGGATCTAGAGTATCTAGCTAGACTAGAGTGCTTGGAGAGGGATTGGGGTGCCTACGGGTGATCCGGTCTGCAAATTGGGCACCCTGGTCTATGTAAAATATTTGGAATTGATCTTCACAAATTCAGTAGATGGTCCGAAACCCTTGCTATCTCGTTGCATTAACTTCGTTGTCTTGCTCCGAATGTTGCTAATATTCCAAAATGATGAAAATACCTTGTAAAATACAGAGGGGTATCAAAACACTAAAAAAATAAGAATGTAAATGAATGGGTCAGATCGACCTCACCCACCACAACAAAGGGATTACTAACTAAGTGTTGCACTACATTTTTGACCCAAATTTACTTCGGTGAGTGTGTACATAATGTTCCCTAGGTGCTCTCATTCCAGTCACACTTTGTGAAGTAGCAAGAAATAACTAGATGTAGAAAATGTAATAGAATGTGTGTATGAAATAAAATATAACCCCCTATATTATGTGTGATGCAGATGACCTAGCCTTGTGCCTTATGATGGAGCTATGTGGATGCAAGTGATCTCCAATGCAATATATGGATGCAACTCTAGATGGATGATAGTAGTGATAGAGCTTGGTCCCTCATTATGGTCTCATAACTTTATATTTATAGGGTTCTCTTGATCTAATTTTGTAATTAACCCCGAAATGGCCGACCACCAAAAAGATAAGGATATAAAATGGATAGAAAGAGCCCAAAAAGTGGCGGGAAAGTGTGAAAAGAACCAGGCCGCCTCGGTAGGACCAAAGCACCCACGGGCTGCCCAAGTACTAACCTTGACATCCTAGTCGAGGCTAAAATAATGAAAAATGACCGAAATAGACTGGGCATGTGGATGTAAAATATTGAGAATGACGAAATAAAATAAAACAAGATGGCCAAAAGATAGGGGTTAATTAGTAATTTCTTCACTCAAGAACCTTATAAATAGTAGTATGAGACCGAGACTAAATATTGTCTAAAGTGCATGATTTTGTGTCTACATTTGCCCCACTTTATGTTCATGAGTGGAAAGCTCGGTAACATAAAGTAGATAGAGATGCGTACCTAATGCCGATGTAGAGTAACAAAGAAGGTATGCCGAAGGACTAGAAAAAGTATGGAATGACAAAAAGATGATGGAGCATGGAAATTAAAGATGAAAATGTGTAAAAAAGTGATGAGAGTGAACCTAGTGTGGAACACGTGTGCTGATGTTGATGTTTATAATGTACCTGCATGGTTAGTATGTGAAGTGTGCTTCCAAAAAGTGTCGTTGTTGATGTTATTGTTGTTTTTTTTGTTTGTTGTTGCCCTCATTTGACAGCTTGTTTCTCATACGGTCAGACTTGCAAGGAGAAAATGATCAAGTAGTCAAATATGTATATAAATGTGTGTAAAAACATAATGTAAAAGATGCATGTAAAAGTATGTAAATGTAAAATACGTAAATGCAAGAGTGTAAATGGAACATGTGCACTTGATCCATGTCGAGAGAAAGAGTGTAGAAAGGATATCTTGTTGGGGTTAGCACAAGGTTGTACAAATTATATATCGATTTAAGTATACATGTATTAAAAGCGGATATTCTACTAGAAGAAATATACGAAAAAGATATATAAATCAACACCGTATTTAATGTGGTTCACCCAAAGTGTGGGCTACATCAACCTTCAAACAAGCCAATCTATTATCCAAAGCTTTGATAAGATATAAAATTGAAGATCTACAATTTTCTACACCTCTTAGATGTACACCACTTTCTTTCACTCAAGCTTTTGTTTCTTCTCCAAGAATTCTCTCTCATAATTATTCTTATAATAATCATCAACTCATTCAATTCTCTACTTCTAAACCCTATTTTTCATGCTTATATAGGCATATAAAAACTAAGGGAACTTAGCCATGCAATTACAATCAATAGATATGCTTTAATGCTAACATTAAATCTAATTCTCGAGATTTAAATAAAACACTCCCGCACATGTAACCGATGTTGGTTAGCCCTAACCGATGCCAGTTCCTCCTTACCCGAGCGACGCCGTCATAAGTGAGTGATACTCGGTACCTCCATAACCGATGTCGCTTATTGTGTTTTCTAGTAAGTTTAATACATCATGCTAATCTGAAGTAATTGAGCTCCATAACTCAACAATCTCCCACTTGGAGATAAATTACCGCATTATACCTGTACAACGTCATTCTTGGATCCTTAGATTTATTTCTTCCTCTTCAAGTCTCAAACTCGAAGACCAATAGAAGTGGAGTGTAGCTCCAACTTCTCTTTTGCTAATGGATTTGTTAGCATATCCACAAGGTTTTCACTCGTATGAATCTTCTCTAGTTTCAGTTGTCCATCCTCTAATACTTGTCATATGAAGTGATACCTCAACTGAATGTGTTTCATTCTTGAATGAAACCTTCCTCCTTTCCTAACTCTTCCATGAACCTGATCATCCATATCATTTCCTTGTTAGCCTCTCGTAATTGAAACATAATCTAATTCTCGTAGTAGACAAAGCCACAACCTTCTACAACCTCAAAATCCAAATTAACTTCCTCATCCCACCTACTATGAAAATATATCTAGTAGTGCTCCTTCTACCATCCAGATCCCCAACCATATCCAAATCAACATAGCCACATAAAGAAATATCCAAACCTCGATAGCATAAATGCATGCTATATGTCACTCTCAAATACCGAGTATCCATTAGACTACGTTCTAATGCTCTACACTGGATTAGTCATAAATCTACTCACAACTCCCACTACTTGTCAATGTATGGTCCGGTAAAAACCATAACATATATGAGACTCCCAACTTCTAAAGCATATGGTACTCGTGTCATGTATTTGACCCCCTCATGTGATGATGGAAACTGATCTTTACTCAATTTGAAGTGTTCAGCCATAGGTGTACTTACAGGTTTTGAATCTTGCATGTTAAACTTTTCCAACACCTTATTGATATAAGCTTCCTAAGACAAATAACATTGCTTGTTCTTCATGTCTCTGTGTATTTACATGCCAATGATTCTTTTTGTATGTCCTAAATCCTTCATAGAAAATGTGTGAGCTAGCTTTCCCTTAAGCTCACCAATGTCATGTATATACTAGATCCCGCAATAAGCATATCATCCAGATATAATAACAAAATAATATTACTCCCATTTTCAATCTTCTTGAAATAAACAAAACGGTTAGATTCACATCTCAAGTAACCATGCTCATGCATAAAAACATCAAAACTCATGTATCATTGCCTTGGATCTTGCTTGAGTCCATATAGGCTCTTTTTCAACATGTACACTAATTTATCCTTACCCTTGACTTCATACCCAAGCGACTGCTGCATATAAATCTTTTCATCCAAATCACTATGAAGGAAATCCATCTTCACATCTAGTTTCTTTAAATGTAAATCATGTACTACAACAAGTCTCAATACAAGTATGAATAGAAGTCATCTTAACAACATGAGAAAATATTTCACCAAAGTCAATACCTGCTTTCTATGTAAATCCATTTGCTACAAGCCTTGCCTTGTACATTTTCTATCCACCCTCTTCTTCCTTGATCTTGTAAACCCACTTGTTTTGCAATGTCCTCTTACCTACTGGAAACTTAACCAAATCCCAAGTTTGGTTTTGTTCCAAGGAGTCCATCTCCTCATCCATGCCATGCTCCCATTGCACATGGGTCTTATCCTACATTGATTCTTCAAAAATTTATGGTTCACCATTATCAGTCAATAATAAATAAAACAGAGAATGTATAAATATTTGTGGAGGTTTACTTACCCTTTAAGACCTTCTCATAGGAGTTTGGGGTACTTGAGGCTCATTCTAGACCTCCTGGAAATTTGTATCCAAATCGATGAAAGGACCGACGCTGGTCACTTGAATCGATGCCGCTTTAATCAATGATGCCGGTTTGGCTCTTCTATAGCTGATACCAGTTTCTAATGACCGATGTCAATTAGGGGTCAAATAACATCGGTTACTATGTGTTGGTTGTCGATAGGAATTTACGAAGAGCAACAGTCAGGGGACAAGAAGTCCCTCCTCTTTAATGGGAGAGGTTCCCTTATTCGAGAGACGAACTTATTTACAAATGTACAAGACATGATTTGTTGGTTAAACTTGGATATCATGAAAGTGTTTTCTATGAAGATCTTTGATTACAAAAGGACCGAGGAAATGAGAGTACGGGAAAGAGCGAGAAGGAAACATGCGAATTATAGATATCAGAGTAATTCTTTATGTATGCGAAAGTCACAGTGAATTGAAACAAGATCATTTGTATCGAATAAATAAGATGGAATTTAAAGACACAAAGTTCTGTAAATAACATCTGCTTAGAACACAAAGTTTCTTAACATAACACATATTCATTAATCAAGGAAACAAAGTTCCTTCTTGGTTATACAAGATCACCGTGCTTGCAAAGTTGAAGAGTATGCAATCGGTAAGACTAACGAATTTGAGACAAATGAGCTTCACAAAGAAAATAAATGAAAGCAGAGATCGAGATAGACAAAGAATGGAAAAGTCCTTCTGTATTGATTTCTTTATAATCTATTTACACTTTTCAGAAAATATGCCAAGTTCTTCCTCCTTTAGAATGGCGTAAAGAAGGCCATTATATAGCTTACAAATCAGTTACTCTTCGTAACCGCTTCTTTAACCAAGAACAGTTAAGGACCGCCAATCACAATACCTTAACTTCTTACAAAGAAAATAGAAAAAGAAAGGGAAGAAGAGAAAAGAACAAGGAGAAGAAGACAGGTGGCCAGTCACTGAGAGGGACCCACCGACTTCAGAATCCACTGCTTGAATTTCTCTAATGCCTCAGCTATGTCTCTGCCACGAGGGACTGACGTGTTGGCCGTAGACTGCGTCCAAAATCCAAGACATTTCTCCATCTCTTTATCAAACTCGACATGAGTATGATAATCTTTGTTTGCTTCTCCAATGGCAGATTGAAGAGAGCAGATTTCCTTCATTTTCTCTTTGGAGATTGAGCTTTCCTTGAATAGATTATCTTTGACATAAGCTCTGAATTGAGCTTTGATTTCTTGCAAGGAAAGGGAAACACCAGAATTTTCATCCTGAAGATGACAGTGAATATCCTTGAAAGCTGAGACAACCAGTGTCTTGAAAGCTTCGCCCTTCTGCCAACTGTTCTTTAGTTCTCCCAAAGCCTCCTCTAGGACTTCGATCTTCATATTGATAGTATCAGAGCCGTAACCTAAATTCGGGGAGGAATTATAGAGAAAAGGGATACATGCGTAGGGAATTAGGTTGCAAGGGTTCGAGCAAGGGTAGCATGGAAACAATGTAAGAATTGCAAAGGTGGCTTGCTCGTTATATAGCCGTTGAGGAGAGAGAAGGGTGATCAATGCGCATTACATTCATATCTATCAGTTTGAAAAAACATCATATTTGGGTAGAGCGGGAAAAACTAAGTATGAATGGAATTTGGTTCGCTTGGGACATGTGAGACGTGAATGCGCGAAACACGCGGCTCGGCCGATTCGGGCGAAACAAGGAGAAGACGCACAAATGCATTTTGGGACATTTGGGACGAAAACGCGAAAGTCGTGGTTCGGTGTTTCGCCAAAAATGGAACAAAAGGCCCGTTTGAACTTGGGACATTTGGGACATAAAAGAGCGAAGTACGCGGTTCGGGTGTTTCAGCCGAAAATGGAACAACTTGCACTTTTTGACTCGGGACATTTGGGACAAAAAGTTCCAAAGTACGCGATTCGGGTGTTTTGGCTAAAAATGGAACAAAAGGCTGTTTGAACTTGGGACATTTGGGACATAAAAGAGCGAAGTCGTGGTTCGGTGTTTTGGCCGAAAATGGAACAACTTGCACTTTTGACTTGGGACATTTGGGATAAAAGTTCAAGTACGCGGTTCGGGGATTTCGGCCGATCGGGAACAGAGCGCGCGATTTTGAACTTGGGACAGTTGAGACAAAAAGCTCAAGCGACGGCCCGAAAATGGAACAACTTCTGGGATTTCGGCCGATCGGGAACATAGCTCACTTTTGAACTTGGGACACGCGGGACAAAATGTCCGACAGGCCCGAAATACATACAAATGACCTAAAGCTCGCAGACTTTTCTCAATTTCACAACTTCGGTACATTAGAGAAAACACTTAAACTCAAAATTTTGAAATTTTTACTTTCATCGTGAGCAGGGGAATTTTGAGTGGACAACACTATGTAACCCTATTAGTATTAATTTTAAATATGAGAGTTCATTTTCATTCACAAAATTCTTAACCTGGTTAGTCCTTGGGTACCAAAATTTGATCCTTGTACATTCTCTTTTCATTCAATTCAATATCACGACTCCTAATAATTTGAGAATTCTCTAAATCCCAAATGTTAGGAAATAAGGGATAAAATATGCGGAATAATCCCTTATAGAATCACAATAGTAGAAACTAATATGCAGAAAATATTACAAATCTCAAATAAAAGTGCATAATAAATAACACAACATAGAGAGACAATATTTAACGTGGTTCACCCAATTTGGGATACGTCCACCAAGAATCACTTGCTCAAATTTTATTACAAGCCTTCACTCTCTCAATACAATACCCAGATCCATTTGGAGCTATGCTCAACGAACTCTTCCATATTCACACCTGAATTCAAAACACATCTGCAATACATTTGCTTGTGCATCTATCATATGCATAAGACCATATAAATAGATAATTTCTTAAGCGAGCTTTGATACAAAACCGTGGGTATCAAACAATGGGTAAAAAACCAAAAGCTGTCCCATAAACCTATGGGTAGTCAAGAGGTGGTTTTATAAAACAATGGGTACCGAAAACCATGGGCCCAAAAACAGCCCATAACAAGCTTATTACCCATTACCCATGGGTTAATAAACCACCCATGAAAATTTGCTTGGGGCTTCGCCCCCGACCCCCGACCCGCTCACCGGCAAGCGGGACCGTTGTAAAAATACACGAGTGTAACACATAGAAGGTGTACCACACTCTAACATGAAAATAGGCTCCATAAACATAACACCAAAAACAAAATCTGAAATCACCGGATCCATAACCAATGAAAGTGCATCTCTTGGATTTTGCATCCAACTTTTTCTATTTTCCTTATCAATATGCAAAAATATTTTGAACCAAAATTTTAAGAAAAGATAGATCTACCTCCTTTTCGGTCCAAGATTCCTCTCGTATTCCTCCATTTAGTGAACTTGAAGGCCCACGGTTAATCAAATAAACCGCTTCATCAATCGCTTCTTCCCAAAACTGCAAGGGAATCCAGGATGTGTCCTCATACTTCTAACACATTCCATGTTTATCCTATTCATTCTTTCTGCTGAACACCATTCTCTTGTGGTGTTCTTGGAAATATTCTTTCTCTTTGTATTCCATTCATCGAACAATAATCATTGAAAGCCTTGTTATAGTATTCACCACCATTGTCGGATCTAAGGCACTTTAAATTTAAATTTGATTCATTCTCAACAAGGGATTTCTATCTTTTAAACGTTTCAAAAACATCAAATTTACGTTTAATACGATAAATCCATACCTTTCTTGTAGGATCATAAATGAAAGTAACATAGTATTGGGATCCTCCATGAGAAGCTACCTGAGCTAGTTCCCACATATCTGAGTGTACAAGCTCTAATTTCTGCTCCTTCTTAGTTACCCCAACTTTGAGAAATATCACTCTCTTTTCCTTTCCAAAACCACAATGCTCATTGAAATCAAGATCTAAATCTTTCAAATTTGATAACTTACCCTTAGCCTTTAAGATCTACATTCCTTTTTGACTCATATGGCCTAACCGATTATGCCACATACATGCATCTAAATCAAAGTAGATAATGTAGAAAAGGAAGCATAACACGTAGATAAATAAATATAACGTTCCTACCTTCTTACCTCTTACCACAACAAAATCACCCTTGGTGACTTTCCAAGATTTAGATGTGAATGTAACCATGCAACTAGTTTCACCTAGTTGCCCTATAAAAATAAGATTCCTCTTGAGGCTTGGCACATGCCTCACATCTTTCAATACCTATGTATTTCCATTCTACAATTTTAGATGAACTTCCCCTTTACAAGTACTACTGTAAGGTTCATCATCACCCAAATAAACATGTCCAAAATTACCCTGGATATAATTTATGAAGTAACCCTTATTAGGGTTGCATGCATGGAAAGAAGCTCCTGAATCTAAAACCCAAGATTCTATTCTATTATCCAAAGAAAGAATAAGGGCATTTTGCATTACCTCTGCTGCAATATTTTCCTCCTTATTGAATCTTTAATTTTTCTCGGATCTTGGTTCTCTTTATCCTTTGACCAACAATATTTCTTTGCATGTCCTTTCTTTCCACATTTCCAACAAGTAATTCCCTTACCTCTGGATTTAGATCTGCTATCTCTTGACTTTGATTTCCCATTACTCTTACTCTTGGATCTCTCCTTCTACCTACCCCTACTTTCTACATTCAAAGCATTCCCAAATGACGATTCCTCTGTACTCTTCCTGCAAATTTCTTCATTCAAGATTATACTAACCACATCATTAAACTTCAAAATATTATTAACACATGTTTTATTACTAACAACCATTACCAAGTAATCCCAACTATTAGGAAAAGAACATAAGAATAAAAGTTCTCTCACTTCATCATCAAATGGAATATCAACCAATTTTAACTGATTTACAATAGATCTGAAATAATTCAAATGACTAGATGCAGATCCACCTTCATGCATCTAAGAACTAAATAGTTTCTTCATCAAATAAACTTTATTTGAAGCACTAGGTTTTTCATATAAATTAACAAGAGATTTCATTAACCCTACCGTAAAATTCTCTTCTGTAATATTAGAAGCCATGGATGCTACCAGGCTCAATCTTATAGATCCCAAAGCCTTTATGTCAAGAATCTTCCAATCTTCATCAGTCATCTTAGTAGGTCTAGAATTATCATCCAACGGTAAATAAAAATATCTTTGATACGTATAATACTTAATCTGCATTGTCCATAATTGATAATTTCGAGCGTTAAACTTCTCTACCTTGTATTTGTTTTCTTCTACCATTATTGTAGCTCCTACTCAATCAAAAAACCCTCTACGAGTAAATATGTCAACACACAAAACCCTCAAACAAATATATGATACAATTTGTTGGGGTTAGCACAAGGTTGTACATATTATATATTAGATCTAAGCATACATGCAATAAAAGTGGATATTCTACTAGAATAAATATACAAAACAAGAGATATAAATTAGCACCAGATTTAACGTGGTTCACCCACTCTGGGCTACATCCACCTTCAAACAATCCAATCTATTATCCAAAGCTTTGACAAGATATATAATTGAAGATCTACAATCTTCCACACCTCTCAGATGTACACCACTTTCTTTCACTCAAGATTTTGTTTCTTCTCCAAGAATTCTCTCTCTCATAATTATTCTCAAAATAATCATCAACTCATTCAATTCTCTACTTCTAAACCCTATTTTTCATGCTTATATAGGCATATACAAACTTAGGGCACTTAGCCATGCAATTACAATCAATAGATATGCTTTAATGCTAAAATTAGATCTAATTCCTGAGAGTTAAATAAAACACTCCCACACAGGTAACCGACACCGGTTATGCTTAATCGATGCCGGTCCTCTATAACTCGATATCGATTATTGTGTTTTCCAAAGAAATTTAATACAACATGCTAATCTGAAGTAATTGAGCTCCATAACTCAACATATCTTGTCTTGTCGTTTTTTTGGGAAATCCAACACGGTAGGCCAAAGAAGTATAGGAGGAAATGTTCTACGTCATACAACCTTTAAATACTTCCCTAAACTGTGTGTGATGAGATTTTTGTACTATCCTAGTTTTTGGGTGATCGATGCCACTAGCTGAAGTAGTGTAGGGAGGCACACCCAACGTGACCTCAAAGTCTGTAACTACTTCCCAGAATGCTAAGGACTCCATGTCCTATAAAATCTGTTGTGTATGGAGTTCGTAGACTGGTTTGAACTCCCTCACCGTATGTAAACCCACAATGCTAAGGGTGGAAAATGCACTTTGAAATAAAATAGTGTAAATGCATTGTGTAGACTGTTAAAACCTTAAATTATGCCCCCTCTTTGTGGGTGCTTTGTTAGTGCAAATCAGCAGGCACCCACGGATGTTGTCTCGATTTCTAGTTTGATAATAAACATCCAGTGTGATTGGACAAAATTGAATATTTTCCCCAAGTGTGGGACTTGTAAAATGGGAAAAGAATCTCCATGTTAGAGGTTGGTTCCTCTACTCTCTCGATCAGATGTATGCTTGAAACCTGAGAGGTTTAAACTCAAAATCCTACTCTAATTCTCGCGAGGAGATGAGGATAGAAAGGGGAAAAGAAGATAAAACTAGACTAACAAGGTGATACGCCAAAGGAGTGGTGAACATATACTTCTACAAATGGACACATTATAAAAATGTAACAAACATGAAGCAAAAATTGATAAAATGTAGTGAAGATCGAGAATGAAGCAAACAAAACAAGAAAAGGATTGAAAACTCATTCACAAAGCTTGCATTGTCATTTCCATTTTGAAATACAAGGCATTACAACAAGATAAGGAGGTAGAAAACATGTTACAGTCCTAAAAGAGGTGTGATATTCCATAAATCCACTTGCCGCCAGGGGTGAAGGAGGGAGTCTACGAGATCATAAAAATGTTCAACCTTTACAAATGAGCCAAAATTGGCCTTTTAACAATGAAAACCTGAGCTAGAAGGGAGAAACGTGGGAAAATGGAAAAGAATCATTCAACCACCCACCAAATCCATCAAAAAGGAATGGGTACCCTTAAAATTTCATTCCCAAGATTTCCAACCATGTTGGAGAAGAATGGAAGTCATACTTGCATTAAAAATGGTAGTTAGATGTCGGCTTCTGCTCTTTTTCTCGTGCTGAGGGCATTTTCTCATTTTTCTCTAACTAAACTCCACCAATTTTTTTTTGAAGATTCCATCGTGTAGAGGACTTCAATAGCTTTCTAATGACACCACAATTAAAAAAACCGATCTCTGGATTGAAATATATGCCCCTATGAAGATTTATGGAAAAAATAGGGCAAAATCGGGTTAGTGGGCGAAACCCAAAATTTTTCCCCTTTTTTGAATTTGGGAAAATTTGCCCAAAATTCTCCACCCCCACCACTCCAATGGCACGTGGCACATTTTGATTGGTTGCAATTCTTCCCATCACATTTTACACCTTTTTGGACTTTGGAAAATTTTCCAAAAATTCTCCACCGCTTCGATGACCTCGATGCCACATGTCACATGTTTATTGGGTGCGGGCCTCAATCAGTCTTCTTTCCTCTTCAGGCCCACGGCCAAATTTCCTTTCAAACCCTTTAGAAACACTTTGGCAAAATTTCAAAGTTCTCCCAACTCCCCGCCACTCCGATTAGACTAGGACATGTGTCACACTTTGATTGCTTCACAAGGCTTCAATAAAACCTTCATTTTCTCTTCGGTGGGCCCGCGGGAACAAATTTTCCTTTGCGCAATTTGCAACACTTCGGAAAAAATGCCAATTTTCCCTACACCTCCAATCTCCACCGGCTTCATGGACACGTGGCACCATCATATTCGCTACGAGTTCAAACCAACTTTCATTTTCTCTTTGGCGGGCCGTGGGCCAATTTTTCTTCTTTTTGTCCTTTGCAATTTTTGTAAAAAGCCAAAGTTCACTCCGCCACTCCGATTTCCACCGGCCACAAGGACATGTGGAGGCCTCTCATTCACGTGGGCCTCTAGCAATTTATTTCTCGGCGGGCCACAGTGAATTTTTTTCTTGTGCTCTGACACTTCCTTGGTGTAAATTTCTAAATTTCCTTTGCTCCCCACCATTCTACCACCATGTGGCACGTTTTGATTGGTTGTGGGCCTTCCCGGAAAATTTCCTGAAAAACTCTGGAGCCTTAACTTGCAAAATATAAGGAGTTAGAAGGAAAACTTTACCTTTACGGAAAGGTGATAAAATTCTCTATCTGATGAAGCCATTTCCATAAATTTTTGAGTGCCTGAAAAGTGAAAAATTTTGACTAAGACAAAAGGAAGGAAGGAATGAAGGAAGTTAGTCCAAAATAAGCAAAGGGATTATTTTGGATAACAATTTTGGTGACTCGTAGGGGTCATCTCGCATTCCGGATGAAGTTACCGGTTTCTGAAGCAATCCATTAGGCATGGAGTCGTTATTTTAACCGCTTGGTACTCCCAACTCATTAGAAAATCTCAAGAAGGAAGATTGGGAGAGTAAAACGTTACTTGATTTGGAACATGGCACCTTAAGATGCATCCTTGGGACAAAAAATCTTGTGCCAAAGCACTTAGGGAAAAACAAAACTAAGCTACAATAAAACAATGTGCACAAGCACTTGGAGGAATGAAAATCTAAGCTAATATGTACAAGGTGAGGAGTTTCCCTTTAGTGGAAATGCTTTAGATGAATTCCATTCATTAGAATCTACATTCTTCACCATCCAATGTAGACAATTGGAAGGCATTGTTGTTCTTACATTTTGTGACCATGTAGGGGCCACTCCAAATGGCATCAAACTTTGAATGCCTTACTATTTTTTCTCGGTCTGCATCCCATTTCAACACTAGATCTCCAACTTGGAAGGTTCTAGCCCTAGCTTTCCTATTAAAGTTTCTCTTGATCAAGGCTTGGTCCTTCTCCATTGTTTAGGCTGCATGCTCTCTGACTTCTTGGAGCTCCATCAATTCTACATATCTAACTTCCATGGGTTCAAACTCCAACAATTCCAATTGTTTCATGAGTTCTAACGTTGGCAACTCAAGTGATATAGGTAAGATTTCCTCTCTTCCATAAACAAGCTTGAACAGAGAATTACCTGTGGATCTCTTGGGAGTTATCCTATCAGCCCATAAGGCTAATTTCAGTTTGGTGTGCCAAGTCCTCTGATTTTCATCAAGAGTCCTTTTGATGATCCTCAACAAATTCTTATTGGTAGACTCAACTTGGCCATTACCTTGAGGGTAATAATTTGATGAAGTGCTCGGATAAATTCCATTTTTAACAACCCATTCGATTACCTTTGATCCTATGAATGCCAAAGCATTATCGGATATTATAGTGGCAGATACACCAAATCAGGTTACTATTCCCTCATAGAAGTCTAGAATGCTAGATTCATTTGCCTCCTTGAGTGCTACCGCCTCACCCATTTGGTGAAGTAGTCATTCTTGTTAGAATCCACTTGTGTCCTTGGATTGAGTTTGGATTAATGACTCCAATGAAGTCCAAACCCCATTGCATGAATGGCTGGTCAACCTGAAATTAGGTGCAATGTAAGGGCTGCTAATCTCTCCTTTCCTTTGAAGAATGCACAGTTTTGCACCTCTTGATCCATGTATAACAATTCATCAAATACCTTGGGCCAATAATAACTAGCCTTCATAATCTTGAGGGTTGTCACTCTTGAAGCGAAATGACCTCCAGGTGATCCACCATGGAGCTCTTCTAATATTCTATTAATTTGATTTTTCCCAATGCATCTTAAAGAACACTCCATTTATATCCTTCTTGAACAAGAGACCATCAACAAGTGCATATGGGACAACCTGCAATCTGAAGTACCTTCTCTTGGTTTTGTTCATCTCTAGAGGGCATAGGCCTATTTGTAACAAGTGCATTATGTCTTGGGTCCAGAAAGGAGTGGGCATACCACCATTCTCTTCTTTAACACCTCTTTGTTCTTGGTTGTCTTGCAATGCCAACACAACATCCTTCCCATTACTTGCTTGCATTGACTTGCTCAAGACCAGCGGCTCACACAATCCTTTTCCTCGGACCAACTTGGTGAATTTGATCTCAATGTCATACTCCCGACATGAGTAATCCACCGTGCACATTTTTCATTAAGGTCTTTGTTGAGGAGGAAGTCCTTGACTCCCACATGAGAAACCAACAGCTTAAACCTTGTTGTTTGAAACTAGATGCTTAAATTTATTCAAGCTCCTAATCACTATAAAGAACATGCTTCTCAATGAAGGAATACCTCACCTCATAGTCCTCCAATTTGGCTAAAGAAGGAAATTGGCTGCTCTGCGTTTTCTTTATTCTGTTGTACTAAAATTACGAAATAATATCATCACCTCCAAATGCATACGAGGATAAAATCCTTAGAGAAATATGGGTTGATGAGAGTTGAAGCTTGTGAGATATCATCTTTGATTGCCCTCAAAACTTTCCTTACCTTCAATTGTCCATTTTAAAGCCATACTTTTCTTCAACAACATAGTTATTGGCTTGAAAACGGCTGCAAAGTCCGCACAAACCTTCGAACAAAATTGATTCTTCCCAAGAAACTTTGAAGGGCCTTCTTGTGACTTGGTAATGGCAAGTGATTTTATTGCTTCAACCCTTTCTAGATCAATTGCTAATCCATCTTTGGAAAAAATGGCCAAGGAGCTTCCCTTCATGAGCTAGGAAAATACATTTTTAGGATTCAAGGATACCCCAATTTTTATACATCTTTGGAACACTTGTCTCAAATGGAAGAGATGATCTCGCTGCACTTTTAGAAAATATAGTAATATCATCTAGATATATCAGCACTATTCATTTATCAATCCTTGAATGCCATATCCATTGCCCTTTGGAAGGTAGCTCCGACATTAGACAACCCAAATGGAATTTTTCTATATGCATAGGTTCCCCATTTTGTGGTGAAGCCTATTTTGAATTGATCATCCTCCTTTACCATGATCTGATTATACCCTGAATAACCATCTAACAATGAAAACCTCTCAGAGCCAACAACAACTTGCAAAATCTGATCCATAGAAGGAAGTGGGTAATGATCCTTGAGGGATGCTCTATTCAAATCTCTAAAGTCTACACACAATATGATTTCTCCACTCTTCTTTCTAACTGGAACCAAGTTTGCAACCCAACTTGAATGCTTGATGGGAAATATGATACTTGCCTCTATTAACTTATTCAATTCCTTCTTCATTAGAGGCTCCATGTGTGGATTGACTGGCCTTTGTTTTTGTCTGATGGGTTTAGCACTTGGATCTAACTCAATTGTGTGTTGAGCTAGCTTGAGATTGAAACCTCTCAAGTCTTCATAGCTCCAAGAAAATATATCCGAGAACTCTTGGCAAAGTTGCATGAAATCATACCTTTCTTACTTGCTTGCCACTTTACCAATTTGAAGTGATTTGCCTTCTCCCACTGAGATGGGCACTAAATCTTCTCCCTTGACTTGGATGTTTTCTTTCTCTTTCCTAAATTGATCATTAGGATTAAAGATGGTCTCCAAAGTGACAAGTCCCTCTGGCAGTTTGTTAGTTCTCAACTGTACCACTTGATCACCATACCGTTGTTCTAACTTTTTCTTGATTTTTGGCTGAGAACTCAACTTTTTCTTGTAAGAAATTGATGATTTGTTGGTCACTCTCAAACACTTGCCAACTTACACTATTGTCTCGACATCGATGGCCTTACAATCACATGGATGTTTGGTTTTACTTTATCCTCCTTGATACTCTCCACAACATCAAAGGCTGCTCCAACTACCGTAAGCTTGTTAGCAGCTTGGTTTTCTTTCCTAGGAATGGATTTGATGCTAAATCCTTCAAAATATTCAATGAGGTCCCACACCCTATTCTTATAACACTTGAGCGGTCATTTTTGGCACCATGCTGCCCCTTAACTTGATTCACAATCAAATCACTTTGTCACCAAAGACTTGTAAGTTCTTGATACCCATCTTTCTTGACCAATGTAATCCTTGTATCAGAGCTTCATATTCAGCAGTGTTATTAGAACATGTAAACTGAAATATAAAAGCTGAATAATACTTAATGCCTTGAGGTGAAACACGCATAGCTCCACCTCCTGCACCTTGTCTACTTCTTGATCCATCAAAGAACAACTACCATACCCGATGGGTTTAGCACTTGGATCTAACTCAATTGTATGTTGAGCTATCTTGGGATTGAAACCTCTCAAGTCTTCATAGCTCCAAGAAAATATATCTGGGAACTCTTGGCAAAGTTGCATGAATTCATACATTTCTTGCTTGCTTGCCACTTTACCAATTTGAAGTGATTTGCCTTCTCCCACCGAGATGGGCACTGAATCTTCTCCCTTGACTTGGATGTTTGCTTTCTCTTTCCTAAATTGATCATTAGGATTAAAGATGGACTCCAAAGTGACAAGTCCCTCCGCAGCTTTGTTGTTCTCAAACTGTAATGCGACTTGATCACCATATCGTTGTTCTAACTTTTCTTGATTTTTGGCTGAGAACTCAACTTCTTCTTGCAAGAAATTGATGATTTGTTGGTCACTCTCAAACACTTGCCAACTTACATTATTATCTCCGGCACTAATGGCCTTACAATCACATGGATGTTTGGTTGTACTTTATCCTCCTTGATACTCTCCACAACATCAAAGGCTTCTCTAACTATTGCAAGCTTGTTAGCAGCTTGGTTTTCTTTCCTTGGAATGGAGTTGATGCCAAAGCCTTCAAAATATTCAATGAGGTCCCACACCCTATTCTTATAACACTTGAGCAGGTCATTTTTGCTAGCATGTTACCCCTTAACTTGATTCACAAGCATCTCACTATCACCAAAGACTTGTAAGTTCTTGATACCCCTCTTTCTTGACCAATGCAATCCTTGTATCGAGCTTCATATTTAGCAGTGTTATTAGAACATGTAAACTAAAATCTAAAAGCTAAATAATACTTAATGCCTTGAGGTGAAACAAGCATAGCTCCACCTCCCGCACACCTTGTCTACTTCTTGATCCATCAAAGAACAACTGGTCCGGCTTGGTGATGCTAGGAATATGCTAATTTTCTTCATGCATGCAATAAACTCCTAGTTCATTCTTCTATTTCCTTGTAGGGATCAAAAGCATGCACCTTGCTTGCCCATTCATCAAGAGTAAAATCTAGGATGCCTCCAACCTTGGTGTTAGTTTCATATGTGCTTGGATATTCCTCTTGATCAAATGTTGAACAATTGGCATTGATTGGGCTTGGAGTATGAGGCTCAATGTGAAAGTTTACAAAAGGTTCAGACCTGATTTTGGATTTAGTTCCATATCTTGTTCTAAACAACATGTGTGACCAATCAATAGATAAATACCCTCCAATTCTCGGGTGTGAAATCCCTGACAAACATAGGGAAAAAAGTGGTAGTAAATCTATTACTAACACATATTACAAAACAATTACATTGGGGCATGCATGAAAATTGAGGCTCGATATTTGATTACCCCAACTATTATTACTATTGTCCCATCCAGTTACCACCCCTTTGGATATGACTTCATATTGGAGGCCTAGCTGATCAGCTATTTCCTTGGGCATTACAGAACTACTTTCCCCATAATCAATCATGCAATTGTGTACTAGTTTATCCCCAATGATCAATGAAATATAGAATGAAGGGGCTTCAACACTTTACCTTGTTGTCCTCCAAGTTTCCCCTCAAGCCGAGCAACATTTGTGAGTACCTTCTCTTACACATGAGCTTGCTAATTTGAAGATGACCAATTCTTCATGGCGGATTGTAGTAGATCCCTTTGGCTTGGAATGGATAATGATTCCCACATAGATATATTCACATTTTTCTTCTTTATTTGCTCAATGATGCTAAATGGGGATGAAACATATCTTTTTTTCCCCCTAGCCTGCTCATTATTTTCTTGTACATGGGCTGTAATAGATGGCATTTGAGCTGGTCTAGAAGGTGGCTTGGGCTGTCCTTGCACATTTGGAACTGCACTTTGCTTGCCAACACCTTGTGGAGTGATGGAAGGTTGTGGATCAACTGGAGCTAATGGTTGCCCTTCACCAATATTCCTCTTCTTTGACCTTGTGTTAGCTGCTACATTACGAGAAATTGTTTGATTCATACCACAAAAATCTTCACCTACCAAGCTCACAATTGTAGTATCATTTGGAGTTATATCTTGCTGAGATGCTCCTTGTTGTTGGTTTGTTTCTTGACTCACCTCACTCTACTATGCCGTTTTTGTCACCATCAAAGCTTGATTCAAAGCACCATTGAAGCACATAGACTGGTTGTGGGGTTCATTACATGGGAAACACCAATCATACTCTTTAGATATATTATTTTTTACCGGCACTAAGGCTTTAGAGGTAGATGCAACATTGGGGTTATAGGGCTGAAATGGTCTATTGGCAGGAGGCCTTACTTGATTTTGATTTGCAGTTGGATTGGGTGGCCTATTAGGCTGAGCTTGAGGCTGATAAGAAGGTCTAAAACTTTGGGCTTGCTACCTCTTGAGTGTAACCAACTCATTATCTAAATTTTGCAATTGTTTCATGACTTCTTGGAGTTCATTTGAAACACTAGAGGATGAAGTAGAAGTTTCATTTGAACTCTGATTTCTAGGAGTGGGAATAGGAGATAAAGTAGGTGTTTGACTAGTGCTTGAGCTTTCCAAGTTTGGGTATAAGGGCATGAGAGGCCTAGGAGCTAGTTTACCATCTTGAATTAAACAATTCTCAACCCTAATGGAAATGCTATAAGCTGCAGGTATATTTAAACCTCCCATGGATTGAATCAACATAGAAATATCATAATTTAAAGCTTTAAGATAGTATAAGAAAGCACCTTCAACTACTGGCCTTACTGCCATTGGAATTATATCCCATGTCCTTTGAAATATGAAGTTGAAGTCTATTAGCTGCTCATTGGGAGCTCTCTTGATAGTTGTTAGTTGTTCCAAAAGAGACAAATTATCTCCCTTTTCTACAAACTACTCATGGAGAGCTATACACAAATGTTCTAATTTTTGATAGAGCTCTGTCCCAAGGCTCTTGAACCATTACAAAGCTTTCCTTTGAATGAAGATGCCAATAATTTGACAAAAATCTACATCTCAACAATCTCATGGATTGCACAAACATTAGCAATATCCTTGACATGATCACCATGAGTGGTCTGATTTTCTCCAGTAAAGTATGGGATGTTCTTTAATGCTGCAAGTGGAACTGGATTTTTGCATTGAGATCAAGTGGGCTGCTACTAGTGAAGTTGACATAAGGGTTATGTTGTGGCATTCTGATTGGCCTGAGAACCCTTGTTGATTGGGTGAAAGGTCTACCAGGTGGAGGAGTTGATAGATTTCGGTTTGGTGGAGATGGAGACCTTTGAATTCCTCTTCCCCTCTCTCTTCTTCCTAGGGATAACTGTAGATACTCAAACAATCCTTCTTCTCTATCCCTTGACCTTTTTTGGATCCTTCTCATGAATCTTCAGACTTGGACTGCTGAAACCAGTTGATTTTTTCTCTTTGGAGTCGCCAGATGTGCAAATCAGGGCTCTTTTTTAAGAAAGAAACATACAAAAAATACACATCAACTTTTTTGTAATGAATATGAAGACCTCTAAGGTCCCACCGGGCATGCCAAAACTATTTTTGCAAATCAGCAACACCACTGGATGTTGTCTTAGATTTCTAGTTTGATAATAGACATCCAGTGTGATTACACAACATTGAATCTTTTCCCCAAGTGTGGAACTTGAAAAATGGGAAAAGAATCTCTAGGTTAGAGGTTGGTTCCTCTACTCCTCTGATTAGATCTATGCTTGAAACTGCAGAGGTTTAAACTCAAAAATCCTACTCTAATTCTACCAAGGAGACAAGGATAGAAAGGGGAAAGAAGATAAAACTAGACTAACAAGGTGATACAACAAAGGAGTGGTGAACATCTACTTCGTAAATGGACACAGATTATAAAAATGCAACAAACATTAAGCAAAAATTGCTAAAATGTAATGAAGGATCAAAATGAAGCAAACAACACAAGAAAAGGATTGAAAACTCATTCACAGAGCTTGCATTGTCATTTCCATTTTTAAATACAGTGCATTACAATAGCAAGGAGGTAGAAAACATGTTACAGTCCTAAAAGAGGTCTGATATTCCACAAATCCACTTGTCAGGGTGAAGGAGGGAGTTACAGATCATAAAAATGTTCAACCTTTACAAATGAGCCAAATTTGGCTTTTTAACAATGAAAACCCGAGCCAGGAGGGAGAAACGCGGGAAAATGGAAAAGAATCATTCAACCACTAACCAAATCAATCAAGAAGGCATAGGAACCCTTAAAAGTTCATTCCCCAATATTTCGATCATGGTGGAGAATAATGGAAGCCATACTTGCATTAAAAATGGTAGTTAGATGTGAGTTACTCTCTGTTTCCCGTGCCAAAGGTGTTTTCTCATTTTTATCTTACTAAAATCCACCAAGAAACAAAATTGAAGATTCCATCATGTAGAGGACTTCAATAGCTTTCTAATGACACCAAAATTAAAAAAACAGAGCTCTAGATTGAAAGATATACCCCTCTCGAAGATTTAGGGAAAAACAGGGAAAAAATTGGGTCGGTGGGTGTAGACACCAAATTTGGGTCCTACAACGCCCTGTGCCTCGCATCTCATCTTGCAACCTAACCCTACCTCACCACCTAAACCTTACACACTTAATTATTTATTAATTACCTTATAATTAATAAATCCACATCTCCAACCCTGCCACCTCACCATGACCTAGCCCTAACCCTAAACTAACCTAATTAAGACCTATAACTTGGTCTAGACCCACACCCATGACTCATCACCCCTCACCCACACCAAATGAACCTAATAATGACTTGACCAAGCCCACAACTGACCCCTCGGGAGAAAAGGAGGGAAAGTTGGCTATTTTACTAAAAATAGCCAACTTTGACCTAACCGACATCGGTCCTTACGCGACATTTGTCGCCGTTAGGTAACCGCCATCGCCTCCTATAAATGACCTCCCCCAACCAAAACCAAAGGATCCGAATTCATTTGCAAGAGAGAGACAAGTGAGAGAGAGAGAAGAGGTTGTAGAGAGGAGTATTGAGCCCAAGACTGTAACTGAGCAACTAGATCACTGTCACACTCATCCAAACATTGGGAGAGTCGAGGATAGCTTCATCAGCTCACTTCCGATTGTCGGATCATCCCAACTGAGCCTTTCCTTCGCCACTACATTCCTTGGACCTACATCCACATCAGAAACTAGTAAGTAGTCTCTTTTATTACCTTGTATGCTTCTAGACACTACTTTGTGAACTTTTGATTCATAGTGATTATAAGCTCACTCCTAGATCTACCACCCGGTAGCACCCTGCACCTAACCTTCATTCATCCATCTCTATATTGCCCCAAAGACAACTTTCTCACTCTCTGAGTCTTCTCTATCACCCTACTACTCCCCTCAACCATCTACCAACCTTCTAAACCCCATAACCACCTTATAACCAACCTCCATTTAAAAGCCCCTAAATCACTGCCCCTACCGATATCGGTTATCCCCTACCGGTATCGGTTTTATAACCGCGGTCGGTTATCCAGTGACCGGTGTCGGTCATTGTGACTTATACCAAAAACTAATCTTTCACCTATTTACCTCCAAACAATCTCATATCCAGCCTTTTCTATCCCTATAACTTGATCTGAACGTATCAATAACCAGTGACCAAACAAACAACATGACATTTTATTATTGGTAATTTAGTCTCTATTGCTTTTAGTAACGAGGTACCTATATCGTGATTTCACAATAGCTTCTTTATTATCATTTGCATTAACTTGTATTAAAAGGGAACTGACCATCTTCGAAAGGAATTCTAATATTTCTTGGGCCCAAGGCAGTTCCCTCACTTATTGTTTAATGAAAATCTGGTGGTCTTGCATTCTTATTTACAGGTAGTCCTTCCCAGACAAAAAAGATCTCTTCACAATCGGTCTGATCTCTCTACGGTACGCACACACCTTCCCAACACTCAACAAGTATTCCTCCTAGCCCTAACCCTTATCTGTTTCTCAAGAGAATGAAAATATAGAAATAACTCTATTCTAGAACAAAATTATGTGTGAAACATTTTGGCATGCCCGGTGGGACCCTTCTCGGGTTTCTTTCTTTCTTGCTTGTTTTCATATAGGGAGCACACTTGCTGTTTCTTTCTTCTAAATATTCACAAAATATTTTTTCATTTTGGTAAAAGAACTTGTCTTTCTTTTGCATCTTTGAATTAGTGAAATTCATCTTCTTAACCTCTTCTCTTTCTTTGCTTCATCTAATATCATTTTCGATTTGGGTTTAAAACACGTGCATCACATTCTTGCTTGCTGTTTTTAATTCTAGTGATCGTAGATTAAGTAACAGGTCATACACGTGGGGGTGATATCCATGGTATTGATAAGAAATTAATCTTACTCTCACTGCACAACACATACCAAATCACATCATAATCTACACAACATCTCAAACATCCCCCTTCCCGTAGTATTCCTCCACCCGATTGAGGTAGTCTTACAAGCCAAAACAAACTTGACATCTCCCTTAGGTCTTTTGTTTAGGATTGACATCATCTTGTGTCTAAGGCATAAGCCCAAAGTGATTAAAACTAATCATATGGTTAGTCTCTTGATTTTATTATGTATCTTGCTTTTTTTTTTCTTTCGCTTTTGTTTCTCTCGTTATACCCTGTCTTAGTGATCACTTCAGATAGTTTGGTGGGTATACTAAGCCTTGTTATCCCCAAACCAGTAGCCTCTTACATTCTCTCTTTGCCTTCACAGTGACCAACACCAGTCCTCTTCTACCGACATTGGTTACACTAACTAACGCCGCTACTGTCATCGGACCGACATCGGTTACTAGACCGATATCGGTTACTGTGTTTCATAGTTCCTGACAAACCAGCAACCTACCAATTCCAACATTTTGTTGTTGTTTCTGTTCCTTGATTGACTAATTCCCTATTGTATCCTCTTGTCCATGGTTGTTATTACCCAAAAACAAGCCACATCCATGGTTTCACATGTTTGTTCCGTGTCTTTTCCTGAGTCACCCCCTTCGCATCCTATGGGGAATACTATGGACACCAAGGTGCTTTTCCCAAGATCCTGTAGGAGATCCGGACTTTGCCAAATTTTTGGATGCTAATCCTAGTGCCATACAGTATTATTTGTCTCATACCCCTAACCGTACACCCGATGACGTCACTACTCTTAGGTATGCCTATTAGTATAGCCGCTCACTTAGCCCCTTCCCCACCTAATAACTCGCCTCACCGTCTTCATCCTTAGTATCGTCTCCTAGCTCGGTGGCTTCGGTGGTTCATACTACACCAATTGGTCTTCCTTTGGTTAATCTGGGGCCCCACATATCACTACCATCCACTGCTCCTACCTCATATCTCCTGCAGATTGCCTCTTTCATAAATTGCTCTCTACCATCTATTCACACGAGTTTTCCCTCTCGTGCTCTGCCCACCTTTTCATTTCCATAGAATCATCTAGTGGCCTCAACATCTTATATAGGACACCCTTACTCGCCACCCCAACACATTCATCATCGTTACCTTATCAACATTCAACCCCACCATTTTCTAGTAGCGGCTCTTGGCCCAATCCTCCTCTGTTTACAACGACAACACCATCATCTAACCCAACCAATGATTTAATCAAATAGATGATGGACAAGATGCAAAATCTTGAGGCTTCATTTCGTGAAGTCAGTAACACCTTGACATACGAGTAAGTTTTTCGGAGCCTATTCATCCTTCCTCGTCCCCTTCATACATATCCTCCTTAATGGGAAATACTGAAATTTACTCGCTTTAGTAGTAAGGAGGACCCTTAACAACAATTTGCAATCGCTAGAGATGCCTCGCTATCCGATTGCTCATGATGATGCCTTACTACTCCGTACCTTCCCATGTCCTTATCAGACCTGCCTTGGAGTGGTACAATGCTTTAGCCCAACACTCAATCTTCTCCTTTAACCAGCTTAGCCCAATCTTTCGATCACTTCTCCATCAATATTGCCAAGAAAGTATCCCTTACCGACCTCTATGCCATCCAAAATTTTTAAGATGAGTCTATCGCAGATTTCGTTGACGATGGCGGGGCCTCATCAACCAACTTACTTATGCCTTACCTCAAGCTGAGCTCATCAAACTCTTTATGCAAGCCTACACTAAACACATTTCTCCCACCCTCCAAATTCAAACTTTCCACACCTTTGATGAGGTCTTTACTATGGCTCGGAAACTAGAGATTCAAGCCTTAGAGGAGGAGAAATTGAAGTTACACAACAAAAACTTAAATTTCCAAATCCAAGACTCCACCAACAAACCCAAGACCACCAACTCTCACACATCGACTGCTTCGAAATCAAAAGGAGCCGTACACGCGGTGATGGTCAAATCTCAAGCACCGTCTAATACCTAGCCGAAATCCACTTATAAGTATAAAGTCGAGCCCATCAAGTACACTCCCTTGGGAGAAACTTATGATGTGATCTTGGACAAATTGCTTAAAGCAGGAGCTATCACCTTGCCTCCTGTTAAACCTCACTCTGGGTTTGATTCCGCCTGCGTTATACCTTCTTGGTATAAAGAAAATGACTTCTGTAACTTCCATCACGTGAAGGGACACAACCATGAAAAATGCAAGATGTTGAAAAACATAGTGCAGGAAATGGTTGATGCAGGGGATATAACCCTCGATAATCCTAATGCCCCTGCTAATCAAAATTTAAAAATCTTCAACAAACCATTTCCAAACCATTCATCTAACAGTAACACAAACCAAGAAACCTCGGCCGAGGAGAAGAGTGTGCATGAGATCCATGTGGTTTTCAACTCCCAACCAAGGGCTTCCATCGAGGAAATTCTGAATCGAGCCTCTTCACCAACGTAGGGGACCTCACCCCCTTCTCCTTCATCAGGACAAGATGACAGCCCCGCTATTCTTTTACCCATAAAGGAATCAACCACCCAGAGTTCTCTTCTCACAGAAGAGCCTTCTTACACCACATCCCTGCAAGACTATGAGTGGATGTTATCCAACCTATCTATTTCCCAAACCTCTCCTTCCACCACTCTTGCTACAAAAGAAGAAGGATCGCCACTTTTTCTGTCATCCTTAGAGGAGAAACCCCTCGAGCCTACATCACCAAACTCCTTAACCATGATGGATCCTTTAGAACATGCCCTCCTCCCTATCAGTTCTTCATCACCTAAATCTTTCTAGTGACCAGTTGACCTCTTAACACCCATTGATACAACGCCTCATTCGCCCCATGTATCACACCCACATTGGACCGAATCACAGCCCAATTCTCTTCCATGCCAAAATTCCCATCCACACGTGAATATTTTCATCCCCCAAAAGATAGATGAGTCTTATGGGAACGTTTGAGTACACAATGTTCTACTCAAATGCAGATGACTAATCTAGACACCTCTACCATATGCCCGAAGTTTTTACAAAAGCTCAAAATGCCTATGTCCTCACCTTCACCCCCTCATCTCTACCGAATACCTCATCCACCTCTATCCACCTAACCAAACCTTCCCCTACGCTTGGGACTTCACCAATACCCAGCCTGACGCACCCACCTAAACGGTTAGATTTATCCAAAAATAAAGTTGTCAATCCACCTAGGAGACAGACCCAATCTCCTCAAGTCCAATCTATGCCTCCGCCACAACTAAAACCCTCGCCCCCGATCACACCGGTACAACAGGCACGGTTTCAACCCTCGCCATCACACCTACCTTCTATATTGGGGCCTCACCCCTCCACCTTGCCTCAATACACCATGCCTCCCACGTCTTCTTTAACACGACCTGCACCTTCTGCACCCATACAGAAATCCATGGGTGTCTCAACACCGTCGCCCCAAGTATCCTACCTACCTACCAACCCTAAGCAAACTCGATCATCAAAGAACTTGTTTGCTTTGTCATTCCTCTCTTTCCCCGTGGTTGTTTCCTACCACCACATCATCTGTGGCCTCATCATCTAACTAGCTAAACATGACTTCTACGCAGAAGAATCCATGCCTAGTTAAACCCAATCATCAAAATCCCTTGCCTAAACCACCACCCATACGAACCACTCGTAACCAACCATTACCAAAATAATCAATAATCTCACCCACTCAATCAATAGCCTCATCTTCATCTAAATTTGACCCGCTTAAAGGATCTTACGCCAAGATCCTTGATATGTTGGTAGGGGATGCGACCATTTCCCTACCCCCACTCAGACCCTATGATCCATCTAAACCTCAACCTATAGGATATGATGAATCTTAAATCTATGCCTACCACCGCACACTAGGATATAATGTAGAAGGATGCAAAGATTTGAAAGCCATCCTTTGCCAATGCTTGCCTATCTCGGATGGAAAATCTAAGAAAGACAACATACATGAGGGGAAATTCCTTAGCTTTGATCCCTTCTCCTATACCACTTGTCTCCACCTCGCCAAAATCTATCATTATTGTAACCCCGCCTCTCAAGAACAATGACTTATCGCTGCCATCTTCCTCATCTCATATTCACGAGATCAACATGATTAGCATTGCTACTCGAGGTCAGAAAAACAATGGAAAAGCTAAAGAGAGCACACATGTGGCCTCTCTTTCTCCTTCCGCCATCCCGATCGCACCACCACCTAAAGTGGTTATTCGTGGACCTGCCTATCCAGTCTCTGATGGAGTTGCCCATCGCACCATGATCAAACAACTTCACCAATCTCCTGTAAAAATGACACTCTATGATCTCATTCAAACATCTGAATCTCATCGACAAGCTCTAATTGAGATCCTCTAAGGGATAGAGGTCCTACCTAACAAAACCCTTCTCGTTGCCTCCATCTTAACACCCAACCATGTCGCTTCTCTCACCAAACAACCTACCTCCACAATCACCTCTCGTCCCTCGTATGTGAGCCGCCGTTTGCCATTTTTTTCAAGAAGAAATTGTTGTCTTTGGTGCGTAAGATCCCGACCCCGCTCTTTTCATCTCGGCTTACATCTAGGACATCCGGTACGTCATGTGTTATGATCGATGGGGGCACTAGCCTAAACATCATGTCTTCCAAAGCCTTCCAATGATGAATATCCCTCCTAGCTGCATGTGTGCCAACCCCACCATGTTGCGTTCATTTAACGATGATATTACTTCTACCCTAGGCACCATGATCCTTAACATTTGTGTAGGGTCACGTACCTTGCCCAAAATCTTCTATGTCCTTGAGGGAGAGTTCCAATACAACATGTTGTTAGGCCACCCTTGGATCCGGGCTATGGGATGCGTTCCTCCACCTTACATAGATGCATAAAATTCAAGTATGAGGAGAAGTCATACACCGTCATAGCTGACGCTTCCCCCTTCAAAACCTGTAATATGTTATATCACCCTAATGATGTGCTTCTACTAGTCAAGGCACCCATTGATCTGACCCAACCATCTACTTCAACCACGCCTCAACCATCCACCTTAGCCACACCCACACCTTCAACCAATGAAACCACCGACACGAATACCTCTTCCTTCCCGCACAACATCCCAACCTCGGATCCCTTGATAGTTGTTTTTCAACGCCTTACACTGGGGGAGTACCGCCTATACAATGTTAGCACCTTCCATACCCCACAAGAGTATGGACAGTTACATGTGCATCCTACCTACGACCGTCATGTGGGGGAGGTGATCTCCTACAGACCACCTAATTGCCACACCAACCTAATGTATGGGGGTGTCGACGCATCCTCTGTCACCTCTGAATCCCCTTGGTGTGGTTCCCTTCCAATCTAATTTTCAATATCTAACCAATCGTCGTTTTTCCCTCACCTTCCTGACTCGCTATGCTTGGAAAGGTTTTGGTTTCGGTCTTTATGAACAAGGCCGACATATGATCATTCCCATGACTACACGTAAACACAAAGATCATAGTGGTCTTGGATTTTCTGAACCACCTACACCGAAGAAACCTCATGTCAATTATATCCAGGAAGATGACGAAGTCACCCCTTCCGAACCATCATCTCCCATTTTGCCATCTTCACCCATGGAGTCAATAGACCCGAATCTATCCCTCCTAACTTTTTTTTTTTCGTGAATGCTATCTTCCTAGGTCCTCTCACTTATTAACGCGATGGTGAGGACCCATCTTCTCTCCCCCTTTTGTATCTAGACATGATCAAAGAAGACTCACCTTCATTAATGTTGTGGAGTTCCAGGATGAAGACTCCATCCTCACCTACCTTGGTGCGGATGACTCTTATATTCAACGCACCTTACCATCTAAACCCAAACCATGTTGAATGAGTCAACTATAGAAATCAACATCCACACAGAGGACGATCCTCACATTGTAAAGATCGGACAATCTCTCGACGCATTAGAATAAGATGCCTTCACTACCTTCCTCCATGCCCACA
Organism: Taxus wallichiana var. yunnanensis; assembly: GCA_018340775.1. Taxonomy (NCBI): domain Eukaryota; kingdom Viridiplantae; phylum Streptophyta; class Pinopsida; order Cupressales; family Taxaceae; genus Taxus; species Taxus wallichiana. Next base: position 954,691,990 of record CM031235.1, read on the forward strand.
ATCAAGCTTTCACTTGGTCCTATGCCGACATGCCAGGAATCGATCCTGACATTGCTGTCCATAACATCACTCTGAAACCAGACTCCAAACTAGTTAAACAGAAACTGAGAAAAATGCATCCACGCATTGCCCTCTTGGTTAAAGAAGAGCTTCAACGACTCCTTTCTATTTCTTTCATCTTACCTATTGACTATCCTCAATGGATTTCTAATGTCTCAGAATATCTCTCCAAGATATTCTCACCAATGATGACTTCCACCAAGAGCGGTTAGCCCAATTAGAGCTTCTTGACGAGCGTCGTCTTACAGCTCTTGACCACCTTCAAATTTATCAAAAGTGCATCAAGCGTGCTTATGATAAGTGAATTCATGAGCGTACCTTTAAGATTGGTGATCTTGTCCTCAAAGAGAATCAACATGTAACCAAACTAGAAAAGAGAAAACGTGGAAAATTTGCTCCTAATTGGATTGGGCCTTACATTATCACTCACACTTACGGATCAGGTACTTATCGTTTAGCTTCACTTAATGGTAAACCTGAGCCTGAACCCCTTAATGCCTTGCATCTCCGACCATTCTACTGTTGAATTTAGTGTTACATCACTTCTTATCTACCTTGCACTCGTCCCTTGAGCTCATTTACCACCTCATACACCTTGTTTCGTGCATCTCAAAGTAGAATCAAACTCACGTGGTTTGATCATCACCTCCTCTTAAATATGCCTTCCCTTTTTAGTCTGGTCCATGACTTAAAAGTATCAAAATAACAAGTTCTCAATTATACAATTTTGGGATATTATTGAGTCAAACTTCCTACAAAACTAGATGCTTCATGCCAAACGGACATCTAGACCTCTAAGCTATAAACTAGACTTGCTCCTCGAAGGATAGCTATGTGCAAAGCCGTATCTCGCTACTATAAGTAGACTCGCTCCCTTGAAGGACAGCTATACAAAGTCAACCTCTATCGAAGCTTCTTGCATTAATCAGCTTCGTGAAGACCTCAAGAACAACAAAATGCATATCCCATATAGACTTCCCGCATCGATCGGTATATCCGTAAAAATAAAGTAGTATTCAAAAGCACTTTTTAGTCATGGACTTGTCTATTTAGGTTTGGTTCTCTTTCGTCAATAATCACCTTATAACAAGTTTGCGCGCCCACCTATACCATCCACCTCACCTCACCATTCTTCAAAACAACAAAACTCAATGGATGTGACATATATCCGATATATTGTGATTATACAACTCTTTTCACCTATCGACTTCTTGCCTATGCAAGGTACCTAGGGATTCAAGCTCATCCTATGATAATACATGGTTTGTTTAGCTCTTTCCAACTATGGGACACTTTTTCCTCTTTTACCCGAATCTAGGATTATGTGTTGACCTTAATCAAGACACGGTTTCCTATGCTTGGGTAAGCTAACCCTCGCTTCACCTATACCCACACCAACACCAACAACATTACCCTACCAACATCAAACTTTTACCAACCAACAAATTGCCTAACCACAACCAAATTTCCTGAATTCACCTCTCCCTGGTCCTAAGGGAGAACTACATCGGTCTGAGGCCCCTCCTTGCTTTGTGCAATGGGCTATGTAGGCAGCACTTAGGAGACATGGGGTCTCCCAAGGTTAGCTCGACCATCCCCTACCATAACCTATCATGTGTTGTGTTTTCCTTAAAAATATAAATATTTTCGATATCGGTTACCTACTTATTTTAACCTAACTCCTTCCCTTATCCATCCATCTCCATTTTTCACCACATCGCCTACCCCACTTTGCTAAATAGCCTTATTTTGAATTCATCGGCCCGACCTAAGGCCGCAACCAATCAATTGGCCCGACCCAAGGCCGCAACTCACCACTCGCCCCGACCCAAGGCCATAACCAACCCATCGGCTCCGCCCCAAGGCCATAACCAACCAATCAGCCCGACCCAAGGCCATAACCAATCAATCGCCCAACCCAAGGCCGCAACCAACCAATCGGCCTCGACCCAAGGCTGCAACCAATCAATCGGCCCAACCCAAGGCCACAACCAATCAATTGGCCCGACCCAAGGCCGCAACCAACCAATTGGCCCGACCCAAGGCCACAACCAATCAATCGGCCCGACCCAAGGCCACACCAACCAATCGGCCTAACCCAAGGCCGCAACCAACCAATCGGCCCAACCCAAGGCCACACCAATTAAGTACCTCGACCGAGGCTTGCAAATTATGATTCTATCCACCCATCATGTAGCTATTTGTTCAATCGAGCTCACCTGTTCGTGTTTTAACATGACTAGGATACTTGAATTGATCAGCACCAGCTTTGCCTAGACTAAGACCATGACATTTATCTCAACCAAACCAACCATTTGGTACTGCCGAACATGCCTAAACATTCCGGTACCTTACCCATTATATCCCCTGGAGCTACTTCCTATGCCTTGGATACCAGGATTATATCAACCTTGTTTGGATAAACTATCGACCTTTGCCTATGAATTGCTTGTTTGCTCTTCAAATCATGTACCCTGGTCGCACTACTGCATTTCAACGTGCGTCTACTTCCTTGAACTTACCCCACCATCTTAACATCATCTCATCAACATTCACCCTTTATCAACCATATCCCTGATTTCACGTTGCCTCAATCTGTGATAGATTTGAGGGGGATTACCTATACCCTTAATTGGGGCAACCACTTCTTATTATTGTCAGTGCATCTTTACAAGACAAGCTACACGACAACAAGGGGCAAATGTAGACACCAAATTTGGGTCTTACGATGCCCTGTGCCCCGCATCTCGTCTCGCAACCTAACCCTACCTCACCACCTAAACCTTACACAATTATTTATTAATTACCTTATAATTAATAAATCCACATCTCTAACCCTGCCACCTCACCTCGCCACCTCACCATGACCTAGCCCTAACCCTAAACTAACCTAATTAAGACCTATAACTTTGTCCGACTCCACACCCATGACTCATCACCCCCTCACTCGCACCAAAACAAACCTAATAATGACTTGACCAAGCCCACAACTGACCCTTGGGAGAAAAGGAGGGAAAGTTGGCTATTTTACTAAAAATAGCCAACTTTGACCTAACCGACATCGGTCCCTACGCGATCAAGCCGTCGGTTAGGAACCACCATTGGTTCCCTATAAATGACCTCCCCAACCAAAACCAAAGGATCCAAATTCATTTGCAAGAGAGAGACAATTGAGAGAGAAAGAAGAGGTTGCAGAGAGGAGTATTGAGCCCAAGACTGTAACTGAGCAACTAGATCACTGTCACACTCATCCAAACATTGGGAGAGTCAGAGGATAGCTTCATCACTCACTTCCGATTGCTTGGATCATCCTAACCGAGCCTTTCCTTCACCACTTTGCATTCCTTGGACTCGCACCGCCGAAACTAGTAAGTAATCTCTTTTATTACCTTGTATGCTTCTAGACACTACTTTGTGAACTTTTGATTCATAGTGATTATAAGCTCACTCCTGGATCTACCACCCGGTAGCACCGTGCACATAACCTTCATTCATCCATCTCTATATTGCCCCAAAGACAACTTTCTCACTCTCTGAGTCTTCTCTATCACCCTACTACTCCCCTCAACCATCTACCAACCTTCTAAACCCCATAACCACCTTGTACAACCAACCTCCATTTAAAATCCCCTAAATCACTTCCCCTACCGATATCGGTTATCCCCTACCAGTATTGGTTTTATAACTTGGGTCGGTTATCTAATGACCGCGTTGGTCACTTGTGACTTATACCAAAACCAATATTTCACCTATTTACCTCCAAACAATCTCATATCCAGCCTTGTCTTTCCTCAGTAACTTGATCTCGAACGTATCAATAACCAAAGACCAAACAAACAACATGAAATTTTATTATTGGTAGTTTAGTCTCTATTGCTTTTAGTAATGAGGTACCTAAATCGTGATTTCGCAATTGCTTCTTTATTATCATTTGCATTAATTTGTATTAAAAAGGAACTGACCACCTTCAAAAGGAAGTCTAATATTTCTTGGGCCCAAGGCAGTTCCCTCACTTATTGTTTAACGAAAATCTGGTGGTCTTGCATTCTTATTTATAGGTAGTCCTTCCCAGACAAAAAGGAGCTCTTCACAATCGGTCCGATCTCTCTACGGTATGCGCACACCTTCCCAATACTTAATAGTTATTCCTCCTGTAACACTCTGATTTTGTATGTTAACTTGGTGAATGTTTTACATACTGTTATAGCTGCTGAAATGAAGGCAAACATGTTAAGATATGTATTGATCTTAAGAGAATGTGTTGCTAATTTGGATTCTTGCATACTGTGATTTATTGCATGGGACAACAGTATTGTACTTGTGTGTTTGCTGATGTGACGACAAATTGTCGTATACTTGCTAAACTCTCTTTGCTGATTGACAGCATACCTTGAATCAATTTCATTGATCCAAGTATGCTGAGGTCCTCTTGTGATTTCTGTGTCGATTCACACTTGAACCGAACCGAGATAGTTATGAGCGTACAGTGCCTGTTTGCAGGTGTGAACAGCTAGCACGTAGATGCCAACGACAGGGGTTCGATTCTTGAACCCTGTACTGTCGAACTAGGGACCTCGTGAGGCAAGAAATGCCTGGACACGGGTGGCCTTGGCACGTAATCTGAAGGACGGAACGTCCTGCTCTGCATTAACGTGAATGTTAGTAGGGAGGCTGGATGGAAGTTGTTAGTGTTAATGGTTAGTATGAATTAAACCCTAAATTAATACTAAGTCCTAACATGCATCCTACCCTACTATCCTAAGTGGATTTTTAAATTCAAAAATAAAAAGGGGAAAATATAACCTAAGGCTAAACTAAGACCTAGGTTGATTACTTTATACAATCTAAACTAATCCTAATCTAAAAAGGGCGCGCGGACCCTTGGAAGGAAGGGATAAGGATGAAAAGGGCATTCATTGGCATTTATTAAGCAGTCCATACGTGGACAGCGCCAGTTTTGGCGGGGCAGGTAGGAATTAGAGGCATCTATTTAGAAATAGAGCCAAATTCAGTTGGCATGGGAAATTTGAAATTTACAAGCTCGCCAACTCAAGTGGCGGTGGCGTGAGAAGCAAGGAAAAAGGCAGATCCTTAAATTGCATTAATTATTCTTGGTCCTTGTGACCAGCTCGCCTTAAAACAGCATGAGGGAATTTGATTTTCATTTTGTTGATTCAAGCCTTTTGTGAAGTTGCTCTGCATTTGGTTTTTCTAACCTGGTTCGGTCGAACCAGCTCTTGGCATTTGACATTTTTCGTGGAGATTTGGAGGTCATTTGTTAAGCCCAAGAAGAAAGGAGTCTTTGGGAAGTTTGTGTTGTCGTTGCGGAAGGAAAAACGTGGAAAACAAGGTTTTCTTCGAGCTCTGGAAAAGAGATTTCAGGCATGTTAAGCCCTTCTCTTTAAAAATCTCTGCTTTGATTAAGTGTATCATTAAAACAACCCTGCTCTTGGGTTTTGATTTTGTGACTGTTGACTAGTCGGTTCGATTTGGATTTTATCGATTCTTACTTCTCTTTTGCTTGGGAAAATGATATGATGAACCGTTTCTGGTTGCTCGGTTTTGAGTGTTTTTGCTCGAATCAAGTTGGAAATGATTTATTGTATTGATTATTGACTGTATGGAAGTTGGAAATAGATATTTCCTTCACTGTTCATATCGTTGGAAGTGGAACAGGCTGTTTAATTGTTTCCTTCTGTGTAATTGTTTCTTTGCTTTGTTGTATTTGGAACTGTCCTTGCGTATAAAATGGAAGTGGAAATTCAGTCATGTTATGTTGCTGGGATTTGGGTTTCCTTCATACTTGCTGTCATTTTTGGAAATAATGGGGTAAAGTCATTTTCTTCTGTTGTGATTAATCTGTCCTTGCATTTTGATTGGTTGGAAACACTTCCCCGACGTACTGGTTTATTGACAGTAATGGAAAATTGTCTTGTATATTATGGTCTGTACATGTTATTGAGTTCTTCTCACTACCGAAACTATCGTTCTTTCGTTGACAAACTGGAATGAGGGAAACGATAGTTGTCTGAAGTTGTTTCGTATTGAAGTTTTTATGGAAATCGATTCTCTTCCTTCTACTGCTTTGGATTTTAAAGGAAATGGCATTTGGGTTTTCTTAAGTATTGGAACTCGAATTGAATGAAGTAATAGCAATATTTCCATTACTGTGCCTTTTCTTGTTTAGGAAATGAGCGAATACGTTTTAGTAACAGTGGAAATAGGAAAAAGTAGACTGTTTTTCCTTCTGAAGTTGTTGATGGATTATGTCTCTCCTTGCTGTGAGATTAGGATGGTTTTATGGTGTTTTAATGATGCTTTTTCGATCTTCTGTCAGATTGTTGACACAATTATAAATTGGTTTTGTATTATGTGCAAGGAATGATTATATTTCTTTCTTGCTGTGATGGATAGTTGATTCCATGGCGTCTTGTAGTTGAAGTTTGACCTTTTGATTCGAATTGTCTTGTAAATGCGAACTTGACCTGGATTTCTGTTTTAATAAATGGAAAGTGTGAGAATTAGCTTGTTTTCTGAGTCTATTCTGACTGTACCAAGCTTACACGATTAACACCCTTAACGGGTTTGTCTTCATAGAGGTATTGATATATGAATGTTATACTTTGAGTTCTGTACCTCATTAAGAAAATGGAGAATGTTGTTTTGAAGTTAACGGTTGATCGAGATAGAACTCGAATTGGATATTCATTGTTGAGGCATGTTGGATTGAAACTGTACAGGCTATGTGAGTTGCCTTTCAATAAAAATAAATGTTTTGTTAGCTTCATAAGTTGAGCTGTCATGCTAAGATAAACACGAATTGAGTGTTTTTATTTCATTCGGAGCAAATGATTGTTTCTTAGTGAAATTAAAGGGGAATGAATTCGTCTTCTGTTGCTGTTCTGACTTGGTGAAATTCATAGTCAATGTGAACATTGGATTTGCTGTAGGTAACAACAATGAATAAAATGTTAGTTTGAGCGGGATATGCTCACAGGATTAGGAAATCATGTGATTAATTGACTGCATGATGGAAGTACTGTTTGTCTGTTTAGTATGCAGTGAAAGAAATATGGTTTCTTTTATTATGGTAAATATATGGTATGCAGCCTTATATCGTTTAATCTTGGATGTACATAATGTTGTACTAACTCGTTTTGATCTTTATATGAGTCCATTCAAATGAAGTATGGATATGGATGATGAATTCTTCCTGTTTTCATTTAAAGCTGATTATAAATGAAATTATTCTTCTTCTTAAAGTGAATTCCGAATGGATTTTGTAAGTTTCACTCTGAATTGTTATCTTGATCTGTCTTTCGTTTGGATTCCACTGTTAGGACAGTCATGTGGAAAGAAATAGAGATATGAATGAATGTCTTAGAAAAATGATCTTTTCTTCTTTCATTCAGTTGGAAATCTAGAATTCGTGAATAATGAATTTTATAGTGCTTAGATGGGAGCAACTATATGCATTGCTGCTCGCTTTCTTGTCTGTACTTGATTGCTTGGATTCTAATATGACGCATGAACTGAAAAGAAAGTAAGGGAATTACATTTCAGTTAGTTTCGTCTTTTGCATTCATTATTATTGAAAGGCGTGAAAAAGGGTAACAGTGCGTTATATCCGTTGTAAGTTACTTGTATTTCTAACTTTTCAATATTGTGAGTTGATACTTGTAATGATTATGTGGAAACGGGACAACAGTTCCTTGGCTGATTGTGATGATATTTTTTTTAGTTCAGTTGTTATTATTCGATCTTTTTTTTGTGCCTATTTCGTGATTGATGTTTAATGCACGTTTCATAAAAGCGGGGTTCTTTTATTGAGACAGCTTAGTTAAAGCACCTTATTTTAAGGATAAGTGCTTAATATGCTCGATTATCAATCAACCCGTGTAATTCATTTTGTAGATGAAATCGATTAGAATGAAGACATGGCTATTTTCTTCGATGTTTCTTGATTGGGTCAAAATGAATTGTAATTTTTGCTTTTATTGCTCTTCGAGGAATTGTGAAAAGAAGAAAATATATTCTTCTGTCCATGAGTTGTATGGATGCTTTGTATAAACTATGCCCAATCAGCTGGATTGGCAAATGTACAGATTATGACTTGAAATATTGAATACAATTACAAATGTGATATTTTCAATAGTTATATCAGTTTGATTTATTGGAAATATAATGTTATTTCTTGATTTGGGTTTGTTTATTTATCCTTGGATGGATGCTAAATGGAAACTGATATCTATTCTTACCTAAACGCAACTTTTAAGTTGAATAATGCAATTAGTTCATACTTGGGTAAAGATGAATTTTTAATCGACATTAAAAAGGATTAGGAAGAATATGGTTCCATGATCGGAAGGTATTCAGGATTAGCTTAGGAGCTAAGGAATATCAATCAACTTCGGAGTAATCGAACTTCACTTTCGAACTCCATTAATGATCCCATTTGATAAATTCAGAATGAAGGATATAAGATAAATATATCCATAACTAATGGACCTTAACTATATGACGTTAAGGAGAACAAATGAATACATTTCTCGAAATTTAGACCTCGTATGAATGACGTCTAATAAGTTAATATTCTGATTTTAGTTGCAGTTGAGAAAATCTTGGCTAAGTTTAATAGGTTAAACTTATTACGTCCGTCAGTACGGACTACTTAATCTAATGATTAAGGAGTGAACCAAGTAGGGAAATTGCAGCCCTTCGATACGAAGGAGAAGATGCATAGTAAGTTAATGGACGGGTTTAGTCCCTCTTAACTCTGTACAACTGCAACGGAAACGAGGATCAAGGGATCAACACGAATGCTGAAAGTTGATTTTAATTATTAATTCGTGGCTAAGTCACTTGAGCAGGATGTGTATTCTCGATGGGAGAATTCCGTAGGACATTGGCATACGCCAGGCTCTAACAAGGTGTCTCCATGAAGACGGGGTCTTCATGACGACACATTGTTGCAGTTGACATATCGCAATGCCCTCCTGAATTAAAACATTTAGAATACATAGGCTGAATGTGTAACTCTTAGCGAGGGATAGAGTATGATCGGATATACGGAGTGACTTCGGAATACTAAAGATAATTAGACACACGGAGTCATGGGGTAACGACACCATATGTCCGTGTATCTTTAGTTATCGAGTGCCTTCTTATATTCGTTCATATTCTAATTAGATAAATTGAAAGTTTAAAACTTGTTGGTCCGAAAATCTGTCGCCATGACAGATCTATGGATAGACGAGCCAACAGTGTGCAGGGCTTAGCCCCTCTTTGAGTCAACAAAGCGAAACTGGTTTATTGCTATTCTACCAAATAGGAATCTATGCAAGTCTCATAGATTCTACCTTCGGGGGTTTGGGATCTCATCCCAGTAGAGTGTTTCAGGCTGCGAAAAGAAAGGAATGAAAGAGGGAAAAGAGAAAGAACAGATCCGAAGGAAGAAAAGAAATGAATTCCAAAGTAGAAAGGTCAGAAGATTTATGTTTTTGGGTTGGTAGTAAACAGAGCCAAACCTACTTACATAAATAAACAAAGCAATACTGATGAGCAAATGACAGAAAAGTAGATATGAATCCAACAGATTAAACACATACAGATCTAACGTAAGGAAGATCTAATGCATAACACAGCTATTGAAAACAAAGTCTTAATATTTGTATTACTTGTTTTCTTTTTTATAAAGAAATCTCAAAGTCTTTCTCTCTCACACTTCTATTTTCATCTAAAAAATGTTCACCCCGAATACAACAAGTATTCCAGTATTTATAGAAGAGAGGAGAAGGAAAGCAAAAAGGAGCCAACAAATATTTACAAAGATATTTACAAAATATCTAAAAGTCATGTTGACTTTTGACAACTTGATGGATGACATCATCCCATGATGCAACATGGATGATGTCATCATTTGTGCCAACACACTTTAGACATTTCAACAAGAAAGTCGGAGAATAGAGAGAAGAAGAAGAAGAAGAAGAAGAAGAAGAAGAAGAAGAAGCAGCTACTCGTCATCGTCATCCTGCGGCCGAAAGGGGGTTGCCTACTTCTGATGCTGCTCAGGAGATGATATGTGGAACTGAGCGCGGTATTCCAAAAACTTGTTAATCATGGGCCCAAATTGATCCTGTGATGGATCCTTGTGTGCTCGCCGATTGTTGCAAGTCTCCCGCCGCTTATGAGCTTCTCTCGGGAGTTTAGAATAATCTTTCTCCCTCGATGAGGAACCCGATGAAGTCCCTACAGCCAAGCAGTTATTGATAGATTCGGTGTCAAATGTGACCTCCGCCCTTCTCTCGAGAAGCGATCTCCTCAAGATCCGGATAGTTTCATCAGCTGATCTCATGGTAAAGGAAGGAGTGAGCAGCCCTGGAGACATGTTAAGAACAATTCGCTCCATTTGATGCATCGCATCCAGGGCCTCTTCCTTCACCTTGTCTATCTTTTCCGAAAAAATTCCAGCTGATCTATCCGATAGTCCAGTGGACATGGTTTTGTTGAGGGCCCTTGGATGGCCAAAACTCCAAACTTGACCGATCTTCGACTCAATGTCAAATAACATTTGTCAAAGGTCTCATGTTGGAGTCTAGCATGATCTAGCTCTTCTGATATGGGACCCGCTAATACTTGGAGTTCCTTGTTCACCTTTTTGATGTTTAGATATGAATTGACATATTCGGCGATCACTCTTTCACTGTCCTTGAGGATCTGGCTCCTCCAAGCAGAAACGGCCATACCCTGCTCACCGATCTTTGAATATTCATTGATTTTCTCCTGGCTGAGAAGCTCAGAAGTCTCGGCGGCAGTCGTGGGAGGTGCACTACCCATCTTCTGTAAGGCTTGAAGCAGATATTTGTTCTGCTCCTTCAGTAGCCTTTTCTCTTCTTTTGTTTCCTGAAGCTTTTGACAAAGGGCGTCGACCGCGGAAAGAGCTTCCCCCTGGAGACTTTCAGAAGATGTCCCCATTGTGACTTGGGTCACAGTAAAATCTACCGGAGACAGATCCTTTTTCTCTTTGAGGGGATCGGGGTATGCAATTTCCATGATCCTCTCACCTGCAGCACTTTTAGAGAAGCGTGCAACAGGCTTCAGCTTCTTTGCCCCTTTGGCTGGAATTACTGAAAAGTCCATCGGAGCGATGGGAACTTTCCTCTTTTGCTGGCTCAGCTGCTGAGAGATCCATGCTGGTCCTATGGAAGAAGGACCAGAGACAGAGGAGGAGGGAGCAACAGTAGAAGAGGGGAAAAACGTGGAGACACGCGGCGGTGGCATTGAAAGCATAGCCGAAGAAGTGTCCACGGGAGGAAGGGAAACCGCAGCTGCAGAAGACAAAGGAAGGGAAGGGAGCCCGGAAATGAGGGAAGAAATGGAAGAAGATAAATCAGCGAGGGAGGAGAAGATAGACGAAGAGGCAGGGGAAAGAGTAGAAGAAGGGGCGGAGGACACGACCAAAGGGGTGGTCGTTTGAGTCACTCGAGGAGGGGAAGAAAGAGAAGAAGAAGGGACAGAAGGGACCTCTGTGGTTGTAGCAATGCCGACATCCTGAGTGGATGGGCGTATGGGACTATCCTCCACTGCTTCTTTCTCTGGCGAATCCAGAGTTATTACCTGTTCTGGCGCTGTGGAAGGAGGACTTTCAGGGGCTTCTTCCTGAATGGTGCTAGGTTCACCTTCTGCACCTTTGCCTTTTAGCTGCTTCTTGGACCTTGGAGGTGCATTGCCCAATGGGGAGGTTGTGAAATCTACCCCGAGGTAGATCAGCCCGTTCATGCGGCACCAGTGCTCTGTTCTACGCATAGTCTCCTTGACCCTCTCCTCAATTGTTTGAGGAGCTTTGCTTCTGTCAATGGCCGGAAGGGCCAATCATCCCCTTCCGTGTCATTATACACCTTGTCTACTTCATCTTCCGTAGTTTGGAAGCCTTTGGGGACAATGGCCACTCCGTATTGGATAATTTCCGCCAATGCTAAGCGAGAATGATCCTTTCTTCTGAGTTCCACCTCGTGGATGACGTCAATGTAAATATCCTCAATTTGAGGGACATGGATCGGATCAAGCTTAGCCCTTGGCAGGCAGCTCCTTGGGTCAAAGGTAGGCCTGGCTGGGAAGTCATGTTTCAAATTGAGCAACTCCAGCTCTGCGAACATTTCCTTCGCCTTGTGATGGGAGGAGCATGTGTACCGGCCCACTGTGAGGGGGAAAGGAGTTCCGCCCTTCTTTCTTTTGAGGCATTTCTCATGGTATGTGACCAGCTGCCTTGATAACTCTAGTAGAATCAGCTTAGGTCCAGCATACCTCGGTAGCCTGGTTGGCTCGCCCAAGAAGTTGACCGCCCTCAGATAGGTAAATGTGGGAAACTGGGTGAACAGGGCCCCCCACTTCTCCACGGTTGACACAATGTTTTTGGTCGTGCGACCATGAGTTAGATTTGGCCTTAACAGAAAATGATGTGATAGAAGAAAGCATCATTAATTTTGGCGAATTGAGGGATGCTATTCTCCAACCTTAGTTCTGGATAATATTCATATATTTTGACCTGAGGCCAAATTCCACTTCGGTTTAGCCCTGGATAATCCCTCTCCGACGCTGCAGCGTAGACTACGTAGGAGTTCATATGGAACACTCCCGTTGTGGCGAATTGTTGTAGCTGCTCGGAGATGGTGCTGCTTATTATTTCTCCCCAGCAAAAGCGCTGCTCAGGCACATTCTTATTCATTGTTTCCAAGTACCTCAGCATCCATTTATGGAAGTAGTGGGCGTCAGAAAGCCCGAAGACCCTGCTCAGGAAAGTAATAGTATCGCTGAGCTCTTCTGAGAAGTCACTGCGGTGGATGATTTGGGGCCACCGGGTTACCACCTTCTTGTTTTTCAAGTAGACTTCGTTCATTAGTTGCATGCATTGGTCTTCGTTGTCTTCCCAGGCCTTGATGCACTCTTCTTGGCTGACGGCCACAAAGTGCCGGTGGTGAGGGATGCCGAGCATTATCTCAAAATGACGGGCAGTGAGGTTTATGATTACCTCGCCCTTGCTGTTTTCGACACATCTTGTGTCCTTGTTGTAAGATCTGTGCAATCACCATCATGAATTCATTGTTGACGGCACTGACGGGGATTCCTCCGGTGAAATGCAGGGCACTGCCTATTAATTTGTCCATCCACGGACTTCTTGTAACCTTCTGAGTCCTAACCCAGAATTCTTCCATGTCAATGTGACCCAACTCTGAGTCCCTGACATCCATACTACATTCAGCCTGTGATTCGGGCATCCTGACCCGTTGATATTTGTACTTCATCTCCTCCTCTGTAAGCTTAGCCTTTCCTCTTGGTTTGGTGGGTCTCTTGCTGGATGTAGACATATGTTCTTTTGAACTCAGTTGCTGATCTGCATGAAGAAGAAGCGAGACCCAATCCAAAAAGGTTGAATTAGCCATTTGATCTTCCATTAGAATGTCAGCAGAAGAAAGAGTTAGAGATTTTAAGGCTCAGGGCGCGGGCGCATGAAAACTGCAGCTAACAGGGCTAAATAGATAGGGCGCATAGAAAAGGAGTGCTGCAGAGGTTAAATTGGTGCCAAAGGCGCATGGCGCATGGATACTGCATATTGCATTTGATATAGGGCGCATGAGAAGCACGTGTTACATTGGGACAGGATGCGCCCAAGGGAATATGGCGCGGCGCACGAAAAACTCACACAACATGGTGTTATTGCAATCGGGGATGCGCCTGCGCCTTTATAGCTTCATACTTAGCGGAAAAAAATTTGTTGCATGGAAGCTGGGTGCGCCATGGGCGCATGGAAAAGGGATGCAACATGGATGGATGGTGCGCCATTGGGGCGCAGTTTCAGCACTTGTAGCACGCGGAAAAGGCGCGCCTTGAGGGCGCATGAGCTCATGATGCAGCAGGCCGAAAGGGTGCGCCATTGGGATTTTGCTCTTTGTAACAGGGCGGGTAGGTGTGCCATGGGGGTGCAACTGTTCTTAGTGTTGCAGGGGTGACAGACGCGCCAAGGAGAAAAATAGAAAACTAAACTCTTAAAGGGGGGTTTTTACATGATTCTTAGATTTCTTCTCCTCTCTTTTTTAACATGCTCAGTGGGAAAATGAAACGGTTAAAACCAAGAGGATTACAACCATGGTTTCAAGAAAATGACCTTCTCCAGCAGATCTGGAAAGAGGAAGGATAGCATGGGGGGAGACAGCAAACGGAGGAGGCTAGGCCAACACATTTATATATAAACAACCACCCAACAAGCAAGAACCAAACCAGGAACACACCAGGAACTGAAAGCACAAAACGCACAAGAGAGAAATAACACCTCTTACCTGGATATATAGCAAAAGTTACAATGGGTCCACAGGACGATGAAAATGACGGAGAGCAGAGCAAAGTTCGAACGATCACGTGCTCAACAAAAGTGAAAATGACATTTGGGAGCGCACTCACATATATATATATATATATATATATATAGAAAAACTGGTCATAAATGCGCCAACCACTTTTTCAAAGGCGCATGAGATTTGTTGTCGACAGGAGAAAGCGTGCGCCCTTTGGCGCACGAGAGTATTTGACAACAGGAGACGAAGTGCGCCTTTGCGCGCCAAAAGCATTGTCGACATGAAGTTATGTGCACCCTTTGGCGCACCAAAATATGGTGTTGCAATAAGATTATGTGCGCCCTTTGGCGCACCAAAAAGCGGAGCAACAAAAGTTGTGTCAACAATAAGGCGCATGCGCCTTGGCGCACGCAAAAGAGACTCAACATCCTTTGGCACACCGAAAGATGTGTTAACATGGAAAACCATGCGCCAAAGGCTTTTAAGGGGGCGCATCAAAGGCTAGTGTTACAAGGATATTTCATGCGCCCAGCCAAAAAAGGCTCAGAAAGACTAAGTTCGAAAACTAGATTTCCCGGGAAGGGATTTTACAACGTTTCGAATGCGAGGGATCCCTAACGAGGGATCGAAACAAAATTTTCCGTATGGTTATCGGTAAAATTGCCCTTGTCAATTTTACGGGATAACAAAACGACCTTAAACAAAGAGGATGGGTAGGAACCAGGAAAGACCATTCTAGATAACAGAAGTGAGGTGAAGGACGTATTTTGTAGATGTGTATCACATCTAGGAATATGATGATGCAAAGCATGTGAAAATATTTGGCCAAAGTATCGCAATTGCTGGTTGCGTTGTCCTTATCACTTAATTTAAGATGCAGGATGTCAGATGAATATCGATATGAGATATTCGATAGGCTTCTTAAATGGATCACTTCAATAATCGGGAAGGTTATGTGAACAGGTATATATAATATACCATGCATAAACAAACATAAAGGATCGGTTGTTGCCGAGTCATGAACATGAAGGATCGGTTGTTGCCGAGTCATGAACATGAAGGATCGGTTGTTGCCGAGTCATGAAATGAAGGATCGTTGAAACTCCGAGCCATGAAAATGGAAGATCGGTAGTTCCTCGAGTCATTTACAGCAGCATATAGAATCTATTATAAGATTGAATGGCATTGAATGTGTGTTCCATATTGTAAATATGTGAACAGGGAACATTCGTTTTAAAAAGAAATTGTGTGATCCAAACTGTGTTGTTTGGGCAGAGAACAATTATTAAAACTTGAACGTGTGTTTGAATTTTATAATTCATAACAAAGAACGTTATCAAAAAAAAAAAAATTTCCCTTGTTCTGGTATTTTAAAATGGGGATGTTACACCTCCTAGCCCTAACCCTTATCTATTTCTCAAGAGAATGAAAAGATAGAAATAACTCTATTCTCGAACAAAATTATGTGTGAAGCAGTGTCTTTGAAAACCAAAAAATTTCCCCTTTTTTGAATTTGGGAAAATTTCCCCAAAAATCTCCGTCCCCCACCGCTCCGATGGCACATGGCACATTTTGATTGGTTATGGGTCTTCCCATCACCATTTTACGCCTTTTTGGACTTTGGAAAAATTTCCAAAAATTCTCCACCACTCCGATGACCCGATGCCATGTGTCACATGTTGATTGGGCACGAGCCTCAATCAGTTTTCTTTCCTCTTCGGGCCCATGGCTAAAATTTCCTTTCGCACCCTTTAGAAACACTTTGGTAAAATTTCAAAGTTCTCCCCACTCCTGCCACTCCGATTAGACCAGGACACATGTCACACTTTGATTGCTTCACAGGCTTCAATAAAACCTTCATTTTCTCTTCGGCGGGCCCACAGGAACAAATTTTCCTTTGCGCCATTTGCAACACTTTGGAAAAAATGCCAATTTTCCCCTGTGCCTCCAGTCTCCTCCAGCCTTCATGGACATGTGGCGCCATCCTATTCTCCACGGGTTCAAACCAATTTTCATTTTCTCTTTGGCGGGCCCATGGGCTAATTTTCTTCTTTTTCGCCCTTTGAAATTTTGGCGAAAAGCCAAAGTTCACTCCGCCGCTCCGATTTCCACCGCCACACAGGGACATGTGGCGGCCTCTCATTCGCATGAACCTCAAGAAATTTCTTTCTCGGTGGGCCCGTGGGTGAAATTTTTTTCTTGTGCCCCGATGCTTCCTTGGTGAAAATTTCTAACTTACCTCTACTCCCCACCATTCCGCCACCACGTGGCACATTTTGATTGGTTGTGGACCTTCCTAGGAAAATTTCCCTCAAAAACTCCACCGAGCCATAACTTACAAAATACAAGGAGTTAGAAGGAAAACTTTACCTTTCTGGAAAGGTGAGAAAATTCTCTATCTGATGAAGCCATTTCCAAAAAAATTTGAGTTCCTAAAAAGTGAAAAAAATTGACTGAGACACAAGGAAGGAAGGAATGAAGGAAGTCAGTCCAAAATAAGCAAGGGGCTTATTTTGGATAATAGGTGCATGTGACACCGCTAATAGGAGAATGTGGCCCCAAAAGAGGACTAACCACATGTACTCTAAAAATCTACCCTATAGGGGGAAGGGAATGCGCTTGGTAGAAACCAAGGTGAGCATAAATAAGGATGGCTAGCCAAAGACAAGTGTTAGTACAAAAATCATACATGTGAAAAATAATGTATAAGCTTATGCAAACAAGTGTTTAAGCTTACCAAACAAAGTAGTGTAAAAACCCAAGAAGACAAGGTAGCTGCAAAAATGGGTTGCAAACATGAGACATCACTCACGATATCACAAGACACGCAAGAACATCATGGCCGCAAACAACAAACAAGTGTGCACATTAAACATAGGCAAATCCCACATATAAAAAGCAAACAAAGGAAAACAATGAAACAGACAAGTATGGAAGAAAATATCCTTACATAACAAATGTTGTACATGAAGCACCCATTAGCATGTTTGAATTATAACTAGTATGTCAAAAACATCTATAACCAAGTAATGTATAGTGATAAGTAAAAATGAAACATTAACACCGGAAGAGATAGATGTGGATGCTCCTAGTGACAAGTGTAAGAAGGCTAGAAGGAGAGCATCCATGTTGCTTGTAAGAGACCTGTATCTATGATCACAAATGGAGAAAGATGCGAACTCGCATGTGTGGATGATATAAATAAATGACATATAAGTAATCAAACTAGCATTTGTAATAAAGCGACCATGAATAAACAAAAGTAAGCAAGAGTAAAAACAACCATAATATGCAGTATGTTGTGGATGGATGGGATGGAACGTAAAATGGAGTGATAGGAGCCAAGTGCCCCCCAAGTGAATGGACATGTATGCAGTGAGGTTCATTTTTTTTCCCTCTAAACATTAAAGAATGAACCGTAAACAAGAGTGCATCATCGGGAAATGGTCAAATAGTGTGTGTTGTGTCCAACGAGCTGTAATGAGAAAGTATGCTTAGTGATGATGATATGCAACATATAGGAAAGATGTATGTGTTAACCCTATAGCTGAAGCATATATGATGAAAAGATGAATGTATGAGTGATGATTTATCCCTAAGCGTACATCACTACAAGATGAATAGTAGGGAGTGGTGATGTAGCCTAAAGCATATACCACTACAAGATGGAGTAAATAGGTGACCATTTAGCCTAAAGTGTATGTCACTAACCTAGGGATATCACATGATGAAAGGTGAAATGATAAATGTGTGATGACTACAATGTGCATTTGATTTATAAACCCTTGGCATTCGAGTATGGATTAAGGAAATAAAGTGCATCATTAAGTAGTGAGTGCAATGCGTAGAAGAGAATGTAGTATATGTAATGATAAACGACAACCATGTGATGAGTAGAATGTGTAATGTGCGATGTATATAATGCAATGCAAGATGTGTAGAATATGTAAAGTGTAATGATGTGACATATAATGTATGTAGATATATTAACAATATAGGATGTAGAATGAAGAGTGTATGATGCTAGACGCGTAGTATGATATATGCATAATGACAACTAGTATGATGTATGATGTATGATGTGCGATATGTGAATAGATGTAGTGTGTAAGTCCTATAGTGCAATGTGTGGGGTTCTTGTGTGGTAATACCTCAATAGTCAAGTGTGAATTGAAGCACAAGAGTGCATCATTAGGTAATGGTTGATGGTAAAATGTGTGATGAGAATGCCTATATGAAAATTTTAAGGTACTTGGGGGGTGTATTAGATGTGATGCCCCCAAGTATATATGAGTGAGTAAACTAACCAATGATAGTGAAGGATGAGGGTCCTCCATTTGATGGCTATGGTGGTGAAATCATAGGACCATGCTCTAACAAAGAGTGGTACAAGAGAGAAAAATGTTGTGCTAGTGATTGAAGTATATGCAAATGCGATGGATGAATATGTGATGAAGGTCATGGCATGTAATCATTTTTACACCCATCAAAGAACAAGGAAACCCCATGCGCGCCGGCTTATCACCCAAAGGGGCACTAGGTGCTGAGTCTCTCCTTTATGTGAGTTTAGTGGGAAACATCATATATGATCTCGAGTTTAAGAGATTTGAGAGGAAATAAGACATACAAGCACCATAGAGCTCAGAATGACTTCTAGATCCTTGTAGTCATTCCAGATAGAAAAGTGCTTAACAGATTATAGAACTTACACCAAAATAGAAAGGAAGTTGTACAAGCATTCATACTTAGTTCGTAAACATAAATGAAAAAGATCTATGAAGAAGGATGTATGCATCATAACCATTAATGTTCATATTCACATAAACTGGTAACCTCATTACATTCATTAGGCCCATTATAGAATGTCACAGAAGGGTAGACCGCAGTCATGCATTATAACTGGATTCATATAGCTAGGCTCTCAAAAGAAAATTTATAACCCCCAAACCCTTGATACATCCTTTCCTATGCTTATTTACCCAAGCTAATAGAGTCCTTGCAATATTTCTACAGAGCTCCGCCCTCTATCCATTTTTTTCTCTTTTTTCTCTTTATTTACTTCTACAGGTGCTTATATATATAGCCTTCCTAAACTGCCAACTCATTCTTCTGCAGCCTCAAATCTATTGCCAAGTGTCTGAATGTGGTCCTCCATGGGCACATGCTCCTCTAGGCTTGAGCTCACCACTCCTTGCCATGATGTCCTTCTAGAAGCTTCTATCGCAGAGTATATTCCTTCTAGGCCACCCTGTCACCAGTTGACACCTTATCCACTCGGGTCACATTTTTCTTGCATCCTTCCCGATAGGTCAAAAATGGCTAAGTCCTAGATTCTACTCCGCGGCACGCATCTCGGTTCTACCAAAACCCTACTTGAACCCTTCCCTGCATGCCTTATCTTGCGCACTTTTTTCAACCTCGCATGCTGCCTATGCGCCCTTTTGGACTTAGTTGATATTTTAGGGGCCCAACATCACCCCACACTTTACCTATTCTCCACCCTTGGAAAATTCCTCAAAGAATAAAGAATACACAAAGACTTAACGTCTTGGAAAAAGAATAAAGGGGAAAATAATGGAAAAAAGGAAGAATGGGGAATGATGGTACTTAAAGCAATAAGAGAGGAAATTTATTCTGCAAGTCACCTCTCGTGTTGTTCTGCATCAACCTCATTTTGTGCTCTCTGAAAATATCACCTACTAAGGCGCTCACCTGATCAAAACCCAACCCATCCCCTTATGTACTCATGGTGTCAACAATTTTCTCTAACTCCTTGCCTATATCCTCCAACGCATCCATCCTTTATGTAATCTGTGGGTATAGTTCCTTTAGCCGGTTTTTAACTGAGCCTCGTAAGGCCTCAATAGCTTTTGATTTATTTTCTACCTTGGTGAGGATCTTTTCTCACTCTAATCTGTTCCCCTTGTTCTTCTCTTAGAACTCTTTAAGTTCTGCTTCATCATTGGCGACCAACATGCTTGCCACTTTGTATTTATCCACCCAGGTTAGTCGCATTACACGGCCTCGTGAAGTCCGGGAAGCAATATTTACATCAACAAGGACCTTGTTGTATTCAGCTATGAGCGCCACAAATTTCAATTTATCCTCCTTTTCTAAATGTACGGCCACTTCTTCTGCAGATTCCAAGGCTAGTGGTTGCCTCTCCATGGTGAGGATTCTTGTTAAGTTCTCCAGGAATTCCAAGGCAAATCCATACTTCCGTGCGGGAGGTGTTAGGTGTGAATGCTTCAACACTATTGCATCTGTAATAGACTCGACCTTTTTATATAATTCGCACACTCTAGCCTTCTCGTCCTTTAACTCACGTTGTAACTGGGTGCTGATAAACTCTTCTTGTTTCAAGCCCTTAGTTTTCTCAACCAACTCCTCTTCCTTATTTCCTAGCGTTTCCTCTAAAAATATTACTCTGTTATTTCTTCCGAAGAGCCTAATCTTAGTCTCAACTGCAAGCTTGTTCAACACATTACATAACTACACATCCGAGAGTTGTTGGGAATTTACCAAGGGGTTTGTTCCCTTAGACTTTGGTACTAGTATGATTGCCCCTTGGTATATTTTGAACTCTGGCTCATAAATATGGGACTCAAATGCCCAAGAGAGCATCTTCGTTGTCTTGGGGTACGCTCCCTCTTCGTCAAATGACTCCATAGCTAGAAGTTCTTCCGTGGGTATAGTTATCTGGAAGTGTGCACGTAACACCTTCCTTTGGTCATCAACATAGCCCATGACCTGTCCTCATTTTGTATCAAGGATCTTTCTTCCCGATTGTGCACCTTTGGGGAAACTCACTATTAGACTGTACCTCCTCCCATAGTGACTTATTCTTTCTCAATGCTTTCCTCTTTACCCTCTTCCATCACTATGTCTGTGCTGCACTCTAATTCCTGTTCTACCAAGGCCTCAATTATTTTCATTGCTTCTCTTTCTATCGCCTTGTTTACTTGCTCCTGCATAAGGCTTGGAGCTTTTGTTTTCTACGTGCCAACCTCCTCACTTCTTCCCATGTCATGGGTTCCTTCCTTCTCCTAACTACTAGTGCGCCGCACGAAAATGAACTCTTATTCTTCTTCTCCTCCCCGCTTCTTCCGAATCATGCACGTTGAAGACAAGTGGCTCTTGATCTCTTTTAGGATCATCTTCATCATCATGATCCCTTTCACCCTGGTAGGCCCTCAAACTCTCAGTGTACTCAGAATCCGACTCCTCTGTCATCTTCTGCTTCTTCCTAATCGGGATTACGTGTAGGTGACTCTATCTCTTCTTCTTTTGATGAATCCTTGTCTAATGGCTTCTCTAGCTTCGAGTCTTCTCTTTGACTATGGAATTTTTCTTGCATGAATACATACTTGTTCTGGCACTTGTCCCAGGGGTACCTATTTCCTATGTATCCACTACACTTGGTACTTTCTTCTTTGGTTCTTTTTCCTCCTATTTGGGTGTGGGTCTCTTCCTACCAGTTGGGTCCTCAGGTATGGACACCTTGTTCTCCATATATGCACCCTTCTCAAATTTGGGTCTTATGCGAGAGGTATACTGCATCGCAGACCCTCCTGTAATGGGAAAAGTCATGGGTTTCACCATTTGGACCTCATGTGACATGTACTTCTCCACGTATGTGCACTTGTTGGGGTAGACCAACCCTTTGCGCATTTCTCTATGGTCCCAGTCCAGATTACCAAGGTCCAACTTCAACTTTTTGGACTCTTTGAACCTATTCACTCCCACTTGGAAGTGTTGAGCTGTGAAGGCAAAAGGGAGCTTGCACCATGGGCTCCATGTATCATCTATCAATTTAAATCTACCAAGGCAAAAATGTTGGTACACAACAAACTCAGCTTCTCCCTTGGTGGTCACTGGAATTTGTTCAAGGATCCTCCATTCCACCTGTTATCTCGCTTTGAGTTTACGCCAAAACTATCAGATAACCCCTACGAAATTTTTTAAAGCTGGTTTTGCAAAATTGCCCTTATGAGAGAAAATCAGGTTTTCGGGTTTTGAAGTCAACATGTGTTTTGAATGTTTTATGTCTTGTGTTCCCCAAACCCAAACCCGCTTCAAGTAAGTCGAGTCGGGTTTTCGGGCCTTCGGTGCATCGGAACATGCCTTATCCGAAACATGTTTTGTGTCATCTATCTTCCGATACCCGAAGTCTGATTTAGTCCTTTGTGTCGGGTTTTCGGAACTTTGAAGCACCTAAACATCTCATGCTTTGTGTCGCCTGTCTTCCGATACCCAAAGTCTGATTTAGTCCTTTGTGTCGGGTTTTTGGAACTTTGAAGCACCTAAACATCTCATGTTTTGTGTTGCCTGTCTTTCGATACCCGAAGTCTAATTTAGTCCTTTGTGTCAGGTTTTCGGAACTTTGAAGCATCTAAACATCTCATGCTTTGTGTCGATTGTTTCCCGCGACCCGAAACCTGAATTGCTTTACACACCTTTGTGGCGGGTTTTCGGACCTCCCGAGCATGCTGACATGGCATTAATGCCGAGTTGTCGGGTGAGTTGGCACGTGCCAAGCCGAAGTGTATTAATTGCAAATTTTCTTATAAATATGCGGATTTCCATGTCATTTTTACTGACGTATTTTTAACTCGTGGATTTTCGCGCATGCTTCTCCAACCTCGAAACCCGAAACTCGTCTGTGCCCGATTGAATCGCCTGTTTTCGATCTTTTCTTGCTCTGGTTGAAGGTATTTCTCTCTCCATTCTTTGTTCTTGGTTTTTATGGATTGATTATGGATGGACTTCTTCCCATTCCCTTACCGTGTTTGTGGGGTTTTTATTCTTTTTCCTTTTGGGGTTGTTTTCCAAACAGGGTTTATGTTTTAGGGTTTATTTCTTTGGAATCACCACTTTGTGATTTTTCCCTAGAATTTTGTTGTTGGAATTAAGATATGTTTGGTATATGAATGGTAAAAAGAATTTACATGTTTTAAATTCAACAAAAACCCTGTTCCTCTTCTCGGGTTTTGAAGGGTGTTGTGCAGTATTAAAGACCCGAAGTATATCAGAAGATTCGAAGTGTCGGGTTTTCTCAAGATTCCGACATCTGCAAAAGTGTCGGGCTTTCTCAAGTTTCCGACATCTTTAAAAAGTGCCGGGCTTTCAAAAGTTTCCGACATCCTCAGCGCATCGGGTTTTCTGGATTCCCCGACATACTCCTCAGTGTGTCGGACTCTTCCGTTCTTCCGGCATCTCCAGTAGGTCAAGATTTCCACAGTGTGCAACATCTCCTGATCTCCAAAACTCTCTTCCTTCAACATCCTTCATGTCGGATCCTGGTCCATCGCAAGAAAAGACTGAGAAGTCAGGAAGAATGAAATACAAGTTCAGAAAGGTGGAGTCTCCGTCATATATCGATTGCAATTATGACATCCGAGATACAGAGCTCGGGAATATAGATATTGAAGATTTTTGGAGTAGGGTAAGGAGTTCCTCCCAAACTCCGTGGATGAAAGTGATAGCTGATAGTGGCTTACCTCTTGTAGCGGGTTTTCCCATGTCCGCTCAGTGCCCTGAATTCATCTTATCCTGCGCTTCCAGTTATGACTCTGTTTCTCGTTCTGTGAGAAATCAGGCAGGAGAAGTAGTGATCAAATTGGACGGAGGTTACTTTGATGACCTCCTCAAACTACCAAATTTTGAAGAATATGGAGAGTTGGATGTCAAGTTAGCTCAGAAAGCCTGGGATAATGATCAGGAAGATTGTATCAAGCATGTAAATAAGAAGTTCCTGATCAAGGCCAAACCGGCTGTCTCCAGATTCCCAAGACTTATCCCCAGGAGTGATTTCATCCAGGAGATCAATGACATCATCACTTTGTTGAGTCGGGTTTTCAGTTTACCCGAATCAAATGTGTTCCAAGGGTGGATGTATCAATTCATGATCACCATCAAGAAGAATCAACAAGGGATTGACTGGGGCACTCTCATTAGTAATGAGATAGATTCCCAACTGACAATAGTCTTGTCCACAGGGAAATTTTATATGTCTTCATATGTCACATATGCAGCGGCCGGGATGAGGAACTATCCCGGATTGGATACCAAGGGAAGCAGGATGGGGAACCATGTGTATCAATACTTCCCTCAACTGACAAGGAAGGGATCCCAAGACCAATTCAGAAGGGTGAATGACGCCTTCTTTTATGAAAACATCTGCAGGCTAAACCCTGAGTTGAGGAAGACAAGAGTCTCAGATGAGGCCTGGGCTGAAGTTTCCAAATGGGGATGTGTCTTCTTACAATTCAAGAAGTTCACATATCTTCGGGTAGTCATGTACTCGGGGGATCCTTTCCGTCTACCTCGATATCCAGGGGATAAACTGATATTGATGGAATCTGGTTAGGCAACTGTTGGATTTCCATAAATTCCAACAAAGTAAACATAAGGCTGTTGTATCCTTCCCAATTTCTATTGGAAGATACACTTGTTCGACAGTGGTGAAAGCTAAAAATGTTATCCATGAGCTTCAGGACAAGTTGAGGAAGCATATGAAGCCCCGAGACGGGTTTGACATTCGAGGAGTCCTCAGGGCGTATGGAACCCTGCACCTGCACAGGCCAAGCATAGAGGACATTTGGATTGATCTGCGTGATGAGGTTGTTGTTCGCAGGAAGGATCATAGCAGATTGACAATTGCTGAGATTCAAACACTTGAGCTTGCTGATTTACCAGAAGGTACTAGTGACAATGAAAGTGTTTTGGATCTTTCCTATGATGGACTAAATGAAGATCAATATGTTTTCCCACCTATTGATTGGTCAATCAGTGAAAAAGCCTCCATCACAGATAGGTCGGCTCGGATTCTTGCACGCACCAAAGCATGGCTCTCCTCTTGGGGAATGAGTTTTAAAGATGATAAGTTTTCAGAGTTGGCTGCTTCAGAGGTGGGGCCCTCCAAAAAGGAAAAGGACAAAAATCTTCTAGGGGGCCTATAAAGGTCAAGATTGTCAAAAAGAGGAAAGAAAGAGAAAT
Source organism: Taxus wallichiana var. yunnanensis (assembly GCA_018340775.1). Lineage (NCBI taxonomy): Eukaryota > Viridiplantae > Streptophyta > Pinopsida > Cupressales > Taxaceae > Taxus > Taxus wallichiana. The sequence continues at coordinate 954,717,396 of CM031235.1, forward strand.
CTCTTCAATTGTTTCTCCAGTTGAAACGGTGAATGTGCCAGAATCACCAACACCACCAGAAATAGGAGAAATTACTTTGGAAGGAGAAGGAAGCCAGCCTCTGGTTTCACCATTTGCTGATTGCTCAACTGAAGAGACCTTATCTCTTGCATCCAAGGCTTTGGAGTCTGAATCTGTGCCTCTTTCCTCACAACCACTCCTACCTCCTTATTCTCCATCAACTTCTTCAGTAATGGCCAGTATTTTCTCTGGACTTTCACCCCTCTCTGCTGGGACCCAAGTGATCACCAACACGCCCCCTCCTGTGCCTCTTTTTATTGGATCTACTACCACATTGGTAACTATTCCCCCTCCACTAGTAGAATCTTCTCCCCTTGAGAGTATGATACCAGCTTCTACTACCGTGGCAACTCCCTCTGATACGCCGCAATGGCTACTCGAGAAAACTCCGAGGAAGAGGAAGGTGATTGTGCCCCTACCAGCCTTTGATTTCAGCTCACTCAAGGCTTCTACTGCTAAATCAGCCAAGAAACCTAAAATAGTTTCAAGGGTTTTGGTGGATGCTTCAGGGGATAAGTTTGCAGAGATCGCCACTCCCGCGATTGAAAAACTAAAGAGGACATAACAACCTCTGATTATCAGATAACTAGGGTGGCTCTAGGAAGAGTGACAACAGAAGGGGTGCAACAAGATGCACGGGATGCCACAAACGTGTTGTGCCAGAAGTTGAAAGAAACAAAAGACAACAGAGATGAGCTTAAAGGAAAAGTGGAGCAGTTGACTGAGGTTTTGCTTAAACTCTCAAAACCCCTTGAATCCATACCATCTTCTTCTATCCCTGTCGGATTCGATTTCTCATCAGTACCTACAATTGAGAAGATTGCTAAAAAAGGAAGAGTGGTCGATGAATGGATCCAAAGGTTACTCCAACAGGGGAAGGAAGTGATACAAGACGTTGTGAAAGTTCATCAATCTATGGGGGACATTCAGAAGGATGGAGAGAAGATGGATGATGAGTTTTCTCAAGAAATTGGACATCTTGATTTGACTTATGAAGCTCTCCAAGTATTAAAGCAAATACCATCACATCTCTTGGTAGAAGAAGGCGTTATCCCACATACGGATAAGCATTTTCAGCTGACTAAAGCCATCAGGTTCAGGGTGAGGATTCTCAACGAAGCCTGCGGTAAGTTGAGAGAATCAAGGGATAAATTGATTGATGGAAAAAGTGATTTGGAAGAAGAGTTGCTGAAGATTTGTCCAAAGGTGTCAGTTGGAAACTCAGGTGTCCTATCAGCAGATGATCTTTTCAAACAAGTCCAAGAGTCTGTTCAGCATGAACCAACGCACGGATTTGGTATTGAGATCATTGATCGATTTGTAAGAATTGAACATTCTTTTGAGGCCTTGAGAAAGCTCAGCAAAAGATTGAAAAAGCTTCCCGGCGGTGCTAGTGATATCCATGAAACCTGTGAAATTTGGAATGATCATTCTACTGCACCTGACGAAAATGAAATGCAAGGCATAATTCGAAGGTTCCAAGAATTTCGGAACAAACAGGCGCAGCTGGAGGAAGAGAAAGATGAAGGAGTGAAAGATGATGATTCAGATTAATTCTTGATGTTTCATGTCATTTCAATCTTGAAATCGACATGTCTTTTTCATTTCTGTTTCGTCATATAGGAAGCAAATTTTGACTTGGTCTCCTGCGTGAGAGTCAAGCAAAATAGAACTCTTTTTAAAGAACACTATTTTCTAGGATTTATCCTATTTTCTCTCGATCCCTTTTATTATAAATAAGGGATGCTTATGCATTCCAAAAGGTCAAGATTTTTGTAATATTCGGAGCTATTGGAAAGAAGAAAAACTTTGTGTTTTCGTTCAATCATTTCGAAGAATAGGAGTTGATATTATTTCGCAAACTTTGTGTTGTGGGATATATCTTTCTTAAGACATTGTTCTTACGTTCATGATCTTAAGCTATTCTTTGCATAACATATTATTGTTTCTAATCATCTTAGACATTATATTTATGATCTAAAGCTCGTATGATTATTTCGTGCTCTGCGTTTACTCGAAAGAAAATACGTTTCTCTCATTTCCTTTCCATTGTGCTTCTTTCATTGTAATAGTTTCTAACCCCATTCATTTACGAAAGCAATATCTTTGAATCGTGTGAATGTGGATTTCGGGATTCTATCCCAACCCCCAATGGTTAGATTAGTGTGAATACTATATATATTGTTTTCACTGTGTTTTAGATTAGTAGCAAGCAGGCAGCCTCACCTGTCTTTGAGGAGGGATTTAATCCCATATACTGTGGTTGAACCTCATATTTTGGGTTGACAAAATATCCAACCAACACACCCTAAAAGCATTCCTCGGTGCGTATGCCACTTCTCCAAGTGCACCTTGTGCACGACATCATACTATCACATGTGTACTTCTCAAACCTCTTCACGAGTGAAGGGTCTTCAGCAGGGTACTCCCACATGAATTTTTCCACTGCATCGACACTCCAATCTCTGAGAACACAATGGTTAACAAGACATTACCAAAGAGGATTTTATCACCTTCCTGCACGCTGCTAACAATCTCATCCACGATGTATGCAAAAAAGTTATAGATGGTGCCCTCTCGAAATCCTCCTATAAACATTTAGCCAGGACTTGTTTACCTGGGTCCATCTCTCCTAACCATTTAGCTTTGTCACAAGGTGCGCAGAGACATCTTCATCACCGGGTCCTTGATGTCCGTGATATCAAAGTACCTCAACCCCTTTTGTACGCATAAGCAGCGATGGTTTCCTTAATTTCCTCCTTGTCACATAGGTCATCCTCCAAAATTTCTCCTTCACAGATGAGGCCTGTGAAATGTGAAACAAGATGAGGGGTAATGCGCATCTTGTGCCCTACGAAGTGAAAGTAATCTTTGTGCATGCACGACATCAACCATTGATATAGGCACTTAGGCTTTCCAAAGTAGGGCAACTCAAAGAGTTGCAATAATCCTGACTTCTCCAACTTCACTTTTACCTCATCATTATAGATGGGCAAACCCTCTGGTGTCCTTTTATTCTTGGGTGCACTAACTCCAGCGCCATTTCCTTCTTGATCGTGCTCGAGCGATGATTGTAATCATTTACTGACATTTTTCTTAAATGGGACTCCCATTCTCACCCAAGAAATACTCATTTGGGTACTACATTTCTGCATACCACTCTTCATTTGTACTTGCGACAGTTTCTTGTTGCTTGCTCTTACCTTTTCCCTTTCCCTTCTTAGGTGTGCCAACTAGTTTCTTGGGTGCCATTGTTTATGTTAACACTTCAACTTCTTTCACTTGCTTTGTTTTACTACCCCTTTCCAAGTTTAGATCTCAAACTGGCGAAGAAACTCTTTTTCAACCCATGCCCTAGATACCAAACCCTAACTGGAATCTCTTTTCACCAGACAATGCTTCTCCACAACTCTTCCCACGCCCGTGAATCACTTCCTTTCTAGTTTGTAAATCCAAACTGGTCACTCATGCTCAAATTCTTGTAATTTTTCTTTGCACGGATCAACTTTGGAAACCCTAGTTCACAAAATCTCTTCTCTTTGTATTCACAAAGTGAATAATGAAATGTCTAAACCTCTATTTATAGTTTTTCCTATTTTAAAGCATTAAATGATACTTCACCTACCACCATAATTTTAACATTTAATGCAGATTTTTCAAACAAATCCTAACTTTTATGCCCTAACTCATGCACCCAACCCTGTGTAGACAATCTTCCAACCTTCTGGCACGCAACCAATCCATCTTGACAAGAGACTCTTGCGCACGTGTCATCGGTGTTAAAGGCACTTTTTCTGTCATGATTTTTGCTTTCACCTACCTCATGTTGTTTTTGTGCTTCTTCCTCCTTTGTACGTGGGATCTAAAAGTAGCCTTATCTTGACACCAACCATCCTTTTCCACCTTTTCTTTCATGCACCTCTTTCAACAAGGCCATTCAACTGAGCTTTCCAACATAATCCTCCTTGGCACTTTACCCACACTTTCCTTCACATTACTCCACCCCACATTAAAATGATGTGTGGTCCTCTACGCATTCAAAACCCTCAAAATTAACAAGGTTACCGGCCCAAGGTGCAAAACAAAACAACAACGTGAAAGGGAAACACAAGAAAGGAAATGCATAAAGGAAATTCTAAACTATCTGGCAAAACTGCCTTTTTTACAAACACTAAGAAGCCTTATTTATAGTAGGGCTTCAACATAATCCCATTGAAGTGTCTCGGGAAATTTTATTCCATCCAAACTTGAATCGCATGCGCTAGAATCAAGGATGTACAAGATTATATAGGGACCTAACCAATGGACCTTTAACTTCCTAGGGTGGTGTAGAAACTTTGAATCATACAGCAACACCATCTTCCCAACCTCAAACTTCTTGTTCTTAATGTGGCGATCATGCCATGCCTTCTGTTTTGATTTTTTAGTTGTCTGCTCCACCTAGCTAGTGATCATCTTTCATCCAGCTTCATCAATTCATCAATTCTCTCTTCCAGTGCTTGTTCATCATCCAACCCTCCCACGCGCGCTATACGCAATGAAGGTAACATAAACTCAACTAGTAAGATAGCCTCCATGCCAAACACCAACTGAAATGGTGTGGCCTTATTCAACCTTTTGTAGGTTGTTCTGTATGCCCAAAGAACGATTCTGATACTTTATCATCCCAATCCTACCTACCAACATCACAAATCTTAGTCAACGTGTGACTAAGTATTTTGTTAAACGCCTCAGCAGTTCCATTTACTTGAGGGTGATAGGGAGTAGTCTTGTGATGGGCCACCATGAATTATGATAATATAATCCTGTTGTTTCATTGAGAAAGTGCATACCTCTATCACTTGTCAAGCTCAATGGGCATCCATACCTGCTGATTATGTTCTCCCATAAAAATCTAGCAATTGTAGCTGTGGTACAATCCTTAGTGGGCCTTTGCCTCTACCCACCTCGTCAAATAATCAATGCAAGTAATGATATACCACGAACTAGTCCTTCGCGCTTACGGTGATATTGGTCTCAGAAAAGTCAATAGCCCATTTCTCAAACTGCTTTTTGAGCTTGGTATTAGTTGCGAGGGCATTCCATCCCTCTTTCCAAGTTTTCCAAGTCTTGTGAATGGTCACAAGCCTTGCAAAACTCTCTAAAATCTGATATATGAACTCCCACCAAATACCGTGAGTTAAATCTTTCACGTGGTTACATTTCCTACATAGTTTCCTCCTGTAATCCCACCATGCGCTTCTTCTATTATAGCAACGTGCTCATGCTCTAGCATGCATTGACCACAGAACCTCATCACGACCCATTTTGTATAGGTCTCCATTAATTAACATGTAGGGTATGGCACGTATAGCTAACTTCTTTTTCTCCAAGGCCTTCATCCCTTCTCAGCACCACACCTTCCTTTAGAAATATTGTAATTTCCTCCAATCCGAGGGTGCACGTCGTAACCTAATTAATTACACATTTGGCATAGTCTCTTGATGCTCTACATGCGACCTCCCTTGAATCAATTCTTGACAAATGATCAGGTCCACAATTACTCTTTCTAGGCTTCACAACTACCATGAACTCAAACTCTTGAAATAATAGCACCCACTAACATATGCGCCCTTGTAGGATGGGCTTGTTCACCAAATATTTTAATGCCATGTGGTCAGTGTAAAATACAAAGGGAGTTACCAGTAGATACTATCTAAACTTGTGAAGTGCATAGATCATTGACAATGCTTCGCGATCAGTCGTAGTGTAATTCTATTCTGCATGTGTCGACCTTCTTGCTTACAAAGCATAGGGGGTGATCAACAATTACCTCACCAGTCACGCAAGACCGCCCCAATGGCTGCTCCAAAGGCATCCACATGAACATGGAAGGGCTTATCCTAAGAGGGGAAACATAATATAGGCACGGTGACAAGCCTATCCTTCAATGTGTTGAATGCCTTCTGTTGCGCCTCTCCCCAATGAAAGGCACTTTTATGTCTGAGTAACTCTTCTAAAGGCGCGAAAATCTTGGCATACCCCTTTATGAACTTCTAATAGTATCCCGCATGTCCAAGGAACACACACACTATTCTTTGACTAGTTGGCTCCCCCAATCCCACAATCACTGTAATTTTGGCAGGATCCACCAAGTAAGCCTTATTTACATATGATGTGTCCCAATAGGGTCCCAAACGGGGTAGCAAATACACACTTCTTGATGTTGAGGGATATCCTCAACTGCCAACACCTTTCAAACATCAACCTTAGATTGTCACAATGGTCCTTGACCAGTCCATACACATGGTCCAATCATCAAGGTAGACTGGAGAAACTTATGGATGAAGTCTTGGAAGGCCTACACTACAATGTGTGAGAATATAGTAGGCACGTTCTTCAACCCAAAAGGCATGATCGTATAGGAAAAAATTCCCCACTCGGTGGTGAAGGTTGTCTTTCTCTGGTCTTCCTTTGTAATCCTCACCTAGTGATAGCCTGAGAACCCATCCGTGAAAGAGTAGACTTCGTGCCCTACCACTCCTTCCAAGATTTCTTCAGTGAACGGGGTTGGGAAGGGATCAATGACACACACTACATTCAGATCCCTATAATCAACACATATCCTTATCCTTCTATCATTTTTGATACTAATCACCATTGGACTTATCCAATCTAATCCTCCACAACCTCTATGATTCCTGACGCTATCATCTTGTTTATTTCCTCCTTGACCTTCACATGTAGGTTAGGATTCATTTGGTATGGTCTCTTCCAGACTAGGCACACACCTTCCTTCAACTTAATTTTCATTTCCCCCAAGGAATGGTGAATGCCTTTGAGTTCATGATACCTCCGTGGGAATAAATCCTCAAATTCAAGTAAAAGATCAATGATCTTAGAAACTTCCTTCTCGACCAATAATCTCCAATGATAGCTTCCTTGGTTTCCACCTCTGCAACAATGTTAACCTTTTTTATCTTTAAAGGCTCATGATAGGTGCGCATTCTTTCATCAACACTATCCATCACTTTGTTCCAACCTAGAGAATGGTTAGCCTCCAAATTTTCCATCTCTTTACCATCTATGACATAGACCATCTTGCCTTTTTCTTTCTCTATGCATGCACACTTAAAATGTATCTCTTCTGTGTCTTCTTCCTCAAAGCATGCCTCCAAGCTAGGTTCACCTAGCAACTCCAATAGCCTATCTTCTACCATGGCACTATCCAACATCATAAGGTGCTTGATCTTCTACAATGCCCTATCCACTAATGGTTTGGTGCTTTGATACTCAAATTCTTGGACAAGATCAGCCACTAGTTCTTGCTAATTCCTCATTTGGTGACGTGTCTCAGAGTGGATGTACCATGTGCGCGCACAACCCTACAATGTATAATATAGTTTGTGTACCCAGAGGGATGGTGGAAAATCTTCTGTGCCTCCTCTCTAGACCCTCTCACATGCTTGAATGTGGAAAGAGGTAGGATCCTTACCATGGTAGTCCTGAATGGTGGTGGACATGTTGCTTCTAGAGAAATAAATAGAGAAGGTACTTCTCACTTTGTGCCATTCCAAGAGATTATCCCGATGCATTGTCCACTAGTTTGCATCAGTTCCTAAAGTAGGATGTAACTTAACATCCCCCTTATTTTATTTTCCTCCTTCCACTGAGCTTCCATCTTCTACAAAAATACCTCAAGGGAGGCTCCTCCTAAGTACTTAGGTAGCTCCTTTCCTCCTAGGTGCCGGACTATGTGCGCCTTTGTCACCTTTGTCACCGATCCTCTTAAATGTCATCCGATCAACTCATAGGTTCCATGTACCCAATTATCACATGCTAGACTAGTGGTGTCACTTACTGAGCATCCTCAAACTGGATACTTCTGTCAATAGGATGGATTATCTTTGGATCCCTGATTGAGTGCACATATATTCTATCCAGGACCTCTTCTCCCAAAGGTTCAGTATAGGGTGTTGAATTCCCATCAGCTAGGGGTATGATGACCCGTTCCTCCTCATTTTCAAAGTTTATGTACCCCTTATTGAACCAAAGATCCACATTGTTCTTATAACACCATGGGCACCCAAGTAGTGCTAGGAAATTGTCTGCCTCGGTGAGCACCAAGAATTTGAAGTCCCCAATAAACTTAGCTCCCTAAATGGTGATAGCTGCATCCTTTAAGACACCGATGGGCATTACCTTCATTTTGTTTTCCATATACAACACATTCGAAGATGGTTGTAATGCAGGCCTTCCCATTTGATGCCATGCATCCAAGGTGAGAACATTGACCTCCGTGCCTATGTTAATGAGGATATTACTAAGGATCCATCCATCCATGACCACATTTAACGTGATCTCCCTATCATAGTCAAGGCTATGAGGGGGAAGGTTTACATGCAAGACCTACCTCTCATGCTCTTCTTCGATGCGTGGTACCTTCTCTCTTAACCATGCTCCTAGAAAGGGAATAATATTCTCTTGCCTTAGCATTTTACATACTTCCTTGACCTCATCCAGGTCATCTCTTGCACCTCGACCTTCCTTCTTTGCTCCTTCCTCCTGGAATGCTCCTTTAGACATTGATTTCTCCTTGTAAACTTCAAATGACATCCATGGTATCTTGATATACATCCTTTTGATTTGCATGATCTGGGTACTTCCCATGTACCACTTCTTCCCTTGAAACTAGGTTCTTCTACCTTGGTATTTCCTTTACACGCATGACCTCTACTCTTGTTGTTACCATAACAGATTCCAAACCCACATCACGTGTCTCCCATAGCATCCATTGTGTGTCTATCTTCTTAATGCTTACCATTATAGCACTCTTGTCTTTCTGGTGCTGCTGATTCATGTGCCCAAACAACTCAAGGCACTTCTCATACTTGTGTTTCTTCCCGCACCATGAGCACTGCAACAAGTCTAGGAACTCTCATTTGTAATGCTCTGTAGAGCCACAATTAAAATAGGTTCCACATGGGAAATCACTTCTTCCTCCTCCACGGTTACCATGACCATAGAATACTCCAAATAATCCCCTTCCATGTGTGCCTCCATCTGTGTGCTCCTCATAACGGTGATCATCACCTTTAGAACTATTGGCAATGCTAGTCTAGTGCACCCCATGATCAATGGCCTCATGGATCTAGTCAATAAGCCTATAATCCTTATTATCATGGGTCATAGAGGTGCATATCTTATAATAGCAAGACACATTCTTCTGAATTGTGTGTTGTAACAAGGGACATCTACTTGCATCATGGTCCCCATGAAATATTTCAATCTATTGTTACGACACGTATCGTCCTCTGGGGAAATTATCCTTGACATGCCCCTCCACTTCACAATTTGTACACCATGTACCACTGTGAGTCTCATGGGCTGAGTTTGTAGACAACTTCTCTAGCTGCTTAGCCATAGCAACAATTTGAGCCTCCAGGAATGGGCTAACACCAATATCAACACTTCCAATAGCCTCGATGCGTAGAGAAGCTTCTAACACCTCACACGGGTCTATGAAATTTTTATGAGATAAAGCTCTTCTAAATGGAGTTATCAACCCCCAAAAAACCATTGAGCATGTTGTGAAGGGTGAATGTCATATGACAATTTTGATAGGAGGGTCTTGAACCGTGCATCATACTCCCGCACACTCTCTGTCATTCCTTGTTGAATCTCCTTCAGGGTGCTAATGTTCTTTTGTTCAAACTTAGGGATGTGGAATTATTCCAAGAAGGCATTCTTTAAATTAGTATAATCCACCACCATTTGATGAGGGTCATATTTCCTATACCAGCTATGCGCGCACCCTTACAACGTCGTTGCAAACTGACTAGCCTTCTGCTCCGGGGTTGTGATCCCCTTTGCGCACCATAATAGCTCACACTTGTGAACATGTTCTGTAGCAAAGCATCTTCAATACCTATGTAATCTGGAAAATGTAAAGACATCTCAAAGAAGACTTGAGGGGATGGTTGGGACCCTTTTCCTCCTGAGCGAGAGCCTTGGTTCCCTCCGGTGTTTCTTCTCGCCACCGTATCCACCGAGATCCACTGTCCTGTGCCTCTTGAGCCACCAAGTCCTATTCCTCTTGACCCACCAGATCCACCAGGTCTTGTAGTGGTCATGCTAAGGGTCCCCAAGGTTCCACTAAACTACACACCGATGGTCTATGATAATGCCCCACTACCACTAGTGTACCCCGCACCACTCCCAGACATGAGACCAAAGGCTTGTGTACTTGCTCCTTGTCCAAAAATTCCTTCGAATACTGGAATATGTGTAGCCATAGAAGTGGGAAATGAAAAATTATATCTCCTAGGTGCAGATCTGTCACTTCCATTGATACCAACTGGGTCAACGATACTCCTTCCTTGATCTAGAAAACCAAGTGCCAGGGTTTGGTCACTAGGTGGGTTCAGATACGTGCCAACGACTCTTCTCTCTCCATGTGAAGAACTCTCATCAGAATCCAAAAGGGTCTCTCTTACACGCTTGCCAAGATGGGGTAGCATATATTGCTCGGTTCCACTTCTTCCACATGAACCTTAACTCCTTCCCCGCAATGTCTACCTCCATAGATCAATCACACTTACAACCTTATGTTGTCTAGAAATATCCATTTCACACGCTTCACTATACTTGAGCCACCTCTCCTCCCTTTCTTTCTCCATCATAATATCTGCCATCTTCCTCCACCCTAGCTTCCTTGCCCAGCACTCAGAATGGTTTAGCCAACCATTGGAAATGCCTCTAAACTCATGGTCACGATCAAGATCTTCATTGCCAAAGGAATAACACACAGAAATGATCCTCTGGGCTCCCTCGAAACTCAAACTCAGCAACTTCCGGACAAGAATACATGGAAATAGTGTATTCCAAAGTGTAGCTAGCCAACACTCCCTTCCACCAATGATCCACAACACAAGTCCATGTCAGATCTGCATCTTGCAACCTTTGGTATTCCTCTTGGGTCCATGCGCGTGATCTATAATACCAGCTTGATCTAGACGCATATGTTAAGATCCATTCATACAATTCAACCTGGGAAGCAAAAGAAAAAAATTCATACAAATCATGGTAGAGGTTCTCTTCTACCCATCTACATGCATCAAACTCAGATCCAGTGCCAAATCTCTGAGAAAATTCATCCTCTGTGCTCTTGAACCATGATTCAACACTTTCCAAAGTTAAACACTTTGTCATCACTCATTACACAGATCATGATGTATGTCATGTCCCACTACAACTTTGAAAAGAGGTCCCGGAAATAGAACCAAGATGTAGTCATTTTTACACCCATCAAAGAACAAGGAAACCCCATGCATGTTGGCCTATCATGTAGCAGAACTGGGTACTCACCCGAGGCACACACAAGCACCGAGTCTCTCCTTTATGTGATTTTAGTGGGAAACATCATCTATGATCCAAGTTTAAGATATTTGAGAGGAAATAAGACATACAAGCACCATAGAGCTTAGAACAGCTTCTAGATCCTTGCAGTCATTCCAGATAGAAAAGTGCTTAACAGATTATAGAACTTACACCAAAATAAAAAGGAAGTTGTATAAGAATTCATACTTAGTTCATAAACATAAATGAAAAAGAGCTATGAAGAAGGATGTATGCATCAAAACCATTAATGTTCATATTCACATAAACTAGTAACCTCATTACATTCATTAGGCCCATTACAAAATGTCACAGAAGGGAAAACCACAGTCATGCATTATAACTAGATTCATATAGCTAGGCTCTCAAAAGAAAATTTATAACCCCCAAACCCTTGATACATCATTTCCTACGCTTATTTACCCAAGCTAACAGAGTCCTCACAGTATTTCTATGAGCTCTGCCCTCTATCCATTTCTTTCTCTTGTTTTCTCTTTATTTAATTATGCAGTGCTTATATATAGCCTTCCTAAACTACCAATTCATTCTTTTGCGGCCTCAGATCTATCGCCAAGTGTCTGAATGTGGTCCTCTGAGCCTGAGCTCACCACTCCTTACCATGATGTCCTTCTAGAATCTTCTATCATAGAGTATATTCCTTCCAGGCCACCGTATCGCCAGGCTAGCACCTTATACACTCGGGTCTCATTTTTCTCACGTCTTGCCCGATAGGTGAAAATTGGCTAAGTCCCAGATTTTTCTCCATGGGTGCGCATCATGGGTTCTACCAAAACCCTACTTGAACCCTTCCCTGCGCACCTTATCTTACATGATTTTTTCAACCTTACGTGCCTATGTGCCCTTTTTGGACTTAGTTGATATTTCAGGGGCCCAACATGGTGTAGTAAATGTGTCGATGATGGAGATATATGTGATGTTGAATAATAATGTGATGAGAAACCATGTGGAATAAATCGAGGTGGGAACCAACATCTCGAGGTAGTGAATATCCTAGGAATGAGACTATGTTGATATGTAAGACTAGTGGAATGATGCGGTCATGTAGACGATGCTCGAGTAGGTGAACTAGGTGTAGACTGCACTTTGAGTAACATGGAGTGTGATGTGCTAGAGGAAGTAGGTGGTGTATGAGCTATTGCATGAGGAGGTGATGAACATGGTGCATATGGAAGAAATGAATTGATTATTTTGAATAAATTTGATTCGCAAATGATTCATAGAAATGCTATATTGAGAGAAATGAATCCAATTGGCGAAAATCATGTCATGTCACAACCATCAACTGTGTTTGACACAAGGAAAGGCACAAAAATTGTAAGAGGACCGATTGTAACATGTAGTTTGATAACACCAAAGGGTTTGTTGAAAGGGTACTCAATTTACAAAGGAGGATAACCAATAGCCTTAAGAAGTGAAATAGAGCATGCACTAATGGGCCATGATGGGTCAACCTTAGTATTGTTGATGGAGGTCAAGCCAACATAAGCCTTGATATGTAAATGATTAGATGTGAAATTTGCATGATAATTATGATCAGAGAAGAAAATTATCGGTGGCGAGGCATCAGTGTTTACGAATAAGAAATCAAGAGCTCCTAATGCAGGAGGAGGTACTATGTGATAGACATAATTAGCAGAGGAATCGGTCATTTTTGTATTGTGTTTTAGTAAGGGGTTATTAAAGATTTTAAGTTTATGATTTTCATTAATAGGTGTAGAGGTTGTAGATTTTGGAAGCTCAATTTGACCATTATCAATCAAATCCTGAATGAGATTCCATAACCAAAAGCAACAATCAGTGGAATGTCCTATGTATTGGTGATAGTCAAAATAAGAATTGTCATCAAAATTATGCCCTTTTGGGGTCAAGATGGATCAAATTGTAGAGGTGACGGTAGGGTAATAAGATTACTATTGATGAGTTGTGGTAGCAAAACGCTCGGAGGCATACTAATCTTAGTAAAAGAACACCTATATGGCTATGGTTGAAGCTCCTAGGAGTAGAGACTGCATTTACAAGTGGTTTTTCCATCCATAGGTTTAGTTGTAGAAGGCTTAAAGGCTGGCTTATTCTGAAAATGTGTGGATGATGATGCTTGCTCCTGATATTTAAGTTTTCCTATTGCTAAGAGTTTGGTCTCACGAAGCTTGAGAGTTTGAAAAAGGTGATCAAATGAGGAAGAGGTCTCAAAGAGAACACTCTCTTGAAGTGGTGGTAATAGACTTTGAATAAATAAGTCCTGAAGCTCGGAATCTATAAGTACATTAGTCATCTTAGCTAAATTGTTTTTGTATCACAAGACATAATCGGATAAGTGTTCATTGGACCCTTTCTTGAGCTATGCAAGTTGAGCATAGGAGAGCTTAGAGCCAATGTTGATAGAGAAATGTGTGAGAAAAGTGTCAGTCTAGATATGTGAAAGAGACTACCGAATGGACAAGTAGGTCATAGAACCAACGCATCACATAGTCTTGTAAACTACGAGGAAAAATCTTAGCGAGTATGGTGTGATCATCCGCATAGTCGAGACATGCTACATGGAAATATCAAAGATGTTCTTGTGGGTCACCATGGCCTTTAAAAATGGGCAATTTGGGAGAGATGAAGTTGGGTGGAAATGAATAAGCGGAGATAACTAGCGCGAAAGGGGTATGTAGTAATGAAGTAGAATCTAAAGATGGTGTTCCTAGAGAAGTAGCGAAATGGAGCTTATGAACTTGATTTTGTAAATCCTTGTTAAATCATGGGTGTTTGAGGAAGATCCAAGCTGCATATTAGAAGTGTCAGGGTGGGTGATGGGAGCGGTAGTTGTAATAATAGGGGCAGAAACATAAATGGGTGAAGTGGAGACCATGGGAGCTGAAAGAAGTGGAAGCATCATGAGTTCATTTAGCAGAAATTAAAGCATGCAAGACATGAGGAAGATGAGTAGGGTTTTCACACAAATCTTGCTAGAAGTCGATAATAGCATTAAGTTTTTCTTGGTCAACATTGGTGTCTTCATCATAGGACTTCTCACTATGAGATACTTCGATTTCATGGAGAGTAACATAGTTGGAAGTATCCAAAGGGTTTTTCAGCCATAGATGTAGTAGTATTAGCCATGACCTTAGAAATACGATGGGTAAATGAAGGGAGCTCACAATATTGAAGAGACCCAAAATGATTGCTATGGGTAACAAGCATAAAATGTGAAAAGGAAGACAAATTAGCAAGTCGGGTTCACCAAAATGAGTAACTAAAAATGGAAAAATGGATGCTAGTTAATATAAGCTATGAACAATCTGTAAATAAAGTAAATAGATGTTATACATAAATTTAAAGATGACATATGTGACTATGAAAAAGAAATGCTAACCCTAATATGCAAAATATAAGAGGAAAGAACTTAGTGAATAACGATGCTCGCGGGACTATGTCACAAAGGAGACAAGAAAATTAGGAAATAAGAACAATGTGGGATCTTTGAAGATGATGGATCTAGAGCACCTAGCTAAACTAGAGCACTTGGATAGGAACCGGGGTGCATACTAGCACTCTAGTATGCAAACAAGGCAACTTGTCTCATGTAAAATATCTCGAAAGTTATCTTCACAGTTCGAAGATGGTCTCGAAACCCTCGCTATATATCACATTAACTTCACTTTACTTCTCTGTATGTTGTTGATATTCCAAGATGATGAAAAGACCTATAAAAGACCAAGGAGTATCAAAACCCTAAAAAAGAAGAATGCAAATGAATGGGTCGACTTCGTGTCCTCTCAAAATTTCCCCTCTTTCAAAAGCTAAAAATTGAAAATTTTGAATTGACACCCTTTTCGAGGTTCCGGTAAGGAGAAAAGTTGAGAAGTTAGAAGAATTCTACATTTTTTGAGTCATTTGAGTGATTTACGGGTCTATCGGACATTTTTGTCCCAACTATCCCAAGTTCTAAAGGGCTCTTTGTTCCTTGATTAGCCACTTTCTCCAAACTCTGTTAAACTTGCATGGGCCCATTAGAACTTTTTTGTTCCAACTGTCCCAAGTTCACTTGGACTCTTTGTTCCCGGTCACCCGCACCGCCGCATCGTGCACTTCACGTACTTTGGTCTTGCTTGTTTTGGAAGCATTTGTGCATTTTGTCCCCGCGTTGCCCACATTGCCCGCATCGGCCGATTCATGCTTTCACGTCACTCATGTCCCAAATGTACCAAAGGCCATCCGGGATAATTTTTCCCGCTCTTCCCGATGCTTGCCTTTTGAGTTGGTGTATATGAATTTAATGTGCATTTATAACCTTATCTCTCCTAAAATGGATATTTAACGGGACTCCCCCTACGCATTTTTCACACTACTTTCTCACTACCATTTGCTCATACCCTTGCAATTGAAACCACCTGCTCGCGTCCCCATTTCCCTTGCATTCTTATCGCAGATTCTTGTTGTGGAGGTTATTTTCCTGAACACTGTCAGTATGAAGATTAAGTTTCAGGGCCAGGAACAAGTTTCTCCGCTCGAGTCTTCCGTTCCTAATATCAGAGACAGTGAAGTTCATCACCTAGACTTTGGTGATTTTGGACCAGGTTGATAGACCCGAACCCCTCTCCCATGGCACAAATGATTAATGACAGTGACCTTGCATTTTCCGTGGGCTTCCCAATCTCGGTGCAGTGTGTCGACCTTTGTACTCACTGCATGAGCTCATTTCAACCCCGATACGAGTGAATTGACCAATGTACACGAGGAGCTAATTGCTAAACTTGATTCTGCTACCATTGTTGCTTCCCTACAGATCCCCGAGATGGATAATTCTATGGTAATCTCCCATAATCAAGCACAAGCTCTCTTTGATCAATACGGTGAGAAGTATAAATCCGGGATAGAAAATTCGTGGTTGAAGAACCCTAAGAAAGGGGCATCTCGGCTTTTGAAAGCTCTATTTAGGGCTGATATCAATGAGGAGCTATCTGATTTCATCATCCTATTGGCTCGTGTCATGGGTTTGCCCTCTACCGCAAAGTGAGTTTCACTTTTGTATGTGCCCGCTCATCAATATAGTCTCACGTGAAGATACCCGAAACATCAATTGGGCGAGATCATCTCGCATGAATTTGATAGATCGGTTGTCTAATGTACAACAAACCAAGAAGTTCTACATAACTTCTTACCTTATGTATACCCTAAGCGACATCCAAACAATGGTTTGGTTTCACATACATTGATTCTCGAAGGGTGATCCCATCTATGCTTACTTCCCTCGGTTCACCCTTAACACTAGTAATTATAACTTCGGGAGGGTGAATGATGCTTTCACCATGTACATTATGAGGCTTCTAGAAAGTGACACTTTGCTAGAATATTTTCTAATGAAGCCATGAACCCGATATCAAAGTATGGAGCTTACTTCATCAAATTTAGAATATTTTCATATATCGGTTAGCCGGTTACAAGAGCACTCCTCTCAAGCTCCCCATATTCTATAATGATAAGATGGATCTAATTGAGGTATGCAGCAATCCAACAAGTTGTCTGAACCTACAGAGAGAAAAGAAAATCATCGGGCTACATTTCCCCATATCTTTGGGGAACTACACATGTAAAATAGCTCTAGATGCCCAAAACATAGAGAGAGATCCCTTGCTGCCATCATTGTCCACTTCTTCAGGCCCAGAACCTATTTTGATTTGAAGAAATTCATTGAGCTGAATCTCATAATCAACTACCATCATAGAAGCGGATAATCAAGACTCTTTGGGCTGATTACATAGATGACTTTGAGGCCAGATGGAGGCATTATGGCAGATTTCCCCTCTAGCTAATACAAGAGCTTAACTTGTATCAGATTCTTGAAGGGATTCAAGATGACAACACGAACTGTTGTCATACAAATATGATACTCTGATCAAGCATACTCCCTTAGAGGATCTAGACTAGTTCAAAAGGGAGAAAGATGATTTGGATGAGATTCTGGCTCTGTCTGGTAACAACCAAGATCTGGTTTGATAGAAAGGTTCGAGAATTGAGGAAGAATTCAGGAGAGTCTTCTTCCAAAGAAACTTCAACACTGAGGAAGGAGCCACATACACCCAGCTTAGAGGTACCTACATAGACTCCTCCTCCTCCATCAAGTAAAGAACCTGCATCCTCCACTCCTTCCTCATCCACTCAGGTATATCAGAAGAAGGTGAAGGAAGTCAAAAAGGAGCCCGTTGAGAAAGATCCTCTGCCTAAACATTCATAATTACCTTTTGGGCCAGAGAACATCATTTTCTCAGTGAGAGTGAAGATAGTGAAATACCAGTCCCTGCAGGAGCTTCAGAATCCCCAATGGATAAGGAGCAGGAAATTCATAGCACTGAGCCTCCAAGCACCATGGATTCCTTTGTCTAAGTTGCCTCATCTGCTCCACTCACATCTCTATTGGAGGAAACAGTGGTAAATACTCTAAGTGTCATGAGTTCTCTCACTCTTGGTTCTCTTGCTCCTCCCTCTTCCTCTTCCTCCACTTTTGCATGGGTATAGCATTTTGTTGATAGTAGGAAGAGGAAGTCTTCTTCTCAACTGACAGGGCCTAATTTTGATGTTGTGGCTGCCTTGTTGGGCACTACTCCTCCTTCTCCTACAAAGAAAGCTAGAACCACTTAAAGGATAATGAGATGCCCAAGGCCAGCAATTCCTTGAGATAGCCAAGCATAAGGTTGATAAGACAGAGTAGGATTTACAAGCCTCTAATTTGGAACTTTCAGGATATCAATGGGAGAATCTACTCCTGAAAGTGAAATACACAACCTTCAAGAAACAAGAACTGGGGTCATTGGGAGAGTAGAAAAAGGGTAATGTGACTATAGAACAACTAGAGGAGAAGGCTCAAGTGCTTTCAGGTTTCATCAAGTCATTGTTGTCTAAGGACAAAGTTCTGGATCCTACCCCACTAACTGCCCTTCCACCACCTGTGGTCCTTAGCCAAGATGAAGTCCAGAGCATTAAGGACATACACAGGTATTCCATATATGGGAGAGCTATGGAGGCCATGGTGGATGACATGATTGTTGCAGGGTTGAATTTCATTGGAGAAGCCTTCAAACTTAATGAGAAGGTAATTAACCTGTAACAAAAGATCTCCTCCGCCATTGGAAATATGGACAAAGAGCTTAAGCTTTGGAGCAGCTGCATAGTAGACCTTCACCTGATGGGGTAGACTAATGAAAATCTATTGTTGGCAAGTAAGGTTTTTGATGATGCTAAAGATAATTTGTCAAAGTCATGGGTTTTCAGTGTAGAGTGGAAGATAAAAGTGTTGGAGGAGGATTTGGGAGAATTAAGGAGTAGTTGGCAGAAAGGAGAGGCCTTCAAAACTTTGGTGGTATCTTCTTGTAAGGATATTCACTGTCACCTCCACGACGAGAATTCAGGTGTGCCTTTCTCCCTCCAAGAAATTAAGACTCAATTCAAGGATTTTGTCAAAGAAAACTTGTTTAAGGAGGACTCCATTACCAAAGAAAAGATAAAGGAAATCTTCTCTCTCCAATCTGCCATTGAGGAAGCTAATAAAGAATATCATATGCACACCGAGTTTGATAAAGAAATGGAGAAATGTCTGGGATCTTGGACCCAAAGCTCACGCTAACACATCTGCTCCACGAGGCGAGAGACATAGCGAGAATCATTGAAAAATTTTAGACAACGGATTCTCAAGTCGGTGGGCCCTCCCCAATCATGAGCTCCTAGCTTCTCTCTTCCTTCTTTTTCTCAATTCGGGTTTATTGTAATTAGTTGGGGTTTTTACATCAAGCATCCCTTTAACTAAACATTTTAGTTAAAATAAGTAGTTACCAAGTGTAACTGATTTGTAAAATTATATATTGGGCTCTCTCCACCATTTTCAGGGCTGAAAACTTGGTTTATTTTTAAAGTGTAAAGAGCAAAAAAGCAATCAATACAAGAGTTTTTCCCTCCTATGTCTATCTGGTCTTGTTCTCTCATTGCTATCCATTGAATACGTTTGAACCATTTTTCGTATTGTTTCAAGAAGCTTTGTATTCTTGTGAATGTTATTTATGGAACTTTGTTTCTTTACAATAGCATCTTATTGATTCAAATACAAATGGTTTTGTTCCATATAATTTTATTCTCGCATGCATAAGGAATTATTTTGTATCTATAGTTACGGAGAATACATTTCTACTTGTTTCCACTACTTCATTCCTCCATACTTTTGTATTGATGATCCATTCTATTTTAAAGCACTTTCATAATATCCAAGTTCCACATTAAAACTATGCACTTTGTACATATGTAAATAAGCTTGGTCTTTAAATAAGGGAACCTCTCCCATTAAGGAGGAGGGACTTTCTGTCCCCTAATTGTTGTTCTCAACAAAGTTATTTTTGACAACCAATAAGACTGACCTCACCATCACAACAAAGTGGGATTACTAACTAAGCATCGAACTACATTTCGAGACGTAAATGTAGTTTTGGTGAGTGTGTGCATAATGTTCCCTAGGTGTTCTCATGTCAATCGCACTTTGCAAGTAGCGAGAAGTAACTAGATGTAGAAAATGTAATAAAATGTGTGCATGAAATAGAATATAATCCTCCCCCTATGTTGTGTGTGATGCAGATGACCTAGCCTTGTGCCTTGTGATGGAGCTATGTGGATGCAAGTGATCTCCAATGCAATAGATGGATGCAACTCTAGATGGATGATAGTAGTGATAGAGCTTGGTCCCTCATTATGGTCTCATAACTTTATATTTATAGAATTGCCTTGATCTAATTTCGTAATTGACCTGAAAATGGCCGACCACCAAAAAGACAAGGATCTAAAATGGCTTGAAAGAGCCCAAAAAGTAAAGTAGGAAAGTGTGAAAAGGAGAAGGGCGCCCCAATCGAGGCTAAAATAATGGCAAATGACTGAAATAGATTGGGAATATGGATGTAAAATATCGAGAATGACAAAATAAAATAAAACAAGATGGCCAAAAGATGGGGGTTAATTAGTACTTTCTTCACTCAATAAACTTCTAAATAGTAGTATGAGACTGAGACTAAATATTATCTAAAGTGCACGATTTTATGTTTACAGAACCCCCCATATTTTTCAACCGATATTAGGATCCATGATTGAGAGAAAGTAATAAATGACATTGAAGTGCAGTTCATACGAACCATATATCAAGTGGTCTATAACTTGCTAGGTTTGAAACACTTAATTTTACGGTATCCACTCCATACATTTTTTATTCTATCATTACAAGTTAATTTTTTAATTTCAGCGTAGGGCTTGAACATATCATTTTCCATGTCAATGTTAGTGACATTTATGGTGTAGCCCATGTGAGATACGAACAAGGTCTTCACGCTCTCCTTATTTGATAGTTGTTCTTTATCTTTAAATGTTGAAATATACCATTTACAACAAAAATATCATCACACTATTTATCACTCTTTAATTAAGCTAAATATGTAAATATATTCGAATCTGATTGCTATTGCAACAATAAATGAATAAATAACTAAATACAAAAATTAACCCAAGCAAGCTAAGAAATAAAATGTGAAACCCTAGTTACAAAGAGGGGCAAGATTATGTATCTTGTTCACAAATGATATCTGGACTATTCCGAAGTGTTTACCGGATGAACAGGGATGGAGAAACGCGTCGAGCAGAGCCTCAAAAAAGTGTGTGAGATGATGATCTACCTAGACTGGGGTGCCTAAAGAGGGATAAGGGTGCCTATGGGCACCCTAGACCTGATTTTGGGCACCTATGTCCGTGAAAATGCTCTAAAACCTCTTGAGTTGTCTTGAGGTATTCACTTTTGTTTTCCTTTAGTCGCTATGAGGTTGCACAATGATCTCTCGAAGTCGCTAGAAACCTACAATTAAGAAATGACCTACAAAACCCTCAAAGAGACATCAAATTCTAAAAGAAAGATGCAAAATGAGGGATCAAAGTATCCCCAACTGTCACAATGGTGAAATTACGACTAATCTCTCTACTACATCTCATACCTAATGTAGTTGTGTATGTTCGAATTGTGCCCTAGGTGGCTCTTGTGCATGTCACACTTGATAATGAGCAAGTATCTAGATGTAAAGAAATGTAATAGATGTCTGCATGGAATAGAATGAACTTCCCTCCTATGAATTGTATGCAAAATAACTAGTCCTTGTGTCCCTTGGATGGTGCTAGATGGATGCAATGGAGCTCTTAGATGTTTTATGGATACAACCTTAGGTGGTGATAACTAATGTTTAGTGCTTGGTCCTTTATTATGATCACATAACTTTATATTTATATGATTCCCTTACTTGAATTTCATAACTAACCTTAAAAATGACAACTAACAAAATGATAAGATGCTCAAATGGCTAGAAAGGACCCAAAAAGTGTAAACAAAGTATACTGAGGTCAGGGGCACCTATAGGAGATGAGGACACTGGATTTGGCATCCTAGTAGGTGCTAGTTTCTAGGATGATAAATGCCAAGGTATAAAAAGGTATACTTGAGCAAGTAAGGGTGAAAGACCATAAGTGAAAACAAAAAGAAAAGAAAGGTGGCCAAAGACATGGGTTAATTAGTACTTTTCTTACTTATGAATCATATGAATAGTAGTATGCAATCAAGACTAAATAGTTACCTAAAGTGCACGATTTTGTGTCTTCATCTTCCTCCACTTTATGTTGGTGAGGGTAAAGCTCAATAACATAAAGTAGATAGAGATGCATACCTGATAACCATGTAGATCGATGTAGAGGAGCATTCTGAGGGACATGACAAAGTGCGAATGATAAAAAAATGTGAAGCGTGGATGCTAAGGAGGAAAAAGTGCAAAAAGTGATGATGAAAAATGATCCTAGGGCAGAAATGAATTTGTAGATGTTGTGATGTGCTTGTTTTTGATATCGGTGTTGATATGATTGTTGTTAATGTTGTAAAGTGACTACCGCTTCCCATAAGGATGGAGATGTAAAAGAGAAGACTGAAAAGAATTCAAATACGTATGTATATGATCAAAATGTGTAATAAAAAATTAAAGAAAGTGTGTAAAATGAGAAAATGAAAAAGAAAAATGTGAACCTTATCTGTGATGAGAAAAAGGGTGTAGAAATGATCCTAAAGATGTTGTAGACAAATGAGTTTTTTGGATGATCTCACGCCGATTACACCAGTGCGAGTTTTAGGACGATCTCACACCACGTCATAGAAGAAGTGTAGGGAGAAAAATTCAGTGTTATCCTTCAACCTTTAACTAATTCCCATAATGTAGGACACCACTTTAGATGGTGTGCAAAATTTGAATAATTCAATCTAAAGAAAAAATGCGTAGTGCATGCATGTCAAAGTGCTAAGGTGTTGGGGTGATAATGTCAAGTGGGATCAACCACTTCACTACACCCCAACATTATTAAATTTTGTCTAATCAAACTGTATTAAAAAGGTCTTTCATAGTTAATAGTGAAACAACCTAACCAATTCACCAACCCACATTGATGTGGGTGATCCCTCTCGAGATTGGCTTTAACATTTAGATTTGTACAGTCTAGTATTAAAGACAAAAGATCAGACTGTAAGATACACTAGCAAAGCATACTATGTAAGACACTAGTAGAATACAAGATGAGCTAGATGGTTGTGATTATTGTATGATCAAGAGACATATCTCTGCAGTGTTGTGAAAGACTGAGGAGTGAAGTGGAAGTGTTGGGTTAAAACTTGTGTAAATTATTAATACAGACAATGCTTTTATAGTGGAGTTTTTCCTTCAGGGTTTCTCCACTTAAATCTAGTGTTATTTATCTCTGCTCTTGTTCATTATTTGCTTTTATCTCTTGTTCATTTAACTTTATTATTTGCTATCTATTTCAAGTTATGTCTTTTTCTTAATCAACTACATGCCATAATCTATAGTCTTTGACTTTAATGGTGGATCTATGATCTATGGATTATATTTCCCCTGCTAAATCTAACATGGTATTAGAGTGTCATGATTGTGCATGTGCATGATTGATCTAGAAGTGTTTAACTTGAAGAGGTTGAGAAGCTTGAAGTGTATTTATAGATTTGCGAGACCCCCAAAGGTTCCGTAATCATGTTCAAGCTAACCAGGTTTAAAATTCCAATTCCCGCCTAATATTGCTTGAAATATTGATTAAAAATGGGCTAAATGGATATTTAGATCATGTTTAAGTTTTGTTTTCTTAGATATGTGCTTTTGCATATCTTTTTAGCCATTTACGGCTTAAATCCATTGTCTATGAGCTATTTTTCTAGTTTTCATGTTGTAAATAGATGTTTGTTTGGATCTTTTTGAATGTGGATCCAAAATATCTAGTTTGTTTGGGGCTTTTAAGTCTGTCCTCACTATAAAATATTTAGTTTTCACCATTTTTATCCTTGCAAAGATTTGGACAATATTTTTGTGCCATTTGGCTTTGTATTTCTGGTATTTTTGAATTTTGTGAATCTTAGACCAATAAAATTGCTCCAAATAGCTTTGTTGTCCTTCATTTTATGTTTGTAAAGATATATCTAGTATTTTATTACCAAGTTTCTTCACTCTATCAGCTTTTTATTGAGATTTTCATAGTTCTACTTTTGTGAAGCTCGATCCAATCATTTTACACCACTTGGTTTTGTTTTTCATTCTTTCGGTCTTTGCAAAAATCTTGGGCCAATATTCTAGTGACATCTGTCTTTGCCTGTTAAACTTATTTGACTTTGAAGATTGATCCAATCATAATGCTCCATCTAGCTTCACATTTGTTAGTTTTTACAAAGCCCGAGCCAATAAAAAGATCCATCTTGCTTCAAGGTGTTAGAATATTGTTTATTTGATTGTCAATTGAAATCTACAAGTCAATAAAGGCTTTACACATGTCTCCTTCTTGTCAAAATTGAATTAGCTATCCTTTGAAATTTGTAAAAATTGAGCCGGTAAAATTTCTCCAAATATCTTTTCTATCGCATTTGTCAGATTTACAAAATCTGAGCCAATAGAATTGCTCCACATTTTGCATTTGTCAGTCTTTTATTTGTGGTAGTAGTTATCCAATTAAAATTTTTCACCTTATCACATTTGTCGATTTGTGAAATGTGAGCCATTTAAAAGGCTCCATGTGTCTTCAATTTGTTTTAGTCATTTTGGTTACACTGCGAAGTGTGATCCAATAGAATTTGGACACGTATATATCTATCAGACTTTGGCAGACTTGCAAAGTGTGAGCTAATAGAAAAATGACACGTGTATTAATTTTTCATGGTGTCAAACTTTAGTTCTTTGTTTCACAGGTTTATTAACTTTCCTTTGTACCACGAGATCTCTAATTTTTCTTCCTTCCATGGTTTTTTTAAGTTGGTGATCTATGAAGTGTAAGCTAATCAAACAACGACACGTATTCTACTTTTCACACTTGTCAGACTTACGAAACGTGATCCAATTTGTTTTGACACATATTCTAATTGTGTCAGGGTGTCATTATTTTCTTTGGCTTCACCATTCGATTGTGAAAAAAGCTGTGTTATTCCTTTTCGGACTTGAAACTTATTTCAAGTTTGGTTTATAAATTGTTTAAGCCATTAATTTATCAACAAATGGCGTGTGTGACTTAGAATTTTCTTTCACATTGTGTTAGAGTGTGAAATGTGATCCAATTAATTAAAGACACATGTATACGAAATTTTTTTTTAATTAATTGTCTTCTAACTTATTAGCTGCATTGTAAAATGTGAGCTAATTAAAAAGTGACACATGTATTTTCTTTATCTTTTAAAGCTTTGTGTATTGACACGTGTTTGTTTATCTTTTTCGCAGTTTTTTGAATCGGTTTTAGACCCAAAGAGGCGTAATATTTAATTTTTAAAAAGTGTCATGTCTACTTGAGGATCTGTTTTAAATCCGACACGTGCCTTTCTTGGTATTGTTGATCTGTGCCACGTGTCATCCCCCACCTTGGCTGTTTATTAACTTATTTTATTTGTTAAAGTAGCTCATTTTTGAGCTCGCCCCATCGAGTTGCTAAATAACTCGTCGAGCTACTCTAGCCCGACTCAATCTAAGCTCATGTAGCTCATCCTTTAGCTCATTGAGCCGAGTTGCAAAAGAACTTGTCGAGCTCCTGTAACTTGACCCCGACTCTATTATATCAATTTGATCTTAAATCGACCAATTTAAGCTATTTTTAGACCAAATCTAGCTATTTTTGAAGATTTGATGAATTGTGCTATGTTTTTAAGCTCATAATTAATTGATTAATTAATTAATTAGCTAATTTGCCTATTAAAATGGTCTATAGCTGAAACATGACCTAGCCCTATTAAATTGATCCAAAACTTGACCAATTCAAGCTATTTTTGATCAAATTTGGGTTGTTTGTTGTCATATAACAACTTAAAAGATCTATAGCTTGTTTTTTTTCTTTGTTTAGCCTCCTTGATTTGTCTTTGAGTTTTTTTGTCTCCATTGCCATCTAAGCATTAAAAATGGCTAGTTCTTCCAGTTTTTCATTGGATAAGTCTCAATTGTTGAATGGAATTAATTATAACATTTGGAAAGTGCGTTTAAAATCTTGTTTTATGGCTAGAAAGCTCGGGATCTTGTGAACTGTATAGAAAAACATCCCACAAGGAGACAAGCTACCCTTGAAAACCTTAGTTCATTTTCTCAGAGATCTCAGGAAGCTCTTTCCATCCTATTGCAAAGCATTAGAGATGAATTCTTGATGCATATAGGCCATATGGACTCGCCTACAGATGCATGGAAGCAATTAGAAGCCATACATGAAGGTGGTAGGCTATCTAAGATAATTAAACTGGTTTTAGAGCTGTTCACAACTCCCATGAAAGGGGATGAGAAAATTGTGGAGTATTTAGCTAAAATTAAGAACATAAAAGCTCAATTAGATGGTTGTAACTATGAACTATTTCAAGATAAGTTGCTATACTTCATTATACGATCAATATACATGAAAATTTTAGAAATTTTATCTCCATTCTCAATTCCAAGTATCAGAATGAGAATGATCTTCCTGATTTAGACACTTTATCCTCTTTGTTGATTCAAGAAGAGAGAGTCATGGAGAACTTTGATTCAAAAGAGATTGCTTCTCAAGATCTTTTCTCTCAAAATCATAAGCCTTCTCATACTAGACTTTTTAATCCAAATCAGAATTCTAGTATTAAATTCAGATTTAAATCTAATCCTAAGACTAACACTATTAAAAAAATCAACCATTCAAAGTCAAATTTAATGGAACTTGTAATAAATGTGGAAAATTTGGACACAAAGAAGCTGATTGTAGAGTAAAAACTAATAAAGTAGTCAAGAATGCTAAAAACAACAAGCCTAGTATTTACAAGAAAAATCAGAAGCAAAAGCAAGAAAATGTAGCTGAGGTAGGATAAAAGTGCATCAAGTACATTTATACATCATGAAAGTTGTACCTAAAACATGTGCATGTTCTTGAGAAACATTTTTGTAAATCTACCTCTCTGCCCTCCTCTGAATAACCTAAAACTGAAACTGTTCTGCAAGCTTTTTTTTCAGTTGTATTTTCATATAATGTATCTAGACATTGAGGGGGAGATATTTCATGAGCATGTTCTCTCTAACTATTTTCTGATAATGATTCTTTTGTCAAAACAATTATGATCTCTTAGTAGAAACAAGAATATAATTCTTGGAAACAAGAGAAGTAAGACAATGTTTTTTACTGTTAAATCATGTTTTTTGGCATAAAAATATGATCATATATGACATGTCTAAGCTTAAATTTTGCTTACATGGTCATTTTATTCTATGAATACTATGATTATTCTTGAATAATCTGATTATTTGTTCAGATGTGTTATCTACCAAGTCTTATCTCATTATGTAAAGACTTAGAATATGAAGATATACATATGTTGTTAAATCATTTTAATTGATTACTAAAATATTATTATATGCATATCAATGACACTTGGGGACACCTTTGTGTTTGTATTGGAGACGTCCAATACTTGATTGCATCTAATTAATGTTTTAGTAGTATAATATGTTGAAAATTTTCAACATATTTGTAATATAACATGGTTAGTTGTTTAAGCATATCATTATTATAGTTGTTATGCCTATTATGTTGTCTATCATGACTCTAACCATGCTGATGTTGTGTTGGATATACAACTAGATTTATGTTCAAGTTTTGATGCAGGTGCCATCACTTGAAGCAACAAAGAGCCATGTGGCTAAAGAGGCTATTAGTAGTGATACACATAGGAGCTAAAGGAAGTATTCCTCCTCTATGTGAAGGACAAATTGCTCTTGATAAAGAATCTAGTTCAAACATCAAAGATTATCTAAAGGCCATTGTAGGATTTGAAGTCTTGCCATTTTTGTGCCTTGTTTAGCCTATTAGAGCTGCCCTTGAGGGGGAGTGTGTATGGAAATGCCAAATCTTTATGGCTTATTATAAAAGACCCAGTCAGATTTTAAGAGTGGATCATGACCACCCACTTTGTATGTAACAAAGTGATCCTTTAGGGATTGGTTACACATGGTTGTAACATTGTATGTGAATTGTAAGTCTCATGAGAAAATGCATAAGGCAGTTCATTATAAACTTCCAATACTTCCTCCACTTTGTAATAAGTAAATGTGTCACTCTATGTGAAGTTACTTGTAAATCCCAACAAATATTTAGTTATGGGTATGCCTTAGTTTATAAAAGGATCCATAATCTGATGTAAGTCTTCATATGTAAAGAATTGGTCTTAAGAATTTTTGTATGGGAAGATCTGTGGATTTCCCTTGTTTGCATGCTAGCCTAGATCAGGTAAAATTGACATGTTTATTTTTCTTCCCACTTAACATTAAGGGGGAGTGTTGGGGTGATAATGTCAAGTGGGATCAACCACTTTAGTATGCCCTAACATTATTAAAGTTTGTCTAATCAAACTGTATTAAAAAGGTCTTTCACAGTTAAGAGTGAAGTGGCCTAACCGATTCACCAACCCACATTGATGTGGGTGATCCTTCTTAGGATTGGATTTAACAACATTTATATTTGTACAATCTATTATTAAAGACAAAAGATCAGAATGTAAGATACGCTAGTAGAGCATACTATGTGACTTATTCTCTTACTAGGATGCAAAATGAAACACTTTCCATTACTAGGTGCTAGGGGTGAGTGGGCTATCACCCTAGAGGATGTGTATCATATTCTTGGGATTCTGATACTCAAGAGGAGACTAACCTTGGAGACAACAAGATATAGGTCTGCGATGACTCAGTGGGCCACTTACATGGGGGATGTCATTGTATCATTTGGTTTGAAGAAGGGGATAAAGGTCTGATCTATTACCACTTGCTCCTATTCCCATCATTCACAGAGCTATCATGGGTATCTTGGGCTCGTTGTTGATCAAGGAAAAGGGAGGTGACACTCTTCTTTATTGCTGGGCTCCCATTATCATACAGATTGAGGGACATGGCCACATCTATGCTGGGGAAGAAAAAATCCTCGAGACCACCTACCATGATCTATACAGGGTCGTCAGGTTATAGGGATAGTCATTGAGCCATCCCATGCTAGTCATGAATTGGGTATATGAGCGCATTACCTCTTATGGGAGGGGAATACTAGTGCAAGACTTGAGGGATGTCCAGCAGCTAGGTGGAAAATGATATTAGTTCTTCGATGCCACATCATCTAATGGCCTCTTTGACTATAATGGACATGGTTGCCACACCTTATCAAGATATGGTAGGGTTATGGGGGTAGGAGGTGACCACAATGGTAGCTTGCTCCACTACTGGTCAGTTGGTTGATAGGTTAGAGAGGGTCAAGATCCACCCATTTGACCAGGTTCCTCAACGCTTTGCCTTCCCTACATTTACATGCTTCCTCTCGTGGCACCTATATATAGGACATTCAAGAGGCCCGGAAGGGCCCTAAAGGAGATCATGGCTGGACAGTGGTTACTCTAGGGGTTCCCATTATAGTAAGGTAGGTGGTTTGTGCCGAAGGTAAGGTACTGTCAAGCACCCCTACTCCAGTTGAAGCTGCTCCCCCTCCTAGTGGAGAGGAGAATGAGCCCATTGACATAGAATCTAACTCTGAGGAGTACACATGGGATGAGATCGAGGAGGATTCGGTTGGAGAGGGACAGTGATGAGGGCTAGGTGGTGAGGCTAGTAGGATAACTCACATGGAGGCGGATGAGGTGACCTCAAGTGGCATGACATTCGGGATATGTTAAGAGCGGAGCGAGAGGAGGCAATCACGGAGAGAGAGACCTTGGTCTTCGAGGGACCAATTCCTCGAGATAAAGAGGGATATGATGAGTCCATGATAGGACAACATCTCTCCTCTGGATTTGGGGAGGCCCCAAAACCACCTGCAATAACAACATCCACTGACCCTACTTGGATGCCTAGAGATCCGAGTACATTGATACACTTCTCTTGACTTTGTTAGTCAGAAATGTTTGTATTTCTTTTTTTTTTTTTTTTGTAATTTTCTAACTCATCATTTCTTCTTTGTTTCTACTTGCAATGACTGCATAGGAGTGGCAAGAGATTATTATACAAGTGTGCATGGAAACCTTACTTATCCCTTTGGGGAATACCTGAGCTAAGCTGATCAGGGATATAGGACATCCACTTGCAGCTGACAGACACATTGATTTGTTTGCACCCATTTAGAGGGCAATGGAGGTTATAATTATCTCTACACTAAGGTGACTACATATGAGAAAATTGAGAATTTAATGAGCTGAATTTGCTCTCATAGTGAGACCATAGCTAGTGGCCACCACTACAAGCACTCCCACCATTCCATGCATTCTCATCACCGTAGATGCGGTAGAAGTCCCTGGATGCACTGCACCATCTTAGGGATCCCACAGGGATTGATAGGACAATGGGCCTTTTATTGCTTTGTTGTGATTTTTTCGGGCATTATATGATTTTTTTTTGTATTTCAAGCTCATTGTGAGTGTTTTGACCATGCCTAGCGTGTGATGGCATTATATGCAAACTTAACTTATTACGATATATACAAACTCTTCTTTTTGGTTTGGTAATTCTTTGTATCTGAGTTGAATTTCTCTTGGCTCACTTTACATGTGTAATCTAGATGTTTAGAAATTTTGTTTTATATGCTTTTCGTAATGTATGTAGTGGATATGAACACTAACGAGAATGATCTATTTTTTTGTGTTTTGTAATGTTGATATATGATAATGCAATCACATTATAATGTTGAATTTTAGTTTCTCTAAGTATCTTTAGTACTTTTTATTTTTTTGGCAAAACATGGCGAAAGAGTGATATGATAAGTGGATGAAATTTCCCTGATCCTAACTCCACACAACTAGTAAGATGCAGGGCTCAACACCAAGAGCCAGAAAGGGCACAAGTTATAAAAATTTGTTGAATGGTAATGACAAGAGAAAGACAAGGATTCGACAAAACCAAATTGAGACACTACAACCTCATTCTACTCAAGTTTTCTTCATAGTTTAAAATGTGGATTTCTTTCCAGTTTATCTAGAATTAGATCCGTAGATGGCCACTTGGTTGACAAAATATGGTTTTGAGGTTTTAAACTCTTTTGGAATTTTGGACATCTAACTCACTTTGTTTTGATTTATGATTTCACAACATTTGAATGAACTGTTTCTAACTTTCAAGTTTTTCAAAGAGACCCCCTACACCTTGCCCCATGCTACTAGTAGGAAGTATGGGCTCATCACCATGGACAAGGCATAGGTGAGTAAGGGCACTTCTCTCCTTTCCCAACCCTACATCACTAGTAAGAGACGCAGCTCAACACCAAGGTTGGTAGGGAAAATAAATGTGTAAAATAAAATTTTTATGTGGATTTGCATTTGACTTATTTATCTAGGAAAAATGTCTAGAATGTTCTTATTTCCAAAGAGATGTATATGGGATAGATGCGACACCATGAAGCTTCTAGAACATACTATAGGCAAAGACACCTAACCTAGAAGAAACTATAAGTAGAACCAAGTATGCAGGCCTTGGTATGGTTATTGTCAAAGCTTTGTCTTATCTTGTTTGGATTGATGAAATGATTTGGAAACAATTGATGATACCATGAATATTTGAAGAGACATGATTTGAATGTTTTGCCAATGTTTTCAGAAGTTTTTAGGAATTTCTATAAGAATAAGTCCCTTGATCAAAAATTTTATGAAATGAACTAGCATATGAAAATGCAATGCGGATGCAACAATGTACATGTGGAAATGTAGGTGAAACTACATGTCATGATAGCTAAGGTGAATAAAGTTGATGAATATTGAATTCTTCACCCTTAAAAGTACACAACGGAGAACCATGATCCTCAAAATTTCTATTCTCTTGACAAGGGCCTACCATTCTAGGTTTGAACTTACAACCCTTACCTAGAAGTGTATACGTCTAATCATTAAAAATTTGTCTCGAAAGAGGTGTTCTTGAACCTCTTTGTCACATTTTTGAGACATGGTGTGTGGGTGAGCATGACTATGCTACTCAACCTTCTTTCTAATACAGAGTGTTGTCTTTACTTATGACACTTTATGAATGATGAGGCCTTTCCCCATGGATATGGAAAGCTTAGTTTCAGATGCACATGGGTTGAAACCGAGGTTTAGAATAGAAAAACCCTCAAAGATGGTTTTGATGGGAATTATTTCAATCTCAAATTTCCCTTCTTCATTTTTAATTCTATCATGTTTACACCTAGACCTAGGTCATTAGAGGGAAGATATGCTAAACCGAGAAGACTACCCATCTTATGTGGTTCAAATGGGAGGAAGATCAGATTGTCACTCTCTAAGAGTTTCATAATTTCCGCTGTGGTTTTAGTGGACATTGTTTCCATAGATATTGATTTACCCTTATCTATTTTTTCCACCTCAAATGTTTTTGGGTCAATAACTTCAGCCTTCACCATACTGGGGTAATCGGGACTAACTCTTTTGATGGAGGTGGTTTGTTCGATTGATTTTTAGGAAGTTCATACTCCATATGGACTCCTTTCTTCTTATTGAATTCTTCTAAGTGTATATCGAAGGGCTTGGGATCCCCTTGGGCAATGAAGACCTTCCCCAAATGGAGGAACCTAATCTCCTGGAACAAGGTAGAAGGGATATCCTTCATTCGATGAATCTAAGGTCTCCCAAGGATCATGTTATAACTTATTTCCCTATCGATAATGTAAAACTCTGTCAAGATGGTTTTTGGACCAAGTGTGACTGGAAGAACTATGGTTCCAATCGAGGTCTCTTTAAGACTGTCGTACCCCCGTAACATGTTTCTTGTAGAGGAACATTTTGTCTCTCCATATCCCAACTTATGCAAGAAAGAGAAGGGAACCACATTTACAATAGTACCATCATCAATCATGGCTCTCTTAATGCAATTATTTTAAACCTAGACTTGCAAAAATAAGGCAGGATCACCTCTTCGGGCAATTTCAGCTTCAAATGTCATTTTTCTATATAAAAACAAACCTAGTATTCTTTTCATTTCTGTCTTGGAGGATGTATGTCAAATTTAATGTGATTTATTTGAGTGCTAGGAGGTGGCATAACATGGATTACATGACCAAGACCCAATACATTGAGTAATGCAAAACGATGCACTTGTGAATTCTTCAAAAAATCTAGAAATGAAATGTGAGAAAAGGTCTTTTTCAAATCTGATATTAAATCATAAGCACCTACTGGTTTTATGATTATAGGAACATCATCTTGCAGGAAGGAAAGAGATGGTAAGGGTTGTGAAACATATTCCTTCATCCTATTTGTTCCATTAATTTCTGGCTCGACCTCTAGCTCAACTATTTCCAAAATTTTTGTATTATGATTTGAACCAAGGTTAGGAGCAACCCGAGATTTGTCAGAAGTTGAGGCTTCATGATCATTGTTTCCTATAGGAATACCCTTGTTTATATTTTGAGGATTCACTTAGGAATCCCTAGGATGTTTAGGGTTCACATTTTGAGGTGTGACAGGTCCGGTATGAATAGGTTGTTGGTTTGTTTCAGGATTTTCTAAGAACATGTCTACAAAGAGTTGTCGTTGGTTTTTAGAAATTCTTTGCAGAAACTTGTTGCAATCACAACAAGTCCTATTGTCATGACCTTAAACCTTATGGAAACCATAGTATAGGTTAGGGTCATAATCTCTTGGCCTTTGATAAGTGTCTTGTTGTTGTTGATTATAACCTTGGTTATAATTTTGAAATTGGTTGTTATAACCATGATTCATTGCCCCTTGGCCAGAGTTTTGATATTGGTTTAGGCCTTGGGTTTGATTTTTATTTTAAGAGGGATGATTTACATCAATTGTGTTGATGGATGACACAATGTTAGTGCCTCTTTTATTTCCCAAGTTGTTATTATTATTGTTGCCATTATTTGGAAAACCAACATTCTTGGCTTCATTAACAACACTATTTGTGGTAGCACCATGATTGCGATTCACACCCTTAGGTCCTTGGTTGTTGGAACCATTTTTTTAATAATTTGCATTATTTTGATTTGGGGATACCAATTTCCCATTGGGACCATAGATCTTACGCCCACTATCTATAACGTCTTGGTCAATCCAAAGCGCACCTTCCAATACTTCCTCATAACTATGGAAAGGAAACTTCTGGACTTCCTCCCTAGTCTCTCAATTGAGCAAGTGAAGGAAAAGATTGCAAAGTTCCATCTGGTCCATGTTGGGTGCACTTGTAGAGGAATAGAGAACTTGGCACCATCTCTGGATGAAATGGGTGGCATATTCATTTTTCTCTTGTCTAATATGTAGGAACTCCCTAATCCCTGTACGCAACAACTTGTTCATGTCAAATGATTTGATGAACTTGGAAATAAGATATTTAAAGGAATGTATAGAAGCTTCTAGAATATGGTAATACCAATCTAGTGCAATTCCTTCGAGAGTCTTTGGAAATATCTTAGCCACTACAGCATCCCAAGGAAGTAATTCCTTGATAACGGTAACATAGGCCTTGATATGGGTGTTCGAGTCTACTTCTCCCATAAATTTTGGAAGATCTGGAAATGGGCACGAAGCATAACACCATGTATGGTGAAGTCAAGAGGCTCCTTTAAGTACTCAGTGTATGTACCCATTGCGTAAGATTCCAAAATCAAGATCCTTGATGATGAGGTGGTGGAGGAGGAGTTGGATAGGATGTATTATAAGCATTGATAGGAACATATAAGGTCCCTTAATATGGCATGTAGGGAGCATGAATGGTATATGGGTCAATCACGGGAGTTTTTGAATACATGTGCATGTAAGGTAGAATAATACTAGGATATGGACTAGTGTGCATAATACTAGGTAACGTCACATTTCTTGTTGTGGTGGCATTTGAGAACACACTTCCGGCCAGCCCTTTCGTAGGATAAGCTTGAGAAGGATGATGACCCATCCCTAATATGTCTAACCCTATGAGAAGATCACCTAGATTTGAATGAACCCGATAACCTTGTTGTACAGGATATTGTGTTGGTTGCTCATTGGAAGGGATGTATCCTTTGCTGTCAACTAGATACCCCGTGTTCTTCCCTACTGCATGTGTTGGTTGTGAAGTCTAGGCACTTTCTAGTTCTCTAATCCTCCCTACTAAAGTAGAAATGAGATCGTTGGGAGAGGATTGAGTCCCTTTTTGGGGTGCCTGTGGCGTAGGGTTTGATTGAGCAGGATCATGATACCTTGTCATGAATTGTTCAGTGTTATAATTCTTGTCTTCCTTAGAAGTAAGAATCTTAGGATAGGCATTCAAAATCTTAGAGGTTGTAGCCTTCATTCTATCCAAAGACTCATCTATCTGATGAAGAGGATTTTCTATTCATGCAAATGTATCATCTTCTATTGATTGTATGGCAATGTGAGGTCTTGACAAGACTCTATGGTAAGAATCTATTCCATTTATGATGATAACATGGTTTATATTGGGTTGATCGTATTGCATGTTTAAAGGTTGATAAACATCCTCCATCCTTACATAGCTAATGGGGTTTGAAGTGTAACTAGGGGAGGTTTGAACATTGCTTGTGTAATTTTCACCCCATCTCGAAAGAGAAGGGGACTATTGTGGTTGAACATTGGTGTAATATCTATCAGAGCCAAATGGCCCACCAAAATCTCTTCCAGACATATTTTAGAAAGTATAAAATACCTAGCAAAATAGGTGAAGAAATAAAGAGGTGAGATAATAGCAATGAAAGAAAAGGAAATAAGAAGGAATCAATCCTTCATGTCGGGTTCACCAATTTGTATGGATGAAAATCGACATGCAACCTTCAACTACACTCGACCCCGAGGTCTTGCCGAGCAGCCGATGTTGAATGTGTATGGCTAACTATAGGAGGATCAATGACTAAGATTTGGTAGTGTGATCTCCTGGTAGCTAAGTTGACAAGGGGAGATTTAGAGGCTATGAACAGGTAGTGTAAATTCCCTATGGTTTGTTTGCCTAACTTGGATCTAAGTGTTGATCTAGTTTGAAGTGTCCATGTAAATTAACGAAATTAACAATTTATGCTACTACTGAAAGGAAACTAATCTAAACAAATCACAAAACTGAAATATTACAATCACAAACAACAATTTTCTTCTATTCTAAATAATTAAAATATTTCTACACTAAAACTAAACAAGCAAGATAACCCGGTGTGGTTATTCACCTGTGTTGAGTGTATTGAAACTAAACTAACTTAAAACAATAACTTTTCCAAATGATCTATGATATGTAGACAACCTCCTAAAAATATTCTCTCCTTCAGATCCATAAGGATGAGAAGAAGAGGATCCATCACTAGGAGCTGCTATTAATGATTTAAACCCTCTTGGAAATTAACTAATTACTTGCAAATGAAAGGAAATTGATTTCTACTCTATTTGATATGATGTAACAATGATAAATTGTAAGAATGAAGGAAATCAAACAAAAAATCCAAATTGGAATTCATAGAACAAAGGTAAATCCATCTGTAGTAATTTTTCCCCTTATTCTATCCTTTCTTTCTTTATTTGTCCATATGAGTCCAAGGAATTAGGAATGCAAAGGAAGTAGCAGGAGAAGGTGCTTGAGCAATGACAACTTGAAGGAAGTCTGGTTGTAATGCAAGTGGAAGAGAGATAGCGTAAAGTGAACAGAGCTTGGCTATGCAATTTCTAGCAGGATTGTGGCAATAATACTATGCAAGATACACAAAATTCTTAGGCCTTTTTCTTGAATACAAGCATTGAATATATAGGAATTGGCTAGGATGTGCCTTCATACACAAGGAAACCTTAGAGTGCCAAATCATTGGGTGAAGAGGCAATTCAAACTAATTAAATCTATTTAAAAATAGAAGAGGGAAGGAAAATCTATTTTTAGGCAATTTGGTTCACAAATGCATCCTAAAAGTTAAGTTAAGTGTCACGTGTTAAAATTATGCATGACATATTATGGAAAAAGAGCTCAGGACCGCCCCTTCCCGAGTGGCGATTTTAGAACCATTTCCCGGGAAGGGTGGTGGTCAAAACATGCACTAAAATGGGACTGCACTAAAGGCCAAAAAATGCTCGAAATTAAGCGGGAAGTTGGAAGAAAGCATGGAAAATATGAAAAAGGATGTCCAAGCTACAAATATACACTGCGAATGGTTTAGGAGATCGAACACCTTCTAAAATGACATGAATCATCATTAGGGACTTTTGTAACTATTTTTTGACAATGTAGCACATACAATTTTTGGTGCGTACTGAGACACCAATCACAATGTCGTAAGAAAATCAAGGCCGACGAAGTCAAAAGTAGACAGTGTGTACACAAGACAAAGGGAAAATCCCACAAGTAAGGTCATACAAAGATAAAATAGTGACAAGTAATGTAACAGACAATCATGGAAGCAAATAGTGTTGCATAACAAATTTTTCACATGAAGCACCTATTAGCATATTAGAAAGATAAAAATTATTTCAAAATGTGTATAATCAGTATAATAAAGTGTTATGAAAAGAAATGAAACAATTTCACCTGTAGTGTACAAAAGTGGATGCCCCAGGGAGCCATTGTGGGAATGGTAATAGATATTTTACCAAGCATCCATGTTGTGTGTATGGATATGTATAATCTACAATCACAACTAGAAAGGCAAGTGAACGCCATGATAAAGATAATGACATACAAGATATCTATTTAGCATGTGTAATAAAGTGAACATGTAAGCAAAAGTAAGAAAGAGTAAATGCAACCAAGATCTCATGCAATATGTTGTGGATGAGATGGAATGAAATGAAGTGCAAATGATAGGAGCCACATGCCCCCAAGCGGATGCCTATGTATG
The DNA here is from genome assembly GCA_018340775.1 of Taxus wallichiana var. yunnanensis. Taxonomy (NCBI): domain Eukaryota; kingdom Viridiplantae; phylum Streptophyta; class Pinopsida; order Cupressales; family Taxaceae; genus Taxus; species Taxus wallichiana. Next base: position 954,755,190 of record CM031235.1, read on the forward strand.
AGATGAGGTTCATTTATATACTTACCCTTAGAAATCAAGAATGAACCATAAATGAGAGTGCATCATCGGGAAATGGATTGTATGTGTGTAATAGAAATATGTGATTGTCAAAGCGCAAAGAATAGAGTGTAAGCGTGTGAGTGATTGATTGAGTGAGTGTGGTGAGGTTCATTTTAGATTGAAACCCTTAGAATTTTATTATGAAACGTGAAACTAGAGTTCCTCATAGGGTAATGATCGCAATTCATAGAGGTAGTTGTAAGAAAGATGTAGTGGGAATGCGTATAGTGTGTAATTCACCTAGTGTGTGATAGAAGTTGGGAGAAGATGTCTTGTGTGTATAATGCATGATGTATGAATATCTATAATGTGTAGTGTGTAGTGTAGAAGGATGTTGTGAATATGTCACCATTGGGGAAGGTATGTTGAATATTGTTGATGGAAATTGGTTGTGTGTGTTGATTGTGCACAAGAAATATGGGTCATGTGGTGTAAGAGGGGTATGTTGTAAATGCATTGATGATCCATAGGGATCCAAAAAAACACACCACTTCATCAGTTCCATCAACACCAAGAAAGAGAAATAAAAAAAAGTGAGAAAAATGAGGTAAAAGAGGTTCGAAGGAACCACCACTTTTTACAAAGTGGTAGTTTTAGAACCACCACCCTATAGGGTGGTGGTCCCTAAACCACCGCCCAATCGGGGTGGCTATCTTGATACCATCGTTACTCGGGGTGGTGGTCCTAATACTTTCGAATAGAAAAGAAGAATGGAACACGAATGGACATGAATTTGAAGTGCCAGTCATGTCTCTTCCCTTCCATGCCCTTTCACATTCTCCAGTGCACAAGAGGACATGGGAAGGCCTATAAATGCATGAAAGGAATAAGAGAATAGTCATTTGAAGATCCAGAGAGATCGAGAAGCAAATTTTAATGAGTGAAGTGAGAAAGATCTTCAGTGCTAGAATGGAATTGTAGGAGCAAGGTGTAGAAATAGAGCAAGCAAGTAATTAGAGAGAAGGTTTACATTTTTTCTTCTTTTCATACTTATTGTAATTTGTAATTGTCTATACTAGACCAATAAAAGTGGGAAGAAAGAGCAGTTTCCCTTCCCGACTGGTTTTCCTCCATTGGAGGTTTCTAGGATAAAATTGTTGGTGTTGAAGTTTGAATTATTTCCTTCTCTACAATTTCCTTTCTATAACACTATATAATCAGTCATGAAGCTCTAATTTTCAAGAAAATATGTCATTTTCCAAAGTTGAAAGTAGAACAACATAGTTGTGTGATTTGTAGAGTTCCAAAGTAGAAGTTTACGGATCATTTTGGTATCAAAGATGATTATATATCTAGGACTGTGGTATTTGAATCTTTCTTGTGATTTTGTATGACAGTGACAAGGTCCAAAGGTGAAGAATTTTTACCTTACGAGATAGATATTTCTACGAAGAAGTGGAAATAGAGAATTTGAGCTCAAATGGAGGAAGAGAACTTAGTCCGTAGAGTTGAGATGTTAGAGACCATGATGGATAGATTGTATAGAAAACAAGAAGAGCTTTCAGATATGCAAAAGATAGCTTTGGTTAAGCAAGATTCCATGGACTCGGTGGTTTGAGCACTAGCCAAAAAAATGGTATCGAAAAGAGCCACGAAGAGGAAGAATGGGAAGAGCATGAAGAGATGCCAATTGTACGAGAGAAGGTAAAATCAGCACATACACTTTTTAAATTTGAAACGAAAGTGGAAATAAAGAATTTTGAAGGACAAGTAGATGCCGAATTACTAGATAAATGGCTAAAATAGTTGGAATTATAATTTAGTGTACATAATGTAAATGAGGTACAAAGGGTCACCTTTGCATGTCTCAAAATGGAAGGTCGTGCTCTGGTTTGGTGGGAAACCCATTTAACCACTTGTGAGAAGAAGAAACGTTATATTGTCGATTACTTGGAAAGGTTTTAAAGAATTGATTAGAGCTAACTTATATCCTATTTGGCCATAATACGACATGATGATTAAGTGGCGAGTACTTTACATAGGGCATCACCAAAGCGTGTAAGACTACACTATGGAAGTTCGGAGACAAGCCATGCTTTGCTTAATAAAAACTTGGAGGATGAGGACATTCTAACCAAATATTTGGGAGGACTTCACACTCACCTTTAGAGGAAGGTAATCTCCACGAAGCCCAAGGATCTCAATGAAGCTTGTGTACAAGCATACTACATTGATGATGAGAAGAAGCAAGGAGAAATAGAGCCAAAGGGAGACCAGTCAATAAAAACAATCAGGATAAAGAACAAGGGAAGAAAAGTAGCAGAGGTAAATGGAAAGGTACCACTACTACTTCGCATACTTGTAAAGATCCTAAGAATTTCTATAATAATTGTGATTTAAATGGACATACTGACGCCACATGTTGGAAGTTGCATCCGGAATTGCACCCAAAGCACTGAACCAAGGATTCCAAGAAATCCATGGCCCCTGTAAAGATAGAAATAGAGGTGGAGATTGAGGATGATTCAGATGTAGATGAGAGGCTAGGATGCATGGCCATTAACATGTACGGGGAAGCATAAGAAGAAGAGATGAGTAAGCTATTGCAAATTAGAATCCAAATCAAGAAGACTAAGGTAAACACTTTAGTAGATTTTGGTTCTCAGTCAAATTTGATTTCTGATGTGGTTGTAGAACAGCTTGGTCTAGAGACTTACACACATCCACATCCATACCCACTAGGATGGGTGAAGAAGGGTGTAGAAATACAAGTTACAAGGAAGTGTAAGTTTCAGTTTAGGATAAATACCCAATACATAGATGTATTAGAGGTTGATATTATTCCACTTGATGTATTTGACGTTTTCTTTGAAAGTCCTTACTTGTATGCCAGGGATGTTGTGTTCACAAGGAGGAGAACTCGGCATGAGATGGATCAAGGATGGAGTCAGTTTTAACATCGGGGCACACTAGGGAATATCAAAGAAAGCTATGGTAAGTGCTAACCAAGTACTAAAACTTATTCAGGAAAATCGTCAGTTTTGTTTGCTTTCATTAGAAGAAAAACAAAATGGGTGTGAAAGCATGGATATTTCTGACCAAAGGATGGAGAATTTGGATAGCACTTTTTAGTCTTGCAGAAGAAGCCACCACAGGAACTGCTCATTCAAGAAGTAAAACAAACTTCCATTATGCAGTCACCGTATCTACCTATAGATTTACTGGACTTGACCGTGGGGCAGCAAGAAGAAGAGGAGATACAAGGAACAATGGTGACTAAAGCAGCAACGCACTTGGAGAGGATTCGGCCAATCCATCTCAAGAAATAAAGATAGGAAAGGACTAAACCACTACAGTATGGGACCTTTGCCATACTTGAGCAAGTTAGAGAAGAAACCTTCATGCCATACTTCATGCAGATGCACGTGATAGTAAGTTGTAAGAGCTCGCATCCACTAATGCCATCTATGCATGACAAAGAAGGAAAGATATATAAGTTACCTTCCAAATAGGATTGTACTCAAGGAAACTCGGAGGAGGATGTAGCACTGGAACAACAAACTAGAGATCCACAGGAGTCTTGGCAGGTTGGATGAGAGAAGACACCAAGGCAGACCCAGTGGTACTCGAATGAGCACGAGAGGAGTTGATTCCTCTACCACTCCCCACTAAGATTTTGTGGGACCAAAAGCCTCCTAAGTAGGGGAGGTATGATCCATAGGGATCCATAAAAACACACCACTTCATTAGTTCCATCAACACCAAGAAGGAGAAACAATAAAAGTGAGAAAAATGAGGTAAATAGAGGTTCTAGAAGGAACCACCACTCACTGTGTAGATCGGTGGTTTGAACCACCACCCTTTAGGGTAGTAGTCTGAAACCGCCACCTAGCTAGGGTGGCGATCTGATACTTTTGAATAGAAAAGAAGAATGGAACGTGAATGGACACGAATTTGAAGCACCCAGCCGTGTCTCTTCCCTTCCATTCCCTTTCACATTCTCTAGTGCAGGAGGACATGTGAAGGCCTATAAATGCATGAAAGGAACAAGATAATAGTCATTCAAATATCCAGAGAGATCGAGAAGCATATTTTAATGAGAGCAGTGAGCAAGATCTTCAGTGTTGGAATGGAATTGTAGGAGCAAGGTGTAGAAACAGAGAAAGAAAGTAATTGGAGAGAAGGTTTACATTTTTTCTTCTTTTCATACTTATTGTAATCTATAATTGTCTATGCTAAACTAATAAAAGTGGGAGGAAAGAGCAGTTGCCCTTTCCCGATGGTTTTCCTCCATTGGAGGTTTCTAGGATAAAATTGTTGGTGTTGAAGTTTGAATTATTTCCTTATCCTGTAATTTCCTTTCTATAGCACTAGATAATCAGTCATGAAGCTCTAATTTTCAAGAAAATCTATCATTTTCCAAAGTTGAAAGTATAAAAACATAGTTGTGTGATTCGTAGATTTCTAAAGTAGAATTTTGATCAATTGATCGTGTAGTAAGCATGTACATTGTGTTGAATATGCACAAAGAGCATGTGTTATGATGGTGTAAAGGTTGATTTGATCGGTAGGCATGAGAAGAGTGTATTGTTAGTGTGAATGTGTCACAAGTTTATTGGTTTTATAGTATATGTGAAAAAGCTATATCACAAATGTGTAAAGTAGATGTTATATAGAGATGAGCTTGCATAATGCGAAATGCATAGTGTGTAATGTATAATATGTAAGGTGTCTTTTGTAGGATAATGTGTGGTGTGTAGTGTGTGAGGTTCATGTGTATAGTATGCTCTCAACATTCAAGTGTGAACCATAGCATGAGAGTGTGTCATCGAGAAATGACGATGTAGATGAATTGAAATTTGTATGATGAATGTGTTAGTTAATGAATGATGTTTGGCAACAGATGATAAAAAGAGTGTATTGTATGTGTAAATAGATGGTGATAAATGTATGTATGTATGAATGAGTATGTAGTAGATAGATATAGTGGGGAAATGGAATGGGTTCTTATTGGAAGAGATCCCTCAATAATCATGTAAGAACTACAAGAACATGAGTGTGTCATCAGGAAATTCCAATATGCACATGTATCAAGATTTGTATGTGAGAGTATATGTGTGGCATGATGATAAAATATGACACTTGTTGACACTAGAGGGGAGAAAGAGGTGTTATACCCCCAAGTGTGTGATGAGAAAAGAGATCAAGTAACGCCATCTAGGAGGTCATGATTGTCATCATCAAAACAAAAAGTTAAAGCATCTGATACATGATAAGCAATAGTTTCGGGTTGATCACGTAGTGAGCCATTACAGAGAAGGTCGTAAATTCCCATTGTGTATTCTTCATCAGTGAAAGGGGGTAGTGGAAAACCATGTGCATACTAGCGTGTAAGATTTTGTGAAAAGCAGAGAAAGGAATCATTAAAAATGAAAAATATGGCTGAAATCCATATGAAATGAAATGTCAATATGATCAAGATCTAAGGTGCCCCAATATAATCAAGCCAATCTTGTCCAAGTGTTGGGGAGAAACATGAGGATCTCGTGTAAGAAACACTATGAGATGAAAGATGTCAAGCCCATAAGTAACAAGATAATGTGGATGAAAACATGATAAATATGAGCATAAGGTGAGGGAAATATGTTGTCAACCAAAATCCTAGTTGAGCCAAGTCATCATGTGTGCATATAGTGTTATCACAAGTAAGATCAAATGCAATATCCTCCCAATAATAATCATTCATGAAAAACATACATGTAAAGGGAGGATTTGCTAATGGTGGATGCACATGTGATAGTGAAGTAGGTGGAATGACATCTAATGTGTGGATAGGCCCTCGATAAAGTACCATAGCATTTGTAGTAGCAGGAGGGGGTGATGATGTGGATGGAACAACATCCAACATATAATTATTAGCCTCTAAGTTAGGTAGAGGGTCCATAGGTTGTGGTTCATTCGTAGTAACAGATTGTGGAGCAAGGATCATAGTGGTGGGATTGTGTTTTCAATATTTTAATGGATCGTGATCAATAGGAATGGTGTATTCAACACCCTCATGTAAAAATTTAACACATTGATGTATTGTGGAAGGTACAACTTGCAAGACAAGAAGTCATGGTCTACCAAGTAAGCAATTATATGAAACTGGGAAGTCCATGACAAATAAAATGGTGTTAAGGGTTTTGGACCAACAATAATGGGTAAAGTAATATGGCTGATGCATAGATGAACAGAACCATCGTATGCATGAAGAGAAATAGATGAGGGATTGACATTAGTAGTTGAGAGACCTAAAGCCTTAAGGAAGGTTAGAGTGCACAAATTAAGTTCAGATCCATTATCAACTAAAAATTGCTTAACACCAATATTATGGATGCACATCATGATGTATAAACGAGGATCATTGTCAAAAGCGATACGATCATCGGTAGGATTAGATTGAAAAGTAATTTTCTAAGAAAATACATCTGTAAATGTGTTGTAGACTAAGTCTGGATGAATGTCAGAAGGAATGCGAGTAGTAGTCAAGAGAGTGATGATCTTAGCCCTTAGCTTAGGATGGAGGAGTAAGAAATCATGAATATAAATATTCATGATGAGAGGATCTTAGAAAGATGTAAGAAGTGAAAAAGAAAGATCCTAAGTGTGTTCGAAGAGGTCGGGTTCACCAAAATGATTAAGCTAAATATGGAAATATATGCCTAATCTGATTGTTATTGTAGTAGTAAATGAATAAATAACTAAATACATAAATTAACCCAAGAAAGTTAAGCAATAAAATGTGAAACCCTAGTTGCAAAGAGGGGTAAGATGACTTAGCTTGTTTGCGGTGATATTTGGACTGTTCTAAAGTGCTGACCCAGATGAAAAAGGATGGATAATCATTGCACAAAGCCTCAAAAATTGTGCGAGATGATGATCTTCCTAGACTGGGGCACTTGGAGAGGGATAGGGGCTCTTATGGGCACCCTAGACCTGATTTTGGGAACCTATGTATGTAAAAATGTTTAGAAAAACTCATCTAAGTAGTCGCACGGTATTCAATTTTATTTTCCTTTGGTCACTATGAGGTCGCAAATGATTTCCGAAGTTCTTTGAAACCCGCAATAAATAAATGACCTACAAATTCCTCAAAGAGACATCAAATCCTAAAAATAAAAATGCAGAATGAAGGGTCAAACTGTCTCACTTGTCACAATGGTGAACTTATGATCGAGCACCGCACTACATCTTAAACCCGATGTAGTTCTATATGTGTGTACAAAATTATGCCCTAGGTGGCTCTTGTGTGTATCACACTTGATAACAAGTAAATAGTTAGATCTAAATAAATGTTAAAGATGTGTGCATGGAATAGAATGAACTTCCCTCCTATGAAGTGTATGCGAATAACCATCCCTTGTGTTTGTTGGATGGTGCTAGATGGATTCAATGGAGCTCTTAGATGCTTGATGGATGAAAACTTAGGTAGTGAAAACTAATTCTTAGTACTTGGTCCTTTATTATGATCACATAAATTTATATTTATATGATTCCCTTACTTGAATTTTGCAATTAACCCTGAATATGTTGACTTCCAAAAAGATAAGATGATCAAACGGCTAAAAAGGACCGAAAAGTGTGAACAAAGTATATTGAGGTCGGGGCACCCAGAGGGAACAAGAGCACCAGTGTTGGCATCCTTGTTGGGCATTGGTGTCCAGCCGATAAATGTCGAGGTATAAAAAGGAAGACTGAGAAAGTAAGGGTGCAAGACCAAAAGTGGAAACATAAAGCAAAGAAAGGTGGCCAAATACATGGGTTAATTAGTACTTTTCTTACTTAGGAATCATATGAATAGTAGTATGCAATTAGGACTAAATAGTTACCCAAAGTGCATGATTTTGTGTCTACACTCTTTCAAGAATTTCACACACACACATTCACCATGGAACCATTTCACTTCTTCATCATCGTAGTCATCATCTTCATCAAAAGGATGAATTGGAAGTGTTCTTTATCAGTCTTTACTTCATTGAGAATAGATCATGAATCCTTAAACCAATGTGGATATTCATACACTAAAATCTCAGCCAATGTTTTGAGCTCATTCATTTTATGAAAAATAATTTTCCACTAGGTTTTTTTATAAATTACAATGTTTAGAAAAGAATTTAGCTCCAACAAAAAAACTTTTTATTTTTGATTTTTACGTCGATGTCTTCACCTTGTCTAGAAATTAGGTATGATTTAACCCAAAAATGACATCATAAAAAATTAAAATAAAAAACACAAACCTCAATTAATAAATAAAATCTCCCTTTTTTTCATATGTTCGTTCCTTAGAAGAGCTCCATTATTAATGATTGCATCATGCATCACTTGTTATTTTGCAATTACTCAAGCTTAAAACTGAAAATTGTTCTTGTAAAGTACTACAAGAAGCAAACAATGTGGTTGGGTTTCAAACGTGTTCCTAGTTGAATTATTGCCATTTTTATGTCAGCCACCTTAATATCGAATAACAATGACATGGATATTGTGCATGAGGAATAATTTTATCCATGGAAAATAATGCATGACATGCATGGATTTATTTCCCACATTTTCATTTCTACTTTTTATACAATCATCTATTGGTGAGCACAATTATCATCTTACTTGTACAAATCCTTCCCTATAAATACTCAAACTTAAAAATTAACCAAAAAGGTCTAATACGTTGGGGCTCTAAAGTGCCACAAGAAGAAAGCATCATCATTTTATTTTAAACCTAAATCCTTTTGGAATTCCACCCATTTTTTACCCTTTAAGGTCATGTCAATAGTTTGAGTGAGATCACAACCATAAAGTTGATTACATATACCAGATATTTTTGGGGAGGAATAATCCTAGCCATAGAATAGATGTGGGTCGTTAAGTAGTTGATTTTTTTTGTCCAATCAAAATCCTCGTTGACCCACATAGGTCATTTTTTTGATTCGCTAATTCTTGAATCATGATGCCATCATGATTGTTGATGAGGGAAACTCCACATCTTCTTATCTCTTACATGTCGCATTATACATTCATTTGAATTCCCCTTACATTTATGTTTTCTCTAGCCACCAAATAAATCCACAGTCTGAAATTGCAAACAAAATTTCACTTCAAAAATATTTGTATGCCACTCCTTTTGTTCACAAAATATCTATAAATAGTTTCCACATCGTACATTACACAAAACCCCTTTTCTCTTTCAAATGATTGACATAAATGTCATGTGGTTGTTGAAGGGTTGAGTTTCACATTGTTTTCCCATTCCATTTTCCCCACCCTCGCACTTCTCCACCCTCAAAACCCTTCTTCTTCACCCCTCTTCCTCTCCTATTGTTTCTCTCCCTCTAATTTGACTCCTTCAAAATATCCCCTTCGGTGTTTCTATCATACATTCTTTCTGCTTCTCACTCATATCACCAATCGATGTATAAGCACAATTTTTGATGGATTTATGTACATCAATTGTCCCTTGCAATTACTATAACTCTAAACTAAAAATAGGGGCTACAAAGTGCTACAAAAAGCAAACTTCCTGGTTGGGTTTTGAACCAACAACCATTTCGAATTCCCCCACTTTTAATTTTGGACTCTTCAAACTCGCGTGATTACTCCAAATGATATATCAATTATTTCTTGGGGATGAATAATGTCGGTCATGGGATAAGTGTTTGTTATGTAAGTGGTTAATTTCCCCTCCCAAATCAAAATCCTTGATAACCCACACCTCTCCCTATTTTTGTCGGTGATTGTTGAATGACTATGCCATCACGATATATGATGAGGAAAATTGGGCATGTAGTTACTACCTTTGGATGTTAAATCCACTCCACATCATCCCATCTCTTAATGCAAATACTGAAACCATAAACAAATTTTCACTTTGAAATTGATTTTCTGCCACTCCTTACTTTCCTAGATATCTCTATAAGTTTTTTCCACCTCGTCTTGAAAAACACCCTTGTTATTCCTCTCCCATTGTTTCTCTCCCTCCATTTGAATCCTTCAAAATATCCCCTTTGGCATTTCCATCACACATTTCATGAATGTTTGTCCTCAATCATTTGTGGCACAAATGTATTATAGAGGCCGAAGACAATGCTTTCATTTGTGCTAAAGATCTTTGCGTTTGAATTTGACTAGGTATCATACCGAGCAGGAGTGATGGAGTCCTTGCAAGGGTGGCTAATATAACATTTTTATTTCACTCATTTGTTGTGCTCTACTTTATCGTAATAAAATCACTTGCAATATTCACATGAGTGCAATTGGTTATATGAACGAAAATTATAAAATATATGTTGGCTGAGATAAAAAAATTCAAGGTTTTTGATTGTAAGACATTAATTTTTTTGAGATACCTGATGAGGACATGAATGGAAATTCATACGAATGATGCAAGACAAAATAATTGGTAATTGAGCCCCTCTGGGAAATGGACATATAAACAAAAGGAATATTTTTCATGTGCTTGTGCTCATCATTATAGTTTTGATCTCCACTACATTCATCCTCAATATGTTTTGGCACAAATATATTTTAAAGGCCTAAAACAATGCTTTCATTTTTGCTCAAGGTCCTGGCCTTTTGATTTGACTAAGGATTGTACCAAACCGAGTACTAGAGTCCTTGCAAAGGTGGGTAATATGGCATTCTTCTTTCACTTATTTTTGTGCCCTACTTTATCGTAATAAACTCACTGGAATTATTCACATGAGTGTAATTGGTTATATGAACAAAAATTTAAAAATATATGGTGGTTGAGATAAAAAAATTCAAGGTTTTTGATTGTAAGACAATAATGTTTTTGAGATACCTGACGAGGAAATGAATGGAAATTCGGACGGAGTTATAAAAAAATCTTCCAGCCATGAACATATTTGGGGAATAATTTATCTATCTACACCTCTAAATACCTTCAAACCCAAAATTTCATCTTCAAATCTGCTTAATACAACACCAATTTTCTTACACTGAATTGATATATTATTGATTTTATCATGCCTTAATTAATCCTTATTTTCTACGTAGAAAGGATAAGTGTATCTTCAGCTCTATGATTTTTTCTAAGTGTTTAAAATAAAGTCAAGGTTTTTATTATAACTTTAATTTTTTTGAGATACACCGATGAGGACATTAATGGAAGTTTGGACGAGTTAAACCAAGATATGAAAGGAAATTCAAGCATTAAATGATGGAGATTACAAACTTGCATGTCTCGTACCTATTCCATAGAAAAAAATTCCAATGCAAAGAATATGTGTTATATCTATCCTACTTTATAGTGTGCCTATCATTCACACTAATCACATGAGTGCAACTACCAAGTAGATTTTATCTTCCAATCAAGTTTCATTATCTTTTTATTTCATGGCAATAATGTTTTTGATTGGGAAATTTTTAAATTTGATATATAAGATACATAAATGAATGGAATGTTGGAAATCAAAATGTGTGAATTAAATACTTGCATGTTTCACACCCATTCCATGGATAATATTTTTCTTACCCAACTAATATTTTTCACTTGTGTTCTATTTAAGCATTTCAATGTGCTCTATTTAAGCATTTCATTTGTACTTTACACTTGTCTTATTGCATGCATAGGTTTTCAAACTAACACTTGTTTTAGCTAGCCATCCCCTTTTGTGCATGCTTTGGTTTCTACCAAGTGATTTCCCTTTCCCGGTAAGTCCTCTTCGGGACCCATTCTCTTTTCAGTGACATCACATGCACCCCTAAAGAGGGGGGGAATCATTGAGGTTTTACATAATAACACAACGTATTTACACCGGTTCAGTACAGATGCACTTTCTGCCATTGGCATTGTGGGTTTACATACAATGAGTGAGTTTAGACCAGTCTACAAACTCCATACACAATGGCCTCTACAAGACATGGTGTCCTTTGGCATTTATGCGGAGTAGTTATAGGCTTGGAGGTTATAGTGGGTGTTCCTCCCTACACTATTTCATCCAGTGGCGTCGGATCGTCTAAAAATCTAGGACGTTATAGAGATCTCTTCACACATTTCAAAAGAAGCAATTAAAGGCCGAGGACATAGAGCATTTCCTCCCTATCCTTCTTTAGCTAGGGTGGCGTGAGATCACCCAAAAACTCACGATAGTATAGGATATCCTTCTACACCCTTTTTCTCGACATGGATCAGTGCACATGTTCCATTTACACTTTTATTTTTGCGTATTTTTCATTTACATACTTTACAAATTGATATACACATGTGTATTTTACACAACATTTTTTACATAAATATATATTTGATTACTTGATCATTTTCTCCTTGTAGGTCCGGTCGTATGAGAAACAAACAGATCAATTGGGGAAATAACAACAATGATAATGATAACAACAACACACCGCAACGACACTTGCCTTTACTAACCATGCAGGTACACTACACACCGAAGAAATTACACACACGTTCCATCATAGGTTCACTCTCATCACTTTTTATGTACATTTTTCATCCTTATAATCCACGCTCCTCCACATTTTTCTCTTTTTTTTTTCATTTCACACTTGAGTCTAGTCCATCGGCACATCTTCTACTACACTCTACATGGATATCAGGTATGCATCTCTATCTACTTTATGTTACTGAATGTTCTTCTCACACAACATAAAGTGGGGAAAAATGTAGTCACAAAATCATGCACTTTAGGCATTATTTAGCTCGGTCTTATACTACTATTTAGAGGGTTCTCAAGTGAAGAAAGTACTAATTAATCCCACCTTTTGGCCATCTTATTTTTACCTTTTATTTTTTCATTCCCACATATTTTCCTATGCATGCCCACCTATTTCATAACTCAGCTATCGGTCATTTTATCCTAAATCCGGGCACCTAGGCCTTTACTAGGGTGCCTCAAGGCACCCTGATCCCACAGGAGTGCCCCAATCCATGTTCTACTTTCTCGCCTCTTTTTGGGCCTCTTCTAGCTGTTTTTCATCCTTATCTTTTTCCTAGTCAGCCATGTCAAGGTTAATTACAAAATTGGAGCAAGATAACCTTATAAATACAAAGTTAAGAAACCATAATGAGGGTCCTAGCATTACATACTACTATCAATCCATTTAGAGTTACATCCATTGTATCAATTGCATCCACATAGTGCCATGCATCAAGGCTAGGAGATCTACATCAACACACACAACATAGGGGATGGATTTTTTCTATTCCATGCACACATACTATTACATTTTTCTATAATTATTATTGATTGTTACTTTACAAAGTACAACCGGCATAAGAGCACCTAAAGCACGATATGCACACACAAAAAACTACATCTTGGTCCAAAATGTAGTACAATACTCAAATTAGTAAGCCCACTATTGTGGTAGCTGAGGTCAATCCAACCCATTCATTTTGCATCTTTTATTTTTAGGTTTTGATACTTCTTTGTCTTTCGTAGGTCATTCCTTCATCTTGCATTATTTTAGATACGATGCAGTTTGATAGATTCAGGTGAAAGATAGGAATTATTTTAGAGCATCTTGTGACATTGCCAAGATCAGATCCTGAGCTTTTACAAATACCAAGGTGTCTATTCTATAAACCAGGGAACCTTGGGGTGCCCCAGTACCTTCCTAAGTATTGTAGTCTACTTATATCTTCCAGATCTAACCTTTGTGGGACCCTTGAGTGATCTTTTCTATTCTAGAATATACAATCAGACCTGTGACAATTTATGACAACCTCTAACAATCAGCTAAGTCCTTTCATTTTACATCTTTTCATACTTAGGGTTTTATTTCATTTGATATAATTGTTTAAAATCATTCCATATTGTTTTAGCATAGTTTACAACATTTTAGTCCTATATTAGATTAACTATTATTATACTTTCTTATAGTTTAGTTTAATTTTAGTTAATCATTTTGGTGAACTGACGTCTCATCATGGGTAAGCGTAATAGGAAATGTACTTCTCCTAAGTCTCCAATTACTTTGCAATTTGATAGTCATGGTCACACTTTTGTTGATACTCCTTCTAGCTATAGACCTTTCCCTTTGTTCATTCAACTTCCATCTTCTCGATATGGATCCCGAGCTATCGATCTTGTTGTTTCGCTTATCTCGTGCATTATCAATCCTGCTATTTTAGCACAACATGTAGCTGAAGTACAAGATATTCCTCTTAATCCCATAATCACACCTACTACCATTCGTGAACCACAAGATCATTCATGCTTTCTTGTTCCTTCTCTAGTATTATGTATAGTTGATTCTACCAATATCATAATGGCCCCTACTTCTCCATCATCTCTGACTGAATCCTAATCTCTCGAAGCTCCACATGACTTAGTTCCTACTAGTTTGTATGATTTATACATTCCCTTTTGATTCGTCTCTTACACTTGATGATTCTAATGATATGGTACTCTATATAGAACCTACTCCACACTATCCTCTTTCCTTATAGACAAGTTGCCACTTGATGGTTCCATTCGGTGATCGATGCATTATCTCCCCTTTCGCCTACCGATATCACTACTATTATTCCATATCATGAACTTATATAATAAATGGATGTTATTCCATCATATATGCCACCATCACCCTCTTTAGTGTGTTCACCATTCACTTGCACCCTTTTTATGACTAATTCTTATTAGGATAATATACCACTCAACACTTCATGCATGGCCAATGTATGTTCACATGATGGGCTCTCTTGGCTTGGTTTTAACTTTGCAGACCTTCATCCTCCTTTATGCGATCCACATTTTTTTTATGGCTCTATTATTCTTACTTCTATGTATGGCCTACGTGTCTTCCATCTTGTTGTCATGTAAATGTGTAACAGGAAAATTTACAATTTTCAAGAATGACAACGATACCCATGTTTTGAATTTTTCAAGTTTCACCTTTCCAAGACACCTCATCTCTACCCATCCTCAACACCGGCATTACCCAGTCAGTCCAATGAACCCCCAGAGGAGGTTAACTTAGTTCCCTAGTTGAATTAGGAAAGTCAAGTCAATCCCCTAGGTGATTTTAGGAGTTCTTGAAGAATGCTAATTTTGGGTAGTGTTGGGAAGGGCTACCACTGGTCTTCCCAAGACTGGTACAACCCCTAGAGTGGAATGGAGAAATAAAATATAACATGGATATGAATTGAAGGTCTAATAGCATCAAGGAATTGATTTTGGAAGATTAAGAAAATATTTGGAAGAGTTGGGGTAGATTAATAAAAAAACAAGGTTATTAGACCTAGGCAATGCACAATACCTAAAAAGCTATTGAGCTTTAGGAAGTGATTTCGGGAGCTCTAGAAGGAGTTAGGTGTTTCACCTATTTCTAGAGAATTTCTTGGAGAATGAAGAAAAAAATAAGGGTAATGGGATATGAGGAATACCTATTGAAATGTTGGTTGATAGGTTTTGCGTGTATGACTTCTGAATCCATAGCTAATCGTGAGAGCTTCCTTTTTGCTTGGAGGAACTACCTGAAATGGAACACAAGACCACCAAATAAAAGTTAAACAATATGTGTAGTGGACTTCCTAGCGTGTGCTAGATCCGGGAAGTTTGATACTTCCTAGATGGTTATCAATCCACTGTTTAAAACAACTTAATGTTGGTAATAAAATAAATCCTACTGTAGTTAAAATGATTTAGGTATCTCATTCATCCACAATAAGAAAATTCATTCACAACGGGATAGGCTATGATTGAATTTGAAGGTTAGGGTCCTTTGTTAAGATACCGTTATTAGTCAGGGTGGGATTTGGGTCAATTTAGGGTATCCAAAGGGTGGTTTTAGGCTCTGATCTAGGTTTCTAGTAAAAGACACGAGAGACAATGTTGGTTTAGTTTAACCATCGATGGTTATGGATGACCGGTGTCGGTATGGTCGGGGTACAAGAAACTCAATAAAACATGGCTAGGTGATAGATCCAGGATTAGTTAAAGGTGGAAGGGAAATAGCGAGATTCGTATGGATCCTGGATATGCACAGGAATGATAGAGGTCCAGGTATGGGTAGTGCAAGGGTGTGGAAAAAGGATGGTCAAGTTTGCATGGAGGTAAAAGGGGTGGGGAATGGAAATGAAAGTAGAAACTAATAACAAATGTAAAAGGATCTACTCAAATGACAAGGAACCAATGCAGGTTAACAAACTTATTGTTTTTACGAGCTTGATGTCGGGTTGGTAATGGTGGGTGATCAAATGAACTTGGTGTAATGTTGGCTCTTCCCGATTCTCCTATGAAGGTAGGTGGCTATGTGATTCCTTCGGTCACGGCTATGGGTGTTACGATCTTTGGTACATATGCTGGTTCTACTTACATGCAGCTCTAGTTTCGTCACTTGTTTCCAGAAGATGTCTCTCTCTCATAAATGTGCCAAACTCTAAAACAATGTGCCAACCTCAAAATAAGGTTATTTTGGGAGTTAAATGGTAACCAATGGTGGTTCCGGCTTAATCGGTGGTGGTCAAGGGTAACCGAGAATCGGTTAGGGTGGGATTTCCTAGGTTTACTAAAATAGGTAGATCCCTTTGATTTTCTGGGATCGCGTTTCACTTACTCCACGGATCAGATTGGAAGCTTCCTTCTAACAGGTGGGAATGTGGTTAGAGGGAATGTAGGCATTGATTTTTAGGGTTTGGGTAGGTTTTAGTTAGTTATTGAAACTTACTAAGAATAGGTCTTAGGGTGAGGTGGCTTTATGAGGTGTCTAGGTGAGGTGGATATGTGGGCATTATCCCAATTAGGATATTTAAATAATAAATATTGTGAGGATAATGAATTAATTTAATTAAATTAATCTAATTAATATTAGAGTGGGATGAAAGGGGCCATGGTTAGATGAATGTGTTCAAGGTGTTTATTTAACGGGGATCGAGGGAGTATGACCTAATTTTAGTGTCTACATTTTGCCCCTTTTTTCGTATAGCTTGTATTGGTAAGCGATGCTCACAAAAATAAGATGTGGTCACCCCATGTGTGGGTGAAGGTAATCCCCCTCAAACCAGGAATTGATGAGGTAGAAGGAAGAATTAGTGAGTGGTTTGATAAAAGGTGCATGTGATGAAGAGGAGGGTGGGTAACGAGGGAAAAAGGAAAAAGGTCTACTCGGGTAATCTAGGTAATGGGTCAAGGTCAAAGGTAGTAATAGTCAAACACACGCACATGTATAAACTATAGCACGGTACCAGGTTGAAGAGTAGGAAAACTCTACATTGCCTAAGGTCGATAGGTTTATCCAAACAAGCTTGTGGTGATTCTGGTATCCAAGGTATATGATATGGTCAGGAAACACAATGCAGTCGGTGCGGGAATGTTTAGGTATGGTCGGGATAAATGGTCAAGGTAAGAGGAAAGGTAAGGTCATTAGGAAATCAACACAGTAATGCAGTGCATGCAAGGTATAGCGAATGCATGAGGTAAAAGTTCACTAGCAATGTTCCAAGTCTAAAAATCTAGGTCACAACATGGGTAGGGCTGAGGTATGGGTAAAATAACGAGTCCCCAAATGAGGATGAGGGTAGGTAGGAAATGATGAGGTTAGGAGGGTGAGGTGAATGGTCAAGGTGAACATTGGGTGGGGAAAAAAGAGTGACGGGCAGGGTAATAGGGTGAAATTGGGGGCAATGTGGAAAAGAGTGTGACCAATGTCGGTCAAGGGTAATCGATGCCGGTATAGGGTAACCAATCACGGTAAGGTAGGGCACATGACCGATGTCGGTGAAGGTAAAACCAGCATCGGTTAGGTCGGGGATGTTATAAAAATGAAAAATCCACATTTTTGCAAATCATTTGTCTTCTTACAAATTGGGAAAATGACACAAGAGAGAGAAAAGGGGAAAGTGTCTAAACAGAATATAGAGTTGAGTTGGTAAGCCAAACGGTGGGTGATTGGTAGTTAAGAGGTAGGTCCACGGATCAGATTGTGTGATTTGATTGGTTGGAGGTGCGGTTAGTGATTGGTGATGGCGAGGCCGGAGAGGGATCGGGTGGGCCATCGGTGCAGCGGCCAGATGTGCCACCACGGCAACGGCAACATGATGAGGTAAGGATCAAACCCATGTTGTGTTTTTTTAGATAGATGAGGGAATAAGTCGAGGTTTGAAAAATTGGGTTTTTGTTTTGGGTGGGGGAGGAAAATGAAATTGGAAATGTGGTAGGGTAAATTGGGTAGAATAGGAACATGGGAGAGAGGTGGGTGGGTGAAGGAGGGGTGGAGGGAGTTGAGGGGAGTTTTAGGTGAGGATGGGTGGGTAGAAGAGAGGGAAAGGTGGATTTTTTAGAGAATGGAGGGTTTGGGCGTCGCGGTATTCACCGCGGCGATGTGGCTCGGCATTAGTCGGGATTAGCCGGCATCGTAGGGTAAAACCGAGAAGCGGTCATAAAGTAGGTGACTGATGTTGGTTTATGGGTGACCGGGTCAATTAGGGATAACCAAGATACTAGTCGGGTTTTGGAGAACAAAGGGGCCAAAAGGGCCCTAGGTCGAGTGGGTGAGATAGGGAAGGGTAGAATAAGGTGCATTGTTGAAAAACCTAGAGTAGGCGGGGGAAATGGGTTTGGGGAAATGATAGTGGGTGAGTATGGGTATGATGAAGGTGGATTAATTTGATGTTTGTATTGGATGCAGGGGAGAGATCAACTATAGATGAGAGATAGGGTGTCACCCCTACTCTTGAGAGTGTGAGGCACGGCGACAGCTGAGGAGTGGCAACATATGGAGGAGGTGGGCCTGAGTGGGGTCCAAAACTATTGGAATGTGGTTCGACAGCTGATTCTAATGGTCACTCTCATCGATAGATGGGATTTAGCGAAAAACACGTTCCACCTACCGACGAGTGAGATGATAGTCACCCTGGAGGATGTGTTTAGGATCATGTGGCTACCAATACTGGGGATGTAGGTGTATTCGATCTCCTCTGAGGCCTCGAGGAGTTGATGCTGACATTTTTTGGAGAGGGACTGGTAGATATGACATTCCATAGTGCTAGTTTGAGTTACAGAGGGATGTATCAGGACCGTCCAGAGGAGACGAGGCTCGTTGTTTTATTGATGGAGGCAGTGTGTTGTTTCGCACTACCGGATGCAGAGGAGGGATATTTCCCCACTCATTGATGGGGGTACTACATAACATGGTGATAGATCGGAGACTGCTTTGCACGGGTGCCAACATTCCCGGTGCAGCTATACAGAGTGGGCATATGAGCATCTACACGGGTCGGCTATGTTGCACATGTTTACTACACTTTGTTGGGCCTATAAGCACATAGTTTTTGTGCGGCCAGTAAGTATGCCCTAAGTATATGCATTTCCATCGAGATTGGTGTGGGTGGGGTATAGGAAATGGGTACCTATGATTGGAGAGTGGTGATCGGACAAGGCTACATATGATGTAGCCTATTACATGCATTTAGTAGAGGGGTTTTCAGTGGAAATCATATAGAGACCATATCCGGGTTATCCCTCATGCGGCGGATGCATGATGAGTTAGATGGTCTTCATTTGTTGATATGGATAGAGGGGCACCATGCCATGGAGCACAAGATGATCCTAGTGGACAGGGTTAGATGACAATTTGGACCACCACAAGACATACCTCCACCCTTCCCGCAATGCCAGCAAGATGATGTGGAGAGGCCATTGCCTCTACCACAACTGACAATGCCCACGGGGCGGAGAAGCGTGTGGTAGACCGGTGGATTGATGATGTTGGGGTTATAAATAGATACAAATAGTGGTGGGCAACTCATTTACGAGTAGTACCACCACAGGCGAGCAGCCGATTTAGCTTCCTTTTTATTGGAGGAACTACCTAAAATTGGACACAAGACCACCAAATAAAAGTTAAACAATATGTGTAGTGGATCTGCCTAGCATGTGCTACATCCATTGTACCCACCACATCCACTATACCTTCACTAACCACCCAGAATACAACCTCATCCATGCCTATTGTCTCTCATATACCCGTATCTACACTACCACCCTTGGTGTCGGTGACCCCTACCCCTTTTCAAAATGTCGTCATTTCTATTCTGCAATCATTATCCCCCATTGCCACTAGGGTCACCATGACCCTTCCACCTCCATATACGTACTATCAGCAGCCTCTTGTTTCATCTATTATTCACTTTGGGTACGTACCCCCTATTTCACTACCTTCTTCTCAATCCACCTATGCGGCAGCACCATATACTAGAATGCCACCCTTGTTGCATGCACAACACAAACCCTCTTACGCCTACAGGAGGCACCCATCCATCACAACCTACCAATGACCTAATCAAGTTAATGATGGACAAGATGCAGACATTGGAGGCATCGGTTTCTGGCTCTTGCAACACTCTCACCTACGATGAGATTTGTAACGAGTTTATACACCCATCCATCCCTATTTGTCCATACCCCATGCATTGGGAAATGCCTAAATTCAACCATTTCAATAGCAAGGAAGACCCACAACAACATTTGTGGTCTTTCAAACACGGGTGCTACCTAATCACCCACGATGATGCTTTGCTCTTGAGGACCTTTCCCATGTCTCTGACTAGACTTGCATTAGATTGGTATAGTGGGTTACCTAGACACTCTATATTTTCATTTAATCAGGTATCCCAAGCCTTCTTGGATCACTTCTCCATCAATATTGTTAAGAAGGTTACCATGACTGACCTATACTCCACACATCAATATGATGACGAATCTATCGTAGATTTTGTTTCTCACTGGTGTAGCTTGATCACTCAACTCACATTCTAACTACTGCAAACCGAACTCATCGAGCTCTTCACACCGGCTTGCGCTAGACATATCTCGCCGACCTTGTAGGTCTAAACCTTCTGAACCTTCGACAAAGCATTCACCATGGCATGAAAGCTTGAGATTTAGGCCATCGAAGATAAAAAAATCCAACTACGTAATAAGAATTCGGTATTCAAGTTGAATGATACCTCTTCTTCTTCCAAGCCATAGAGTAGTTATTCAAAGGCCAAGGGGACTGCTAACGATGTGGTACTCAAAAATGGCCCAGCTCATCTCACAAATCAAGCCGACCTTCATCTAATCTCTCACCCATTCAAACTTTTCAATTCGATGGCAACAACGGAAATATACCCCAATTGGGGAACCTTATTATTTTGTCTTAGAAAAGCTCATCAAAGTGGGAGATCACCCTTCCTCCTATAAAACCACACACTGAGTTTTGACCCTTCTCACCCCACACCCGCATGGTATAAAGAACATGACTTTTGTAACTATCATTGAGTAAAGGGTCATAGTGATGGCAATTACATCACTTTCAAAAACATTGTCCAAGAAATTCTTGAGAAAGGCAAGTTAACCGTGGATAATCCTAACGCACTTACCAATCAAAACCTACACATATTCAAGAAACCCTTTCCCAATCATGCCCCTTTGTCTGATCAAACCGGAGAAACCTCAACTCATGATAGCCATACCCGTGAGGTCCACGCTATTTTTAGCGATGCACCCGTTGCTTCCCAATTACCACATATTCCTTCCATCAAGGAAACTCTAGCCCAAAGTCCTCCACCTACACTTAAATCTACTTCACATATTCCTCCACCCACAGAGGAACACCTTTCACCTCCTTCCTCACCCATGGAGGAGCCTTCCACTAATATAGAGGCTATTTCACCTTTGGCTTCTCCACTTAGAGAGTCGTCACCCACAGTACTTCTTCAATCCATGGAGGATACTTGTTTATCTCCTCCACCCACAGAGGAGCACCCATCATCTCCTCCACCTATAGAGGAGCACCCATTTTCTCCTCCACTTATCGAGGATCCAATAGAGATACCTTTTCCTATAGGCAAGCATTCTCCATCAGCTACCCAAGATCCTACAGACCTACTTTCGGCTCTCTTACCCACGGAAGCCGAAGCTAACAAATTTCCCATCTCTAAGACACATTTTACGGGAATTACCATTAGGTCCTCATCAACCTCACCTACAGACGTGTCATTCTCACATTTAGCCGATCACTTAGATTATGTGGACAGAGCCTTACTGTGGGGGCGTCTTCTGCTTCTTATCGCAACACAGATGTAGATGTCACTTACGATACTTCCAAAGATCTACCCAATGATATTTCAACCAATCAAACCAAACACAACCACCTCTATCACAACTTCTTCCGTGACACCTATCATAGCTCAACACACACCCTTACCCATAACCCAACATACATCTAAGTCCAAACCCACACCTACATCATCCTCCTCGCCTAAACCTATTACTACCTTAGGGGTCACCCCAACCACCAACCTTACTCATCCACCTATCAAACTAGATTTAGCTATGTCCTCCATAGTCAACACCCAACCTACTCCGGAACCCAAACAGAAGAACCAAACCCATAGAACTCACACCTCGATTGTGCCAATCATACCTTCATCACCTTCACCTGTTCCGTCCATCTTAGGACCTCAACCTCCACTGTCACAATAAACAAAAAACACAACAGCCCATTCCTTCCTCGTAAACCTCTAACATACCCAGGCACCCGACATGGCTTACACCTACACCTACAACATCTTTACCACCCATACCTCCAATACCCTCTGCAACTTCTTCACTACCCCCTACACTTCAATCTTTGTCCATCACACCCCCTGCATGATCTGCATCATCTACCTTCATAGCACCTCCATTATCCCCCTGGGTAACTCGTCCTCTTCCCCCATCCACTTTTCCCTCTAGATCTCGTACACCCATATCACCTTTACCCAAGAAGGTGCATCCCAAAGACAAAAATCCACTATCCTCTAATAAGGTAGTCAAAACAACCATGCACCCTCCTACCTGTTCATCTACCATACCCCTACCAAAGCAAACACGACCAACACCCAAGACTACTCCAGCACCCAAAACCATAGCTCAACCCACTCCCCCTCCTGTAAAGACCGTTCCTCAACAATCAATACACCTATACCCAAACCCACTTTCACTTCCCATTACAGACCCACTAGCAAGGTCCTATGCCAAAATATTAACCAACCTCCTTGAGACTTATGTCATCACATTACCGCCGCTCAGACCTTATGACCCCCTCAAACCCAAGCCAAAAGGGTTTGATGACACTAAAATTTGCACCTACCATCGTGTGCCAGGGCATGATGTGGAGAACTGCAAGGCTTTGAAAACCATCCTTATCTAGTTATGTCCTCCTGAAGAAAACTTTGACAATGATGACCTTCTTGATGAGGACCCCATTTCACCAACACCCATTCCCACAATCCTTCCCTCACTGCCTACTCAACAAACACGACCTCCACCCCCACAACTCTTAGAGCCACCCCCAAGATTCAAAATTAACATGGTTCGCATCAGAGAACTTGCCACACCATTACCTAAATGTCGTTGCACCCAACTCACTTCACAAGGCTTTTCTCCCCCGGTAGGTTTTTTCCCGTCATGTCGTTATACCACTCATCCTACACCTTCTCCATTTGCCAACTCCCCTCAGATCAACATGATCCACGTCACTACCCGTGCTCAGAGAGATAAAGGCAAGGAAAAGGCAACTAACTTGCCAACCAATCCTATACCCAACATACCATCTACACCCACACCTAAAATTACTATCTGCAGCCCCACATACCCTATTTCTAATGGGGTCACACATCGCACAATGCTCAAACAACTACACCAATCCCCCTCAAAATTTCCTTATATGACCTCATCCAAACCTCAGAATCCCATCGTCAAGCTCTCATGGAGGTCCTGCAATCTATTGAGGTTTTACCCAATGACCCTACACCTATAGCCTCCATTATCACACCCCATCATGTAGCCTCTCTCACCAAATTGCCACCTTTATCCACACCTCACCCTACTCACCAAGTAGCCTCCCTTAGCTTCTCAGAGGAAGAGATCACACCGCACCAAACCGATGACCCAGACCCAGCTCTCTTCATCTCTATCCACATTGATGATATACGTGTATGACATGTAATGATCAATGGGGGCACTAGACATTAACATCATTTCATCCCATGCATTCACTCAAATGTGCATACCTGATAATTACATGCATAAACATCTTGTCATGTTGTGTTCATTCAATGACGTTATCACCTCTACACTAGGCACCATCATCCTCCACGTTCGCGTCAGCCCCTACTGCTGTTCTAGAGTTATTTTACGTCTTGGAGGGGGATTTCAATATAACCCATAGCTTGGCAAACCATGGATTCATGTCATGGGTTGTGTTCCTTCCACTTTGCATCGTTGTGTAAAGTTTGATCATGAAGGACACACCTATACTATATTCCATCTCGATCCTTCACCTTTTAAAGCATGCAACATGCTTTATCTTGACCCAATGACGTGCTTATACCCATTAAGGCGTCTACCTCCATGACCATTACCACTTCATCTACACCTTCGCTTACCAAGATACAGGTCACTACCTCAACCACACATGCCTCCTCCATTCCTACCACCGCCACGACCTCCATGGCTGACCCATCAGCCTCCCAAACCGTTAGCTCCACCTCTGCCTCAACCTCGACACATCATCTATTCTAGCTACCCACATACTTGACTACTGATCCATTGGAAGGAATTTTTCAATGCCTCACTCTAGGGAGTATCACCTATATGTCAACACATTCCTTACTCCACAAGAGTATGGAAGCCTTCATCAACATCCTCGCTATGATCACCGCATAGGAAAATGCCTCCTTTATGGACCTCCTCAACTTCGTACTAGTTTCACCTATGGGGGACTTGATACTACCACTTACACACCCGAACCACTGTCACAAACCCACCCATTTTCCATTGACTTCCAATCTCTCACTAATCACCGTTTCGTCCACACCTTGTATCGATGTGCGTGGAAGGGTTTTGGTTTTAGATTTTACAAGAAAGGCTGCCATACTATTATTCCATGTACTACCCACAAACATAACGACCGTAGTGGTATCGGCTTTGTTGAACCACCTACTAAGCAGGCCCGCATTGAACTCATCGAGGACATCATCCCTTCTCCACCCTCTTCACCCACTCTGTCTTCATCACCGCCTTCACCGACGGAGTCGATGGATCTAGAATCCATCCCTCCTAACTTTTTTTTTTCATAAACACCATTTCCTTGGGGCCTCTGACTTATCAACACAAGGGCAAGGCTCTTTCCTCTCATCCCTTCTGTATCCTGAAATGATCGATGATGATACACCTTCAATTAACATCGTTCAATGTCAAGATGGTGAATCTATACTCACCTACCTTGGTGCGAGAAGACTCATATATTCATCGGTTGTTACCCTCTCGAGAGCGCAAAAACCATGTTGAATGAATTGACTATCAAAATCAACATTTATACTCGGTTGACCCACACATCCTAAAGATCGGTCAATCTTTAGATTATGCTAAATAGGAAGCCATCACTTATTTTCTCAAAAATCATAACCATGCATTTGCTTGGTCTTATGCAGACATGCCCAATATTGAGCCTACCATAGTGGACCACAATATCTTAACCATTCCCGATGCCAAACTTGTTAAATAAAAAATGAGGAAAATGCACCCTCACATTGCCCTTCTTGTCAAAGAAGAACTTCAACACCTTCTTTCTGTTTCCTTCATATTACCCATTGATTATCCTCATTGGATTTATAACATTGTCCCTATCACTAAGGCGATAGGGGAACTTCACATTTGCACATATTTCTGTGACCTCAACCTAGCACTTTGCCCAAAAGACAACTTCCCTATTCTGATCTTGACCAACCGGTTGACCTTATCGTTGGTCAAAAATGCTATCACTCATGGATGGCTTCTCGAGTTATAACCAAATCTTGCTTTCCCCAGAGGATCAACACAAAACCACGTTCATCACCCCTTAGGGGACCTTCTACTACCGAGTCATGCCATTTGGCCTTAAAAATGCCGTGCCACATATCAATGACTATGACTTATATCTTCCATCACATCATGCATTGTATATTGGAAGATTATGTGCCAAAATATTTCACTGATTTTGGAGCGTTTCTTGGAGAATGACGAAACAAATAAGGGTAATGGGCTAGGAGGAATACTGTTGAAATGTTGGTTGATAGGTTGTTGTGCACGTATGACTTCAATTCACAACCGATCGTGAGAGCTTCCTTTTTCTTAGAGGAACTACGAAATGGGACACAAGACCACCAAATAAAATTTAAACAATATGTGCAAAGTACTTTGCTAGCATGTGCTAGATTTGGGAAGTGTGATACTTCTGAGCATTGTCAATCCACTATTTAAAACAACTTAATGCTGGTAATAAAATAAATCCTACTATAGTTAAAATGGTTTAGGTATCTCATTCATCCACAATAAGCAAATTCGTTCTGGCGGGCTAGGCTATGATTGAATCGAAAGTCAAGGTCACTTTGTCGGGATATTGTTATTAGTTAGGGTGAGATTTTGGTCAGTTTAGGGTATTTGGTGGTGGTTTTAGGCTCTGATATGGGTTTTTAGTAAAAGACACGAGACCGAAGTCGAGTTTAGTTTAGCGCGATAGTTATGGATAACCAACGTTGGTATGGTTGGGGTACAAGAAACTCAATAAAACATGGTTAGGTGATAGATCCGAGATTAGATGAAGGTGGAAGGGCAATAGCGAGATTTGTATGGATCATGAATATGCAAAGGAATGATAGAGGTCTAGGTATGGGTAGTGCAAGGGTGTAGACAAAAGGATGGTCAAGTTTGCATGGAGGTAAAAGGGTGGGGAATGGAAATGAAAGCAGAAACTAATAACAAATGAAAAAGAACCAATGTAGGTTAAAAAACTTACTGTTTTTATGAGCTTGATGTAAGGTTGGTAATGGTGGATGATCAAATGAACTTGGTGTAATCTTGGCACTTCCCGGATGCTCCCGTGAAGTAAGGTGGTTGTGTGATTCCTTCGGTACTTGTTATGGGTGTTACGATGCGGTACGGATGTTGGTCCCCTTGCATGTAGCTCTGGTTTTGTCACTTGTTCCCAGAAGATGTCTCCCTCTCAAAAATGTTCCAAACTCTAAAACAATGTGCCAACCTCAAAATAAGGTTTTTTTGGGAGTTAAATGGTAACCGATGGTAGTTTCATCTTAACCGGTGGTGGTCAAGGGTAACGGGTGTCAGTTAGGGCGGGATTTCCTAGGTTTACTAAACTAGGTAGATCCCCTTGATTATTTGGGATCTCGTTTCACTTACTCCGCAAATCAGGCGAAACTTCCTTCTAGGGGTGAGAATGTGGTTAGAGGGAATGTAGGAATTGATTTTTAGGGTTTGGGTAGGTTTTAGTTAGTTATGGCAACTTACTAAGAATAGGTCTTAGGGTGAGGTGGCTAGATGAGGTGTCTAAGTGAGGTGGATATGTGGGCATTATCCCAATTAGGATATTTAAATAATAAATATTGTGAGGATAATGAATTAATTTAATTAAATTAATATTAGAGTGGGATGATAGGGGCCATGGTTAGATGAATGTGTTCAAGGTGTTTATTTGACGGGGGACCAGGGGAGTATGACCTAATTTTAGTGTCTATATTAGGAGCTAAAAAAAATCCAATTATTTAGGGATTAAATGGAGGAATCAATAGCTGAGATCCCCACCATTGGATTCATAAGGTAATTTTCAGTCAAATTCATATAACATTTTTCCAAAAAAATCCTTTGGGAGCTCAAGTTATTGTCATTTCAAGTTGTCCTCAAGGTAACCTTTCGATAGTTACTCTATTTTTGAAGAGGAAACGTGTTAACTCTAGGATCTTGGCACATTTTGATGTCCCTTTTGTCCCTTAAGAAAAAGTACATAGTGGACATTAAAATTCACCCAACCCTATTTTGCCCTCTGGTCACCCATGAAACCCTTTGCATCGCTAGTTCAACCCCCAGGTGCTTATCGGAGCCTATCCCCTTAGTTGTTTAGATCATGCCAAGTGTCACGAATTGGCATGATGTGTAAAATAATGACCCTTTCATCCCTTAAGAAAAGGGACATGAAAATTTTCCCATCCCCTTGTGGCCCTTAGGTCATCAATGTGACCTTCTACAGTGCAATATCCAGCCCCCAGGAGCTAGTTGGAGCCAAATGCACAACTTTCGGATGCCCACCAAGTGTCAGATCTAGGCACAATGTGCAATTTGATGACCATTTCATCCCTTTATCTAAAGGTACATAGGGAACATTAAAATGCACCTAGTCCCAGGTATGCCTCATGGTCCTCCATACGTCGTCGATTTTTAGCCCTAATGCTCAGTCGTTAAGATCTTGACAAGTGTCACGAGGAGGCGCGATGTGCAATTTGATGACCCTTTCATCCCTTTAGCTAAAGGGACATTAGGGACATAAAAATTTCCCCACCCTTGGTATGTATTTTTAAATTGCTTTAAAGCTGAGCACTTAGCTTTCTTTCCCTCCATTTCTTCTTCACAACTTCACACCTTGCCATAGCTCTATCCATTCTTATCCAGACACCCAATCCACCATTTCTATTCTCCAACCCAACTTCATCAAATAATCCACACCATGAAAACACATCAATTTGATAGGAAGGAAAACTCGTAATATTTAATAATGGAAGAAAAGAAACGAAGAACTTCATTTAAAAACCCTCGTAGTCGTGAATCAAAGAAATCGACATATCTTGCAAACTAGTGCATAGATCGAGACGAGCATTTTTGCAATATTCACCATTTTTAGAGGCCATAAAACCCCCATAATATATCTCTTGTCTACAACAAGTTTTTTTGCAGTGAAGAACTCTTCTTCTTGGCACAACGAAGACAAAAATCAAATTTCTGCCAAACCGACAATCGGTTTGAAGAGAAAATTCACCGGTGGAATAAGAAAGAAAAACAAACATTGAAAATATAATTTTTGTCATGATTGGAAGAGAAAACTAGACATGCAATTTTCAATCTCATTAATTGCTATCGTATCCATAGCTATCGCCAGTGAAAATTTTAAAATTTTAAAATCTCATGAACCAATGATTGGGTAAGCCTAAAATTTCATAGGGGTGATATTGGGAAAAAAACCCATATCAAAAAACTTTGTTCCACCGTGATCCGACCACCAGAAGCACACTTACTAAAAATAGTAGGCCTTCTACATGGGAGATTGCTATTTTGGGTAAGTCACCAACTGAAGAAGTCTGTGAAGGAGGTGGTGAACACATAGAAGGTATTGTAGGTGAAATTTGTTGAAAGGGTCATCTCGGTCCAAAATTGAAACTTACTAAAAATAGTAAGTGGTCTCATGAGCACTGCTAAAAATAACAAACTAGGTCCAGAAGGTGAGGGGAACACAGGGAGAAAGAAGAATGCAAGTTGTCACATCCAGGTCAAATTACGAAAGAGTTAAATTTGTACACTTACTAAAAATAGTAAGTTGTCTCATGACACTTACTAAAAATAGTAAGTCATTCCAGAAGGTGAATTTCACAAAAGGAGCATTCTGAGAGTTGAACATTCAAATTGGCAGCCACATTGGAGTTTGGAGAAGAATTTTCACACTTACTAAAAATAGTAAGTTGCTCTTTCCAAAAATAGTAAGTGTTAAGGAATCATGAAGTACAAGTTTTCAGGATAGAAACTGGCACAACCTTTCACTTTTGAGTATGAGATAGAAGACAATGATGTCTCCTATATGGATTTCAATGATCTGAAGGCTCACATGACTGCCAAGGAAAGAGGGAAGATCAAATATCAAGTATTCACAAGTGGGTTGTTCACAGCTATGGGACACCCCGTGTCCGTACAAATCTTTGAGTTGGTCTTGGCCTGCTCACACCATTATGAGCTTGAAACATGAACAATTTGAGCTGATAATGGTATGGAAATGACAGTCATTAATCCCAAAACCATCTCACTCTCTCTGAAAATTTCAACATCACCTAACATGGTCATCATCACAAAGGAGAAGGTCGTACATGAGTGGGAAAATATGGATGCATATGTGCAAGGGATTGCACTAGGATCATGGATGAAGATAGGGAGAAAGCCCTTAAGGATGCCAAAAACACTCTGAAGGTGTGAGTTTAGCGAAGGCTATTATACAAAATCACTCTCCTCAGTAGAGTGATGGGAGAAGAAAACATGAGGGACTTTCAATATTGGATGGCCCTTTTCATCTTGACAATGATGAAGGGAAGCAAAGAATTGATTGGGGATAGATAATCAGTGATAATTTACATCTACAATTTCTCTAAGTGCCCATGATAAAGAAGTCCCGCATGACTTCTTACTTGGTCTATTTTCTCGCTAGCTCAAGATCATTCAAGGGATTGGCTCTCACACAAAACATTGCTGCCAAGGTTCCCGCATTCGAGAAACTCCCGTAGTTGGTAATGGAGGAAAGTCACAGGAACTTCACCCATGTGAATGATGCATTCATGATGTACATGGTCCGAACCTTGGAGGGTGATTTAGAGGAAAGGATGTCACCACAAGTGGCATCCTTAATAAAAAAATATGGCTCTTATTTCATACAATTCTTGACTTTCTCCTACCTACAAGTTGCCAGCTTCGACCAAGCTCTGCTAAGGTTACCCAAGTACCTTAGTGACCAAATTGTACTATTTGAGCTCTACAGGTAGTTTATACAGGTAAACAATAGACTCAAGAGTAGGAAAAAGAAGTTGATTTCATTTCCCATCTCTCTCAGGGTGTTCACATGTAAGAATGTGAATGATGCATCTCATCTAGAGGTTGCCTTCATACATTTGACTTTGCATTCCTACACTACCAGACCCAATTTTGACATTTGAGATGATCCTGACTCTTTTCATGTTCCAGACTTGCGCCATGATCATAAAATCAAAGAATTTTTGGCCAATTGTGTTGATGAATTTGAAGTATGGGAAAAATATCATATGAGGATGACAGTTGATGAGATGAAGAGATTCCAGTTCTCTTGGTATGAAGATATTTTGCAAGATGATGGGACAGAAATGTATGACCCTAAGTATGTGATGATTAAGGTTTCCCCATTGCCTCAAGTCAATTGGCACATTCACAAGTCGGGGATATAAAGGAATGAACTACGAAAGTGTTTAGTAGAACGAGGGATTGGTTCTAGAGAAAGAGAGCCATGATCATCCAATCACAAGGTACCCCTACAAGTTAGAAACAAGCTTCTCGGTAGTCGTCGTTGATAGTTTTGGAAGTTATTTTAAGGTTGAGACAATTTGGAGCAAGTTTGAAACAAAATCTGTAGAATTAAAGACTTCTTCTTATGAAAAGTCACCAAAGAGAGCCAAGACAGAAGAAGGTTTAGTTATAACAATATAAGGGGAAGACCTGGTTATAGAAATATAAGAAGAAGATCGAGTGGTGGAAACACAAGTGGAGGAGAGCACATAGTTCAAGACCCAATCTTCAAACCACCACAAGAGGTTTCACCACTTTTCCATACTATTGCCTCTCCCATCCAAGATGTGCCTCATCTTCTAGAGTAGGGAATGGTTGATGCACCTGTCATAGAGCCCGAGTCCGATGAAATGTTCCCATGGATGCATGAGACAATTACATCGATACACACATAGTTCAACTAGTCACAACCCCGATTTGTCAGCAATTACCTCATTGGACAAGGGAAGGAAAAGGAAGTTCATGCACATGGCCTCATGGTTCTATAGAGAAACAAGTAATCAATATATTGAAGTATCCCGATCAAGGTGATCAAGCTAGTGGACGAAATGACATTGACTGATTATAAAATGAGCACAATCTAGCTAGGGGCTTGCTACTCACGAAGGAGATTTGCATATGTATCAGTGGTCTTCTTATCATTTGGTGGCAAGGAACAAATAATATAAGAAGAAGATTTATGAGCTAAAAGAATAGGTGTGAACTCTTTCATCCTATGTACAACACCTAGTGGATCCGAATGTCACAACAATTCCCATCGAAGAAGTTGCACCCATTAGCAGCTTCAATCTAAAATCTATCAAGAGGACACATGAGCTCACGATGTAGGGACAAGCTAATAATGAATCGATTGGCATAATTTCTAAAAAGGAAATTCAATGCTCCAAGAGGTAGTCAAAATCTTAGCCTACATGTGTGTAACTATGAACAGGAAGCGAGCTCTTAGAGAAGATCTGGAGAAATAAAGGGATTATTGGGATCCTCTGGGTCTAGTGATGAATGAGATGAGCAACACTCACCCTCAGGAGTTGATAACAAAAATGTTTTTAGTACTCCTTCTGAATACTTGTCATGCATATGGGAAAGGGCCTTGGAAATCAGATTTGAAGCAATCAATTGGGCCATTTTCGAGTTGGATGAAAAAGAATAACAAGCGTACAAGTTGCAAGATAATATCAATCACCAAATTCAAAAACTTAGAGTGCCTACAATGGGAGAAGACACAACTTCCGATGATTTGATTAGGCCATTCGAGGAATATGTTAAGAAAGAAGTGGGAAATCCATTATCCTTCAATAAGGATACCCTAGAGTTCCTCTCAGAGATTCGGGCCGCCATTGCACTCATCGCAGAGAAACATCCATCATGGTTTAAAAAATGAAAGATATTAATGGTGTGTTTGATGGGTGGACAAAGACTCTAAGTTGTGTTCCCTCTCCTCATGCCGACATAGTGGAACTCACGGTGGCTTGTTTCAGCAAAGAATTTGGAGAACCAAATATATTCTCGTGGCATGAGACAAAGACCGGTTAGGGAGCGAGATCAAGTCCATTGGAGTGGCTCATTCTTCTGCATAATTATTCCTCTTTCTTCTTCTTCCTTATCTCTCTCTCTCTCTCTCTCTCTCTCTCTCTCTCTCTCTCCTCTTCCCTCCCAACGTTCTCTTTCTTCAATGTTCTAATTTCATGTTGGGGTTTGCACTTTTTGATATGTCTTTAAGTGACTTTAGAAACATGATGTAACATTTAAGTCACCTTGTTTTTATAAAAGGGACTTAATATTTGATAGGAATATGAACAACCTAAAGTCAAAAATATGGCATATGAAAAGTCACCAGGAAGATGAAGATTTGTTTCTCTTCTATAAATTGTAATGAACTCCTCATTTGAGGGTCTTCTTAGTTGTTTTTGTGAATTCATGAGAGAGATATCCTTGTGAAAAATTAAAGAGATAACAAATTATTCCATTCTCCCACTCTCAAATTTCTTCCATTTCTATGTTATGTACAAATTTTGTTTAAGCATCAATACAAGGAGGAGTTTCTAGCCCTCTTTTGACTAAGGAATTTATTGATACTTTGTGCTCATAAATTCGATCGGTCTTGTTGTTATTTACAAAGTTGTTTCTTCTTAATTTTAGTGCATGTGATGAAATTTCTAACTGATGTATGTAAGACTTTGATTTTCTACTTGCAACATTAGTCTTCTTGTCTAACATTCTCACTCCCTTTCCCGCTCTCCTAGAAAATTCCTCTCTTGCGGTATCTGCAAGATTTTCCACAAGGTCAGTGGAGTGCCCTTGTTGGATCCCCGACTGCAAGGCCAACCCAAATGAAACTCACCTTACTCGCGCATGCATATATAGAAGCTACATCGTTTACGTAGAGGGATTTAGATTCCCATAGCATTGGCAAGAAACCTAAAAGTTTGTCCCCCAAAAAATTTCTTGCCAACAGTTTACGTGCCTTGTGGGGTAGATTCAAGCACATTTGCATCGAAAAAATGACCTTGAAAAATACAAAAAAATTGAAAAATCCCAAAATTCAAAAAAGAAAATTTCTAGAATTCAAAATCTACCTAAGCCTTATGTCTTCAAACCATGGATATTCTGGGTAATCCTCTTATTGAAAGACTTGAGTTACTCTTCCACATTCAAGAGGATATTACTTTATATTTGCGAGAGGCTATTTGGCATAATAGGAAAAGTGTCAACCACTACTTCATTGCCACGAGAGTACTCGACCTTGAAGAAGAACACCTTTGCTAAATTAGAAAGGCAAAGACAAATTCAGGCACCACAAAGAAGAGTATAAATTTTCAAGTTGGCAGATAGAAGATACACTCGGAAATAAAGACAAGGAGGAAAAACCAATCCCATTTTTGAAGAACTTGAAATAAGATAAGAGCCGCTCATAAATCAGAGGTCTCCCCTTCGTCACGTGACTGGTCACATTGGGATTCCAAGCATTTTCAATCCATTGGATGTTGAGTTTCCATATATCAACAAGAATATTGAAGATTTCACCGTAGAGACCGAAGAAGAAGCTAGAGAAAGAGAAGCAAGAGCTAAAGTGAAAATAAGAGCTCAAATTGAAGAGATTGAAAGAGCTCAAGCTGAAGTAGACACAAGAGAAGTAGCTTAAGCCACAACCTTAGAGAGGTTGGAAGCTAGAATTAGAAATGGAATGAAGGATCATGATTGTGAAGAATGCAGGCCAAATGTACCATGGGGTGGAAACACCAGCCCACTTTCCCTTGCACAACTACTCCATGAGCTACTAAAAGGCTCAAGATTTTTTTCCAAAATTCAGAGGGGATGGTTCTCAACTCCCCGATGAACATGTAACAACATTCATCACCGCTTGTGGTGTGTTGGGCATAGAGCACGAAGATGTATCCTAATGGCTCTTTATGGAACCACTTCAAGAAAAATACATTGTATGGTTCTACATGTTTCCACCAAGGTCTGTCACCTATTGGGAAGATATAAGAAGCACATTTGAACATAGGTTCAAATCTATGGAAGACTGTTAGGATCTCTTGGTCCAGTTGGTACAAATGAAGAAAGATGCTTCTGAATCAATGCAAGACTTCATCACCAAATATAACAGGATGATAATAAGAATTCCTAAAGATTTCATGCCTTCCAAAAATAATTTGAAAAGTTTTTTCATCAATGCTTTGCCACCAGAAGTCGGTTTCTTCCTCAGAAGAACCTAACCTAGAAATTTGAGGGAAGCACAAGACTTTGCAATCGAGATAGAAGATGATTTGATCTTTTTGGAAAATTAAAAGGTCTGAATGGTGTTGGTCATTAGATAGGACTTTACGAAGAGCAATAGTCAGGGGATAAGAAGTCCCTCCTCTTTAATGGGAGAGGTTCCCTTATTCAGAAACAAACTTATTTACAAATGTACAAGACATGATTTGTTGGTCAAACTTGGATATCACGAAAGTGTTTTCTATGAAGATCATCAATTAAAAAGGATGAGGAAATGAGAGTATGGGAAAGAGCAAAAAGGCAACATGCGAATTATAGATATCGAGTAATCCTTTATGTATGCGAAAGTCACGGTGAATTGAAACAAGATCATTTGTATCGAATAAATAAGATGGAATTTAAAGACACAAAGTTATGTAAATAACATCTGCTTAGAACACAAAGTTTCTTAACATAACACAGATTCATTAATCAAGGACACAAAGTTCCTTCTTGGTTATACAAGATCACCGTGCTTGCAAAGTTGAAGAGTATGCAATCGGTAAGACTAACAAACTTGAGACAAATGATCTTCACAAAGAAAATAAATGAAAGCTTAGGAATAACAGAGATCAGATAGACAAAGAATGGAAAAGTCCTTATGTATTGATTTCTTTATAATCTATTTACACTTTTCAAAAATGAGCCAAGTTCTTCCTAAGCTTTCATTTATTTTCTTTGTGAAGATCATTTGTCTCAAGTTCGTTAGTCTTACCGATTGCATACTCTTGACTTTGCAAGCACGGTGATCTTGTATAACCAAGAAGGAACTTTGTGTCCTTGATTAATGAATGCGTGTTATGTTAAGAAACTTTGTGTTCTAAGCGATGTTATTTACAGAACTTTGTGTCTTTAAATTCCATCTTATTTATTTGATACAAATGATCTTGTTTCAATTCACTGTGACTTTCGCATACATAAAGGATTACTCTGATATCTATAATTCTGCATGTTGCCTTTCTGCTCTTTCCCGTACTCTCATTTCCTCGGTCCTTTTGTAATTGATGATATTCATAGAAAACACTTTCATGATATCCAAGTTTAACCAATAAATCATGTCTTGTACATTTGTAAATAAGTTCGTTTCAATAAGGGAACCTCTCCCATTAAAGAGGAGGGACTTCTTGTCCCCTGACTGTTACTCTTCGTAAAGTCCTATCTGACGACCAACGATTTTTAGTGACTCTCTTTGGGGATGACTTGGCATAAATTCAAATAATGAGACAAGGAAAGAACTTAGACAAACTCGGGGAAACAGACCAGTACCTTATCCATTGGGCAACGGAGTCAAAAGTAGATCAATACAGAGGACAACACACCAAAACAAAAGGAAAGAAAAAAACAAAAACACTGTACAGAATATACAAAGGACTCCCTAATCACCTAGGACTTGAACAACTTGAGGTACTGCCCACTATAAGGAAGTGGGAGAGGAGAACCATCCATGTAATCAAGATAAAAGGAATTCTTACCAGCAAAGTGTCTGATCTTGAAAGGTCCGAGCCACAGGGAATCAAAATTTCCATGGCTGCCACGAGGTTCATGCCTTTTATCCCATAACAGCACAGTATCTCCAACTTGGAAATCTCTGAACCTAGATTTCTTGTCAAACAGGACCTTTACCTTCCGCTAGTGAATAGATATCCTATCAAAGCAACCACCAATCTGTCCTCATTCGGTTTGTGCGGTACATAATTCTCTTGTCCAAAGCGTCATGAAACTAGTATCTTCAATGGCCTTCATTAGGTGCAAGGCTGGCAGTTCCATTGTTACTGGAAATTGAGCTTCTACTCCATATACCACTTGAAAAGGAGACATTCCAATAGATCTCTTTGGTGTAATCCTGTCCGCCCAAAGAGCATCGTAGAGCTTCTTGTGCCAGTTTCGTTGAGACTCATTTACTAACTTTCTTATAATAGTCACCAAATTTTTGTTAGTGGATTCTGCTTGCCCATTGCCCTGAGGGTAGTAATCTGAAGAGTGAGCCAAAGAAATGCCATACCCATAGCAGAAGTCCATTATCTCAGCTGAAGAGAAATTTGAGGCATTATCTATTACAATCTTGTTAGGTACACCATACCTTACCAAGATGTTCTCTTTGATGAAGCTGCATACCACTTCAGAAGTAGTGCTCTTAACTGGAATAGCTTCCACCCATTTGGTGAAGTAGTCCGTGGCAGTTAGTACATGAGTGTGACCAGCACTAGAAGCAGGATTAAGTGTACCAATGAAGTCCAAACCCCACTGTTGAAATGGTTCCTCAATCACAACTGGCTTGAGAGGCAAAGAAGCCAATTTAGGTCTTCCCACAAAGGTCTGACAAGCCTCACATTTATCCACCCACTTGGATGCATCTCTGAACAAGGAAGGCCAGTAGTATCCTCCACGGAGTATCTTATGAGCTGTAACCATTGATGAATAGTGCCCTCCACATGCCTGATCATGAAAAGCTGAGAGAAACTTCCTCTGTTGTTCCTTGTCCACACACTTCAAAAATCTCCCATCTAACCCACGCTTGAACAAAGCGTTTTCCCCACAATACATATTGCCCGAACTCAATTTAACATCCTGTTTTCTTTGGTAGTTAAATGAGAGGGGCATTCCCATAGGTGAGAAAATGGGTGATGTCGGCATACCATTCGTCAAGGCCGAGCTAAGGAACGAGACGGTAGGAAGGTCAACTTTCTCCTCCAGCAACTCATGTTTGGCTCCTTGAGCAATGAGCTCACAAAGACCTTTTCCACGAACCAGCTTGGTCGGCTTGATGTCAATGTCATACTCTTGGACCTTAGCAACCCAGTTCCCTCTCTTAGATCCAAATTCTTGTTGTGTGAGGATTGACTTAACAGTTGTATCCGGGACCAATACCATGGAATGAGAGTTGAGGATGTAAAAGCGAAACTGCTTGACAACTTTAACCACTGCAAAAGCATGTTTCTCCATCATGGTGTATTTCAACTCGTGATCTTTTAGAATATAGCTCATGAACGCGATTGGTAGCTCATGCTCATTAGAGTCTTCTTGAGTTAACACAACAGCCAAGGTATTATCTGTAGCATAGCAGTAGATGATGAAATCTTTGCTGAAATCAGGACAGGCTAAAACAGGAGTTTTAGCGATAGCTCTCTTGATACCTTCAAAGGATTCCTTTCCTTTAGAAGACCAACCAAATGTTTGCTTCCCTTTCATCATCTGAGAAATATTCAAAGTTAACTCTACAAAATCAGGGATGAATCTTCTCAAGAAATTTATCTTACCAAAGAAGGAGTGCATGCCCTTTTTACTGGTTGGGAGAGGAATTTGTTGGATGGCTTGAACTCGTTCAGGATCAATCTTAATACCATCCTTGGAAACGATGTGCCCTAATAACTTTCCCTCAGTGACACAAAAGACAGATTTTTTAGGGTTCAGAGAGATCCCATGCTCTCTGCATCTCAAAGTGAATCGCTTTGTCTCTAGGTGATCAAAATGATCCGCTCTTGTCTTGGAAAACACTGTCAGGTCATCAAGGTATATGACAATACACTTCCCTTTCAAACTTCCAAAAGCCAGATCCATAGCTCTCTGGAAAGTGGCACCAGCATTAATAAGCCCAAAAGGCATTCTCTTGTAGGCAAAGGTACCCCAAGGAGTAGTGAAAGCTGTTTTGTGTTGATCTACAGTATCAACCTCTACCTGATTATAGCCGAGAATCCATCAAGCATAGATAACATTTCAGATCCTGTTACTTCTTGCAGACCTGATCCATCATAGGCAAAGGATAATTATCTTTCAAAGAAGCTGATTCGAGTTCCGAAATCAACACGAATGCGAGATCTCACCATTTTCTTCCTAACAGCACAATATTTGCAATCCATGTTGAATGGTGAATGGGAAAAATAATTTTAGCCTTCAACAACTTCTGTATCTCCTGAAAGATGGTGTCAGCTATTTTGGGGTTGTATTGCCTCTGCATTTCTGCTTGAAAGGTTTAATTCCTAGTTTGAGAGGGATAAAATACCATATCCTTTGGCTTGAAGGCTTTCAAATCTTCATAAGAATAAGCAAAAACATCCTTATACCTTTTTAAAAGATCAATTGCTTTTCTCCTCTCATCTTCTGTGCAACATTTTCCAATGTTCACGAGCTTAGGGTCAGTAGAACTCCCAATATCAATCTTATCATACTCAGCTGATTGTTGAGGCCCAGTGGAAGCTCTAGATTTCACATACCTGTCATGTTTATCGAATAGTTCCTCCAAACTCACCAACCCTTTAGGAATCTTGTTTCCTTTGAGATTGAGGCATCCATCTTGATCTGTTTCTTCCCCTTGGGTGACTGCTTGGTCAAAGGGCACACTCTCACGAGGTAGGTTGTCACTTCCCTCAAAATACAGTTGTTCGAAATTACCCTTGAGTTCCAGGAAGGAAAGAAATGTTGATCATCATTGAAAACTTGCCAGTTATTGGTATTGTCAGGTACACTAGGCCGATGGACCATCTCAATGGTGAAATTATCCTGAGAGAAGTCAGGATGAGGAATCAGTAGTGACCACGAGGCTCAAGCTAGCGAATCAGCCTGTTGTTCTTCTCCCTAGGTATTGCCTCAATGGAGAAAGCATCAAGGAATTCAATGGAATCCCAAACCTGATTCCGGTAATGTTTCAGCCTCCCATTTTTTACTTGAAAAAGGCTTCTGACTTGCTTTACAATCAATTCTGCATCACCACGTGCCAGAAGGTTCTTTACACCTTGTTCTTTGGCCACTTGCAGTCCAAGAATGAGAGCCTCATACTCTGCTGTATTATTAGTATTTTCAAACTGCAACTTAAATGAAAAAGGATGTAGGCATCCTTCAGGTGACACTAGCAGGACACCAGCTCCAGAACCAGCTGAGGAACAACTTCCATCAAACTCTAAAATCCAAACACCATTAGGATTTTTAGGTGACACTTTAGGGAGTCGAACTTCATCAGGGGACATAATCATGTAATTGCCATGACCCATATCCTCATAGAGTATTTGTGCTTTAGGATCATCCGTTTTTTGCACAATATACTCAGATTGCTTCTCAGGCATCAACTTCTTCATTTGTCCATTAACGGTATGAGTGCATGCGACCGGTCCATTTGGATTTCCCCACCCACATCTTTGCGAAGTTCCTACTTAGCAACATCCCGTATGAAGGAGGGATATCTCACTACTAAGATGGTAGCCAATACTTTCTTTTCGTGCAAGGCAAGGCGTAAAAAGCCACTTGTGCATCTTTAATTATCCCGACCGAGGGCACTTCTTTACTCTCCATGGAGTAACAAGATCCATAAGTGCGTGTGAGGGTCAGCCTAAAGCATGAGCTACTTTAGCCAGGCATCACATTATCTGAGGCTCCTGAGTCAATGACACAATTACTGAGCCTATGACCAGCTATAAGAAGTGTTACATAAAATGGTTTAATTTTGTCACCAGGCGAGGTGACAGCAGCTACCAGACTAGGCTGTGGTGCAGAAGGAGGAGTAGGTAAAAGGCCTTTAGAGGTGGTTTTGGAGTGGGAATTAACAAATTGAATCATTTTGGCAAAAGCTTTGGGATGAGTTTGATAATACTCGGCCTCTGAGATTTGAACCTTAGTCTTTTTCAGATGATCAATAATATCAAAAGACCCAGAAGTGGACGGGCCATCATCACTTGAAATTCTAGGCTTATCAACTTTAGGAGAAAAAGAAGGAACTTTGCTAGTAGGATTAACAGGACTCACCTTTGGTGCAGATGAAGTGGGGATAGGAGATCCTCTTTTTGCAATTACGGGAATAGTTGCCGACTGCTCCTTAGATTTCTTTATGGGCTGCGTCACCTTCTCCCTCTGATTTGTCTGCTCTCGAGTCATGACAGCAAATGATTCACTATTCATGTCTGCTACCACTTCATCATAATCATCTCCATCATCAATGCCCTCAGTGGTGAAGAAATTAACCCGAGATCCCTCAAGTTCCTCTGCCTCATCATCAAATTCCTCCACAAACTCCTCGCAAGCTTCATTATCCTCATCATCATCTGGCTCTTCAACTTCGAAGGTTGCATTCACAGGAACTTTAATAGGAGGTCCTTCAAGTGCTAGTCTTGTTTGAGAAGAAGGCAAACGATTTCTGGGCTGAAAATTACTTCTTGGAATGTCTGCATAAGGGGCATGCTGAGCCAATTGTTTCTTTATAGCAATGAGATCATTCGCAAGCTTTTGGACTAACGGATCAGTATTAGGTCCAGGAGTGGAGGAGGTGGAAGCAAAAGACTTAGATTTGGAAGGGTCTCTCCTCAACTTCCCTGACATGATCGAGATAATCCTCGACACTAACAAGAAGTTTGATCCTCCACCAATGTTACGAGATTAGCCCTTCTCGGTGCATAACCGACTTGAGACGATTGGGCATTTAGAAGAAACATTTTCAGATTTTATCAACAGGTTGAGTATTTACAGGAATTTTGTTGATCAATCTGTTGAATCGGGCCACAAATTCTCTCATGGGTTCTGATGAATCTTTCTTTATCTGAGAAATTTGGGCAAGCAAGGCATGCACATCTTCTGCTGGTTTGAAACGGTTTTCGAACTGAGTTCTCATTGTGTCCCAGTCGGTGATAGCGCCAGCCGGAAGGTGATAAAACCAATCAGCAGCATTATCTTG
Source organism: Taxus wallichiana var. yunnanensis (assembly GCA_018340775.1). NCBI lineage: Eukaryota > Viridiplantae > Streptophyta > Pinopsida > Cupressales > Taxaceae > Taxus > Taxus wallichiana. The sequence goes on from CM031235.1 coordinate 954,796,764, forward strand.
TAAAGTCTCAACGAACAGTCTCACGGAGACGTCTTCGTGCTCAACTCCCAGGACTCCACATGCAACAATGAAGGCCGCGATGTGTTCATCAGGATGCACTTTTCCATCACCTTTGAACTTAGGAAAGTTCTTCCGGTTACCTCTGGGTAACTCATGCAAAGGCTGAGGAAGAGCAAGGGGCCCGACACGATGACCCCATGGTAATGGCACCGCCATTCTTGGAAAAACGGCTTGTAGAGGAACTACAACACCAGCAAGAATCAAAGCTCATAGATTAGGGCTAGCTGGCTCTAAAGGAATACCACCCGTATGACTTCTATCTTGAGCAATTGGAGTGCTTGTCGAACAAGTCCTTCTATTTCTTGTTGAAGGAAAAGGAAAACCTCTGCTGCTCCAAAACTGGGCCGAGAATCTTCAATACCAAGGGTCCTTCTCCCTCGAGTAAAACGTGGACTCGCTTGATCAAAAGATGATAAAAAATAATAGAAGCTGGAATATGATTTTCCCAGTAGTCGCCAAAAAACTATTGGTCATCGAGATAGGACTTTACGAAGAGCAACGGTCGGGGACAAGAAGTCCCTCCTCTTTAATGGGAGAGGTTCCCTTATTCGAAAGCGAACTTATTTACAAATGTACAAGACATGATTTGTTGGTTAAACTTGGATATCACGAAAGTGTTTTCTATGAAGATCATCAATTACAAAAGGGTCGAGGAAATGAGAGTATGGGAAAGAGCGAGAAAGCAACATGCGAGAATTATAGATATCGAGTAATCCTTTATGTATCGAAAGTCACGGTGAATTGAAACAAGATCATTTGTATCGAATAAATAAGATGGAATTTAAAGACACAAAGTTACGCAAAATAACATCTGCTTAGAACACAAAGTTTCTTAACATAACACGATTCATTAATCAAGGACACAAAGTTCCTTCTTGGTTATACAAGATCACCATGCTTGCAAAGTTGAAGAGTATGTAATCGCGTAAGACTAACGAACTTGAGACAAATGATCTTCACAAAGAAAATAAATGAAAGCTTAAGAATAACGAGAGATCGGATAGACAAAGAATGGAAAAGTCATACATGTTGATTTCTTTATAATCTATTTACACTTTTCTGAAAATGAGCCAAGTTCTTCCAAAAGTGTAAATAGATTATAAAGAAATCAATACAGAAGGACTTTTCCATTCTTTGTCTATCTGATCTCTGTTATTCCTAAGCTTTCATTTATTTTCTTTGTGAAGATCATTTGTCTCAAGTTCGTTAGTCTTACCGATTGCATACTCTTCAACTTTGCAAGCACGGTGATCTTGTATAACCAAGAAGGAACTTTGTGTCCTTGATTAATGAATCTGTGTTATGTTAAGAAACTTTGTGTTCTAAGCAGATGTTATTTATAGAACTTTGTGTCTTTAAATTCCATCTTATTTATTCGATACAAATGATCTTGTTTCAATTCACTGTGACTTTCGCATACATAAAGAATTACTCTGATATCTATAATTCTGCATGTTGCCTTTCTGCTCTTTCCCGTACTCTCATTTCCTCAGTCCTTTTGTAATTGATGATCTTCATAGAAAACACTTTCATGATATCCAAGTTTAACCAACAAATCATGTCTTGTACATTTGTAAATAAGTTCGTTTACAATAAGGGAACCTCTCCCATTAAAGAGGAGGGACTTCTTGTCCCTGACTGCCTTGCTCTTCGTAAAGTCCTATCGACGACCAACAGTTTTGGCGACTCTACTAGGGATGACTTGGCATAAATTCAAAGAATGAGACAAGGCAAGAACTTAGACAAACTTGGGGAAGCAGACCAGTACCTTATCCATTGGGCAACGGAGTCAAAAAGCGGATCAATACGGAGGACAACACAAAAAAAAAAAGAAATAAAAAAACAAAAACAAAAAGAATTTACAAAGGACTCCCTAATCACCTAGGACTTGAACAACTTTAGGTACTTGCCCACTATAAGGAAGCGGGAGAGGAGAACCATCCATGTAACCAAGATAAAAGGATTTCTAACCAGCAAAGTTTCGATCTTGAAAGGTCCGAGCCACGAGGAATCAAACTTTCCATGGCTGCCATGAGGTTCATGCCTTTTATCCCATAACAACATAGTATCTCCAACTTGGAAATCTCTCGAACCTAGCTTTCTTGTCAAACAGACCTTTACCTTCACTGTGGTGAACAGATATCCTATCAAAGAACAACCAATCTGTCCTCATTCGGTTTGTGCAGTACATAATTCTCTTGTCCAAAGCGTCTCTCAAACTAGTATCTTCAATGGCCTTCATTAGGTGCAAGGTGGCGGTTCCATTATTCTGGGCAATTGAGCTTCTACTCCATATACAACTTGAAAAGGAGACATTCCAATAGCTCTCTTTGGTGTAATCCTGTCCACCCGAAGAGCATCGTAGAGCTTCTTGTGCCAGTTTCGTTGAGACTCATTTACTAACTTTCTTATAATAGTCACCAAATTTTTGTTAGTGGATTCTGCTTGCCCATTTCCCTGAGGGTAGTAATCTGAAGAGTGAGCCAAAGAAATGCCATACCCATAGCAGAAGTCCATTATCTCAGCTAAAGAGAAATTTGAGGCATTATCTGTTACAATCTTGTTAGGTACACCATACCTTACCAAGATGTTCTCTTTGATGAAGCTGCATACCACTTCAGAAGTAGTGCTCTTAACTGGAATAGCTTCCACCCATTTGGTGAAGTAGTCCGTGGCAGTTAGTACATGAGTGTGACCAGCACTAGAAGCAGGATTAAATGTACCAATGAAGTCAAAACCCCACTATTGAAATGGTTCTTCAATCACAACTGGCTTGAGAGGCAAAGAAGCCAATTTAGGTCTTCCCACAAAGGTCTGACAAGCCTCACATTTATCCACCCACTTGGATGCATCTCTGAACAAGGAAGGCCAGTAGTATCCTCCACGGAGTATCTTATGAGCTGTAACCGTTGATGAATAGTGCCCTCCACATGCCTGATCATGAAAAGCTGAGAGCAACTTCCTCTGTTGTTCCTTGTCCACACACTTCAAAAATCTCCCATCTAACCCACGCTTGAACAAGGTGTTTTCCCACAATACATATTACACTGACCTCAATTTAACAGTCCTCTTTTCTTTGGTAGTTAAATGAGAGGGGCATTCCCCATAGGTGAGAAAATGGGTGATGTCAGCATACCATTCGTCAACTGAGCTAAGGAACAAAACGGTAGGAAGGTCAACTTTCTCCTCCAGCAACTCATGTTTGGCTCCTTCAGCAATGAGCTCACAAAGACCTTTTCCACGAACCAGCTTGGTCGGCTTGATGTCAATGTCATACTCTTGGACCTTAGCAACCCAGTTCCCTCTCTTAGATCCAAATTCTTGCTGTGTGAGAATTGACTTAACAGTTGTATCCGGGACCAATACCATGGAATGAGAGTTGAGGATGTAAAAGCGAAACTGCTTGACAACTTTAACCACTGCAAAAGCATGTTTCTCCATCATGGTGTATTTCAACTCGTGATCTTTCAGAATATAGCTCATGAACGCGATTGGTAGCTCATGCTCATTAGAGTCTTCTTGAGTTAACACAGCAGCCAAGGTATTATCTGTAGCATAGCAGTAGATGATGAAATCTTTGCTTTGAAATCAGGACAGGCTAAAATAGGAGTTTTAGCGATAGCTCTCTTGATACCTTCAAAGGATTCCTTTCCTTCAGAAGACAAACCAAATGTTTGCTTCCCTTTCATCATCTGAGAAATATTCAAAGTTAACTCTACAAAATCAGGGATGAATCTTCTCAAGAAATTTATCTTACCAAAGAAGGAGTGCACACCCTTTTTGCTGGTTGGGAGAGGAATTTGTTGGATGGCTTGAACTCGTTCAGGATCAATCTTAATACCATCCTTGGAAACGATGTGCCCTAATAACTTTCCCTCAGTGACACAAAAGACATATTTTTTAGGGTTCAGAGAGATCCCATGCTCTCTGCATCTCAGCAGAACTGTCTCTAGGTGATCAAAATGATCCGCTCTTGTCTTGGAAAACACTGTCAGGTCATGAAGGTATATGACAATACACTTCCCTTTCAAAATTCCAAAAGCCAGATCCATAGCTCTCTGGAAAGTGGCACCAGCATTAATAAGCCCAAAAGGCATTCTCTTGTAGGCAAAGGTACCCCAAGGAGTAGTGAAAGCTATTTTGTGTTGATCTACAATATCAACCTCTACCTGATTATAGCCCGAGAATCCATCAAGCATAGATAACATTTCAGATCTTGTTACTGCTTGCAAGACCTGATCCATCATAGGCAAAGGATAATTATCTTTCAAAGAAGCCTGATTCAGGTTCCTGAAATCAACACAGATGCGGATCTCACCATTTTCTTCCTTATACCTTTTTAAAAGATCAATTACTTTTCTCCTCTCATCTTATGAAAGCAAAAACATCGTTATACCTTTTTAAAAGATCAATTGCTTTTCTCCTCTCATCTTCTGTGCAACATTTTCCAATGTTCATGAGCTTAGGGTCAGTAGAACTCCCAATATCAATCTTATCATACTCAGCTGATTGTTGAGGCCCAGTGGAAGCTCTAGATTTCACATACCTGTCATGTTTATCAAATAGTTCCTCCAAACTCACCAACCCTTTAGGAATCTTGTTTCCTTTGAGATAGAGGCATCCATCTTGATCTGTTTCTTCCCCTTGGGTGACTGCTTGGTCAAAGGGCACACTCTCACGAGGTAAGCATGTTGTCCACTCAAAATTCCCTGCTCGATACCAAAAAAGCTGTTGGTCGTCGGATAGGACTTTACGAAGAGCAACGATCGGGGAGACAAGAAGTCCCTCCTCTTTAATGGGAGAGGTTCCCTTATTCGAAACAAACTTATTTACAAATGTACAAGACATGATTTGTTGTTTAAACTTGGATATCACGAAAGTGTTTTCTATGAAGATCATCAATTACAAAAGGATTTGAGGAAATGAGAGTACGGAAAGAGCGAGAAAGGCAACATGCAGAATTATAGATATCGAGTAATCCTTTATGTATGCGAAAGTCACAGGTGAATTGAAACAAGATCATTTGTATCGAATAAATAAGATGGAATTTAAAGACACAAAGTTACGTAAATAACATCTGCTTAGAACACAAAGTTTCTTAACATAACACGATTCATTAATCAAGGACACAAAGTTCCTTCTTGGTTATACAAGATCACCGTGCTTGCAAAGTTGAAGAGTATGCAATCGGTAAGACTAACGAACTTGAGACAAATGATCTTCACAAAGAAAATAAATGAAAGCTTAGGAATAACAGAGAGATCGATAGACAAAGAATGGAAAAGTCCTTCGTATTGATTTCTTTATAATCTATTTACACTTTTCGAAAATGAGCCAATTTCTTCCTAAGCTTTCATTTATTTTCTTTGTGAAGATCATTTGTCTCAAGTTCGTTAGTCTTACCGATTGCATACTCTTCAACTTTGCAAGCACGGTGATCTTGTATAACCAAGAAGGAACTTTGTGTCCTTGATTAATGAATCTGTGTTATGTTAAGAAACTTTGTGTTCTAAGCAGATGTTATTTACAGAACTTTGTGTCTTTAAATTCCATCTTATTTATTCGATACAAATGATCTTGTTTCAATTCACTGTGACTTTCGCATACATAAAGAATTACTCTGATATCTATAATTCTGCATGTTTCCTTTCTGCTCTTTCCCGTACTCTCATTTCCTTAGTCCTTTTGTAATTGATGATCTTCATAGAAAACACTTTCGTGATATCCAAGTTTAACCAACAAATCATGTCTTGTACATTTGTAAATAAGTTCGTTTCTGAATAAGGGAACCTCTCCCATTAAAGAGGAGGGACTTCTTGTCCCCTAGCTATTGCTCTTCGTAAAGTCCTATCTAACGACCAACAAATGGAAAACAAAAAGGTCGAGTTTGGGCTTAGTTACCATGGATCTAATGTTCTAGAAAATGACCAATGACTTAATTGTCGTGAAGAAACATCATCTCGATTCCACAATGCATAATACTCCAAGGAATCCAAATCCTCCTAGTAGACCGAGGATCACCCCACCTCCTTACCAGATCGCTCTTGAAGCACCACCAGTTAATGCCACTTGTGACACCGAGGAGCCAGAGGAAGAAGCAGAGATAGAAGAACCTAAAGAAGAAGATGTAGGAGAGGATGATAACTATCTCGAACAAGTTGACGGTGATACACACAATGGCCTAATTGAGTATGTTGATGGAGATGAAGATGATAATGATGAAGAAGCCCCAAGATTCTCATGTGCAGTTTTCACTCATGCACAATCCAAGAAAGGAGCCTCATCCTCAATGGTTGTAGTGAAGGAAAAGAAAAAGAAAGAATATCCTCTTACAAAAATTCCACAAAACAAAATCATCAGAGAGGATCGCCACTACCACCCTCCATGGAGTCGGCTAAAGAAACACCAAACCCACTAGTTAGCAAGGATCATGTCGCCACACCAAGTAAGTATGCTAGTCCTTCTCTTAGTCCTAAAATTGCTAAAAAATAGTTCTTCTTAAAAAAAAATTCTTGCAAAACCATATAAGGTATCACCAAAATCTACATCCCCATCTCCTTCCAAGCCTGCTACCTCACCCATGAAAGAAAATCCAACTCCGGAAATGGTAAAATATTCACCATGTAAATCTTCCATCATCCCCATAATCTCAACCATCAAATTCTTGTAAATGAGCAATGTAGAGTACCTTTCAAAATTGGAAGTTTTCATGATGAATTCTTGTGTGATGTGATGCCAATGGATGTGTGTCACCTACTCTTAGGCATGCCATGGAAATATGACAGGAAGGTGGTGTATAATGGTAAGTTGAATAAATTTTTTCTAAAAAGAATGGAATAGAGCATGTGTTAGTGCCTTTGATGGACCAACATGCATACATTGAAAGGAGAAGCATGGTATTTGGCTTCAAGGAGTTTGTTGAGAAGACCAAGAATCAGGTCTTAGCCTTCATGAAAGATGAAGGTAAAGTTGATGACATAATGTAACAATACTAACAAGTACAAGTTAAAGTTTATAAACAAGCCAATTCAAGGCTTAAAGAGGCCATGAAGGTCATGAAAGAAAAAGAGAGTGAGGACCAAGAAGGCCAATTTATTCACCTAGACAAGTGCAATATAAGGAGATAACTCAAAGAAGAAAAGAATAAGAAAGGACTTGGAAATTAGTCCTAGAGGATCTTATGCAAGATCTAAGATCTAAGAGAAGAAGAGAATGAGAAGTCATAAGAAGGTGCCATGAAAGAAATGGAAGCAAATAGGTAATTTGAAGACCAAAGCAGAGAGAGTGAAGGAAAATCAGTCCTTGTAAGAAAACCAAACCAAGATGAGAAGCAATAGGGGAAGGTAGAGATATATGGCTTACAAACAAGCCTATAAGGGAATGCCAATGACAAGAAAGTTAGAAACAAGTAAGGAGCAGAGAAAAGGAAGTGTAGCTCTGATTTTTAACCTAATTATGTTTTGACATGTGTGAATGTAGGTTACAGGATCATTTGACAAGAATGGTCATGAATGGACCAAGAACAAGTGAAGTCAATGAAAGGTGGAATAATGAAATGACCCAAGAAACCTCCAAGAATTTGAAAATATCTTTACAAGGAAATGAATCATGCATAATGAATATCTGATGCAATCAAGAAGAAGACTCCAATCAAGCTATTTCAAGGAGCAAGGCACAAGGCCACGAAGACATGAGTAGACTTGAAGAATTTAAACAGTTCACATGGTTGTTGATAAACCAAAACATGGTTTAAGAAATAAAAACTATACATAGAATCAAGGAGCAAGATAGAGAGCATAGTACACGTAAGAGGAGCAATGGAGAACCAAATCAGATATCTTGTATCTAGGACAATAAGGAGATGCATATGATAGTTTTTGGGAGCATGTTCTCAGACTTCATGAAGACTTTAGAGGATGGAGTGTTGGTGTTAAAATGTTAGTGACTCCAAGAGCAGTGCAAATGAACACAAATGACAACTGTGGACAGGAACTCAACTTGTATAGTGAGTCTACTAGACTAAAACCAGTTGAAAGAGAACAAATGTGTGAAATGGAGAGCAAGATGATGAGGACAGAGCATAAGGAGATCATAAGGAGTGTTCTAAGACCATAAGGATTGACCACATGTAAGGAGGAGGATATGAGAGAGAAGACAAAGAAAATAGAGAAAAAATCAGCTAGGAAAGAAGGTATTACAGTCAAGGAATCGGTCCTTGGGACTAAGGGAGAGTCTAGTTCGAGGTAATCCCATGGGACCTTCCTCTTTGCAATATATCACTATTTCTAGTATTAAGGAACCCCAAGGAGAAACCCAAAATAGTCACAAGAAACTAAATTCCAGTCAAGACAATAACCATTTGAAGAGCATGTTTGTTCTAATAGGAAGTCAAAACCAAAGAGAGGAAATCAATAATACTCTCATGTTGCAGCAGTCAAGACATAGGCAAAGGGAGTTATTGGGTGTACAAGGAAAAGAATGTATTCTTGAAGAAAAATCATTGGTATGTTACAATAATCCTAAAGATATCCTTAGTCCAAATAGTGAAGAACATAATAGGAGTATTCTCGGGTCGAAATGGTTGAAAATGACAAGAGACTACAAGATAAGTTTAAGACCTGGCAAGTGGAGGAATTCATGGCAACTTGAATACAACAAAGAATGAGGCAAAAGGAGTAAGTCCAATAACAAATGATTGTGGACATCTAGAAGCCCATTGTGGAAACACAAGAGAAAAAGCTCATGCAAGGAAGTGGAGTAAATAAGATAGTGATGGGGAGGAAAAACAACTACAAGGGTATGAGATGACATTTGAGGAGGTATATGAACTCCCTAGGCATGAAAAGGAGTTGAAATTCAATACTGAGGACCTACATTTTATTGGTCAAGTGAAAAAAAAGCTTATGAGGCAAACAAGAGTAAACAAGAACAGGGAATAGTGATAGAGCAGGTCAAGAAGATATTTGAACCTTGGCATTTGATGAAAAATGCAGTCCTAGATGTAATGAGTAAAACTAACTATGAAGGATACAAGGCAAAGTTTGAATCTATAATGAAGAAGGTAGAAGAAGATAAAGAGACAAATAAGAAAGAAAAGTACATGAAGAAGAAATACAAGTTCAAGTATAGAGTGATGATTGGGAGGAAGAGCACAACAACAATCCAAGGAAAACAAGCAAGAAGCATAACAATAAATTGGAAGACAAGAAAGAAGGAAGACATCTACAACGCCTTTAGCGGGAGCTCAAATTTTTCTCACAAGGGCACTTTAATGCAGGTGCATCAAGAGATAAAGGGTAATAAGGTCACATGAGACCATAAAATATATTAGTCTAGGTGTGAGTGAATGAATGATAAAGTGAAATATGTTGTAAGAAGTGAATGAGTGTTTGTAAAGAGAGTTGTAGGAGTGGATTTGACTTGGTAAAAGAGTAATATAAGAAAAATAAATCCATGTCATCATTTAATAGTTGTCATGTACAAACTAGACGAGTGTGTTTGGATGATATCTATTTGATTTCTACGATAGGAAGGTTATTGAACCTTCTTAAGGAGTTTTTGAGTTAGTCTAGGAGTCCATACTTAGTCAATATCCACTTATTCATAAGGGATTCCAATGTGATAGAGAGAATGAGGGATGTATTCGAATGACACGGTCAGTCAAGTAAATACCCTAAACAACATGTAAAGAGGTCGGATAAGGATTAATAAAGGTGTTGAAGAACATTGCAGGTAAGATTTGTAAATAATTTTGCAAGAATTATGGCTTTTAAGAAGACTGTGGGTTGTATACTCTGTCCGGCCGAGTGCTAGAGTTTGGACGGTCACAAATGGGAGAGTTTTAAATCTTTGTGAATGCTCGGGAAGTTAAAAGAAGATAAATGGAGTTTATATAAATTTTTTTGGCTCTTGAAACACCGTATAATGACCTGTAGCTCAATTTTTGTGCTCTCGGGCCCTAATTAGGGCATCATCTAATTCAATTTCTAGCCATCAAAAATTAATGAGATTGGAGTTTCGGGATGCATCTTGCACGTGTGAGTAATTACCATTACAATTTGCATTGCGTTGTACATGTACGATCATAGAGGAGAAATTAGAGTGCATGGAGGTCTAAATCATGGAGTTGAGTCTCCAAATTTTGTAGGGAACATGTCATCATCATTATAGAGGTGGATCTAACACTACTCAGGTGATTTCATATCCCAAAGGTCTACTATCATACCTATAGGTCAATAGGAGACCTAATTGGCATGCTACAGTTACAAAGGAAGCGAAATTTTGTACAAAGGAACATGAGGTGAATTTTAGGTATGAATGAAAGCTTAATAAAGGGTCCTTAAATGTTATATTAAGTTGCATGGTTATTTCAGGGAATCTTGAGATATAAGGGTGTTTATAGGCTTGGAGGGTTACAAGGCCAAAGGACCTAATAGAGAGAACTAGGCCTTAATGTGAGTACATGACCAAACTAGTAGCCTAAACACCCTAATATTGAATGGTTGAAGTGCTTGATGAAAGTAGAGAATGACGCATGAATCCATGTGTTGGTTTGGGCATTGAGAAGCAGGAGGTCTACTAGATGGAGGCTTGTGTAATAGGGAAAATGCATGTCTTTGAGGTTGCCTTGAGGAATCAGAGTATAAACTGGTATTAGTTGATGGAAAAGATGATGTCGGGAGGTGAATGGAGACTCATGAGTATATAAGACCACAACTAAGAGCCGGTAAGTATATTTATTTCCTTGTTTTCTTTCATATGAACCCTAACACTAATGCAAGTGTGTAGTCAAGATGCAAGATAGGTATAAAGGTTGTTAAGCATAAAAAGGAGCATCAAACCCCCATAACAGATCTCCCATCCATAGAAAGGTTTTTCACAAAAAGAACTCTTCTTCTTGTCACAACGAAGACAAAAATCAAATTTCCCGCCAAACCAACAATCGGTTTGAAGAGAAAATTCACCGGTGGAACAAGAAAGAAAAACCCACATCGAAAATATAATTTTTGTTGTGATTGGAGGAGAAAAAAAGACTTGCAATTTCAAGCTCCTTTAATGGTATGTCATGCCCGTAGTTCGCTTAGTGAAAAATTTAAAGCTTTTAAAATATCATGAACCAAATGATCGGGTAAGCCTAAAATTTTAGAGGGTGATATTGGGAAAAAACACATATAAAAAAATTGTTCCACCATGACCCGACCACTAGAATCACAATTACTATAAATAGCGGGCCTTCTACATAGGACACTTTATTTTTGTAAGTCACCAACCGAAAAAATTGTGAAAAAGGCGGTGAACACGAGAAGGTATTGCAGTGAAATTCATTGAAAGGGTCATCTCGGTCCATAATTGACACTTACTAAAAATAGTAAGTGGTCTCATGAGCACCTGTTAAAAATAGCAAACTGGTCCAAAAGGTGAGGGGAACACAGGGAGAAAGAAGAATTCAAGTTGTCACATCTAGTCAAGGTCCGAAAGAGTTGAATTTGCACACTTACTAAAAATAGTAAGTTGTCTCATAGACACTTAGTAAAATAGTAAGTTACTCTTTCTAGAAATAGTAAGTGTTGAGGAATCATGAAGTATAAGTTTTCGGACAGAAGCTGACACAACCTTTCACTTCTGAGTACGAGATAAAAGACAATGATGTCTCCTATATGGATTTCAAAGATATGAAATCTTTCATGACTTCCAAGGAGAGAGGAAATATTGAAGATCAAGTATTCATAAGTGGTTTGTTCGCGATTGCAGGACACCCTGTGTCCATACAAAGCTTTAAGCTGGTCTTGGCCTGTTCACACCAATATGAGCCTAAAATGCGACAATTCAAGTGACAATGGTACAAGAATGTTAGTCATCAATCCCAAAACCATCTCACTCTCTCTGCAAATTCCAACATCACCTAACATGGTCATCATCACAAAGGAGAAGGCCATACACAAGTGGGAAAAAATGGATGCATACGTGCAAGGGATTGCACTAGGATCATGGATGAAGACAGGAGAAATCCCTCAAGGATGCCAAAAATAATTTCAAGGTGCAAGTTTTGTGAAGGATATTCAGATGTAATCACTCTCCTTAGCAGAGTGATGGGAGAAGCAAACATGAGGGACTTTCAAGATTGGATGTGATGTAGGAACATCTTCTCACCAACAAGCAATTTTGAGTTTTGATCAAATTATTAAATTTTGGGTTGGGTAAGCTAAAGTAAGGATTAAGGAATGTCATTAGGGTCCTAGTAGGTCCATTCAAATTCCTAAGTTGGTCTAGGCATGCAAGAAATTTGAATTAGGAGGTTTCCCTCCAAAATCATGGTTTTTGGTTTGAATAGGGAGTCTAAGCTATTTGAAAATCATGGTGTAGGTGTGTTTATGTCCTATATGTCATAATAATTCTAATTTGTGTCATAAAGGTGGACCTAGGGTTTGAAAGTCCTAGTTAGGTTTTATGTGCAAGGTTTGTAAAATCAAATTAGGTTTTGAAAAGGCTGATAAAGCCTCTAAAAGGGATGGTAACTATCTTAGAATGATATAAAAGCCTCAAATGTAATTGAATGAGGGCCTCCTGGGAGACATTGAGAAGAGAAAATCGAAAGGAGGTGGAAAGAAGAAGAGATCAAGAAGGAAAAGTTCAGTTTTGTAAGCATTTTCTAGTGTATTGTATATGATTGTTGTTATTTCATGGTTGTAACAGTAATCTAGAGCATTATTTTTTCTATTCCTCCTTGAGAGATAAGCCAAGAAAGGTCTATACGGTGAGTTCTTGAATTGGTGTACGCCTTTACTCAAGAAAACCCTAGTTTTTGTATATGTTCTTGTGTTCAAAAAGCACATGTCTCTGAGTTGAGTAGATTAGTTCAGATATATCAGAATATCTTTCCATTTGAGGTCTTTGGAATACACTCTAATATCAGTGATAATTTTCTTGATGTCACCTTTTGATAGGGTTTATGACAAGATTCTTTTAAAAATGAAATCCATACAAACCTGAGTCTGTGAAGAGAGGAAATATAATGAATGATGAGAATATTCAAGTGTCGTGACTTTGTATTTTTATAGGTATTCCCTGTTCCAAGGGTCTCATGTTGGTGGAAGAAGATTGAATTTGATATTTCAGTAAGAGACATTGGATGATCGGAGTTCTTTATAGCTTGAAAGTCAAAATTCTTGAATACCACGCCTTTATGGCTTTCACAATCTTTGCATATTGTGATGTTGGAAGTTTATTACCCCAACCATTGATAATGATGAACAATAAATGTTTAATAGATTGAAAATATATATAATACCAGGTGGAAGGAAGAGTCTTAAATCTTAAATTTCAAAACTCTTTGATTAAAACCTTCAAGACCGACTTATACACAAGTTTTACCAAATCAAAGAGAAGGATAATGTGTCATTAAAGGAATTGGAGGTAATAAATTCAATCCAATGGTAATATTTACTTGTGCACAAGATTGATTTGAAGCTTCATGCCAAATTTGGGATCTTGAAACCCTAATGATAAAAATTTATTGCAATTTTCATCTTCTCGGGTTTTCTAGGCATGTACCAAACCGAGCTAGGGAGAGGTATTTGAATGCCTTAACCATTGAATTTTAAGATAAAACTTTGAGGAATGGTATGTAATGAGGTGTATTAAAATATTATTGAGTAAAATTAAATTCCCACATTACAAATTAGGATAAATTCTTTGACAATCATCGGGACTCGGGTGAAAAACATAATCTTGGGCCTAATTTTGGGGATAAATCTACAAAGGACTTAAATGCTATACTAAGTTTTGGTATATGATATTTCTAGGGGATTTTAAGGGGTATAATAGGTGATAAAAATATTCCATGTTAGATATAAATATTCCATAAGTTTAGTTGTCGGTAAAAAATAAGATCTTGATAGGCCTAGTAAGGCTTGAGAAAGCAAATTTACTAAAATTGAAGAACTAGGAGTTATAGAAGGAGTTAGACCTCCAAACTTGAAGATCATGTTAAAAGTATTAAAATGAAATATAGGAAGAATTGAAAGGTATAGGGATACCTCAAGAAATTATTATCTTATGACTGTTCAAGAATGTTGCTTGAGATCATGATAAGGTAAAATTAGCATGTTTGGGCAAAAAGAGATGGATTGATGGAATTTTAACATATTGGGTGAATGGAACATGTGAGAATAATCATTTAAAGTAGGTGCAGAGCAGGGTAAGTATTATGAAAACACAATTTTGATAATTCTCTAGAATTGAAGACTATGTTAAAAGGACTAGTGGAGCAAATACAAGGTATGTGAATGGTATACCTGATTTCAAGTCATTGAATCAAGTAGAATTCATTAAGTTGGCATGGTAAGATAATTTTTAAGTAGAGTAGGTGTTTATTGATTACTTTATGCATGGTTCTATTCTTTAAAGGTGATATTGAAGGATTTAAGGCAACTTGACAACTAGAAACCAGTCCTAGTACACGCTATTGCAAGTTTTACCTAAAATTATTAAGGAAGGGAGTTGATTGAATGGTCCTCCACACCATTTTTGGTATTAGAGCTCAACACAAATAAGTTTGAATGAATAATTTAGGCATGGTATATAAAGGATTGAATTTTTAATTAATTTATTGATTCTGAAGGAGATCATCTACATGACATGAATTGAAGAATTCAAGGAGAAGGAGCTATACCATATTTCTTCAAGAGCTACTGGTAAGACTAAATTTTGAATACCTTCAAAAAAGATATAAAATTGAAAATTTGGGGTTTGATTTACTAGAAGATAAAATTTATTGCAATAATTGTCCTTTCGGGCTTGTGGATTACACAGTTAGGGTTCCTTAAGAAATCGAATGATAAAAAACCTTACACTTCAAGTTTTTCTCTAAAAATTGGAAGAAATGATTATAGGGGTGTATTGAAGGTAATGGAAAAATAAGTAAGAACTTTCATTGGTGCAAGCTCAAGATATTCTTACCAGTTTGCAAAGGGTCTGTATGCACAGTTAGAAAAAGCTCATTATGAGGATGGATCATTAAAAGAAGTGCCTCTTAAACCTAGAGACAAGGTCTGAAAGTTTAGAGGAAGTTTAAGTGACATAAGGGGTGTGAATAAAAACCTTTAATTTATTTTGAAACCTCCTACACCAGGATCTATAACTAGCAGAGTATTATACAAGATCTAACTAAGGGTTTATAAGGCAAATATAAAATAGGAGCCACAAGGAGTTGTGAAAATAGTTGACTCTTAAAAATTTATAAACAAGATGGGAGAATGTAAATACAACTTTTGAAGGTTTTAATACTTTAAGGGCGAGAGACAGATCCTCCCGGGCGTAGTGTAGAATAAATTGGTCTTGAGAAGCCTCATAAGACAAGATCCAAAGGTTAGTAAGGGAAAAGACTGCCTATATATCCTTTTGAAATCAAGCTAATGGTTGATTACACACTTTTGAAGTGTGTAAGAATAGGGAAAGGTAATAAGGACAAGAAAAGGTTCGAAGTCAAAAGTTGTACTCCTAAACAAGGAGTTGAGGAACTAGGAAAAATATCAAATTGGTGTGAGTAGGGATAAAGTTAAGAATATGAAAAGCCAAGAAGAACTTTGTGAAATGGATAGGAATATGGGTATGTGGTACCTAAATGGCTTAATACAAAGAATGAGAGAAAGCACAAAAACCAGATCATGAGAACTAAATAAGAAAGGTTGAAAGAGAATGAGGAAGAAGGTAATGAAGAGATAAAGAAGAATTGCTAGTTTTGATTAGTCAAAGAAAGAAAGAAAAGGATGAAAGAGAGAAGAAAAAAGAAGAGAAATGGAGAGGCAAATAAAGTTGTGGGAAGAGGAAGAAATCAAGAGAGTTAAGGAAAAGAATGGAGCAGTTAGAATAATTAGAGAGGAAAGTAAGAGAGATACAAAAGAAAGAAATGAAGATAGAGAAGAAAGTAGTGTTGAAGAAGGTGGTAAAGTGGCCTCTTAGGTCACTTATAAAGAGAGAGAAGATATTACAGCTGAGACAAAAGCTAAAAGAAGAAGAGAAAAGGATAAGAGGAATGAGAAGGGAAGAAGTCAAGAAAGTAATCCTAGAAGAGGATAAAAAAAATGAAGAGGAAGAAGTCATAGAGATATTTTTGGCATCTCTTGAAAAGAATGAAGAAGAAGAAAGCTTGAGTCAAGAAGAAGAAGAGGAGCTCATCCATGGAGCTTCTAGAGAGGCTATATGGCCTAAATATTTTCATTCTAATATTGCATTTTATTGTGTGAATGCAGGTGAAGAAAGTAAAGACAAAAATTTCTTGAAAGAAGACCTAGAAGTCCTAAAGAAGCATGAAGAACCAAAAATTGAAGAAGAGGATGAATATACAGCTGAAGAAGAGTTATTGTGGCAAGAAATTATGCAAGGACCTGAGGAACAAAGTTTCTTTGAAGATGAAGAAGATTATAAACAAGTAGAGGTTGAGTTTATGAAACTTTTCCAAGAAGAAGGTGAAGGTCAAGAGGAAAAATTCAGCAGCTTTATAGAAATTACAACAGTTTGAGGCCTATGTGAAGGGTCAAGAAGCAAAAAAATGTGCTAAAAAAAGAATACAAGGAAGGTTGATGAAAAATGAGAAAGATAGAGAGGAAGAGAGTTGTGAAAAAGAAGGAGGAATAAGTTTGAATTGCAGGTATGAAAGGGATAAAAAGAAGATAGAAAAGGAAGAGTGGGCATGGAAATTAGCCCTTGAAGACCTCATAGAAGATGAGGAAGGTAAATAATATGTGAGAGAACAAGTTAATGAAGTAACAAGTCAGATTCCAGAAAAGAAAACATGTGAAGAAGAGGTACAAGGAGGAAGAATGGAAGAGGAAAAGTTTCCTAAACTAGAGGCATTTCAAGAAAAACAATTTTTTTCTAATTTTCAATGTTATTCATTGAATGAAAACAATATTTTAGGTTTTAGAGGTCAAAAATACAAGCTTTCAGGGTTGAAAATGATAAGGTGAAGGAAATTTGGTATCCACAAGTGAAGATAAGAAAGCACAATGAATGTTTTAAGGAAGAATATGAAGAAAATCACCAATTTTTTTGTGATGGAGCAGCCAAGAAGCAATCCAAGAGGGAAAATTACAGAGGAAAGAAGAAAAATAAATTATTTTTCTAACATGTTTGTTAAATGTGCAGGTATAGAAGATAAGAAAGTTGTTCTTTATTTTGATTTGAACCAAGAAAGCAAGAAAAAGAAGAAACAAGCCAAGAAGAAAAATGAACAAGAACAAGAAAAGAGAATGAAGAAATTGAAGAGAAAAGAGAAGACTCAGCCAAAGAATAAAAAGAGGAAGATATACAAGAAAGTGAAGAGCAATTGGAAGAAGAAAAAAAGAAAAAGTTATGAAGCATTTCTCTTTAGGTTGGGAGTATGATGCAGGAGCATCTTCTCACCAACAATCAATTTTGAGTTTTTGACCAAATTATGTAATTTTGGGTTGGATAAGCTAAAGTAAGGATTAAGGGATGTCAATAGGGTCCTAGTAGGTCCATTAAAATTCCTAAGTTGGTCTAGGCATGCAAGAAATTTGAATTAGGAGGTTTCCCTCCAAAATGTAATTTGAATTCTCAAAAGGGAATTATGATGGTTTTTGGCTTGTATAGGGAGTCTAAGCTATTTGAAAATCATGGTATAGGTGTGTTTAGGTCCTCTATGTCATAAGAATTCTAACTTGTGTCATGAAAGTAGACCTATGGTTTGAAATCCCTAGTTAGTGTTTATGTTCAAGGTGTGTAAAAGCAAATTAGGTGTTAAAAAGGAAAATAAAGCCTCTAAAAGGGATGGTAACTATCTTAGAATTATATAAAAGCCTCAAATGTAACTGAATGAGGGGCCTCTTAGAGACATTGAGAAGATAAACTCAAATGGAGGTGGAAAGAAGAAGAGATCAAGAAGGAAAATTTCAGATTGGTAAGCATTTTCAGTGTATTGTATATGATTTTTGTTATTTCATGGTTGTAACAGTAATCTAGAGCATTATTTTTTCTATTCCTCCTTGAGATATAAGCCAAGAAAGGTTTATACAAAGTGAGTTCGGAATTGGTGTACGCCTACTCAAGAAAACCCCGGTTTTTGCATATGTTCTTATGTTCGAAAAGTGCATGTCTCTAAGTTGAGTAGATAAGTTCAGATATATCATAATATCTTTCCATTTGAGGTCTTTTGAATACACTCTGATATCAGTGAGAAGTTTCTTGATGTCACCTTTTGAGTAGGGTTTATGACAAGATTCTTTTAAAAATGAAATCGATACAAACCCGAGTCGTAAAGAGAGGAAATATAATGAATGATGAGGATCTTCAAGTGCCTTACTACATTTTTCTAGGTATTCCCTGTTCCAAAGGTCTCATGTGTGTGGAAGAATATTGAATTTGATATTTCAGTAAGAGACATTGGATGATCGGAGTTATTTATAGCTTGAAAGTCAAAATTCTTGAATACCCTACCTTTATGGCTTTCACAATCTTTGCATATTGTGATGTTGGAGGTTTATGACCCCAACCATTGATAATGATGAACAATAAATGTTTAATATATGGAAACTATATAGACTACATGTGGAAGGAAGAGTCTCAAATCTTAAATTTCAAAACTCTTTTATTAAAACCTTCAAGACTGACTTATACACAAGTTTTACTAGTCAAAGAGAAGGAAAATGTGTCATTAAAGGAATTGGAGGTAAGAAATTCAATCCACTGGTAATATTTCCTTATGCACAAGATTGAGGTGAAGCTTCATACCTAATTTGGGATCTTGAAACCCTAATGATAAAAATTTATTGCAATTTTCATCTTCTCGGGTTTTCTAGGCATATGTACTGATCAAACCGAGCTAGGGAAAGGTGTTTGAATGCCTTAACCATTGAATTTTAAGATAAAATTTTGAGGAAAGGTATGTAATGAGGTGTATTAAAATATTATTCAGTAAAATTAAATTCTGACCTTACAAATTAGGATAAATTCTTTGTGATCGGGACTCAGGTGAAAAACACAGTCTTGGGCCTAATTTTGGGGGTCAATCTACAAAGGACTTGAAAGCTATACTAAGTTTTGGTATATCATATTTCTAGGGGATGTTAAGGGTTATAATAGGTGATAAAAACTCTTCCATAGTAGATAGAAATATTCCATAAGTTTAGTTGTCAAGAAAAGAATATCTTGAAAGGCCTAGTAAGGCTTGAGAAAGCAAATTTACTAAAATTGAAGAACTAGGTGTTATAGAAGGAGTTAGACCTACGAACTTGAAGAGAATGTTCAAAGCATTTAGGAAGCATTGAAAGGTATAGATATACCTAAATAACTCACTATCTTATGACTGATCAAGAATATTGCTTGAGATCGTGATAAGGTAAAATTGGCATGTTTTGGTAAAAGAGATGGATTGATGGAATTTTAACCTATTGGGTGAATGAAACATGTGAGAATAAGCATTTAAATTAGGTACGAGCAGGGGAAGTATTATGAATACATAATGTTGATAATTCTCTAGAATTGAAGACTATGCTAAAAGGACTAGTGGAGCAAATACAAGGTATGTGAATGGTATACCTACTTTCAAGTCATTGAATCAAGTAGAATGATTGAGTTGGCATGGTAAGAGAATTTTGAATTAGAGTAGGTGTTTATTGATTACTTTATGCATGGTTCTATTCTTTAAAGGTGATATTGAAGGATTCAAGGCAACTTGACAACTAGAAACCAGTCCTAGTGCAAGCTATTGCAAGTTTTGCCTAAAATGATTAAGGGAGTTGATTGAAGGGTCCTCTATACCATGATGGAAATTTTCATATTGACAAAGTGATCGAAGGAAGAAATGAATTGATTGGGGATATATAATCGGTGATAATTTTCATCTCCAACTACTCCAAGTGCCCATGTTCCACATGATTTCTTTTTGATCTATTTGATCGCTAGCTCAAGATAATTCAAGGGATTGGCTCTCACACATTTAATTATTGCCAAGGTGCCCGAATTCGAGAAACTCCCATAGTTGGTAATGGATGAAATTCATAGAACTTCACCCGCATGAATGATGTATTCACAATGTATGTGGTATGAACCTTGGAGGGTTATTTAGAAGCAAGGATGTCGCCACAAGTGACATGCTTAATAAAAATATGGCTCTTATTTCATACAATTCTTGAATTTCTCCTACTTGTGAGTTTTTGGCTTCGACCAAGCTCTGCTAAGGTTTCCCAAGTACCTTAGTGACCAAATTTTACTATTTGAGCTTTGCAAGTAGTTCATACAGTAAATAACAGACTCAGGAGCAGGAAAAAGAAAGTTGATTTCATTTCCCATCTCTCTCGAGGTGTTCACATGTAAGAATGTGAATAATTCATTTCATCTGGAGGTTTCCTTCACACATTTGAATCAACATTTCTACACTGTCAGGCCCAATTTTGACATTCAAGATGATCTTGACTCTTTTCATGTTCCAGATTTGTGCCATGATTTGAAAATCAAAGACTATTGGGCTAACTGCGTTGGTGAATTTGAAGTACAGAAAAAGCTCATATGAGGATGAAAGTTGATGAGATGAAGAAATTATGGTTCTCTTGGTATGAAAATATTTTGCAAGATGATGGGATAGAAATGTATGACCCCGAGTATGCGGCGATCAAGGTTTCCCCATTACCTCAAGTCAATTGGTACATTTGTGAGTCAGGGGATATAAAGGAATGTACTTGATAAAGTGGTCGGTAGAACAAGGGATTAGTTCTAGAGAAAGAGAGACATGATCATCCAATCACAAGGTACCCCCACAAGTCAGAAACAAGCTTCTCGGTAGTCATCATCGAAAGTTGTGGAAGTTACTTCAAGTTCGAGACACTCTGGAGCAAGTTCAAAAAAAAATATGCAGAATTGAGACTTCTTCTCATGAAAATTCACCAAAGAGATCCAGGACAAAAGAAGGTTCAGTTGCAACAATGAAAGGGGAAGACCTGGTTGCAGAAATGCAAGAAGAAGATCCAATGGTAGAAACACAAGTGGAGGGAGAGCATGCAGTTCAAGACCCATTCTTTGAACCACTACAGAGGTCTCACCGCTTTCCATACTACTACCTCTCCCATCCAAGATGTGCCTCCTCTTAGAGCGAGGTAACGGTTGATGCACTTGTCATAGATCTTGAGTCCAATGAAATGTTACCATGGATGTAGGAGACAATTGTACCTAATACATGAACCGTTCATCAGTCCACAACCCCGATTTGTCAACGATTGTCTCATTGGCCAAGTGAAGGAAAAAAAAATCGCGCACATAGCCTCATGGTTCTACAATGGAGAAATAGGTAATCAATATATTGAAGTAGCCCGACTGAATGTGATCAAGCCAATGGATGAAATGACACCGGTTGATTATGAAATGAGCACAATCTAGTCAGGGCCGACTACTTAGAAAGGGGTTTTACATATGTATTAATAGTCCTCTACTCACTTGGTGACAAGGAAAAAATAATATAAGAAGAAGATTGATGAGCTAAAAGAACATGTACAAAAAATTTCATATTATATACAACACCGGTGGATCAAAATTCCACAACCATTCCCATCAAAGAAGTTACACCCATCAGTAACTTCAATCTAGAATCTATCAAGATGACGCATGAGCTTACGATGCAAAGATGAGATAATAATGGATGGATCAACATAATTTTTGAAAAGGAAATTCAATGCTCTAAGAGGTAGTCAAAATCTTTGCCTACATGTGTACAACTACAAACAGGATGCGGGCGCTTAGAGAATATTTGGAGAAAGAAAGGGATTATTGGGAACTTCATGGTCCAGTGGTGAATGAGATGAGAAACAATCACCCCGGAGTTGATTAACAAGAAGGTTTCGTACTCCTTCCGAAGGCTTGTCGTGCATATGGGAAAGGGCCTTGACAATCATATTTGAAGCAATCAATTGAGCCATTCTTTGAGTTGGATGAAAAATAAGAACAAGCATACAAGTTGCAAGATAGTATCAATCACAAAATTCAAAAACTTGGAGTGCCTACAATGGGAGAAGACACAACTACCAATGATTTGATTAGGCCATTTGAGGAATATGTTAAGAAAGAGGCGGAAATCCATTATCCTTCAATAAGGATACCACAAGTTCCTCTTAGATATTCATTCTTTCATTGCACTTATCTTAAAGAAATATCCATCATGGTTTGGAAAATGCAAATATATCAACGATGTGTCTGATGGGTGGACAAAGACTCTAAGTTGTGTTCGCATTCTTCATGTCGATAGAGTGGAACTTGTAGTGGCTCGTTTCGAAAATAATTTAGAGAACTAGAGATCTTCTCAAAGAACATGAAATGGAAACCGGTCAGGAGTGAGATCAAGTCCATTGGAGTGGCTCATTCTTCTACATAATTCTTCCTCTTTCTTCTTCTTCCTTCTCTCTCTCTCTCTCTCTCTCTCTCTCTCTCTCTCTCTCTTCCCTCCCAACGTTCTCTTTCTTCAATGTTCTAATTTTACGTTGGGGTTTGCAATTTTTATATGTATTTAAGTGACTTTAGAAACATGATGTAATATTTGATAGGAATATGAACAACCTAAATTCAAAAATATGGCATATGAAAAGTCACCGGGAAGATGAAGAGTTTCTTCTCTTCTATAAATTGTAATGAACTCCTCATTTGAGGGTCTTCTTAGCTATTTTTGTGAATTCATGAGAGAGAGATCCTTGTGAAAAATCAAAGAGATAACAAAATTATTCCATTCTCCCACTCTCAAATTTCTTCCATTTCTATGTTATGTACAACTTTTTTTTAAGCATCAATACAAGAAGGAGTTTTTAGCCCTCTTTTGATTGAGGAATTTATTGATACTTTGTGCTCATAAATTATAATTGGTCTTGTTGCTATTTGCATAGTTGTTTCTTCTTAATTTTAGTGCATGTGATGAAATTTCTAACTGATGTATGCAAGAATCTGATTTTCTACTTGTAACATTAGTCCTCTTATCTAACATTCTCACTACCTTTCCTCTCTCCTAGAAAATTCCTCTCTTATAGGTATCTACAAGATTTTTCCACAGGGTTAGTGGAGTGCCCTTGTTGGATCCTTGACTGTAAGGCTAACCTAGATAAAACTCACCTAACTCGCATATGTATATATGGAATTTGAACTATTTGAGTAGAGGGACTTAGATTCCTAGAGCGTTGGCAAAAAACCCAAAAAAATTTCCCCCAACAAATTTTCTCACCAACACATCTTATAGTTCATCTTACACATTATCATACCACTTCTTTGCTTACTCTTGGCTAGTCTTGGTTAGATTATATTGAGGTACCCTAGATCCTAATTACATTGATATCATATTTCCCATGCCATTTGGCACTTTGCACATTTGTAGCAGTTCCTTTCTTTGATATGCACCTAAATTCACTATTTGGTATGCTCAAGGATGTCCTTTACCTTCTTTTACATATGAATAATACATTGTGGTCATGTATATCTTATGAAATCATGGTTATTTGGATGAACTACCACATACCACTACTTATCAGGTTTCCCACAATGTTCCATATAATTTTGAAAATATTGTTGATGACCTTTTAGACGATCTTCTTGCTCATTTATCTCCTTGCAGTAGCACCAATATGTCCCCGCTTCAAATATGCCATATATCCACCCATTTAGTTTTTGACTTCCACCTTTGCGCAGTCATCCATATAATACACACCTATTGGATTCCATACATGCGTTGCAAACCCAGGTGTCGATCCTTAGAAGCCATAATTACATCTCTCATTGTTAAATTTGAGCAACTTAAAGTTGTTTCTCGACCTCATTATGACACTCATGAACAACCTAATTTGCCATCTATATCCACTTTGCACACCCTATCATTAATCCTCAAAGTACATCATCACCTCCACCTCCCATTTTTCACTCTAATGCTACGGCGCAGAGGTTTTCATTCACTTCTTAATCACCAAATGATTACTCTATCGCTACTCATCACTATCCTCCTTCGACTAGTATGATACCTCGATCATCCATATTGCCACTATCATCAAATGCACAAACATCATACCAATGTTTGTCATGATTTTTCATGTATAATTAAAAATCTCAAACAACTAGGAATTCTCTCCTTTGATGTGCAATTGTCTCTTAGTCACCATCCAACCCATCAATCTCGTTCATCGCATAAATTTCAAGTTCGTGCTACTCAAGTATCTTATTAACGACAACCTTTCACACATATTTCCTGTCTCCCCGTCCAACTCAATGCTACCACATATTCCTACATCTGGATCTTCCTCATTCATTCATTCTTCTCATGCATATAGATTTTATTCACCGGTACCACATTTATCTACTATATTACCACTATTATATCGTGGCCCTCTGCTTACACCCTCCTAAGCCTCGGTCGAGAGACCTACGTCCTTCACTCTCATTGATTAGTTCATTCATACTCACTTAGGGGGCATGGAATCTCACCGCCCCATCCTAACATCCACACATCATCATCCGTAGCCCTTCTTTCCTATAAGCATATCCTATCATATATCATAGCACCATCATTACCCGATGACGCACTCTTGTGCTTCGATTCACACTTGACTGTTGAGGGATTACCATTACACTAAACCCCACACACCACACCTTAGGCATTACACATTGCATTTCCTCACACATTGTGCATAATACACTCTTCCTTATACAATTATTTTAAATTATACTAGTCCTCCTCTACGCATTACATTCATTACATTATCTACACACTTAGTCACATTATACACTGCACATTTTCATACATTTCCTATATACTATACTAGTCGTCATTACTTATGCGTCTAGTTTTACATTCATCCCTACATTCTACATTATACTAGTCCTTACCCTACACACCACATACATTATTAGGCTATCCATGCATAACCTATACATAGTCATACTACGCATTTCCACATACATTCTACATACTACGCTAGGTTACATTATATATGGGTCTAGCTTTACATTTTATAGCTACATATTCTATTTTCTATCTATGCCTACCACCACACTTTACACATTACACATCCTACACACACTACACATCCTCTGTTGCATTTCCCACACTGCGTAGTTACATACCCTATTCATCACTTGGTCGGATTATACTATGTTTCATTCTACGCGTTACACTCATCACCCTATGACGCACTTTAGTTCCTCGGTCCATACTTGACTACGAGGGTTTACCAATCAAATGGTCCTTACACACTCACCATGCGACATTTCCTCATGCAAAATTTCTAGCATTAGTGACATACACCTTAGGTTAAATTGTCACATATACTATCATCTTGTAGTTGTATACACCTTAGGTTACATCACCACTCCCTCCTTTCATCTTCTAATGACATACGCTTTAGAATAAATCATCACCCATCTCCATCCATTCATTCTATAGTGATATACAATTAGGGATAAATCATCACTCATCCATTCAACAAGTTGTGATATACACTTCAGCTATAGAGTTGACACACATCTCCCCACATGTCACATCTCATCGCCATTACATATACACACTCATCACAACGTGCTAGACACAACCAACACTACTCGACCATTTCCTAATAATGCACTATCGTTTACGGTTCATTCTTGACTCTAAGGGGGAAAACAAATTGAGCCTCATTTCATACACCTCCATCCATTTAGGGGCATGTTGCTCCTATCATTCCATCTTGCATTCCATTCCATCCATCCACCGCATCTTTGCATTGTCTTGGGGGAATTTACTCTTGTTTACTAGTGTTTTGCATGATCACTTTACTACACATGTTAGATTGATTTCTTCTATTTCATTATCTCTATTATACACACATGAGAATTTACAAATTTTTAGTGTGATCACGGATATAAGAATTTTACGCATGGCATGGATGCTCACCTTCTACCCTTCCTACACTAGTCGTTGGGGGCATCCACATTCATCGTATCTAGGTGTTATTGTTTCATTTTGTACTTAGCATCTTATATTACTTTCTCATACACGCTTTGACATATTGGTTATCACTCTAACATGCTAATGGGTGTTCCATGTGTAACACTTATTTTGCAAGATTATACGTCTCCATGACTCCTTGTTTGTTTGTTTCTACTTGTATGCCATTGTTTTCCATTGTATGCAGGATTTGCCCTTTGCTTGTGTGCACACTTGTTTATTGTTTATGGCCATGATGGTCTTGCGTGTCTTGCAACATTGTGAGTGATGTCTCATTTTTACAACCTGATTTTTGTGTTCTACTTGTTTTCTTATGTGTTCACACTAATTTTCTTGGTAGTTCCTACATTATCTCGCGTACTTTACACCTATCTTATTATATGCATGTGTTTTTCGGACTAACACTTGTTTTAGATAGGCATCCCCTTTATGCACACCTTGGTTTCTACCAAGCGCTTTCCCTTTCCCCTGCAGGAAGAGTTCTACATGTCGAGTGCGGTAGGTTTTGGGGCTGCATTATTTTTCAGCAATGTCGCATGCACCCCCTAAAGAGGGGGCATCATTGGTTTTACAATAGTTCAATATAGTGCACTTTCTCCCTTGTCATTTTGGGTTTACATACAACGAGTGAGTTCAGACTAGTCTACGAACTCCATACACAATGACCTCTACAAGACATGGTGTCCTTTGACATTTTCTGTAGAGCAGTTACATTCTTGGAGGTTACCGTGGGTGTACCTCTCTACACTACTTCGTCCAATGGCGTTAGATTGCCCAAAAACTAGGACATTATAGAGATCTCTTCACACATTTCAGTAGAAGTGGTTAAAGGTTAGAGGACAGAGCATTTCCTCCCTATACTTCTTCAGCTAGGGTGGCATGAGATCACCCAAAAAAATCATGACAATACATGATATCCTTCTACACCCTTTTTCTCGACATGGATTAGGTGCACATGTTCCATTTACACTTTTATTTTCATGTATTTTACATTTGTGTACTTTACACATTTCTATACACATGCATATTTTACATATTTTTTTACATACACACACACACACACACACACACACACACATATATTTGACTACTTGATTGTTTTCTCCTTGTAGGTCTAGCCGTATGAGAAACAAACAATAAAATTAGGGGCATCAACAACAACGAAAAAATGAAAACGGTAAGGACAATGACAACACACCACAACAACACTTGCCTTTACTAACCATGAAGGTAAACTGCACACAACATCAACTACAAACACATTCCTCCCTAGGTTCACTCTCATCATTTTTAATCCACATTTTTCATCCTTAGAATCCATGCTCCTCCACATTTTTCTTTTTTTTTCATTCCACACTTAAGTCTAGTCCATTGGCAAATCTTCTACTACACTCTACATGGATATTAGGCACAAATCTCTATCTACTTTATGTTACTGAGTGTTTGGCTCTCCAACATAAAGTGGGGAAAATATAGTCACATAATCATGCACTTTAGGCATTATTTATCCCCGTCTTATAATACTATTTAGAGGGTTCTCAAGTGAAGAAAGTAATAATTAATCCCACCTTTTGGCCATCATATTCTTACCTTTTATTTCATCATTCCCGTGTATTTTCCTATACATGCCCACTTGTTTCATAACTTTCTGTCATTTTAGCCTAAAACGGGCACCCATGGGTGCCTGATCCCCACAGGGGTGCCCCGATCCATGTTCTACTTTCTCACCTCTTTTTGGGCCTCTTCTAGCTATTTTTCATCCTTATATTTTTCTTAGTCGGCCATGTCGGGGTTAATTACAAAATTGGAGCAAGATAACCCTATAAATACAAATTTATGAGACCATAATGAGGGTCCTAGTGTCACATAATACTATCATTCCATCTAGAGTTGCATCCATTACATCAATTGCATCCACATAGTGTCATGCATCAAGGCTAGGAGATCTACATCAACACACACAACATAGGGGAGGGATTCTATTTTATTCCATACACACATACTATTACATTTTTCTATAGTTATTATTGCTTGCTACTTCATAAAGTGTAACTAACACAAGAGCACCTAGGGCATGAAATGCACACACACACCCGAAATACATTTGGGTCATAAATGTAGTGCAATGCTCATATTAGTAAGCCCAATGTTGTGGCAGTTGAGGTCAATCTGACCTATTCATTTTGCATCTTTTTTTTTTAGGGTTTTGATACTTCTTTGTCTTTTAGAGGTCATTCCTTCATCTTGCATTATTTCATAAACCTGGTGGAGTTCAAGATATCTAGTGAAACAAACATGAAGTATTTGAGCATCTTGTGACATTTTTGAGATCAGGTCCCGAGATTTTACACAAACCAGGGGCACCCCGAGGTGCTCCAATACCTTCCTAGGCATTTCAATTTGCTTATATCTTCCAGATCTGACCTCTGCAAGACCCCCGATTGATTGTTTCTATTTCTAGATTATATAGTCGAGATCAGTCGATAACTTTGTGATAATCTCCAACAATCAACTAAGTCCTTTCCATTTACATCTTTACATAGTTAGGGTTTTATTTCATTTGATATAATTTATATTGTTTTAGCATAGTTTACAACATTTTAGTCCTCCTATATTAGATTAACTATTATTATACTTTCTTATAGTTATTTTAGTTATAGTTAATCAAATACATGTGCTTCACCTAGTTGTCTCAACTTCATACAAAATCCATTATGAGATGAAAAGGGCCAACAAAAAATGATGATAATTCAATCGGGTCCAAGTCCGAAACCCAACGAATCTACTTACTTCTTGTATATTTTGCAAACACACTTTTTAATTTTAAGCTCGAGTAATTCCAAAATAATAATCAACACAAGACCCAATATTTCGTAACTGAGACCTTCCAGGGAATGGACATGAAAAAAGGAATATTTTTCTGTGCTCATTCTCATCATTATAGTTGTGATCTCCGATATGTTCTTCCTCAATAATTTTTGGCAAAAATCTATTACAAAGGCCAAAGAAAATGCTTTCATTTTCTCTCAAGGTCCCTTTCGATTCGACCTGAGATCATACCAAACTGAGTGGTGGAGTCCTCACAAAGGTGGGTAATATGGATTTCTTCTTTCACTCATTTTATGTGATCTAATTTATTGTAATAAACTCACTTGCATTACTCACATGAGTGCAATTGGTTATATGAATGACAAGTAGAAAATATATGTCGAGTTGAGGTAAAAAATTCAAGGTTTTTTATTATAAGACATTAATTTTTTTTAGATACATGACAAGGACATGAATGAAAATTTGAATGGACGATATAAGAAATAATCATTGTAATTAAGCCCCTTCAAGGAATGGAAATATGAACAAAAGGAAGATTTTTCATATGCTCATGCTCATCATTATAGTTGTGATTTCCACTATGTTAGTCCTCAATAAGTTATGGCACAAATCTATTACAGAGGCCGAAGACAATACTTTCATTTGTGCTCAAGGTCATGGCCTTTTGATTCAACCAGGGATCATACTAGACTGAATGGTGGAGTCCTCGCAAAGGTGGGTAATATGGTGTTCTTTGTTCACTCATTTTCTATGCTCTGCTTTATCGTAATAAACCCACTTACATTATTCACATGAGTGTAATTGATTATATGAAAGACAAGTAGAAAATACTTGGTTGAATTCAAAAGTCAAAGTTTTTATTGTAAGACATTAATTTGTTGAGATACTACCGACACTAAAATTTTCCTCCATAATTTCTATTTCATTAATGTATGTATTAGGAATAGGATGTTGTTAAGTATAAATATTAGTGGCATCCAATAGAAGATAATGATGTTTTCAGACAATGCCACCAATAATTTATAATACAATAACAATCAAAGTACAATAGGAATGTTGTGGTAAAAGTAAATATTTGTCATAAGTGGTCCGGGTAATGTTAAAAGGGTCAAAATTCAATAGGGTCTACATGATTTAGAATTAGAAATATTATATTTGTAATAATGACAAGGAGTGATGTCATAAATATTTTGTATATTAAATTTGTGTAATATCTATAAAGGTGGAACCCATGTGAGATGATAAGGTATATCTTATCTTAAAAGATAAGCCTACATGTAAAGGTAAGAGTTTAGGCATGGAATATGATTGGCCAAAAGATATTTCCTATCCTATCTTAGAGATAGGGTGGATAAGCTTGAATTTCTATAAATAGAGAGGCCACCCCCTCTCATTTATCATGGAATAAAGTTGTAATAATTATTTTATGAATAAAGGATTCATTGTGAAGGTGTGTTAAGGAAGCCATCAAGATGAGTAATTGTGAAGTTTCTCCCATAACTATTGTTGGAAAATAAGTGGAGTTGGTAACACTTGGAGTAATTCATGGGTGAGATTGTAAAAATTTCATGTTAATAATATATTTTACAGTTTTATTTCAGATTTTTCATCATTCTTTTATGTCATAGTCTGTGGTATTCTTGTGTTATGTCTGCTATTGTGTTTCCAGATTACTACCACCAAACCAAAAGTTGTGCATTACTGAAATAATCATAGCATGAGGAGTTCCCAGTGAAATATTATCGAGTGTCGGATTGGTGTTGATAATACCGATGAGGACATGAATGAAAATTCAGATCGAGTTACAAAAAACTATTCCAACCACGAACATATTTCAGAAATAATTTATCTGTTTACACCTCTAAATTCCCTTAAGTATCAAGTTTACCTCCCTGAAGCAACATTGTGCCCATAGCATAATCACTGACATTTGTCTCTACTTCAAAGGGTTGCTACAAATTAGGAAGAACATGTACTAGAGCATGACTAATATTATATTTCAATAAATCAAAGGATTTATCTCTTTCCTTACCCTATTCAAAACCCTTACTCTTTACGGCCATTGTGTGTAGAGGTGCTACAATCATGGAGAATCTCGGAATGAACTTCCACACGTACTATACTACTCCCACAAAAATCCTAGTCTTTTTTACTCTTGGTGTTGGCCAGTTGGTGATGGCTTCCACCTTATTTGGATCCACTCATAGATCTCCTCCTCTAACCACGTTCCCAAGATAGACAAGTGACTATTTGGAAAACTCACATTTCTTCATATTACATAGCAATTGTTTCTCCTTGGGAACTTGCAATACTTGCTGCAAATGAGTTAGATGTTCCTCCCATGTTGCACTAAAAATCAAGATATCACCCATATAAATAATGACATGAATCTATGAAATCCCACAATACATCATTCATCAATCTCATAAATGTAGTGGGTGCATTGCATAAACCAAATGGAAGTACTAACCACTCATACAAATCATGTATATCATCCTCCTTCATTCGACTTGGTGATAACTTGACTTGAGATCCAAATTTGTGAATAATTTGGTATGTTGAAGATGGTCCAAGAGATCATCTATGCGTGGGAGTGGATATCTATTCTTTATGGTGATCTTGTTCAAAGCATGGTAGTCGATGCACATTCTCCAAGAACCATCCTTCTTTGGCACCATCACAATAAGAAAACCGCATGGTGAGGTGATTAGACATATCACACCTGGTCTAGTAATTCTGGAGTTATTTCTTTACTTTAGTACTCTCTAGGAAGGATTGCTTATACAACCCGATGTTCGATAGAGGGGACTCTGGAAACAACTGAATCTCATGATCTACTTCCCGTTTTGGTGGTAACCCACTAGGATCCTGAACAACTTCTTGAAAAGACTGAATAATAATATCAAAATCCTTTTTCATTGGTTAGAAATATCTAAAACTTCTACCCCATCTTGTTTATCCTTTAACAAAAGTAAACAAAATTGATTATGATTTACTTGAATAAGTCATTTATCTTGGTTAGCACTCACCATAGTAACCCATGTCTTATGCTGGTGTGCCCAGATGTTTTAGTTGATCCCATCCTTGAACCATTTGTATCGAGTTCTCCATTTTAATGAATATAAAAATCCTTGATATACAAGTAAGGACTCCTAAAAACAACATCAAATGCATCAAGTGGAATAACATCAGCTTCCAATACATCAATATACTAGGAATTTATCCTAAACTTGACCTTACATATTTTTTTACTTGAATTTCAACACCCTTATTCACCCAACCCAAAGGATAAGGGTGTGGATGCTCGTAAGTCTCAATACCAAGCTTCTTTACAACTGCTTTAGAAATCAAGTTAGACTAAGAACCGGTGTCAGCCAAATCATTTATCTTAGTTCTCTTGATCTGGATTTTGATCTGGAATAGTCTACTCATCTCCTCTTCCTGGATGTTCATGTTGGTGGCCGTGCATCCAAGCCTCTCATCTACATCAGATTCATCTTATATCTCCACCTCCCCTTCTGTATTTACATATGTCATGGACTTCTTTGAGTCCTTGGTTCGGTTCTTCGGATGTATCTTCCAACATGTAGCATCATTATGACTTTGTTGATATCATAGTTCTTGCAAAAATTATTGGGATCTTTACAAGTATTTAAAGTAGTGGAAGCATGTTTACCTTTTCCTTTCCACTTACCTTTGTTATTTGTTTTCCCATGTTATTTATTCTACTAATTTTTTGAATGCTTTGTCCTTGGTTATGCTTCTCCTTACTTCTTTTTATCATCTATATAGAATGCCTACACACACGCTTCATTGAGATATTTGGGCTTCTTAGAGATGATTTTTCTTCAAAGGTAAGTGTGAATTCCTACCAAGTACCTAGTCATAATATCCTCATCCTCCAAGTCCATATTCAGCAACAAGGTCTACCTCCGAAACTCCGTAGTATAGTCTTGCACACTTTAACTACTACCTTGTCTAAAATACTACCATTTAATCATTTGGTCAATCTTGTGGATAATATGATAGAATTTAGCTCTAATTAATTCTTTAAATTCTTTCCAAGATTTCACAATAGGAAATTTCTTCTTTTCACAAGTTTCTAGATGGGTTTCCCACCAAACCATAGCGTGTCCCTCCATTTTGATATGTGCAAAGGTGATCCTATGTGCCTCAGTGACATTATGGATGCTAAAGTAGACTTCCAATTGTTTTAACTATTTATCAATAAATTATACATCTACTTATCCTTCAAATATTTTAATTTCAACTTTTGTTTTAACTTTAAAAGTAAGCTGTTGTATATATCTTTCCCCAGGTAGATATAGACAAGCAGAAGAATACGGAAATCAAAGAAGCTCAAATCCCTGACATTTATGCACCCTTGGCGCACAGAAATGGCGCATGACATGGAGTGTCGACAGAGAAAAGGATGCGCCCTTGGCGCAGAAAAATGTGCACATAGAAATGGATGTCGACAGGGTAAAGGATGTGCCCTTGGCGCAAAAAAATGGTGCATGACATTGAGTGTCGACAAGGTAAAGGATGCGCCCTTGGCGCATAGAAGTGGCGCATGACACGGAGTGTCGACAGGGTAAAGGATGCGCCCTTGGCGCACAGAAGTGGTGCATGACACGGAGTGTCGACAGGGTAAAGGATGTGCCCTTGGCACATGGAAGAGGATGTCGACACACACATGGATGCGCCAAGGCGCACCTTCAGGAGGCGCAACATTTTGAGCAACGACAGAAGCGAGACCACAGCGCAGATATTCGGATGGCCATAACTTTTGGTAGGAGCTCGATTCATGCAAGGTTGGACTTTCATGGAAAGCTTGGACTTTTTGGACTTTTGGAAAGCTTACATGAGGTCTTTTCATGGACTTTTTGGATATCTTTAATTGGGTGAGAAAAAATTCTTAAAAATGCAAAATATAGTTCGCCACTTTTGGGTTTCTGGGGTTCTCACCTACCATCATTATGAGATGAGTTAAGTGCATTCTAGAGGTGGTTGGGGCAGATTTCGAATTTCTCTCTTCTCCCTCTCTTTTTCCTCCTATTAATTGTAAGGAGGGCCTTCTTTCTAAATGTTGGACATTTTCTGTTTTGCCCCTCCCTTCTTCTCTTTGGCAGGTGAACTTGTGGAGTAAAACCTCCCATTTGAAACTGTAATGCAACCTTGCCTCTTGGAATTTTGCAGTGTGTTGTATCAATCTTTGGAGAAAATTAATGCATGTCTAGTGGATGATTCTCAACCCTCTCTGTATTCATTTGCATCCCCCTGATCTTTCACTGTGAATCTGGCTATTTGTGCATGATCTTGCATTACATTTTAATGGTCTGTGTTTATTGGCAAGACAGGTGTTCTTCATTCCTCGGTGCATCACCTTTGTAGTTTAGGTTTTATTTTATGACATTTTCTTACCCTGTCTCCTTGGCAAGTTAGATTAGGTTTTTTGTAAACCCTCTGCATTTTCTACGTGTGCATCTAAACGATGGAATAGAAACCGGCCTTCATCCGGAGAGCTTTTCCGTTTTTGCAATGTCCCACACTTGGGAAAAGCTCCATGTTATGCAATCGCACTGAGAGTCTCAACCCATCGAGTTGCAGACATTCATGGGTGCTGCGATTTGACACCAAAAGTAACATGATTAGATTTTATGTTCTCTCTTGCATTTGAAGTCTCTTCTTCCCGCTCTTCCCCATATTATTCGTCATTGTGGCTCCTCCCTATGCCAAACATTTCGGCTATGCATCGAACCACTAAGTCCATGAATTCTTGCTTAACATAAGTCATCTTACTCGTAAATCTGCAATTTCTTCTTGTCTTATAAACATCCTATCTGTCATGGTCTCCAACATCTCGATTCTACGGACTAAGTTATATTCCTCCATTTGTCCCCTGAATTCTCTGTTTTCACTTCCTTGAAGAAATATATGGATCGCAAGGTAAAGCCTCTTTGCCTTTAGATCTCATCACTATCATACAAATCCAAGAATGAATACCACAATCCTGGATACTTGTTAGATCTAATACCAAAATGATCTATAAACTATCTACTTTAGAAATCATCCACAAAATCACAATTATACTCTTGTTCTAATTGCAAATAGAAAATGACAGTTGAGCTAGTGATTGAATTTTTTATGCCTTAGAACTATAATTTTCAAAGAGAAATGAATCAAAACACACATACGCCAAGGATTTTTATCTTGGAAACCTCAATAGGAGGAAAACTAGTTGAGAAGGGTAACCAACTCTTCCTTCCTTTTTTACTTTATTGGATAATTCAAATTATGAGAGATATAAACTTTACAATAAGTGAGAAAGGAAATTGACAATGTCTCACACTTCCTCCCAACTAATTAACTGTTATGTTCTCAAAATATTTCTTCTACAAACTCAAATTCCAACACTTAGAACTCTTTCACTTACTCCCATAAATTTTTTTACTTTTGATGATCAAAACTCTCCTTCCTACATGTATTTATAGTCTTTCCCATGTCCTCACATGCACTTGAGGATGGGAAAGGTCATGAAGGAAGAGACACGAACAACCTTTCCAATTCTGGGACTGTTTGTTTCAAATTTTATTTTCTATCTAAAAGTGACATGACCACCACCTAGTGTAGACCAGCGGTCACAGGACCGCCCCTGGGCTAGGCGACAATTACAGGATCACCACCTAGGTTCTGTTGACACTAAAATTTTCCTCCATAATTTCTATTTCATTAATGTATGTATTATGAATAGGATGTTGTTAAGTATAATTAGTAGTAGCGTCTGATAGAAGATAATGGCGCCGTCAGTACGGTGTCGCCAATAATGTGGAGTACGGTAACAGTCAAAGTACAATAGGAATGTTGTAAAAAGTAAATATTTGTCGTAAGTGGTCCGGTAATGTTAAAATGTCAAAGTTTGGGTAATTAGAGAAGTAGGGTCTACATGATTAGGAATTAGAAATATTATATTGGTAATAAGGACAAGGAGTGAGGTCATAAATATTTTGTGTATTTTATTTGTAAAAAGTCTAAAAATGTGGAACCCATGTAAAATGATAAGGTTTATCTTATCTTAACAGATAAGCTTACATGTACAGATAAGAGTTAAGGTATGGAATATGATTCGTCGGAGTGGATTTCTTATCCTATCTTAGAGATAGGATGGATAATCCTGGAATTTCTATAAATAGAGAGGCCACCCTCCTCATTTAGCATAGAAAGAAGTAGTGAGAAATATTGTAGGAAGTGTGCAAAGGAAGCCATCAGTTAAAGGTGTGTTGAAGAAGCCATCGAGAGGTGTAATTGTAAACTTTCTCCCATAGTCTTGTTGAAGTACCTCATGGATTA
Organism: Taxus wallichiana var. yunnanensis; assembly: GCA_018340775.1. NCBI lineage: Eukaryota > Viridiplantae > Streptophyta > Pinopsida > Cupressales > Taxaceae > Taxus > Taxus wallichiana. The sequence continues at coordinate 954,832,960 of CM031235.1, forward strand.
TGTCCACCAAACTAAAGGTTGTGCATTAGTAAATAATCATAGCACAAGGGGTTCCCGGTGAAGAATTATCATAGTGCCGGATTGGTGATGACAGTTCAAAGGTGGTTCTGTAACCACTGATCTACACAGAGTGGTGCTTATGTTATAATGAATACATAACATCTATTTCTTCATTTTCCTTCTTTGTTGCTAGCTGATTTGATGAAGTAGAGTTATTTTGGATCCCTATGGATTAGTTGTGCACATGAATTATTATCCCCATTGGCTACTAAACAATCTACCTATAGGTATATTTCTTTCCACGCCTAAAAACATACCTTTTGATTTATCACTAAAAGCTTCCCCATGAGCCCTAAATGGTTCACCTACACTCCTTTCTTTTTCCTCTCCTCCAGTAGGGCCTTCTTCCTCACACTCACTGAGCACTTCTTCATCGTGGTGAGTCTCTTATTCCTTGGTCTCCTCTCCATCTTCCATATCGACAACATGATTTGAACCTATGTTGTACATGACCTTAAATGATAACCCTCTTCCTAGTTGTAATTGTGTGTCACGAGCTTGCGCCTTCTCTTTGTCTTCTTCTTTGGGCTTGGCTTGACCGAAGTTATTCTTAGTGTCCTTCTCACTACCTTAGAGGTTCCTACGCCACCACTCTACTCCTTGGTTTTCTTCTCGGCTTTCTCCTGAACCACGGTCACATGCACCAATTTGTGTAGATTGAGAAACATAGGGACGGAAGCTTTGTGATATTTTATTAATCTCAATCAGTAAAAAATTACAGAGAATGGGCTGCAATATTTATAGATATTGCACAGCCAAATACACACAGGAGAATAAGTTGCACAGGTGCAACCAAATGCCAAAATGAATAAGCTTCCAATAACATCCGGGAAGCAGGAATTAGAAAAAGACAAATATATTGTTTAAAACAATATAACAATCTGAATACAAACAAATATGGTTGATTAACCATACAACAGTATATTTATTATTTAATTAATAAAATTAATTAAATAATCCTACTATGCATAATTAATAATAGGATAATAAAATTTATCCTAACATTCCCCCCCTTAATTGTGCATTGTCTGAAGAGATGAGGAGAGAAATGCTCTGAACAACTCGAACTTGTCACGTGCAAGTGACTTTGTGAAAATATCTGCTCGTTGTTCAGCTGTTGGACAAAATTGAAGCTGGATGTTGTGCTTCAACACATGTTCGCATATGAAATGAACCTGAACTTCAATGTGCTTTGTTCTCTCGTGAAAAACTGGATTGCGAACAAGTTTGAGAACACCTTCGTTGTCAACATACATGGTGGTCGGTTTGTCCTGTGGTATTCCAAGTCCTTCCAGTATGCGACGTAGCCAAATCGCTTCACGACGATGCTTCTCTGCAGAACGATACTCGGCTTCATGGAAGAGCGAGAAACAAAGTGTTGTTTCTTACTTCCCCATGATATTGGTCCAGATCCCATAAAGAATACAAATCCAGAAGTGGATTTTCTATCATCAATGTTACCTGCATGATCTGAATCCGAATATCCAGTCAAGAAGAAGTTTTCATTCTTCTTGTATTCTAGACCAAGATCCACTGATCCTTTGAGATATCTTAAAATGCACTTTGCTGCTTTCCAATGACAAACTTTGGGTTCTTGCATGAACCTGGATAGATAGCTTACTGCAAAGCTGATATCTGGTCTAGTGTAGGTCAGGTAAATGAGACTCCCAATCAGCTGCCGATAGAGAGTGGCACTTACCTCAGGAGATGGATCTGAACGAGATAACTATAATCTGTTCTCCATAGGTGTAGCAATTGGTGTGCAATCCATCATCCTAAACTTCTTGAGCGTTGTCTTGGTATATTTCATCTGAGAAACAAAGATGTGATTCTCTTTCTGCCATACTTCCAGTCCAAGACAATAATGCATAAGCCCGAGATCTATCATGTCAAATGATCGCTTAAGATCTTTCTTTGTTTCATCAATCATCTTCACTGAACTACCAGTGATGACTAGATCATCGACATAAACTACGACAATCACCATCTCCCCCCCTTGCTTTTTGAGGTAGAGATTGGGATCGTATGGATTTCTGACAAATCCATGTTGTACGAGATGCTCATCAATCTTGATGTACCATGCCCGGGTGCTGTTTGAGGCCATACAGAGATTTCCTGAGTCTGCATACCTTTTCTTCTTGACCAGGTACAACATATCCCTCAGGTTGAGTCATGTAGACTTCTTCTTGCAAATCTCCATTCAGGAAGGCACTTTTTACGTCCATTTGGTGAACTTTCCATCCAAACTGAGCAGCTAGAGCAAAGATCATCCTGATCGTTTTGATCTTAGCTGTGGGAGCAAATGTCTCCTCATAGTCAATGCCTTCTTTCTATGCGTACCCCTTTGCTACAAGTCTTGCTTTACACTTGTCCACTGTCCCATCTGCTTTGTACTTAGTTTTGAATATCCATCTGTAACCAATGGGTTTCTTCCCTGGTGGAAGATCGACAAGCTACCAAGTGTTATTCTTCATCACTGATTGATATTCAGAATCCATGGCATCTTTCCAAGCTTTTGTAGGGCTTCTGGACTGTAGAGGGCTCGTCTGATTCAATGACTCTACTCATCAAAGCAAAGTTAACTTCTTCTCTTGCTTTATTGTGAGTCCGTGGTCCAGGGGTGGATGTATCCGGTGGAGCATCCAATCTTGCATCTCGTAATGTACTTGTACACCATTTAGGCATATGTTGAACTGTTCCCATGGGTTGTGGTTCTATCTGATCAACACCATCATCCCCATCATCACTTTCATCTTATTCTGAGGGAACATTAGCTTCAACTTTTACAATAGGTGAAAAATCTACATCTTGCGAGTCCGGAGGAGGAGTCTCTGCTTCCTTCTTCTCAAAAAACTCAACATCTCTGCTTGTGTAGACTTTTCTGGTCTTCGGATCCATCAGTCTGTACCCAAGAGTCTCTTCACTGTATCCAATGAAGATGAGATTTTGTGACTTCATGTCCAATTTCTTTACATTACTGTTTGGGTATGTGCATGCTTTGGCTTTGCACTGAATACTCTGAGGTGAGAAATGGATGGTTTCCTTTTTGACCATGCTTCTTGTGGTGTGATTCCATCAAGAGCGGTTGTGGGTGCTTTGTTTAACAAATACTGCTTTGTTTTTGCTTTCATACGCCCAAAATGTCTTTGCAAGTTTGGAATCATCGATCATGCATCGTACCATTTCCATGATAGTACGATTTCTTCTCTCGACAACACCATTTTGCTTTGGGTGTGTGTGTGAGGAGGCATTTGTCGGCGAATCCCGTGAGTTTGTAGATAGTCTCTGAACTCATCAGCTTTGGTGAATTCCCCCTCGATCGGCGGAGAGTTACGATGTGACGACCGTTTCTTTCTCAACTGCCACTTTGAACTTTTGAACTTTTCAAAGGCTTCACTTTTCTTGCGACGACAAAAAATCCACATTTTGCGTGAATAGTAAAACCTGAGAGCATGAAGTCTGGAACCACTGAATGACTTGGCTGCATCGGACCGCACTGGATCGGTATGAACTAGGTCAAGTTTTCCATGAGCTCGCAAAGTACTTGTTTGGAATGAAACTCTGTGTTGTTTCCCTGCTAAGCAGTGAGGACACTTGTCTGTATCCTTCTGAAGAGATGGTAGCCCATGTACCATATTACACCGGCGAAGTGTGTCGAGATATTTGAAACTTACATGACCAAATCTCCTATGCCACAACTGAGCTGAGGTGGAGTTTTTAGCCATGAGTGCTTGATCATTTTTGTGAATGAAATCAAGTTGAAACATTCGTCCCACATTTGAGGCTTTTGCAATTATTTTCGAGCCTCTGGATTTATCTCGAATCAAACACATTTTCTTGCCGGATTGACTATCAAAGTCAATTTTCAAATTGTGATCTAGGAGTTGACTGACCAGAAAGAAGGTTCTTTGTCAACCCAGGGACATATAGAACATCTGATAGTTTGCATTTGCGTGAACCAAGGGTAGAGAAATGTTTCCAATCCCCATCTCAGTATATGAAGAATCATCTCCCAACGAAACATGATTTTTCGATGGCGTGTCCCTCATTGAAATAAACCAGTCTCTGTGGCTGGTCATGTGTCGAGTGGCTCCCGAATCAACATACCAGACGTCACTAGATGACGTGGATGGTTCACTTGATCGAGCAGTGAACAAGAAGTCTTCATTGTCTGACTGATCTTGTTGCTCAGCAATATTACCTTGCTGGTGGGGTCTTCTTTTCCAGTTCCCCTTTTTCTGCCCGTGATAATTGTTTGAATGTCCCTTGTAAGTTTGTTGTTGTTGTGGTCCAGAATTGCTCGATGAACCTTTCTTATATGTGTTAAACCAACATTCTTGCAAGTCATGTCCTCTTTTGCAAATGGGACATCACTTCTTCTGTTGATTGTCCCCATGATACTGATTCTGATGTGGGGACTTCTGATAGGATTTAGGTTTTCCTTTACCTTTTCCTTTCCATTTTTGATGTGAAGATAGTGCCTGCTCCTCTTCATCATCCTTGTTGTACATTGCTTCCTCTTGTTGCAGTAGGTTTACTAACTTGTCAAAACTAATTGTCGTATCTGACAAGTTTAGAGTTGTGACAAAAATTCGGTAAGAAGAAGGGAGAGCTCTCAGAACAATGGGAACGAGAGACTCATCTTTGACTTCTTCTCCTAGGGCTAGAAGTGAAGCCCTCAACTCTGTAACTCTTCTTAGGAAGGCTTCAATTTTCTCATTCTATTTGAATTTCAATGTATGTAACTGACTCTGCAAATTGAGTATGACATTCTTGTTCTTGGCCTCATATATTGTGCTCAGCTTATCCCACGCTTCTTTTGCTGATGTGGCATCTCGAATGTGGGCTTGCACATCATCGGATACTCCAAACAAAATGATGAGTTTTGCTTTCTGATCTGCTCTATCAAATTGTCGTTGTTGTGTTGCATCCGTTGGTGATCTGGTTAGAGTACCAGTCACAACAGGCCAGATTTCTTCAAACTCAAGTTGTGTTTTGATTTTTGTCTTCCAAGCAGCATAGTTGCTTCCTCTGAGCAATTGTGAATCCGGAAGAAAAAATTTGGGGGCATTGGTGCCCATTTTGCAGAGATCACTGACAGGGTTTGGCTCTTATCACTCCAGGTATAAGGTCTCCCAATCTATATACCGTCAGTCCGATATACCGAACCTTTCTATATATGCGCCCTTCCGATATACCCGTCGGTACGTGGAAGAAGCTCGCCCTTTCTATATACCCGGCGGTACGTGAAAGATGCGTTAACGTCGTGAAAGAATTCGATCGTGGTACCAAGACAGATCGATCGATGGGGTCTGCGATTATTGACACCGGCTCAAAGAAATATCCTCATACGCACACGTAACTTCGCTATATACTCAAATTATGTCTTTATGCTTAATCGCGTTCACGAGACGGATGGGATGGTTCATAGTGTGTGCCTTTGTGACCTTATTACTCCCCGTCGGTTTATAGGGACGATGCCCAGATGACGTTGTTGCAGCTATATTAGGCGTTAAGTGCAGTAGTAGTCGCGACGGCTTTACCCGTAAGCGCTTCCCAGAGGCACTGTATATACCGAACGCTGCGAATGAGATCTAGGATCTCGTGAGTGTTACAGAACCAAATTTACTATTTTTTATTACAATTACGCGGTTTAAGGCGATTCAAAGTTTTGCAGTTGACTATGGCAACCTGCAAATTAGTACAATATACAATACAATTTGAATGACAGGCAAAAAATTACAATTTCGGGGTCCTGGTGACCTCCTGAACCCAAAATGCTAAAAATTGCAAAAAAATAGCTGAAAATGCAATTTTTAGGTGGGTCTCCTTTTGCAAAAAATGTCTGGAATGAGAAAACAGACCAAATAGGAGAAATTTTTTTTTACCCTAAATTAGGGATTCTCCGCTAAATTTAGTTAGTCGTAACTAAATTCAAAAAAGCCTGCTAAATTTAGCAGTTCCGCCAAAATTTCCGCCAGATGCAAAAGGAGAGTTTTTGAGTGTTTTTGTGGGATTTGATCCTCAAACCTCTCACTCCTAAGGCACATGCAATAACCAACTTGGCCACTTGGGGCGCTTGGACTATGGAAGGAAGAAATTTGAATTTATTGTCAAATAAATTGACTTACCTTTTAAAAAAATGCAGCTTGGTGAGCCTCCACGTGGCGCATGCTGGTGAAGGGGCGTTTTTAGGGTTGTATTTGCCCAAAAAACGGATCTGGAGCTTTTCTTTTTACCTCCACTCCTTTGTATTCTCCTTTGGCCGCGTTTTTTTGCTTTCCACGCACAGATATGCAAGTACAGGCCGTGTTTTTTGTATGGGCGCTGTATTTTCCTCCTGGGCCACGTTTTTGCTTTGGACACCTGCTATCAAAGGCATGTATTTTTGCTTTGTATTTTTTCTGGCCGTGTTTTTTTAATGTCTTTGGGCGTTTTTGCAATCTTTGGGGCGTTTTTTCAATCTTTGGGGCGTTTTTTGAATCTTTGGGGGCGTTTTTGCCAATCTTTGAGGGCGTTTTTTCAATCTTTGAGGCGTTTTTGAATGTTGGGGCATTTTTGCCAATCTTTGGGGAGTTTTTGAATGTTTGGGGCATTTTTGCAATCTTTGGGCGTTTTTATTGTTTATTGCTTGTGCAGGTCGCTGGAAGATAAAGAATGGCGCGGGCAAGAGAGAAAAGTGCGTTTTTTTGCTCCAAAAACAACGTTTTTTGTTATGCAGGCCGTGGGGGACAGCAAAGGGCACGTATGCTCTAAAAATGCCTTTTTTTTTCCTTGTACAGGCGCTAGATCAAAAAAAAAACGCCTCTTCTCTTTTTTTATTTTCTTTGCTCTGTGTATTCTCTGCAGGTGCACAGACAGTCCTCCAAACAAGCAAAACAATCTCCAAATACAGTAAAACAAAACCCTGATTGGAAATTTTTTTTTTTTTTAAATTCAATACCTGTAGCAATTTTTGCCTGGTGCTGAGTGCACCAGTGCAAAAAAAAATTTGCCTTCCAAGTACCTGGAAGGAACAGGGGATGTGGGGGAGGCAGGGATGGGGCTGGGAGTTTGCACGAGGCTGCACAGGCTCTCGAATGCTGCAAATCGTCTCCAATCACCTCTCTTCTCTCTGCTGCTCTCTCTTCCACACCTTCACGGGGCTTGATTTCGCTCTGTACCAAATGTAGATTGAGAAACAGGGACGGAAGCCTGTGATATTTTATTAATCTCAATCGGTAAAAATTACAGAGAATGGGCTGCATATTTATAGATATTGCACGACCCAAATACACATAGGAGAATAAGTTGCCTGAGTGCGACCAAATGCCAAAATGAATAAGCTTCCAATAACATCAGGGAGCGGGAATTAGAAAAAGACAAATATATTATTTAAAACAATATAACAATCGAATACAAACAAATATGGTTGATTAACCATACAACAATATAACATTTATTATTTAATTAATAAAATTAATTAAATAATCCTACTATGCATAATTAATAATAGGATAATAAAATTTATCCTAACAATTTGTTCATTTTTTGTCTCCTCAGCCTCAAGGTCAATTCTTACCTCTTTTTCTTCCTATCTCGAAGGATTTTCCTCACACATTTTTAGTGCCTATAGTCATTTATCTTCTGGTACCATGTTCAATGCATCGTTATCCTCCTCTTCCTCTTTGTGCTTAATATTTTCTTCTTCCTCTATCCTCTGAGGGGTGATATCGTGCCTTGGGTCTTATCCCAACTATTTCTTTTCCTTTAGGTAGCTCTCGGGAGTTTAAACTTATCCTCAACTTTTCTTGCCATTAACTAGTTTAGGATTAAGGTAGATGTATACCTTAACCACAATTATCTTCCCGATCACCAAAGTCATGGAGTTAATGATGATATCATGGTATCAATATAAGATGACTTACTAAAATACACATAGGTCTTCTAAAGTATGTGGTAGTTGCAGTATACCTTGTCCATGTCAAACTTCATCTTCCATGCGTTTGAAAAAATATTCATTGAAGCTTGGAAGTAGCGCATTATAAATACATAGGTCAACTTACACCAAGGGATATTCTTACCATCTTTCATGAAAAATATCCCAATGCAGTAATGTTGGTAAACTACAAATTCTACCTTCCCATCCAATATTGTAGGCAAATTGCTTGGTAGGCACAACTCATGCTTGAATGCCTCATGTATTCTCCTATACCACATCTCCACTCTTATCTTATAGGTTACCATTATTCCATCACATGTGTAGTATGCGAATCTATTGGCCAATGAATTTTTTTCTTGTATGTATTTCCACTTCTTGTCCTTAGGGCCATCTGGGACCCCAATCTCTACAAGCACAATACACAAGAGGATCACACCTGTTGTCCACTCAAAATTCCCCTGCTCTTAAGGAAGTGAAAATTCAAATTTTTGAGTTTTAAGTGTCTTCTCTGTTGTACTCAGTGTTAAAAGTCGAGAATTTGGGAAAATCTACATTTTTGGGTCATTTTGTGTGTTTTTCGGACCGTCGTCGGAATTTTTCGTCCCAAATGTCCCAAGTCCAATCGGGCAAGTTGTTCCATTTTCAGCCAAATCACTGAACCGCGTGCTTCGCGCTTTCACATCCCGGATGTCCCAAGTCCAATTGGGCAAGTTGTTCCATTTTCGGCTGAATCGCCCGAACCGCGTACTTCATGCTTTCACGTCCCAAATGTCCCAAGTTCAATTTGACAAGTTGTTCCATTTTCGCCCGATCCGGCCGAGTCACGTGTTTCGCGCACTTTTGTCCCGCACGTTCCAAAAGGAATTTGTGCGTCTTTTCCCCGCTTCGCCCGAATAGCCCGAGCCGTGTGTTTCGCGCATTCGCGTCTCACATGTCCTAATTTCAAATGGGCAAGTTGTTTCATTTTCGGCCGAATCACCCGAGTCACGTACTTCACGCACTTTCGTTCCGCATGTCCCAAAAGGCATTTGTGCGTCTTTTCCCCGCTTCACCCGAATCACCCGAACTGCGTGTTTCGCGCATTCGCGTCTCACATGTCCCAAATGAACCAAGTGCCATTCGTGCTTATTTTTCCCACTCTACCCGAATATCTTGCTTATTCAAATTGGTAAATGCGCATTCATTATCTTTCTCTCTCCTAAACGGCTATATTATGAGTGAACCCCCTATGCATTTTTCACGCTGCTTCCATGCTATCCTTTGCTCGAGCCCTTGCAATCTAAAATCCTGCGCGTGTATCCCTTCCCTCTGTAATTCCTTCCCGAGTTTAGTGTGCGGCTCTACCCTCCGAATTACTATCAATATGAAGATCAAATGTCAGGGACAGTGAAGCTCATCATCTTGATTTTGGTGACTTTTTGGTCGAGGATGGCTGATGCAGACCCTACACCAACGGCGCAGATGATTCTATCATACTCATGTCGAGTTTGATAAGGAAATGGAGAAGTGCCCCAGATTTTGGGCTCAGTCTACAGCCAGCACGTCAGTCCCTCGTGGCAGAGACATAGCCGAGGCATTGAAGAATTTCAGGCAGTGAATTTTGAAGTCAGTGGGTCCCTCCCATTCATAACCACCTGTCTTCTTCTCCTTATTCTTCTCTTCTTTTCTAATTCTTTTTCTTGGATTCATTGTAATTAGTTGAGGTATTGCGGTTGGCAATCCTTAACTAATCTTTAGTTAAAAGAAGTAGTTACAAAGAATAACTAATTTGTAAGCTATATAATGGCCTCTCCACACCATTTTGGTAGGAGGAAGAACTTGGTTTATTTTCTCGAAAGTGTAAATAGATTATAAAGAAATCAATACGAAGGGTTTTCTATTCTTTGTCTATCTAATCTCTGTTATCCCCAAGCTTTCATTTAATTTTTGTGAAGATCATTTATCTCATGTTATGTTAAGAAACTTTGTGTTACGCGGATGTTATTTACAGAACTTTGTGTCTCTAGAATTCCATCTTATTTATATGATACAAATGATCTTGTTTCAATTCACTGTAACTTCACATACATAAAGAATTACTCTGTTATCTATAATTCTGCATGTTTCCTTTCTGCTCATTCTCGTATTCTCATTCCTCAGTCCTTTTGTAATTGATGATCTTTATAGAAAACACTTTCGTAATATCCAAGTTCAACCAGAAAATCATGTTTTGTATATTTGTAAATAGGTTCATTTCTGAATAAGGGAACCTCTCCCATTAAAGAGGAGGGACTTCTTGTCCCCTGACTATTGCTCTTCGTAAAGTCCTATTTGACGACCAACAGTTTTTGGTGACTCCGCTGGGAAAATCATATTCCAGTTCTGTAATTTTTGATCATCCTTTGATCTGGTGACTCCGCATTTTACTCGAGGGAGAAGGGCCCTTGGTATTGAAGATTCTCAGTTTTAGCTTTTGGAGCAGCAGGGTTTTCCTTTCCCTTCAACAAGAAATAGAAAGACTCGTTCGACAAGCACTCCACCTGTTCAAGATAGAATTCCTATGGGTGGTATTCCTTCAGAGCCAACTAGTCCTAATCTTCGAGCTTTGATTCTTTCTGGTGTTGCAGTTCCTCTCCAAGCCATTTTTCCAAGAATGGTGGTACCATTGCCCTGGTGTCATCGTGTCGGGCCCCTTGCTCTTCCTCAGCCTTTGCATGAGTTACCCAGAGGTAACGAAAGAACTTCCCTAAATTCAAAGGTGATGGCAAAGTGCATCCTGATGAACACATCGCAGCCTTCATAGTTGCATGTGGAGTTCTAGGAGTTGAACATGAAGATGTCTCCGTGAGACCTGCTTCGTTGAGACGTTACAAGATAATGCTTTGCTTGATTGGTTCTATCACCTTCCTAGTGGTGCTATCACTAGGGGGACACCATGAGGACTAGGTTTGAAAATCGTTTCTAACTAGCGAGAAGATGTGCATGCCTTGCTAGCCCAAATCTCTCAGATAAAGAAAGATTCACCAGAGCCCATGAGAGAATTTGTGGCCCGATTCAACAGGTTAATTAATAAAATTCCGGCAAATACTCGACCTGTTGATCAAATCCAAAAATGTTTCTTCCTAAATGCCCAATCGCCTGAAGTTAGTTATGCACTAAGAAGGGCTAATCTCGCAACATTGGCTGAAGATCAAACTCTTGCTGTTAGTGTCGAGGATGATTTAATCATGTCAGGGAAGTTGAGGAGAGACCCTTCCAAATCTAAGTCTGCTTCTTCCTCCTCTTCCACTCCTGGACCTAATACTGATCCATTGGTTCAAAAACTTGCGAATGATCTCATTGCCATAAAGAAACAATTGGCTCAAAGATGCTCCTATGCGAGACGTTCCAGGAGGAATTTTCAGCCTAGAAATCGTTTGCCTGCTTCTCAAACAAGATTAGCGCTTGAAGGACCACCTGTTAAAGTTCCTATTAATGCAACTGTGAAGTTGAGGAACCGGATGATGATGAGGATAATGAAGCTTACGAGGAGTTTGTGGAAGAAGTTGATGATGAAGCGGATGAACTTGAGGGATCTAGAGTAAATTTTTCACCACCGAGGGCATTGATGATGGAGATGATTATGATGAAGTAGTAGCGGACATGAATAGTGAATCCTTCACCGTCATGACTCGAGAGCAGACAAAGCAGAGGGAGAAATTGACGCAGCCCCCAAGAAATCTAAGGATAAGTCAACAACTATCCCTATAATTGCAAAAAGAGGATCTCCTATCCCCATTTCATCTACACCAAAGGTGAGTCCAGTCAATCCTGCTAGTAAAGTTACTTCTTTTTCTCCTAAAGTTGATAAACCTAGGATCTCAAGTGATGATGGCCCATCCACTTCTGGGTCTTTTGATATTATTGATCACCTAAAAAGACTAAGGTTCAAATTTCAGAGGCTGAGTATTATCAAACCCATCCCAAAGCTTTTGCTAAAATGATTCACTTTTCAATTCCCATTCTAAGACCACCTCTAAAGGCCTTTTACCCACTCCTTCTTCTACACCATAGCCTAGTCTGGTAGCCTCTGTCACCTCACCTAATGACAAAATCAAACCATTTTATGTAACACTTCTTATAGCTGGCCATAGGCTCGGTAATTGTGTCATAGACTCAGGAGCCTCAGACAATGTGATGCCTGCTAAGGTAGCTCATGCCTTAGGCTTGACCCTCACATGCACTTATGGATCTTGTTACTCTATGGAGAGTAAGGAAGTGCCCCACAGTCGGAAGAATTAAAGATGCACAAGTGGCTTTTGCTGCTTTGCCTGAGAAGAGAGTTTTGGCTACCATCTTAGTAGCAGATATTCCTCCTTCATATGGAATGTTACTAAGTAGGAACTTTTGTAAGGATGTGGGTGGAGAAATTCAAATGGATTGGTCACATGCACTCGTACCTATTAATGGAAAAATGAGGAAGTTTCTACCTGAGAAGCAATCAGTATATTGTACAAAAATGATGATCCTAAAGCACAAATACTCTATGAGGATATGGGGCATGGTAACTATATGATTATGTCTCCTGATGAAATCCAACTCCCCAAAGTGTCACCTAAAGATCCTAATGGTGTTTGGATTTTAGAGTTTGATGGAAGTTGTTCCTCAGCTGGTTCTGGAGCTGGTGTCTTACTGGTGTCACCTGAAGGAAGCCTTCATCCTTTTTCATTCAAGTTGCAGTTCAAAATACTAATAATACATCGAGTATGAGGTCATTCTTGGGTACCGCAAGTGGCCAAAGAACAAGGTGTAAAGAATCTTCTGGCTCGTGGTGATGCGGAATTGATTGTAAAGCAAGTTAGAAGCCTTTTCCAGGTAAAAAATGGAAGGTTGAAACATTACCGGAATCAGGTTTGGGATTCCATTGAATTTCTTGATGCTTTCTCCATCGAAGCAATACCTAGGGAGAAGAACAGCAGGGTTGATTCACTAGCAGTCTCAGGGTCACTATTGATTCCTCATCCTGACTTCTCTCAAGACAAGTTCACCATTGAGATGGTCCATCGGCCTAGTGTACCTGATAATACCAATAACTGGCAAGTTTTCAATGATGATCAACACTTGCTTTCTTTCTTAGAACTCAAGGGTAATTTTGAACAGCTGTATTTTGAAGGAAGTGACAACCTACCTCATGAAAGTGTGCCCTTTGACAAAGCAGTCACCCAAGGAGAAGAAACGGATCAGGATGGATGCATCAATCTCAAAGGAAACAAGATTCCTAAAGGATTGGTGAGTTTAGAGGAACTATTTGATAAACATGATAGGTATGTAAAGTCTAGAGCTTCTACTAGACCTCAACAATCAGCTGAGTATGATAAAATTAATATTGGGAGTTCTACTGATCCTAAGCTCGTGAACATTGGAAAATGTTGCACAGCAGATGAGAGGAAGAAAGCAATTGATCTTTTAAAGAGGTATAAGGATGTTCTTGCTTACTCTTATGAAGATTTAAAAGCTTTCAAACCAAAAGATATGCAGCATTTTATTCCTCTCAAACCTGGAATTAAGCCTTTTAAGCAGAAATAGAGGCAATACAACCCCAAAATAGCTGACACCATCTTTCAGAAATACAGAAGTTGTTGAAGGCCGAATCATTTTCCCATTCACCATTCAACATGGATTGCTAATATTGTTCTGTTAGGAAGAAAAATGGTGAGATCCGCATTCTGTGTTGATTTTAGGAATCTAAATCAGGCTTCATTGAAAGATAATTATCCTTTGCCTATGATGGATCAGGTCTTGCAAGCGATATGAGGATCTGAAATGTTATCTATGCTTGATGGATTCTCGGGATATAATCAGGTAGAGGTTGATACTGCAGATCAACACAAAACAGCTTTCACTACTCCTTGGGGTACCTTTTCTTACAAGAGAATGCCTTTTGGAATCATTAATGTTGGTGCCACTTTTCGAGAGAGCTATGGATCTGCCTTTGGAAGTTTGAAAGGGAAGTGTATTGTCATATATCTTGACGACTTGACAGTGTTTTCTAAAACAAGGGCGGATCATTTTGACCACCTGGAGACAGTTCTGCTAAGATGCAGAGAACATGGGATTTCTTTGAATCCCAAAAAATCTATCTTTTGTGTCACAGAGGGGAAATTGTTAGGGCACATCGTCTCCAAGGATGGTATTAAGATTGATCCTGAACGAGTACAAGCTATCCAGCAAATTCCTCTCCCAACCAGCAAAAAGGGCGTGCACTCTTTCTTTGGTAAGATCAATTTTTTAAGAAGATTCATCCCTGATTTTGTAGAGTTAACTTTGAATATTTCTCAAATGATGAAAGGGAAACAAACGTTTGGTTGGTCTTCTGAAGGAAAGGAATCCTTTGAAGGTATCAAAAGAGCTATCACTAAAACTCCTGTTTTAGCATGTCCTGATTTCAGCAAAGATTTTATTATCTATTGCTATGCCACAGATAATACCTTGGCTGCTTGTTTTGACTCAAGAAGACTCTAATGAGCATGAACTCCCAATTGCGTTCATGAGCTATATTCTAAAAGATCATGAGTTAAAATACACCATGATGGAAAAACATGCTTTTGCAGTGGTCAAAGCTGTTAAGCAGTTTCATTTTTACATCCTCAACTCTCATTCCATGGTGTTGGTTCCAGATACAACTGTTAAGTCAATTCTCACACAACAAGAATTTGGATCCAAGAGAGGGAACTGGGTTGCTAAGGTCCAAGAATATGATATTGACATCAAACCGACCAAGCTTGTTCGTGGAAAAGGTCTTTGTGAGCTCATTGCTGAAGGAGCTAAACATGAGTTGTTGGAGGAGAAAGTTGGCCTTCCTACCGTTCTGTTTCTTAGCTCAGTTGATGAATGGTATGCTGATATCGCTCATTTTCTCACCTATGGAGAATGCCCCCCTCATTTAACTATCAAACGTGGGTTAGATGGAAGATTTTTGAAATGTGTGGACAAGGAACAGCAGAAAAAGTTGCTCTCGGCTTTTCATGATCGAGGCATGTGGAGGACACTATTCATCAATAGTCACTTTGCTCATAAGATACTTCATGGAGGATATTACTTGGCCTTCTTTGTTCGAGAGATGCATCCAAGTGGGTTGATAAATGTGAGGCTTGTCGAGACATTCATGGGAAGACCTAAATTGGCCTCTTTGCCTCTTAAGCCAGTTGTAATTGAAGAACCTTTTCAACAGTGGGGTTTGGACTTCATTGGAACACTTAATCCTCGCTTCTAGTGCTGGTCATACTCATGTATTAACTGCCACAGATTATTTCGCCAAATGGGTAGAAGTTATTCCAGTTAAGAGTACTACTTCTGAAGTGGTGTGCAGCTTCATCAAAGAGAACATCTTGGTAAGGTATGGTGTACCTAACAAGATTGTGACAGATAATGCTTCGAATTTCTCTTCAACTGAGATAATGGATTTTTTCTATGGGTATGGCATCTCTTTGGCTCACTCCTCAGATTACTATCCTCAGGGAAATGGGCAAGCAGAATCCACTAATAAAAATTTGGTGACTATTATAAGGAAATTAGTCAATGAGTCTCAATGAAACTGGCACAAAAAGCTCTATGATGCTCTTTGGGCAGACAGGATTACACCAAAGAGAGCTATTGGAATGTCTCCTTTTCAAGTGGTATATGGAGTAGAAGCTCAATTGCCGATGTGATGAGAGAGCTGCCAGCCTTGCATCTAATGAAGGCCATTGAAGATACTAGTTTCAGTGATGCTTTGGATAAGAGAATTATGTACCTTCACAAACTGAATGAGGACAGATTGGAGGTTGCTGATAGGATATATGTTCACCAACAGAAGGTAAAGGTCCTGTTTGATAAGAAAGCCAGGTTCAGAGATTTCCAAGTTGGAGACACTGTGTTGTTATGGGATAAAAGGCATGAACCTCGTGGCAGCCATGGCAAGTTCGATTCCCTTTGGCTCGGACCTTTCAAGATCAGACACTTTGCTGGTAAGAATTCATTTTATCTTGATTACATGGATGGTTCTCCTCTCCCACTTCCGTATAGTGGGCAGTACCTTAAGTTGTTCAAGTCATAGGTGATTAGGGGGTCCTTTATATATTTTGTATAGCGTTTTTTGTTTTTCTTTCCTTTTCGTTTTTGGTGTGTTTTCCTTTGTATTGGTTTGCTTTTTGACTCCGTGGCCCAATGGATAAGGTACTGGTCTACTTCCCCGAGTTTGTCTAAGTTCTTGCCTTGCCTCATTCCTTGAATTTATGCCAAGTCATCCCCAGAAGGAGCCAGTTGTTGTCCACTCAAAATTCCCCTGCTCTTAAGGAAGTGAAAATTCAAATTTTTGAGTTTTAAGTGTCTTCTCTGTTGTGCTCAGTGTTAAAAGTCAAGAATTTGGGAAAATCTACGTTTTTTGGGTCATTTTGTGTGTTTTTCGGACCCGTCAGAATTTCTCGTCCCAAATGTCCCAAGTCCAATCGGGCAAGTTGTTCCATTTTCGGAATCGCCCTTGAACCGCGTAGCTTCGCACTTTCACATCCCAAATTTCCCAAGTCCAATCGGGCAAGTTGTTCCATTTTCGGCCGAATCACCCGAACCGCGTACTTCGCACTTTCACGTCCCAAATGTCCCAAGTTCAATTTGACAAGTTGTTCCATTTTTGCCCGATCCGGCCGAGTCGCGTGTTTCACGCACTTTTGTTCCGCACATTCCAAAAGGCATTTGTGCATCTTTTCCCCGCTTCGCCCGAATCGCCCAAGCCGCGTGTTTCACGCATTCACATCTCACTTGTCCCGCATGTCCCAATTTCAAATGGGCAAGTTGTTTCATTTTCGGCCGAATCGCCCGAGTCACGTACTTCGCGCACTTTCATTCCGCATGTCCCAAAAGGCATTTGTGCGTCTTTTCCCCACTTAGCCTGAATCGCCCGAACCACGTGTTTCGCGCATTCGCATCTCACATGTCCCAAATGAACCAAGTGCCATTCGTGCTTATTTTTCCCTTTACTCCGAATATCTTGCTTATTCAAATTGGTAAATGCGCATTCATCATCTTTTTCTCTCTAGCGGCTATATTATGAGTGAACCCCCTATGCATTTTTCACGTTGCTTCCATGCTATCCTTTGCTCGAGCCCTTGCAATCTAAAATCCTGCACATGTATCCCTTCCCTCTGTAATTCCTTCCCGATTTTAGTGTGCGGCTCTACCCTCCGAATTACTATCAATATGAAGATCAAATGTCGGGGATAGTGAAGCTCATCATCTTGATTTTGGTGACTTTTTGGTCGAGGATGGTCGATGCACGGACCCTACACCAACAAAGCAGATGATTCTATCATACTCATGTCGAGTTTGATAAGGAAATGGAGAAGTGCCCCGGATTTTGGGCTCAGTCTACAGCCAACACGTCAGTCCCTCGTGGCAGAGACATAGCCGAGGCATTGAAGAATTTCAGGCAGTGAATTTTGAAGTCAGTGGGTCCCTCCCATTCATAACCACCTGTCTTCTTCTCCTTATTCTTCTCTTCTTTTCTAATTCTTTTTCTCGGATTCATTGTAATTAGTTGAGGTATTGCGGTTGGAAATCCTTAACTAATCTTTAGTTAAAAGAAGTAGTTACAAAGAATAACTGATTTGTAAGCTATATAATGGCCTCTCCACGCCATTTTGGGAGGAGGAAGAACTTGGTTTATTTTAAAAGTGTAAATAGATTATAAATAAATCAATATAGAAGGGCTTTCTATTCTTTGTCCATCTGATCTCTGTTATCCCCAAGCTTTCATTTAATTTTTGTGAAGATCATTTGTCTTTGTTATGTTAAGAAACTTTGTGTTCGGCAGATGTTATTTATAGAACTTTGTGTCTCGAATTCCATCTTATTTATATGATACAAATGATCTTGTTTCAATTCACTGTAACTTTGCATACATAAAGAATTACTCTCTTATCTATAATTATGCATGTTTCCTTTCTACTCATTCTCGTATTCTCATTCCTCAGTCCTTTTGTAATTGATGATCTTTATAGAAAACACTTTCGTAATATCCAAGTTCAACCAGAAAATCATGTTTTGTATATTTGTAAATAGGTTCGTTCTGAATAAGGAACCTCTCCCATTAAAGAGGAGGGACTTCTTGTCCCTTGACTATTGCTCTTTGTAAATTCCTATTTGATGACCAACACACCCCATGTAATCTTGTCACTCATGTGGACTTCCTCAATAATTCCTCTCTGTGATAAATGTAAAAATATCATACATCATTCCCTCCGCCATCTTCTTTGTGATGTGGAGCCATTTCTTGTTCACATGGCTCTAGCTCTCTAGGCCATTGAACTTAGTCAAAAGATGCACAAAAATTTTAATAACAGGTTCAGTCACCTTTGAGATATCCATTACATGACCAAATTTTTGATATGACCTTTCCATTGCAGCGGCCTCCACACCTACTTCATCATCTATATTGGTGGCAATCTCTATACCCGAGCTTTGTAACCCTATACGTCTCCCAATCAGTGGTGCGGTGATTCTCACTCATCTTCCTGTGAAGTAAAAGAATTCCTCATGGAATTTTGACATGAGCCATTGGTAAAGTCACTCTGGATTGCAAAATTATGGTAACTCATAGATTCTCGGCACTCTCACTTGTTTCTAAGGTCTTATACCCTTCATCATCATAGATAGGTTTATCATGTTTAGTCTATAGATTGGTCTTCTTTATCAACTCCTTTTCTATCTAATCCTTGTTTACACTGGTGTGATGATTGTAGTCATTCACCTTACTTCTCCAGATGTGGGATTCCCAAACATGCCCCATAATTATGCCCTTGGGATACTGTATTTTAAAAAATCTTTCCCCAGTGCTTCTTCCACTTCCACTTTTAGCTCCTTCTTTTTGCTCCTCGTGGCCTCTATAAGTGCTCTTCTAGGTGTCATGTCCAACTTCCACAACTTACCCTTACATTTCTCTACCTTCTAGCTTCCTCTATCTCCTTGAACTCGCTTTCCCTAGCTGCGATTTCTTCTTTCCAAACCCTAGCTCCTTGAACCCTACTCTTCTCACGTGTTTTCCTTACTCTCACACTTCTCACGAAGTCCATAGGTCATGTTCCCATGATGGATTCTCTTCTGCACTCACACTTTACACTCATTTACACTTCAATCACTCTTAAACACTATAACATGCAAGGTAAGAATGAAGTCGCTTGCACTCCTTTTATAGATTTTAAAAAATTTATCGCATTAATTTCTCCTCACCTACCACCATACTCAACTTTAATTATTATTTTTGCTTTTTCCCACACTTTTACTACTTTCTTTCACACTTGGATATTGCAACCTTCTGGTGTGCCCACTACTTCCTAGGCCACATGCCTCCTTATACGCCCCCTATGCATCAAAGTACTTAATCCTATGCACCTCATACCAAGTAGTTCACCATGTCATTTCCTACCTTGATTTATACTGCGAGATCCTTTTATCACATGTGGTCTTCATTGTGAGTAATTTACCTTATAAATACCATTAACCATAGCACCTATAACACATTTTTTGAATAACATCCTTACATCGAGCATGTACCTATGTCATCTGTGCCAACCTGTATACAACTCTCTCAACATGAATGGATTTATTTTTCACACACTTGTACCTGGTTCACCCCACACTAAAATTATGCACGGTCCTCTGTGTATAAACTCAAAAGATAATAATCATCTCCCTACGTGTAAGCACGCTTATTGCAAAAAAACAAGGATATAAAATAACAAAGAATATAATCGAATGGAAAGAAACACATGAAATGGGAATCTAATATAAATGGAAATATTTCCTTATTAAAAACATCAAGAAGATTTATTTAGATTAGGGCTTCAACCTACTCACATTAAAGTAACTAGGAAACATAGTGCCATCCAACTCTCAGTGACGACATGCACCCGAGTAAAATATCTTGGTTACTTAAAAGGTCCCAACCAATACACCTTCAATTTTCCTGGGTGGCACGCAAACTTGGTGTCATAGAGAATGACCATCTTGCCAATTGTAAAAGTATTATTCTTAATGTGCATATCACGTCGGACTTCTTTCGTGCCTTCACATTCTTCTGGATTTAACGCTCAATGGCACACCTCTCATCTAATTGCATTAGTTTTTCAATACACCCTTTTATAGCTTACTCTTCATCAATTCCACTTACATGCGTAATACGTATGGATGGTAATATGAATTCAATGGTAGTACCACTTCCACACTAACCACCAATTGTAATGGTTTGGCATTATTCAACATTTTATAAGTGGTCATGTATGCCCAAAGTATAGCTGACACTTTATCATCCCAATCTCTTCTCCCAATATCACATATTTTTGTCAACATTTGTCCCAAAATCTTGTTAAAATCTTTTGCAGTATCATTAGCTTGAGGGTGATAAGGAGTGGTTTTATGGTGTGCTACCATAAACTCTGCCAATAAGATTATTATTGTCTCATTAAAGAAATGAGTTTCTTTATCACTAGTCAAGCTTAGTGGGAAACCATACCTGCTAATAATGTTTTCCCGTAAAAATCTTGCTTCTGTTGCTGCAGTAGAATCCTTTGTAGGTGTTGCCTCTTCCCACCTTGTAAGATAGTTTGTAAAAGTTATAATATATTGTGTGTCATTCCTACACATAGGTGGCGTAATAGGTCCTACAAAGTCGATAGCCCAATTTTCAAAAGGCTTCGTGGTTATTAGAGGTTGCAACGACATCTCGTCTCTATGTCCGGTTTCCTAAGGCATTGGCATTGATCACATGCCCTCACAAAAACCTTAACATCCTTGTAAAAGGTTTCCCGCTAAAGTCCAGCCATAAGTATCTTGCATGTGGTACCATCACCTACGTAATTCCCTCCTATTATTCCACCATGAGCCTCCTCCATAATGGCATCACACTCATGTTCTAGAACATAATGTTGCAAGACTTCATCATGAACTAATTTGTATAAATATCCACCAATCGAATGATAAGGTGCTACACATATAACAATCTGCTTCTTCTCAAATGTCTTCATTCCTTCAAGCACTGTCATGCAGTGCGTAAAAAGATGCAATATCCTCCAAATCTATGGGCGTTTAGTTCAACTTGAAAAATTTTACATCGGCATAGTATCTTCAATTCTCTATGCATCCTTGTGAAAATTAATCCTTGATAGATAATCAAGCCATGAATTTCTCTTATCTAGTTTCACAACAACTATGAAATTGAACTCCTAAAATAGAAGTATCCATCTACGATACACCCTTTCAAAATAGTCTTGACCAAATACTTGAGTTCATATGATCGATATAAAATAAACGTAGTCCTCAACAAGTACTATCTCGAACTTATGTAGTGCATATATCATAGACAATGTATTGCAATCAGTAGTTGTGTAATTTTGTTCTGTGGGTGTCAACTTCCTACTTGCAAAGAAAATAGGATGATCCACAATTCATTATCCTGGTTGTGCCAACACTACACCAATCACCACGCTAGAAGCATCAACATGAACATGAAATGGTTTGTCCCACGAAGGAAAAAATGGAATAGGTGCGGTAGTCACCGCTTCTTCAAGATTTCAAATGCCTACTACTGCACATCTCCCCAATAAAATTTTCCTTTAGCCTTCAACATTTCTTCTAAGGGAGTGAAAATTTTTGCATATTCTTTGATGAAATTTTTGTAGTACCCTATATGTCCAAGAAATTTGTGCACCTCACTTTGATTGGTAGATTCTTCTAGGCCCAAGATCACAACTATCTTGGCTGGGTCTACCAACAATCCTTCTTTGAAAATGATATTCCCAAGGAAATTTCCAAATAGGGTAGCAAAGATACATTTCTTGATGTTGAGAGAGATTCTCAACTACCTACACCTCTCAAACATAAGCCTCATATTATCACTATGATATTTAACTAAACAATATAATGTCCAATCATCCAAATACACCTGTAGGAATTTATGAATAAAATCTTGAAAAGCTTGCACCAAAATGCATGAGAACATTGCTGGTGTATTTTTTAATCTAAAGGGCATGACCGTGTACAAAAAAATTCCCCACTCAATGCTGAAAGTTGTCTTCATAATGTGTACTTGGTGATAACCAAAAAATCCATCTATAAAAGAATATATCTCACACCCAAATCCTTCAAGGATTTCCTCTGTGAAAGGGGTGGGAAAGGGATCTATGACACATAAAGCATCGAGTTCTCTGTAATCTACACAAATCCTTATCCTTCTATCCTTCTTAATGCTTATGACCATGGGACTAACCCATTAAGATTCTTCAATAGGATCAATAATTCCAGACTTGAGAATTTTATTATTTTCTTCCTTTACCTTTACACACAGATTAGGATTCATCATATAAGGCCTCTTCCTAACTAAGCACACGTCTTCTTTTAGATTTATCTTCATCTCACCTAAAAAAGGATGCACACATTTTAACTATGGTATTCTCTTCAAAATAGATCCCGATATTCTCGTAAAAGCTCTTTGATCTTGGCTACTTCCTTCTCTCGACCAATAATCATCAATAATGGCCTCTTTGGGCTAGTCCTCGATACCAATGTTAACTTTATTTTTCTTCATAGAAACATGGTATGTGCGTGCCTTCTCATCCGTAGTTTACATTAACTCATGCACACCTTCGGTGTGGTTGACGTCAAATTTTGAACTTTCTTGTCATCAATCATATAGACTAATTTACCCTTTTCTTTTCTTTCCAAGCACGACCTATTTGTACTCATTATGTCTCCTTGAGATCAAGGTGCACCTCAAGACCAAATTCTCTAAAAGATCTAGCATGAGCTATTCTACCTTCATGTTATCCCCTAATGTGATGTTCTACATTATCTACAAAGCTTCATGGACTGGAGGCTTAGTAGAAAAGTAATCAAAAGTTTGAATCATACCTATAGTCATCTCTTGTTAGTTTGTAGTCTCCCTTTTTAGCTCAGCATGGACATACCAAGTGTATACGCATCCACGTAATGTGGAATAGAACTTATGTTGGAGTGATGATGGTAAAGCATCCCGGCCTTGCACCCATAGTCTCTTACAAGTATGGACGTGATGAGAAGCCAAATTCTTACCATGAAATTCACAAATGTGTGTAGGTACATTGCTCTAAGTGAACCTGGTGGAAAAGGTGATTCTCACTTCTCACCACTCCAAGAGGTTATCTCTATGTGTTGCCTACCAGTGTGCTACTATTTTACGCAAGGTATAAACCAACATTTTTCTTGTATCTCCTTCATTCAACCACTGAGTCTCCATAGCATGTAGAAATGTATCGAGCTTCCCTTAACCAATATATCTTAGTACCTCAGCTGAGCCTAAGTGCCTCACCATGGATGGTTTGATCAGCCTTGTAACTCACCCTTTAGCTTCACGCTCTACCATTTCATATGTGTTATGCATCCAGCTATCACAAACAACACTCGTAGTGTCACTTACAGACCACATGTCTTCCCATTGAATAACACCTTCTTTTGATGGTTCTAGACTCTCTAGATTGTGCACCGTCTATACATAAATTCGATTAAGCTCTTCTTCACTCATAGGCTCAACATAAGGCTCCACATTCTTCTCAAACAGAGGTATAATCATGCACTCATCCTTGTTCTCAAAACTGATGTATCTCTTTTTGAAGCACAAATCAACATTGTTCGCATAACACTAGGGTCATCCAAGTAATGCTAGAAAATTATCTACTTCAACAAGATCAAACACTTAAAATACCCGAAAAAACTTGGCCCCTTGAATAATAATAGATGCATCCTTCAATACCACGTTGTCGTGCAAATGTGCAACAAGGAAATTGATAATTTCTAAGCATGACAACTATACCCCTATGTCAAAATTTTCATGTCTTATCATTCCCAGGCACCCCAAGTCTGTCCATTCATTCCATTAACCTCCTGATCAATGTTAATTCATTCATCTAGGTGATTTAGGAAATTCAAATAAACCCCCCTAGGTGATTTTAGGATTCCATTAAAAGATGATATCTTCTAGTAGTATTGGGAAGGGCTATCACTAGCCTTCCCAGGACTAGATCAACCCTCCTAGAGTGGAACGGAAGGGCCTAATTCAACATGGAGGTGAATTTAAGACCTTAGAACATCATGGAAATGATTTTGGAAGGTTTTGGGAAGTTATGAAAGACTTGGAGCAATCTGAGTAAAAACAGAGTTCACAAGCCTAGGCAATACGCATGCCTAAAACAACTATTGGGCTTTAAAAGAAGATTCCGGGAGCTCCGGATGGAGTTATAAGTAAAAAGAAACATCGACAAAAATATTATTCCAAGAAATACATGATAGTGAAATAATATTTTTCACAATACCTTGGCGCATAGGATTTGGAGGCGGTTTTATCGAGCACAACTAGAGTCTCAAATCTCAAATCCACTTTTTAGAGATCAGATGGATGAATAAATACATGAAACCACAACCATTGGATTCAAATTTCCATTTCCAGTTAGGATCATATAAAATTTCACGAAGAAATTCCACCGAGAGCTCAAGTTATCATCATTCCAAGTTACCCTCTCAAAGGAAGTTTAGGAGTTAGTCAATTTTCGAGATGACACATGTTAGCACTAGGAGCCTGGTGGGATTTTATGTCCCAAAAGTCCCTTAGGTCAAGTACATCAGCCCTTGAAAATTTTTCCTAGCTCCTATGGGGAGTCTTTTGGTCACCCACATAACCGACTTTCAGCCCCCAACTACATTTTTGGAGCTCAAACTCCCTGCCGTTGGATCGAGGACACATGTCACCTCCAGGTCCACCGTATAATTTGATGTCCCTCACATCCCTTTCAGGTGAGGGACACCAAACATGGAAAAATGTTCCCATTCCCTATGGGGAGTCTTTTGGTCTCCCATGTGACCATCTTTCAGCCCCCAGGTGCATTTTTCAAGCAAATCCCCTGTCGTCGAATCGAGGACATGTGTCGTCCTCTTGACCACCGTGGAAATTGATGTCCCTCACATCCCTGAGGTGAGGGACATTAGGGAAAAAAAAATTTCCCAGCCCCTCCATGTGCATTTTTGAAAATTTAAATCCAACACTTAGTCGTTTTCTTCCTCTCATTTCTCCTCACCATGTCATGGCTTTGCTCAAGCTTGTTCAGACACCCAATCTACCATTGTTGATCCGAACCAGCTCCATCATGATCACCAAAATATCCACACCATGAATGCACAACAATATGTAGGACTTAGAGAAAAATTGAGTGAAATGACGAAGAACGAAGATAAAATGGAGATTTTTCGCCAGATAACTACGAAGCCACCCAATCGAAAAATCCTCATATCTTGCAGAAAGTACAAGTCGATCGAGATGCCATTTTTGCACTATTTCACATTTTTCAAGACAATCAAGATGCAAAACACAAGAGGTAAAATGGTTCCTAGAATCATTTTCTCTAAAAAAATCCTCACTTAGTGCACCGGCTCACATTCGTCGAATTTCACATCACTCCGACAATGGAAACGAACTAAAAAATTACACATGGGCTCCAAATAAAAAACCTATTGCAATGGAGTTGTTTTCCTCGTAAATGGAGACAAAAACCAGACCTACAAATTTCAAGCTCCATTAATGGCTGCCATGGTAGCTCCGTGCTTGAAGCCACTGCTAAGTCAAAATTTCAAAAATTATTTCCAATCATTCTAGTGGGCAAAACTATGTGAAATTCGGAGGGTGTGATCATAACAACAAGACAAGTCCAAAAAAGTATGTTCCATCGCAAATCGAGCACTGAAACACACTTTCTAAAAATAGTAAGTTTTCCTATATAGACTTGCTATGTTTGGAAAGTCATCATCAAAAGTAGTTGAGACAAAGGAAATGGGAATTGAAGATCACGAGGAAGCCAGAATGAGTGTTCAAAGAAGAAAATAGTGAAAATGACCACTTACTAAAAATAGTAAGTCCCTTATATGGGTGCTTACTAAAAATAGTAAGTCACCCCAAAGAAGTGGTTGAGGCAAGGGTAGTGTGCACATGATCAAATGAGGGATTTCATCACATCACGATGGTCGAGAAGAGGCAAAAATCACCTCTCACTAAAAATAGTATATCATACGTAGGCTAGGAGTTGCAATCATCAGTGGAACAATTCACTCAACTTGGAAAGAATTCATGAGCTGATTTAAAGGACTTTCATAGTGTTTAAGGAATTCAAAGATTAAGAGTTTCACTGCATTTGGATTTTTCCATCAACGAGGATCAATGGACTTCATTGGGAAACATCTTCTCCTCTTCCCTCTCTTCCCTTTCCCCCAAATTTCTCTCCCTTCAAATCTTTTAATTCTTTGTTGGCGTTTGCACTTTTTGATATGCCTTTAATTCACTTAAAAGTGACTTTAGAAACATAAAAGTCACCTTGATTTTATAAAAGGGACTTAATTATTTTGTAGGAATTTGAATAGTCTAAAGTTAGAAATAAGGCATATGGAGTGTCATGAGGAAGACGATAAGTCACCTCTCACTCTAATTGTAACATCATTCCCATTTCAAAGGGTTAGTCAATAATTTTGTAAGCTCAAGAGTTCATTCTACCTTGAGAGAACAAAGGATATAGCCAAATTATTCATTTCCCCCATTCTCAATTTCCTCCATTTCTTCACTATGTACAACTTTTGTTTGAGAAATTAATACAAGAAGGAGTTTCTAGCTTTCTTCGACTAAGAGATTTCTTGATAGTTTGTGTTCATCAAATTTAATTTAGTCTTAATGATGCTTACAAATTTGTTTCTTCTCATAAATGCATTTGATGATACTTCCGACTAGTGTGTGTTAGCTTTTAAATTGATTCTCCTTCAAAGTTTGAGCGAAGCATCACAGATTTGAGCGGGAAACTTAGAGACAGATAGATCATAATGAGTCATTTTGTAGCCGGGGTGGAATCTAACCGGCCCTTTGTCACTCAAATGCAAAGGAATGGATAGCACCCATAAGAGGATTTGATCTATCCTCACTACTTTATGGTTGTGCCTTTCAACCAAGGTGAGAGAACCCCTTTTGTAGCCTGTTGTTTGTGGAGGAGATGGAGATGTCCTTCCTTGTGAAATTATTAAGAAGATCTTGAAGAAAATATGATCAATGTAACAAAACCTAACTCTCACTAGTTGTCACTCTAGATAATGGAGATATTTTCTAAGCAAGGTTTAGGCCACTAAAGACAATGCAAACCTGATTGTTTCTGCATGTTTTGGTAGTAAAAATTTTTCATTTGTATACACACATGACAAACAGGGGTAGTATGGGTATGATTAATTGTTTTTAAATGAATTTGGTGGGAGGTGAAGCAGGATAAAGTTGATTATACCAAACCTTTGGAGGGACTTTACAATAAAGAGCAACTTTACAATAGAAAGCTTCAGAACAGTCAAGATGTTCCTTCAACTAGAAGGTGTGCTTCAATGGAGGCCCAAATCAGCACGTTTTCACATAATCTTTAAGACCTTAACATGAAGGCTCAAATTAGAGGACCAAATTAAACACTATATTTTTTGATTTACCACACCTAAGGTACACCCAAAGACTTACAAACAATATTTCTCAACAAATGACAGTGAATTGATTGTAAATTTGTTTATCTCATCCAAGATGAAGGCTCTTCTTGAAATGAAATTGTAGATACCATTAAACTGTCATAGGAATGAGATCTTGTGTGATTTCACAAAAAATTCAGTATAAGATTGCAATAGGAACGAATAAAACTATTTACAAACATTCTGAAATGAAGCAAACAGTAATTGTTCAGAGTCAACACAAAATAACTCAAATTTGATTAAACTTATCAGGGGAAAGTTTCTAGAACAGTCTCAAATCTTGTTAATGGATGTACACTCACAACCACCTTGACATGATCAAGTTTAATACAAAAGAGATGTACAAGTTTCTCAAACAGTCCCTCAGAAAAATGGGCTCTATCAAGCTTTCTCTTAGGAAATTAGTTTCTAGCTCCTAACACTCTAGCATTCCAACCTCTAACCTCCAACCCTTTTCAGTGCAAAAACATGCCTATTTATAACATTTTACAATAGATCCTTTTCTCCCCTAAAACCGGAGACATTGAGTGTACGAGTGCTCGCCATGATCTCAATCATGATTCTCGAATCAAATATGTAAAAGTTGTCGAGGTCCTCGGGGGCGAGACCTCTTCGAGCCTCTCCCGCATTCAACTCCCTCTCCTTGTAGATCACTCTTCCTTTTACTCTCCAACCACTTCTGCCCTTAATCTATCCAATCTAGTTCCTTGCATTCCCGGAAGGAAAAATGGAAGATCATATCGAGCCCAGAAATCAGATCTCATCTTAATGGTAAAAGACATCCCCGGATTTACCTCACCAAACCAATATATCAACAGGTCTTTCGCGTGCCAAGGAATGAAAAATCGGTCGAATCCGATAGTCAAATTGCATATTTAATGGTGAGATATGTTTATAGAGCTTCCCCACCAAACCAAGCTACCATATTAATGTTCCTCTTCATTTGGTGTGTAGGAGACTCCAATAAATGATAAAAAAACCACAAGAATATGCATCGCGAGCTCTGAGGGTGAAAATGCCAAAAAAATCAAATACAGATGCACGCTTCCGTTGATTTCTTTTTTGAATTTGGACCGTCCACGTGGGAGATCTAATTTTAGAGCGGGCCAGTGGGTTCCCCTTTTCCTTTTATATCTTTTGGAAAAATGAAATTTTTCACATTTTTCTCCGCACCTCCGCCATTAAGAAATGAGCCTGACACGTGTCCTAAGGTGGGTCCTAAAGGAACCATGGCCAAATTATGCTATTTCACCTCTTTTTTGGAAAAGGAAAATTTTCCAAATTTTCCCCGTAGCTCCGCCCTTCTGCTTCTAGTCTCTGATGTGGGTCCCAGTGGAACCACGCTCCCTTTTAATTTTAACTCCTTTCTCCACAAAAGGAAAATTTTCTAAATTTCCCCCGAAAGTCCGCACCTCTGTCGTTAACTTTGAAACAAACTTTGATTGATCCTTTATCGAGCTTGCGGGCCATTTTGATATCTTAACCCTTTTGAGAATAAGGGGAAAAAAATTATAAGTTTCCCCTGATGGTCCACTTCCCCACCCCTTTTGACTTTTCAAACTGCCACGCGTCATAATGGCGCACCTTGAGATGGTCCCCAAAATTTGAGACCCTGAAAGAGCGTGGGTTTGCCACATGTCGTGGCCTAGAAAAATTTGTTTGAAGGCTTGAATCTCAGTGGAAGGCGCCATCTGTCAAAGTCCAAGGCAATCTCCTTTTCCCGTTGAAAAGTCCAAGCAAAATGCAAAGTGAGCGGAGGCCTCCAAGTGTCCTTATGGCGCAATTTAAAAATGGTGCCCGAGTTTGAGACCTTGAATGAGCGCGGACTCGCTACGTGTCCCTGTCCCGCCAAACTGTATTAGCTACATAAAAAATTGTCTAAGTCCGGGAAAAGCAATAGAAACCTCCACATGTCCTCTCAGCGCTACTCTAAGGCCAAACCAAAAATTAGATCTTCAAATGAGCGTCGTTCCTCCACGTGGACAATGTTAGGAAATTAATGCTCACATTATTGTTTGTAATAGTTAAATGTAATATTCATATATTACATTAGTAAGCTAGTGTGTTAGTATGTTATTAATATCATATTTGTGTGAGAAAAATAAAAGTTTGTAATATTATTAATATGAATTATTAATCAATTCATTATTAATAATATAGGATAATATATATTAGTTGTGATTTTGTTGAATAAACAACTCACGTAGCTATTTGGGAGTTGTGTGAGAGATTGTTGGGTTTGGGAGTGATTATAGGAGAGATATGTGAGGATATTATGGGATTAAATATTGGAGTTGAATCCTTGTTTTAAGGAGTTCATTCTCCTATATATTGTAAGCTCTCTCATCATGTAATTGCTCAAGTTTTAATCTATCAATTATTTTTGATATTTTATTTTTCTATGGATTTTTCCTATTTTCATGTGCTAATCTCAAATGTTGCTGCTAAATTTTATCATCAAATCTGGAGTTTTTATCATTTGGTATCAAAGCAAGTTTCCTTCTGCAAGTGTAGAAGAAGAAGAAGAAGAAGATGGTTGAAGGAATCCTGTAAGAAAATTTCCAGCAGACACATCACAATAAAAAGAACGCAGTTTACTCATATGAGATCCGATTGATGTCTCATTTTTTTAAAATATAAGAACAAGATGCACAATATTGTAGTTTACATCAGCTTCAGATTCATCTTGTATCTATGTGTAAAATTTAGTGTAAGTTGAGTGAAATTTTTTGTTGTTTTTAAAACAAACGTTTGATAGATTGAATGTATCTAAAAACCCAGATTCAAAATATTACGAAATTTATTGGGTTTATTTAGTTAATATCTGGAAAAAAATTAAAATTTTACAAAAACCCATTTTTTAATTTAAGAGAAAAATGGAAATAAAAATAGGGAACTGAAAAAAGAAAAAGTGGTGTGTAATACATTTATGTAATTTTTTAATTGGACGTATTTTCGCTTGCACACGACATCCATAGTCAGGGGGTGCATTATCGGTTGAATCGACACTCAAAAAAGTTTTTGTAATGATCTTAAAAGTTACATTTGCTAACTAAGTAGCATCACCATGGAGGCTAGATGAAACAGAGGAAGGAGGTTAATCAGTGACCTCTCGCTAGCTGCAAGCGAAGGGGCCACACAATTAATTTGTGGCATTATTTTTTGTTTGTTTAATTTTGATTGTGTATTGTAATAAGAACAGGATTATTTATTCATGTTCATTCTTGTAATAAGTGAGCTCTTGCGTGAGTGATATTTCTTATATTTTCCCTTGAATATAAAAATGGGAGTGGGGATACATGTACGCTGCTATAAAAGTGGTTGGTGGTCCACTAAAAAAGTAATTTGAGAGTTTGTGAATCTCTTATAAAATCATATATAGAGTGGTTAATGGTTCCACTATAAAACCTATTGGAGTTGATGGTACTCTTTAAAAACCATCGTATTATAGAACATGAGCAGGTACTAGAAAGAACTCACCCATGTTCACACTAAGGGGGTGAATGTTAGGAAATTAGTGCTCACATTATTGTTTGTAATAGTTAAATGTAATATTCATATATTACATTAGTAAGTTAGTGTGTTAGTATGATATTAATATTGTTATATTAATATCATATTTGTGTGAGAAAAATAAAAGTTTGTAATATTATTAATATGAGTTATTAATCAATTCATTATTAATAATATAGGATAATATGTATTAGTTGTGAGTTTGTTGAATAAACAACTCACGTAGCTATTTGGGAGTTGTGTGAGAGATTTTTGGGTTTGGGAGTGATTATAGGAGAGATATGTGAGGATATTATGGGATTAAATATTGGAGTTGAATCCTTGTTTTAAGGAGTTCATTCTCCTATATATTGTAAGCTCTCTCATCATGTAATTGCTCAAGTTTTAATCTATCAATTATTTTCACTTTTTTTTTCTATGGATTTTCCTATTTTCATGTGCTAATATCAAATTGTTGTTGCTAAATTTTATCATCAAATATGGAGTTTTGTTATCGGATAAATCTTTAAGTTGAGGCAATTTATAAAAATTTTGAATTACCCTAACAAGTTGCGCCCAACCAAAAGAGGTCACATTTCCTGTTGATGTAAGGATGCAAATTTGACCGAGAGAAATGTCCGTCAAACCATAAAATGCAGAAAACAATCATTCGAGCCCAAAGATGAAATTTTCTCTAAGGACAAAGAATTTAGAAATGTTACAAGGCTCAAATACGTCCCTTAGAGCTACATCCATTTATTTTCCTTCAAGTATTTAGGGAAAAATGACAAGGACAACAAATCTCAACTGTGGAAAATGGAAAGAATGGGAAAGCCCGAGTTTTTAGATGAATAAAGAATGGGAGACCCAAATTACAAACCCCTTTAGAGGAACAAAGAAACGAGGAGACAAATATGGACCCATACGTGATCATCGGCCCAAGGAAAGATTAATTATGGCAACAAAAGGAAGGTAAAAAGACCTTTCGGGCACAACACGGGGGATAAAATGTGACAGAGGCCGTAAATCAATAGATTTTCAAAGGCAAAATGGGGCGAGACTATTTTGAGCACCAACATCGGCTCCGACTCGGGATGGGCACTCCCTATGAGTGCCACAAGAAAAAAGGTAGACCAAGTGCCAAAAATATCCATTAGGTAAAGGAGTCATCTTACAGAGAAGAGAAACAGAGCCATCTCCCAAAAAAGAATAGAGAAACCAGCAAAATAGGTCACCAAGGACTAAAATGAGAAAAAACATAGAAACAGGAAACAAACCAACCAACTATACACTATATAGATGATGCTCATCTTGATTCTGGGGAATTAATCCAAGAAATGTTTCAAATGTCTACCATTAATAGGTAATTCAAGCAATTTCCCATCCAAGTCCTTCAGGAAGAAGGTATGTTCACCAAACCTAATATCAATGGATTAATGGCCCATCCATAGAGCGTAAAATTTTCCATGCTTGCCCTTATCCTCATGCCTGCTATCCCATAGTAGCACAAGATCTCCAACATTGAAAGCTCTAGAAGTGACCTTCTTATCAAACAAATTCTTCAACTTCTCTCTGAACTTTATATGCCTTTGGTGAGATGCCCTCCTTTCTTCATCAATTTCAACAATTTGGTTAATGCGGGCATCATATGGACCTACTTCTTGATCTTCCAGTTGTTACATGAACTGATATGAGGATAATTGCATATGCAAGGGCAGAAAGGCTTGGGTTCCATACACCAACTCAAATGGACTCTTTCCAATAACCCTTTTGATAGTAATTTGGTCAGCCCAGATAGCAAATTTCAACTATTCGCCCCATTTTCTCTTGTTAATCTCCAAGGATCTTCTGATAATCTTTAGCAAATTTTTATTACTGGACACAACTTTTCCATTTCCTTAGGGATTATAACTAGAAGCATATGTCAAATTTATCCCATATTCTCTACACATTTCCACCAAGGGTTTAGCTCTGAAGCTCATGGCATTGTTAACAACAACTTTGAATGGCACCCAAAACTCGAAGATGATATGGTTCAACATGAAGTCCATGACAATTTGGTGTGTTGCCCTTTTGGTGGGGATTGCCTCTAACCACTTGGTGAAGTAATCTGTGTCTACAAGAATCCACTTATGGCTAGCACTTGAAGGGTCTAAAATCTTACCAATAAAATGCATTCCCTATTACTTGAATGGAGCTTCAATTGATACAGGATACAAAGAAAGGGAGCCCGAAGCTTTCAGTCTTCCAAAGAAGAGATGGAAATTCTCACATCTCCTAACAAAAAGTGTTGCATCCTTGAAAATATTTTACCACCAATAACCAGCCCTCAATATCTTGTGTGTTGTGACCCTTTCAACAAAATTCTTCCCACAAAATCCTCCATGGAGATCAACAATTATCTTGGGGGCTTCATCTTTAGTAATGCACCTTAAGAGGACTCCGTCAGGGTTCTTCCAAGCTAACCCATAATCAATAATGGCATATTTCTGGGAAGCCAACTTAAGGGCCCTTTTCTAGTTTTTACTCAAATACTCGGGGCGGTATAAATGTCTGAGATAGAAAATCACATCCTTGTACCATTCATAACTCATTAGTTTCTCAAATACATCTACCCTTCCCTCTCCTACCTCATTCACCTCAACAGTTTGCAAGTTGCTCTCAGCCATAAGCTAAGTCAAGCCCAAACCTCTCACCAACTTCATGTTTTGGATATCCATATCATATTCTTGCAACTTGTTCACCCACTCTGCACCTTTTTCTTAAGACTTCCATCTCTGATAAGATGTCTTTCACCATGGTGTGGGGAACATAAGCAACAATCTTAGAACTCAAAATGTAAGGCCTAAAAACCTTTGTTGCTTTTACCAAGGAAAATTCTTGTTTCTCCATAATAGTGTATTTTAGCTCAGCCCCTGCAATGCCTTACTAAAAAGGTAATTGGCCTCTCAGCCCCTTCATCATCTTTCTGCAATAGGATAGATGCAATAGTGTTCTCAGAAGCAAAAGAAAATAGTTGGAAAGGCTTCTTATAGTTTAGAGCTGCTAAAACAGGGGCATGCTTTAATGCCTCCTTGATCCCATTGAAAGCTTGGATGGTAGTCTCTTCCCATTTGATGACCTGGTCCTTCTTTAACATGGAAGTGATTGGAATGGTCAACTCAACAAAGTTTGATATGAATCTCCTGATGAAGTTTATCTGCCCAAAGAAAGACTGAATTCCTTCTTGGTTCTTGGAATTGGGACTTTCTTTGATGGCCTCCACCCTTTCTAGATCAATCATCACCCCCTCTTGTGACACAATGTGACCAAGAAACTTTTCCTTCTACACTCCAAAATGGCATTTCTTTGGATTGAGTGAGATGCCATATTCTCTACATCTTATCAACATCTTCTCCAAGTGCAGCAAGTGATCACTTCTCTTTCTAGAAAACACAGTTACATCATCTTGGTAAACAACAATAAACTCATTGATGTAACCAGCAAAAGCAACATCCATTGCTCTTTGAAAGGTGGCTCCAGCATTCATCAGACCAAAGGGAATCCTGACATATACATAAGTCCCCCAAGGAGTAGTAAAGGTTGTCTTGATCCTTTCTGATTCCTTCACCACAACTTGGTTATAACCAGAGAAACCATCTAAGGTGGAAAGCAACTCAGAACCAATCATTAACTATGTCATGTTTTCCATATTTGGTAAAGGATAATTATCCTTCATTGATGCTCTATTTAGATTCTTGAAATCTACACACAGTTGATGTCACCATTTTTCTTTCTAACTGGTACTAGGTTTGCAACCCAAGAAGAATACCTTGTGGGCTGAATAATCCCTCCATCTCTCAGTTTCTTCAGTTCTTCTTGCATTTTGAGAGATAAGAGTGGATTGATTGGCCTTTGTTTCTACCTGAATGGCTTTGCATTAGACTCCAAGGGAATCTCATGTTGAAATAGATCCTCTCTATATGCCTTCACCTTAGAATAAGTCCAAGCCATGCAGTCTTGATACCTTTTCAGCAATTAGATGTAGGACTTCTTCTCCTCCTTGCTGAGATTGCTTCCTAACCAGATCTTCCTTGGTTTTCCTTTGGTCCAAGGTCATGCTCTTCAATATCCCTTGAGGCTGCTTTTGCTATGCTTACATTAATAATTTGATCAAAATTATCAAAGTTAGACCAAGAGCAACCATCCCTCTAGGAATGGTACTAGTTTTTAGTTAGATAATGCCTTTTCTAAACAAGGTTTCTTTACCCTCTCCTACACACACCATTGGCTCCCAATCAATATTTTGATCAGAAAAATCTCCTTTATTTTACAAAAATATTTTGACCCAAGCATCATCATCAAAACCTTGCCAATACTTGATGTAGTTGGGTACATTTGGCCTTGTCAATACTTTAACATCATATTCACAATATGGGGACATTGCACAATTATCAAACCAAGATCCCAACATAGCAAGCTTGTCTTCTAAATCATTGAACCTCCTATCATGATGCATAATGTTGAATGAATCAAACATCTCAATGAAATCCCAAACTGCATGCTTGTATTGTTTCATTTGCTGATTTTTTGTGGCATATAGTTTTCTGAATTGCTTGACAATTAATTCTGAATCTCCTTTGACAATGATGTCCTTAACATTGTACTTCCAAGAAATCCTTAGACCTAATAACAATGCCTCATACTCAACAATGTTATTAGTACACTCAAAGTTGAGTTTGAAGGAAAAGACAAACTTTTCCTGGCCTGGAGAGATCAGAACAACACCAATACCATTTCCAAATTTGGAGCAAGCTCCATCAAACAATAAAATCCAAGGAGAGCCTTCCTTTTCAAGATACTTACATTCTTCAATTTTGTGCTCCTTTCCATTAGCATATCCTATGAAGTTATCAGCATCAACACTTGTGTACAATACCTCATAGGATGTATTGTTGGGATCCTCAATAAGGTGCAACATCTTCTTTTCCCCATACAACTTGACAAGGATTCCCTCAATTGGGATGGTGGAATATGCCATATCCATTTGAACACTCCCACCAACACTTGTAGCCCATTTTATAGACAACAACATACCCCACTTGGGTGAGTAGTCAACAATAACCACATCAAGTTTCAAATTCCTTCTGGATAGAAGTTTCTGCAAGTTGCACCACCGGACCCTTCACACACCCCACCACCAACACCTCTCTAGAATCCATAGCAGGTGCACTTCCCATATGCAGTTGTTACTTTGATATTTAGTTCATTTATAACTTCCAGAGGCATAACATTACATGATGCCCCCCGAATCAAACATACGATTGTGCAACAATCTATCCTTAATGATCGGGGTAGTGAAGAATGGATCCACATTCAACTCGAGAATATACCAAGGATGTTCCCAAATAAACCTAAGGTGGTTCATCTAGCTCTTCCGATGTTGATGGTGCCTCTAATTCTTTAATGACTGGTGGAGTCTCCACAATGTTTATATTTTTTCTGGGCGGTCTTCTCCTCTTTCAGCCCCAAATACTCAAGAGCCCTCTTCTTGTGCTCGTGAATCCTAAGGAATTCAACAATTGGGCCCGAGATCTTGATCGACTCAAGACTTGGGAAATATCATAAGGGAAACACTTTGGCAAGGCAACATTGAAAGGAAGGTTGACACACTCATTAGATGGCATAGGATTTTTGACAACTTGGGAATGAGGTGGGGTATGATTTCTGTTTGGGATAGTAGGGTCCTTAGCAGATGCATCTTTCTTAGAAGTATCTTTAGGAACATTTGAAAGCAATGGAGTTTTTGGCTTGGCCTGAGGCCCTGTCCCTTTGACAACCCTACTTCTTGTGTTGTGTTCCTTTTCTTCACCATAACAACATTCATAAAACAATTTCTGTCCTCCTCAAATGGGATGCCTCCATCATACTTATTTATCATTAAAGCCCTTAAATATTCAAATTCATTATTGGGAAATTCAAAATCTTGTATAGTATCTACTTCTAAAGTATGAGAGGGAGGGAGAAAAGGTACCCGTGAATGCAATCCCAAAAATCAGCAGCAGTTCTAGCACTTATCACTTGATTGAAGTTGCCCCTTGTGGAGCAACCCATCATCATGAACATCATCGTCATTATCATCATAAGCTTCTTCCTCTTCTTGTTGATCTTCCTCACATGGAGCATGGGGCATGAAACATCTGTCACACCAATCAATGACATATGTCTCCTCCACAACGATAACTTTGGCAGCCAAAGGATCAAGTACCCTTCTATTATCCCTAGCTTGGGACTATCTATTTGATCTTTGGTGATTTTGAAACTATCTTGGCCTTGCTTCTTGTGTTGACCTTGTGAGCTCTTCCCAATCCCCTTTTCTTCCTGGTCTAGTTCATATGATATTTCTTTGACAGCCCCTGCCAAATTTTTCACAACTTCCTCTAAATCAACAACCTTGCTTGTCTGAGGTTTTTCTAGGTTAATTAGTTTTACACCATCCCTTTTTGGAGGATTTCCAATTGCCTTGATTTTATCCTCAATTTACGGGGCCATGGTGAATACCTTACCTCAAATTAGTAGGGTTTTTGTCCCTAAAGTAGTAAGAAACCTTTTTATCAAATGCATATAAATATTTGATCAAATATGATTCATCACATGGCCTTATCCTAACAGGAAATCTCCTCAAGGTATTATTAAACCTTGTGTTGAAATCATGTACTGAATCATTAGGATTCTTCTTGATATTTTCAAATTCTGATAGAAGAAACCTAGGGTCAGGTTCTATCGCCATCTTTGCAGATCTAAATGCATTGTTCATCTCTGTCCAAGAATCAATAGAATTATTTGGAAAAGCTTTATACCAGTCCCTTGCATCCTCTTCCAAAGTATGGATAAATAACTTGATATATACATCTTCATGTTCAATCTCAAAATCTTCCATCATATTGATAAAAAGATTTAAATGTTGATCACCAATTATAGCGTTGTTTCCTTGGAACTTTGGTAATCTACTTCTTACATCCTGGGGAACTACATTTGGATAACCAATTATCCCTATAAAATTTATAGGACCAAAGGTGTTTACAACAAAAGGAGGTTTGGGTGGGGGCAAGGCCATGTTGTTGTGAGGAGGTGACCCTAGAGGGGAGAAAAATTGATAAGGGATAGAGGGTCTTTGAAACACAGGAGTATAACTTCCAAAATGGATATCCCCTAAAGGCCTTGTTTCTTGGAAATCCCTATCAACTTTTGAAAAGACAGGAGCAGAATGAGAAGAAAACTTTTCAAAATCAAATGAAGGCCCCTCTCCAAATGGAGAATTTAATTCCACAAAAAGACTACCTAATTCAGAATCACTTGAATAGTAGTCTTCAATGATAGGCCAATCACTTTCATCAATGGAGATCCCTTTTCTTGTCTGCTGATCTCCAACAACTCTCCAGGATTTTCTTCCTTCTGAATTTGTTTTTCCTAGCTCTGGAAATAATGTCCTAGCAGGATCTCTAGCAAAGAAATATCTTCTTCCTTCCATATTTGCAAAGTTTAGTAACAAAACTCACTTGACAAAGGTTAAGACACTAGTATTCATCAAGAAACAGATCAACAAGGATTCACCACTAAGGATTTCCACCTTAGTTGTGCAAATGCACTAAAATATGATTTGTCAATACTAGCAATTGGAAATGGAAATATTTGAATCTTCTTTAGTCAGATTTATCAATGAAACTTAGTGCAATAACTATAGAAAATGGAAATATTGCACATAGCATTTGTAACTTTGAAACTTCTTACAAGCCTAAACACAGGATGATGCCTGAAAATATGTATTAGCACTTTGAGCATACAAGAAGTGTTTACCAGGGTTTGAATATGAACTGCAATCACTATGTCCCCAAAGAACGGAGCCAGTGAGGTGTTGGTACCCAAATTGATTCTCCTTCAAATTCTAAGCAGCATCACAGGTTTAGTAGGAAGCTTAGAGACAGATAGATCATAATGAGTCATTTTGTAGCCGGGATGGAATCTAACTAGCCCTTTGTCACTCAAATGTGGAGAAATGGATAGCACCCATAAGAGGATTTGATCTATCCTCACTACTTTATTTTTGTGCCTTTCAACCAAGGTGAGAGAACCCCTTTTGTAGCCTACTATTTGTGGAGGAGATGAATATGTCCTTCCTTGTGAAATTATTAAGAAGATCTTGAAGAAAATATGATCAATGTAACAAAACCTAAATCTCACGAGTTGTGACTCTAGATAATGGAGATATTTTCTAAGCAAGGTTCAAGCCACTAAAGACAATGCAAACCTGATTGTTTCTGCATGTTTTGGTAGTAAACATTTTGCATTTGTATACACACATGAAAAATAGGGGTAGTATGGGTATGATTAATTATTTTTGAATGAATTTGGTGGGAGGTGAAGTAGGATAAAGTTGATTATACCAGACCTTTGGAGGGACTTTACAATAAAGAGCAACTTTACAATAGAAAGCTTCAGAACAGTCAAGACGTTCCTTCAACTAGAAGGTGTGCTTCAATGGAGGCCCAAATCAGCACGTTTTCACATAATCTTTAAGACCCTAACATGAAGGCTTGAATTAGAGGACCCAATTAAACACTATAGTTTCTGATTTACCATGCCTAAGGTACACCCAAAGACTTACAGACAATCTTTATCAACAAATGACAATAAATTGATTTTAAATCTGTTTATCTCATCCAAGATGAAGGCTCTTCTTGAAGTGAAATTGTAGATACCATTAAACTATCACAGGGATGAGATCATGTGTGATTTCACAAAAAATTCAGTATAAGATTGCAATAGGAATGAATAAGACTATTTAAAGACATTTTGAAATGAAGTAGACACTAATTGTTCAGAGTCAACACAAAATAACTCAAATTTGATTAAACTTATCAGTAGGGGAAAGTTTCTAGAACAATCTCATATTTTTTCAATGGATATACACTCAAAACCACCTTGACATGATTGATTTTAATATAAAAGAGATATACAAGTTTCTCAAACAGTCCCTCAAAAAGACGGGCTCTATCAAGCTTTCTCTTAGGAAATCAGTTTCTAGCTCCTAACACTCTAGCATTCCAACCTCTAACCTCCAACCCTTTTCATGGCAAAAACATTCCTATTTATAACATTTTACAATAAAGCCGTTTTCCCCCCAAAACCAGAGACATTGAGTGCACCAGTGCTCACCATGATCTCGATTGTGATTCCCTAAATCAAATATGTAAAAAAATTTCAGGTCCTCAAGGGGAAGATCTCTTCGAACCTCTCCCACATTCAACTCCCTCTCCTAGTAGATCACTCTTCCTTTTACTCACCAACCACTTTCTCCCTTAATTTGTCCAATTTGGTTCCTTGCATGCCCGGCAAGGAAAAATGAAAGATTAGGTCGAGCCCAAAGATTAGATCTCATCTTAATGGTAAAAGACGTCCCGATATTTTCCTCATCAAACCAAAATATCAACAGGTCTTTCATGTGCCAAGGAAAGAAAAATTGGGTCGAATCGACAATCAAATTGTATATTTAATGGTGAGATATGTTTATAGACCTTCCCCACCAAACCAGGCTACCAAATTAATGTTCCTCTTCATTTGGCGTGTAGGAGACTCTAAGAAATGATTAAAAACCCACAAGAATACCCATCCCTAGGAGCTCTAGAGTGAAAATGGTAGAAAAATTAAATACAGAGGCACAACTGCCATTGATTTCTATTTTGAGTTTGGACCATCCACGTGGGAGATTCAATTTTGGAGTAGGCCTACGGGTTCCCCTTTTCCTTTTACATCTTTTGGAAAAATGAAAAAAATTTCACATTTTGCTTTGCACTTCCGCCATTGAGAAATGAGCCTAATATGTGTCCTAAGGTGGGTCCCAAAGGAACTGCGGCCAAATTATGATATTTCACCTCTTTTTTTGGAAAAGGGATTTTTTTCCAAATTTTCCTTGCATCTCCACCCTTCTCTTTCTAGTCTCTAATGTGGGTCCTAACGAGAACCATGCTCCCTTTTTACTTTTAACTCCTTTCTCCACAAAAGGAAAATTTTCCAAGTTTCCCCTGAAAGTCCGCACCTCCATCGTTGACTTTGAAACAAACTTTGATTGATCCTTTTTTAGGCTTGTGGGCTAAATTTGATATCTTAACCCTTTTGAGAATAAGGGGAAAAAATTCTAAGCTGCCCCCGATGGTCCACTTCCCCACCCCTTTTGACTTTTCAAACATCACGTGTCACAATGGTGCACCTTAAGATGGTCCCCAAAATTTGAGACCCTGAAAGAGCGTGAGCTTGCCACATGTCCTGGCCCGGAAAAATTTGTTTGAAGGCTTGAAGCTCGGTGGACGTGCCATGCGTCGGTCTCGAGGTAATCTCCTTTGGCCGTTGAAAAGCCCAAGCAAAATACAAAGTGAGCGGAGGCCTCCAAGTGTCCTCATCACACAATTTCAAAAGGGTGCCCAAGTTTGAGACCCTGAATGAGGGCAGGCTCGCCACATGTCCCTATCCCACCAAACTAAATTAGCTACATAAAAATTTGTCTAAGTCCAGGAAAAGCAAAGCATAAACTTCCACGTGTCCTCCTAGCACTACTCCAAGGCCAAACCAAAAAGTAGATCTTCAAATGAGCGTCGTTCCTCCACATGGAAAAATCTTTAAATTGAGGCAATTCATAAATTTTTTGAAGTATTCTGTTTGAGCTACGCCCAACCAAAAGAGGTCATGTTTCTGTTGATGCAAGGATGTAAATTTGACCAGAGAAACACCCGTTAAATCGTAACATACGCGTAAAAACAATCATTCAAGCCCAGAGATGAAATTTTCTCTAAGGACAGAGAATTCAGAAATGTTACAAGGCTCAAATGTGTCCTCAGAGCTACATCCATTTATTTTCCTTCAAGTATTTAGGGAAAAAAGACAAGGACAACAAATCTCAACTATGGAAAATGGAAAGAACGAGAAAGCCTAAGTTTTTAGATGAACAGAGAATGAGAGACCCAAATTACAGACCCCTTCAAGAGGAACAGAGAAATGAGGAGACAAATATGGACCCATACGTGATCATTGACCCAAGGAAAGATTAATTATGGCAACAAAAGGAAGGTAGAGACCTTTCGGGCACAACACGGGGGATAAAATGTGACAAAGGCTATAAATCAATGGATTTTCAAAGGTAAAATGGGGCAATACTATTTTGAGAACTAATAGTGTTTACGAAATTTGATTTCCTACTTACGCATTAGTTATCCTACCTCTTTTCTCAATCCCCTTTCCCACACTTCCGAAAAAGTCCTCTCTAGCAAGAAATTGCTATCTTTGTCGCAAGGTCGGTGGAGTGCCCCTGTTGGATCCTCATTCGAAATGTCACCACAAAAATCCACATTTTCTCGCACATGCATATATGATTGTTGCACCCGATTAAGCGAGAGGACTTAGATTCCCAGGCGTTTGCAAGAAATTCACAAGTTTTCCACCTGAAAATTTTCTCACCAACTATTTTTGGTGCCCACCGTGGGGTAGATTTAGCAAGACATCTGCACCCAATATACAACCGCATGGTCTGAAAATTAAAAAAAAAAATCAAATATTGAAAAAATTAAAAGAAAGAAGAGTTCATGAAAGTTTGTTTCCAAAGATACACTGTCAATTTATTGTGAGTGACCCTTCATATTCCATAGTTTCCTTTTGTGTTCTCACTTCAAGAATTTCCAAAAGTTGGCTGAAGGAAGATACACCAAGTTGAACAAGTCGAGAGGTGGTGTTGTTTCCAATTTCAAGGCTTTACAAAATCAACAAGAACAAATTAGAGATAATCCATACTTCTTCTCTCAAGCCTCCTCTCCATCTGGCACTTTGAGCAGTTCACTTGGCAATCCTATCCAAACTCCTATTGATACCCCCTTCAAATTCTCCCATTTTTCAACCACCATTGAGCATTGAGCTCCCAAAAGAAGAAGAATTTGTAGAAGCAAGAGCTGAAGCAAAAGAAAAAATGACAATGGAAGATGAAGAAGAAATACCTTAACCCATTGTTCCATGGGGAAGGAATACATGCCCGCTTTACTCTTGAACCCCTTCTTCATGATCTACCAGCGGGTTCCCGTAAGAACTTTACAAATTTAAAAGATGACAATGCACAACATCTTGAAGAACACATCGTTGCTTTCACAACATCATGTGGAATTCTTGGTGTCTAACATGAAGACATTTCTATGAGACTATTCATGGATTCCCTCCAAGAAAAAGTAGTAGAATGGTTCTACCTCCTACCTACCCGATCTGTCACTGATTGGGATGACATCAATACTACCTTTGAAGAGATATTTAAATCAACTAAATACTATCAAGACCTCTTAGTGCAGTTGGCTCAAATGAAGAAAGGAGAAAATGAAACCATGAGAGACTTTGTGGCTTGATTCAAATGGTTGCTTCACAGGATACCTGAAGAGGATTTTCCATCTCAAAACAATGTCAAGAGATTCTTAATCAATGCTCAATAATCAAAAGTAGGATTTTTGTTACGAAGAGGCCAATCAAGGAACATTAGCAAAGCACAAATATTTTCCAATGAACTTGATGACGATCTCATCCTATTTAGAAAGATCAAGAATCCCTCAAAGGGTAAAGCTCAACATCCTGGAGATGAGAGAACCAATCCATCACTACAAAATTTGGTGAATGAGATGGCATCTTTGAAGAGGGAATTATTTGAATGAGTATCTTCTTAAAGAAGAAACACAAATAAAATTTCAGGAGCACCCCAAAGTCTTTCCTTGAAGGCCCCACTTGTGAACGTAAATTGCAGATTTCAAGAAAGTGAAGGTGGAAACTTCCTAGAGATTGATGAACTTGAGAACGATAGAAAAATCAGATTTTGTGATTATCCCAGAGGTGATGAATAAGATGAAGAAGATGGACCCAGTTTCTCATGTGTGATATTCACTTGTTCTCAGTCCAAGAAA
Organism: Taxus wallichiana var. yunnanensis; assembly: GCA_018340775.1. Taxonomy (NCBI): domain Eukaryota; kingdom Viridiplantae; phylum Streptophyta; class Pinopsida; order Cupressales; family Taxaceae; genus Taxus; species Taxus wallichiana. Next base: position 954,876,940 of record CM031235.1, read on the forward strand.
AGAGCATCTCCTTCATTGCTGCAAAAGAAAATAAGGTTAATGAACCTCCTATGGTGACTCCATGCAAAACAAAATAATAATTCGAGGATCACCAATCCCTCTTTCCATGAAGTTTACATTGTTGGAGCACGACCCTATAGCAAGTAAGAAGATGCCCGATGTTTCACCATTTTCTTTACACTTTTGGAATGTGATGAAATAGATAAGGGTAATGGTCAAGGAGGAATACCTATTGTGTTGGTTTAGAGATTGATGGGCGCATTTTGACTTCTCGATACGATGTGGACCGTGAGATCTTCCTTTTGGCTAGGAGGAACTACAAACAGAAAAAAAAGACCACCAAAGAAGAGTTAAACAATATATGATAGTGGGACTCGAGCATGTGTTAGATCCGGGAAGTGTGATACTTGAAGGATGTCAATCCACCTTTTTATAAAAAAATATGTAATAACTAAAATGCCAACATAAACGAATATAGTGCTAGTATTCTGATTTTGATACCTCTGATCACTATCAACATCGATCTAGTTAAATAATAAAAACTATGTGGGTCAAGGTCTTCCAGTTAGGTTACGAGGTTGTTGTTTAGGTGGTCTGCAGGAGTTACAAACAAGGTCTTATCGGGATTCGGTAAGGTGCTTAGGTTGTTTTGGTAGGTGGGTGGTTGTTGGTTTACACAAGGTGTTGAAAGGAACAGAGATCGACATCGGTTGAGGTATGACCAATCATAGTTAGGTAGAACCAACAATAGTTAAGGGTAACGGCATTGGTAGAGGTGAGCTAATAAGATTCAATAATATTTACTAATGGGGCTTAAGTGAGATTAAACGGAGACAATAGAGGGCAAGACAGAGGTGTATGTGGATCTTAGGAACACTTAGAAATGTGTAGAGGTTGGGTATAGGTGGTTTTATGGTATGGGTGGAGGAATGGTTGGGTTTACAAGAAGAGTAAAATGGTAGGGGAATGAGGGTGCAAGTGGAAACTAATAACAACAATAGAAGAACCCAATAAACTAAAGTGGAAATAGATGATGCAAGTAAAAAGTGTACTTACTAGTGTTGTAGGTCCAATGGCTATGTGGTGGTGATGGAGCTTGGTGCAGTAGTGATGCTTCCTAGAATGTCACCGTGAGTGTAATACTTCTGGATCTGTCTTGGTGTTGGCTATGGATGTCTGTAGGTACGAAAAGGCTCTAGTTCTGCTTGCATGTAGTTCTCTCCTCATCTCCTTGATCTCAGAATGTGCTAACCAAAAAAACAAGATTGTTAAGGTGAATAAATGGTAACCGATGATGGTTCTGGTTGGTGGCATCGCTTCAAGATGACCGATGTCGATTAAGGTAGGATTCCCTAGGTTTACTAAAAATGGCAGATCTCACATCATTTGGGTCAGGTTCGTTCCTTTATCCGTGGATCGAATGGATGTTACATTTTTATGAGCAGGAAGGTGGTTAGAGGAATAATAGGCCTTGATTTTTAGGTTTGGACCAAGTCTTATTCATTTATGGAAACATGCTTATGACAAATAGGTCTATGGTGAGGTGTCTAGGTGAGGTGTCCATTCATTTAATTAAAGTAATTAAATTAATAATGGGGTTAGGGTGGGTATTAATTTAACTATAAATAATTGAATTAATGTGAATGTAGGGTATAAGGGTCATGGTTAGGTGAATGTGTTTAAGTTGGTTCTTGACGAGGGGGACCAAGGGGAGCATGACCTAATTTTGGTGTCTACATTTTACCCCTTTTTGTTGTTGTGTGGCTTGTATTGGTAAGTAAGCGACGCTGACAAAAATAGGAAATGGTTGTGTTGAGTGTAAGTGAGGGTGGTGTTGCCCCAAGTGTGGGTGAAGGTAACCCCCTCAAACTAGGAACCGATGAGGTGAGAGATAGAAGCGGTGAGTGGTTTGATAAAATGAGTAGGTTGGAAAATGAAGATCAGTGGGCACATTGGGTAAAGGTAAAAGGTCAAATCGGGTAAATAGGTAAATGGGCTAGGGTCAAAGGTAGTGGTAGTTGAATGCACACACATGTTGGAAACTGTGGCATGGTACCAAGTTGAGAAGCTTTCAAAATCTACATCGGCTAAGGTTGGTAGGTCTATCCAAACAAGGTTGAATTGATTCTGATATCCAAGGTATAGGATATGGTGTGAAAACAAAACATAGGTCGGTGCAGAACTTTTAGGTATGTTCTAGTACACCAAATTCCGGCCAGATAAACATCACAAATAGAAAGGAAATGTAAGGTTGGTAGGCCAAACAAGACGGGTAACCACGTCGCAAGGTACAGTGAGCATGGAGGGTCAACGGTCATAAAAAGTGGTTTAGGTCAAGGTATATAGGTAACGACACAGGTAAGGCCAAGGTATAGATAAAAGAACAACTCCTAAGACACATCAAAGGCAATGTAGGGGTAGGTTGGGTTTGTAGGTATGGTTCAAGGGGTGTCCAGGGATGATAAAAAGGGATGTGGGCACGAATGGTTGTAGGAAAAAGGAAGTTTTGCAAGACCAAACAAGTGTTAGGGTTGACCGATGTCGGTTATAGGGTGACCAATGTCATTCATCTATCGCACAAAGAGGACCGACGTCGGTCAGATCGGGGTGGGTTTATAAAATAAAAATTCTATATTTTACAAAATCATTATTGTATTGTATGTTGGAGAAAATGACAGAGCCATTTGACTTTTCAGCACTTTTTGAGAGGAAAGGACAAGGCATTGTACTCGGCTAAGGTGGAGAGATCCGATTGGTGAGAGGTGCTAGGTAGATGGGTCCACGAGATCGGGGGGATCAATTTGATTGGTGGAGAGATTCGAGGTAGATTCCGGCATGGTAGAGGTGGGAGAGGGGTCGGGTGGACCACCAGTAGCGCGCGGCAAACGTGTCTCTACGGAGACAACATCGTGAAAAGGTGAGATTCACTCCTGTTCCTTGTTGGTTAGGTGATTTGGTTTGTAGAAATCAGGTTTGGGTAGAAGTGGGTTTGGGGGGAGAATTAAATTTGAATTTGGGAAGAAAATGGGTGAAATAGGAATGTAGGAAGGTGTAATTAGGTGAATGAGGATGGGGGCGGGGTTAAGGGGGATTTGGGTAGGAATGGGTGGGTAGTTGATGAGGGTCGTCAATCCTCTCCATTAATAATGTCAATCCGGTTGGTGTCCAAAGGTTGTATGCATTAAGAGAAGAAGATCTTGGAAAGCAACTCCCTTAAACACAATCCAAACTTACATAAATTGAAAGCACACATGCGGAAATTTAAATGCACACTTACAAAAATGTAAACACACTTGCATAAAGGAAATCACACTTGCAGGAATAAAACACACTTGCATAAATTGAAATTTCTGAATTGGAAATAAGAAAAATTAAATGAAACACCTGTAGGTTTACAATGATGAATGTTACAATACAAAGAGAAGAACAACACAACAAGATGATAATTACAGAAAAAATAATAAACAAAAATTATTACAAAATAAAAACACAAATATATAGATCCATCTTCCTTAGAATGAGTGGCTAGCTCATTCCTTGGAAGAGGATTTAAACCATGCCTTGAGATCTTAACTCAAAACTACAGAATATTAGAGAGAAAAGAACATATTCATTTCTTGGTGGTAAAAACATTACATATCTGAGTGTGGAAGGTTGCATTTATAATTTATGCGTCCAACCAACTCCTTATTTTGGGAGATAAAATATGATCTTATATTTATTCTAATCCTAACAACTAAGATCTCCATCTCCACAAAATATGGAGAGAGATATATTATTGGAGTCAAAGTCTTATCTCACTTATTTTAAGAAGATTTGCTCCCAAATCTTCTCCTTGTTTTTCGGTAACAAGAATCATAATGATTTTATTATTCTACATTATTGGGAGGAGGATTTTTCTCAAAATATGATTTTGACTAAATACCTTTCTCATATTTTCCATTTGACTTTGTTGTTTTTGATTGTGGAACTTTTGACGCTTGTCTGATACATTTTTTCCTCAGAATTCAGTTCACTAAAAGTTAGATATATCTTCATTGATAAAGCTTATTGCAAATCTAAACGAGGTTTTTGTTAAAAATATTTCTATGAACAAAAACCTCTCTCATATTTTCTGTTTGACTTTTATGTTTCTATTTATGGAACTTTTAGCGATCGTCGGATACACTTTTCCTCAAACTGCAGATCACTAACAGTTAGATCTCTCTTCATTGGTAAAACTTATAACAAATCTGAATGAGTATTTTTTTAAACACATTTCTATGAACAAAAACCTCTCTCATATTTTCTATTTTACTTTTTTTTCTGTTTATGGAACTTTTAGTGCTCGTTGGATACTTTTTCCTGACTGCAGCTCACCACCGAAAGTTAGATTTCTCTTCATTAGTAAAACTTATAGCAAATCTGAATGATTTTTATGTTAAAAAATTGCTATGAACAAAACACTCTCTCAAATTTTATATTTGACTCTATGATTATTCACAGTCCCCATTTGATGCAAGTTCGAACTAAATCTGCAAGTTCCGAACTAACTTAAAACAACTATAACTTTTGCATATGATCTCAGATTGAGATGATTATTTTTTTCAACTTACATAATTTTTTGAGAGGAATCTGAATATGAAATCATATTTGAGTTTAGATATATTATACATGATCAATACCACTTTTCCCAATACTAGCATTATCTTTCCTTTATGGCCTGCATACACAAGACTTTGCATATTTTCCTAAATAATCAATAGGATTAGTCAAAAAAATAGATAAAAAATATTTATAAAGAATGAAAAATATAGATATCCTATATTATATCTTAAGTAACCTATAAGTTCTAGATTACATTTAAGTCCACTTTCAAAGGTAACTTGGAAGGACAAAATAATGGTAATTTATGGCCAATTTATGGCCTCATCGATGAGTTAGGGAGAAGTGGGGAATTTGGGGGAAAATAGGGCAGGGTTTTTGTATATTTTTTTCCCTAAAAGTGATCGATGTTAGTCAAGGGTTGGCTGACCTCGGTTATCGTTATCCGGTATCGGTCATGGATGAGGTAACCGATGCCGGTTTTGGAGATCGGTGCTAGCTAAGACGAACCGATGTTGGTTGTCATTACCGAGACGAAAAATGGGCTACGAGATGAATAAGGGTGGTTGGGTGAGATAGGAAGGTAATGTTGAATAAAAATTAGCACGGTAAGAGTTATAGTGGGGGTCAAGGGTGAATGCGGGTATGGCCAAGGTTTAATAATGTGATGGTTTGTTGAATGCGGGTGACAGATGACCGATTACGGATGATGGGATAGGGTACCTCCCTATTAGTGGCGGTGTGAGGGAGCAGACAACCAAGGAGTGGCAACATATTGCAAATGTCATCCTAATTGGGGTCGATGCTATCGGCATGTAGTCTAGGAGTTGAGTTTGATGGTCGTTGTCATCAACATATGGGATTCAAATGCCACCAACACATTTTTTTTTTGATAGGTGAGATGACCATCACCTTGAAGGATGTGTATAGGATCATGTGGCTACTGATAGTAGGGATGCATATATATTCAATTTATTCAGAGGCATCTGAGGAGCTGATGTTGATAGTGTTTGGGGAGGGGCTAGCAGAGTTGAGGTTCCATAGCGCAAGCATGAGTTATGGAGATATGTACCAAGCCCATCTGGAGGAGATGAGGCTAGTAGTTCTAATGATAGAGGCAGTGTGTTGTTTTTCACTACCAGATGCAAAGGGTGGGAGGTTCCCATGATCATTGATGGGGGTTCTACCCAATATGATGGAGGATAGGACCCGGTTTGCATGGGCACCAGCCTTCTTGGTGTAGTTGTATAAAGAGTTGTGGGCCTATGGGCGATTGTGGCAGTTCAACCTATGTTGCACCTTCCTACTACACTGTGTAAGGCATATGAGCACATCGTATTTGTGTGTCTAGTGGGCATGACCTAACTTGATGCATTCGAGCTGGGGTTTGTGCAAGGTGGGCTACGGGTGATGGATACTTGCGATTGGAGAGTGCCAAAGTGGTAGGGGCTACACATGATGTAGCATATTATAGGTGTTTACTAGAGGGGTTATCCGGCATGGACATCATTTAGAGGCCATATGTTGGCTTCCCTTCATACAAGAAGATGGCCACAGAGCTAGATGGATTACAACTAGTGAGATGGATAGAGGGACATCATGTTGGCGAGCACAAGATGATCCCTATTGGCAGGGTTAGGTGACATTTGGGATTGCCACAGGATATACCGCCACCATTTCCATAGTACAGGAGGGACAACGTTGAGAGGCCTATGCCTCTACCACAGTCGACAGTGCCTACAAGGTAGGAGGAGTAGGTGGTAGACCGGAGAATTTATGATGTCGAAATTCTTGACAGTGTCAGCATAATGGTGGTCATCACAGTGCAGGAATGAGCGGTACCACCGAGGCCGGGGTAGCGATTTGGCCACCATCAAAGTTAAGAGAGACTCCTTACGGGGTATGTGGCGACTACGAAAACATAGTTGGGGATTGTGTAGGGAAAAATGATAGGGTTAGAGGCATAGGTTACCACATTGTAGGCCCAGTTACAAAATTAGGGCCAAATCTGCCACCGCACAAGCATAGATTATGGTCCTATAGGCCCAGTGTATAGTGCACACATGAACCCCAATAGGCTCAAGGACAAGTACCCACATAGGCTCAAAGATAGGGCCCCATTTTATAGATAGGGGCATGATAGGGATAGGAGCAAAGATAGGGTCCCTTATTATAGGTACCACTGTGGGAAAGGGTCCCGGGACAGGCAGTGTGGTCGAGGCCGATGGCTCTACTACGATAATACATATAACCAGGTTCAAGGATGCCTTAGGAGAGGCACGATATTATCAGGATCACTTGATGGCTTTAGGGATAGATGTCCTCTCCTGCTGAGTACTGAGCACAACAGGCCTCGAGTGAGAGGACTAGGTCTTGCATGCACGGTGTGTAGAGAGTACAAGGGGTCCTTGAGCCCCTCGGACGAGGGATTAGGGTGAGGTTACCTTTGCACGGAGGCTAGCTCTAGGTGAGGGGCCATCAGAGGTTAGACCGAGGCCTATGGTGGGTGGTGAGATGCTAGTGGGATGCCACATAGGAGTAGAGGAGGAGAAGGAGACGTGAGACAACCATAGAGGATATCTAATGGGGAGATTCCTGATTGTGGCATGTACCTCCATATATTTTTGTGTGTTTTGAGATATATTGGCCTGCATACATGAAGATAGTGAGGATGTACATGAGAGTTTTTGAGATGGTTGCATTTATTTATATCTATGTACACATGTATGTATACACAGAATTTCTAATTTATAGATGATAGTATTTATAGTATGGATGGTGTACTTGTTTTAATTTTCATTGTTATATGTATGTAGGTGGAAACCAAGTGGATTAGGCATGATAGAGTCAAGGTCATGTAGGCATGGCGGAGTCAAGTCTATTTAGGCATGATGGAGTCAAGTCGGTTTTTAGGCATGATTGAGCCGGCTTGGTTTAGGCATGATGGAGTCAAGTTGGTTTAGGCATGATTGAGTTAGGTTGGTTTAGGCATGATTTAATGTCCAAGTTTTTGGTAACATGAGGGACAAATGGTGATGTATATACAAGTTATGGTTTTAATTTCCAAATATGTGCTATAATGGAAATGTGAAAATGATAAATGAATGATTTGATGACGTGATAAAAATGTGTATTAATTGAGTTTTGTGTGGTTGAATTTCCAATTATTGATATAAAATAGAAACTAACTAGGGTAAACTATGAATAGGAAATTGAAAGGGGAAATGATTAGGGTAAAGAGTGGTTGAGCTAACCTCCAGGGTCTCATGCCCTAGAAGTGTTACCTACATAGTCTCGGTGAAAAGGGACCTCGACCGATGTTGTTCTCCCATAAGCTAGGGAATATTATGATGAAGTAGAGGAATGGGTTGGTAGGTGTTAGGAATGGTTGAATGTAGGTCATAGGCATGATTGGGTGTAGGTCTTAGGAAATGTTGAGTTTAGGTCATAGGCATGGTTGAGTTGTTTTAAATATAGGTGTCGATGATCTGGTCCTGTATAGGATAATCAAAAGTAACGAGGAAGGAAAATGGTAAGAGGTGGCAAAAGAGCTGCTTAGTTGATAAGGACCTCTAATGATTCGATCATACCCTAGATGGGCTTATGAACATAAGACCCTAAAGGCGTTGCATAATGGACCATTTAAAGGGTGAATAAAGGCACATAATCATGAAATGTCGTGGTTGCAGGTAAGTCCCTTGAGTAAAGAGGAAATTAGGATGAAAAGGTGATGAGGTGAGAATGGTTGGTTTAATGTAACATAGTGTACAAAATTATATTTTTCTTATCAAGAAGCCTATGATCAAAATAGGCAAGTCCATGACGAAAATTTCATCATTTTCTTCATTTTTTTGTATTTTAATAGATTGATCAATGCGGTAAGTCTATATGGGATGAGTATAGTATTTCCTTGGGGTCTTTGCGAAGTTGATCGATGCGGGAAGCTTCTGGATATTTCTATTGTATTTTTGTAATAACCTTATATAGTTATCCTTTAAGGGATCGGTCTATTTATCGTGGTGGAAAATAGAGTGAAGAGATGTTCCTTTTGAGGGATTCATATTTTTCTGAAAGTTTGACTCAAGGAGTTGCATCCCTTTTTTTGGATGTTTAATTCATGGACAAGACTATATAAGAAGATTAGGTTCTTGTTCGGAGGACAAAACCATAGTACATAGGGGTTAACTATGAAAGGGGTGGTTTTGAAAGATGAATGACCATGGGATTCCATCTTGAAGAAGATGAAAATTATCCATGAGAATCATACTATGAGTAGAGTCGTGGTACTCATATTGAAGATAAGGATAAAGGTGACGGGTAATCACATGATTCTTGTTTAGTCATGGATCCTCAAAACGGGTAATATGGAAGGTGAACAATGCTCAAGGGACAAGCGATCAACTAACAGAAAGTGATATAGGACTTGATGTCAACAATAAAATGGTCAAATATGCAAGGCATTGAGGGGATCAAGTTTGGGTTTACCTTCGAGTGAAGACAAATGATAAGCACCTGATCCATAGGCATGGGTAACGATATAGGGTCCAAGCCAATTAGGAGAAAATTTTCCCCACTTACTTTTCTCTTCTTTGGTTACATGTTGATTTTCCTTCAGGATGAGGTCACCAACCTAAAAGGTTCATTCATGGACACATTTATCATAGGAATGTTTGATATGTTTTTAGTAGATTTGGATATGATCAAGAGCATTGAGATGATGCTCATCTAATAACTCAAGTTGTTCCAAACAGTCTTGATGAAATTCATCGTCGTTGAGAATGTCTTGTAGTGAGATGTAGAGGTCAGAGACAAGAGAGAAAGGTGTGGTAGCATTTGAAGTGTAAATACTAGTGTGATAAGCCCATAAGGTGAAAGGAATGTGCATATGCCAATCCTTCCGAATATCGTCAACTACTTTCATAAGAATTTTGTTCAAGATTTTATTGGTTGATTCGCTTGGCCATTTGTTTGTGGTTGATAAGGTGATGATAAACTAAGTTGAATGCCAAAAGTGTCACAAATCTTTCACGGGTTATGTTTTTGAATTGCTTTCCATTATCAGTGATGAGGCGGTGAGGAACACAAAAGTGACAAATGATGTGATGGTTGATGAATTCACATATTTTCTCATATTTTATAGAAATGAGGGGAATGGCCTCTACCCATTTAGTGTAATATTCAAAAGAGCGGTTATGATCAATTGGTGGTGTTGTGAAGAATGGGGATTAATCTCACCGATAAGATCCAAACCCCATTCGAGACAAAGGCTAAAGATCTCGTGTGACCTGTAAGGCATGACTAGGTGTGTGATGAATATTAGCATGTTGTTGACATTTCACACAATGTTTGACATAATCATAATAATCATGGTTTAAGACCGGCCAATGATAGCCAACGTGAAGAATGCATTTTGCAATAGCTAAACCACTAAAGTGCCCACCAAAAATTCCATCATGGACTTCCTTAATGGTTTAGGGAATTTCAAAGCTTATAAGGCATCGTAAGAGAATACCACCCATGATGACATAACAAGAGACACTTTTAAGAAAAGCTAGTTGTCCATTACAAGTGAGATTAGCGGGTAGAATGGAAAGGGAAAGATATTCTAGAAATTGCTTATACCAAAGGTCACGTGGGTTAGGTGCAACGGTTCGACGCAAAGTAGACCTCACGAGGTAAATAAGTGGTTGATTGTAACCTTTGTATTGTGACAAATATTTTAGAGTCAGTGGGCGAAGCAGGTATCTGAGAAGCCAAGTAGGCCATGGTATCCAAAAATTTATTGGTAGAATGTGGGGTGGTTTGAAGTTCGTAACGGTCAAAGGTGGTCAAAAGTATATCTACGTGATGTTTATACTTTTAAAGTATCTCATTACGACACTGATATATACCATTGACTTGGTTTACGACCAGCTGGGAATCACCAAAGATAGTAATGGTCTTAACATCTAAGGCATAAGCAGCCTGGAGGCCTAATACGAGTGCTTCATATTCAGAAATATTTTTGTACAATCAAAATTGAGTTTTAAAGACAAAGGCATAGGTTCACCATCAAGAGGAATGAGGATAACACCAGCCCCACCCCATCACTGGCACTTGGAGCCATTGAAGAAGATTTTCATTTGGTAAGTGGTTTTGTCTAAGGAGAGGGTACCTATGGATTCATCTAGGAAATTAAAGTTAGAAGGTTGATTTCTGGAAAGGGGGGTGTTAGCTAGTTGGTCAGTGATATCTTGGCCCTTGATGGACTTTCGATGAATGAATTTGAGGTTGAGGTCAACAAGAAGCATAAGCCAACATGTGGCACATTGATGTTGATAGGGTTCGGCATACATATAGTGTAAGGGGCCAATATTGGTAATAACGAAGGTTTTGTGGTTGAGTAGGTAATGGCAAAGTTTGGTGACGACAAAAACTAAGGCTAGGTATAGTTTTCGGTGTGGGTATATATTTACGTAGTCTAGAAGGGTACGGCTTATGTAATAAACCTCCTACTCTCGGTGTTACTCATCACAATGAGTGAGCATGTCACCTAAAGAATGGTCGATTACATAAATGTATAGGAAAAAGGGTTATTCATCTTTAGGAGGAATGAGCACTGGTGGTTGAAGAAGGTATTATTTTAATGCTTCAAAGGCTTTATGGCATTCATCATCCCATTTGAATGACACGTCTTTCTTGAGAAGATGATGAAATGTTTGACAGCGGTCGGAGAGATGCGAGATAAAATGACAAATGGATTGCAACTTGCCTTGTAGGATTCGAAGTTGATGGAGATTTATAGGTGGAGGCATTTCCAGAATAGCCTTGATTTTAGTAGGATCGAATTCTATGCCACGCAAAGAAATGATGAAACCCGGAGTTTTCAGAAAGTACCATAAAGACACACTTCTTTGGTTGAAGATTAACACAATAATTAATGAGGTGATCAAAGATGACCTTAAGGACAATCAGGTGTTTGGTTTGATGTTTGTATTTGGCAAGCAGATCATCTACATAATCTTCCAATATGTGATGCATGATGTCATGGAAGATGTAAGTCATGGCTCATTGGTATGTAGCGCCAAGGCATGACCCGATAGTAGAAGGTCCCCCAAGGGGTGATGAAGGCAGCCTTTTATTGATCTTATGGAGCTAGTAATATTTTATTGTAACCCAAGAAACCATCCATGAGAGAGAGCATTTCATGGCCAGTGGTGAGATCAAATAGTTGGTCAATGCCTGGTAGGGGAAAGTCATCTTTGGGACAAGCTCGGTTGAGGTCATGGAAGTCCATGAAAATGTGGAGTCCCCTTGTTTCCTTTGTAACAGGAACGATGTTAGAAATCCATTGGGGATAGTCAATGGATAGGATGAAGGAAATTGAGAGAAGGCATTGAAGTTATTCTATGACCAGAAGAGAAATGTGAGGATGCATTTTCTGCAGCTTTTTTTTGATGGGTTTGGCATTAGGAATGGTTATGATATTTTGTACCACAATTTTTGGGTCGATACTGGGCATATCGGCATAAGACCAGGCAAAAGCATTACTATGGTCCTAAAGGAAAGAGGTAAAAGCTCCTATTTAGTAGCATCTAAATATTGGCCTATCTTTAGAATGTGTGGGTCGACCTGAGTGTTAATGTTGATTTCAATGGTCAATTCATTCAACATGGTTTGCATCTCAGAAGGTAACAACCAGTGAATATAAGATTCTTCCACACCCAAATAGGTGAGGATGCACTCATCGTCCCGACATTGAATGACATTAATAGAAGGTGTATCACCATCGATCATGTCGGATACAAGAATGGGAGAGAAGAGGGGCCTTACCATCAGTGTTGATAGGTCAAGGGTCCCAGAGAAATGGTGTTTATGAAAAAAGGTAGGAGGAATAGATTCGAATCTATTGACTCGTGGGTGAAGATGGTGATGTGGGTGAATGAAGTGGGGAAGGTTTTCTTCCTAAATGAGGTCAACGTGAGCATTCTTAGGAGGTGGTACATCAAAACCAATGCCACTATGGTCATTGTGTTTACGAGCTGATACAGGAGATGATAATGTGGCGGCCCTATTCATAAAAGCCAAAGCCAAATCCTTTCCACACACACCGGTGAAGGAAAGTGTGAGCGAAGCGGCAATTAGTGAGGAGCATAGGTCAAATGAAAATGGTTGTGTTTGGGATGGAGGTTTGGGTTTATAAGTGGCAATATCAAGTCCCCCATATGTTAGATGAGTGTGAATGTGGGGAGGGCCATAAGGAAAAACCTCACCTATGCGGTAGTCATAACTAGGGTGTTGATGTAGGTTTTCATACTCTTGTAGAGTGAGGAACGTGTCGATGTTCTATAGGCAATACTCCCCCAAAGTGAGGCATTGAAAAACACCTTATAAGGTTTCACTAGTCGATATGTGGGTAATGGGGATAGATGACTTGCTAGATGATGTGGAAGCAGGAGAGCCAACGGTAGAGGCTGCGGTGGCGGTAGGGATAATAGGGTTAGATGTGTGAGAGGTGGTAGCAGTCTTCGTGGAGGGGGTTGTGGATGAAGGTGAAGTGGGGGTAATGACAAATTCCTTGACTGAGACAAGTACATCATTGGGCTGGTACAACATGTTACATGTCTTAAAATTTGATGGGTCAGTCGGAATGGTGTAGTTATGCCCTTCATGTTCAAATTTTAGGTAGCGGTGTAAAGTCAAAGGGACATAACCCATGGCACGTATCCAAGGTTATCCAAGAAATGGAATTCCATTTCTAGGACATAGAAGAGTTCTGGGATAGTGCGGGGACCAACACGGACATGGAAAATGATAGTACCCAACGTAGAGGGCATAGTGTCATTAAAGGAGCGCAACATAATAGGGTTACCATGCATGCAATTAGTAGGTATGTGCATTTGGTTGTTTGCATGGGAGGATATGATGTTAATACTAGTACCACCATTTATCATAATGTGTCATATGCGTATATTATCAATAAAGGCGAGAGATGAAAAGAGTGGGATCGGGGTCTTGGACTCAAAAGGGGTGATCTCTTCATTTGAAAAGTTGGGGTGACTACCCGTGAGCATGTGGAGGTGTAGAGGAATGTGATGACTTAGTGAGAGAGGCTACGTGATGAGGGATAATGATGGAGGCTACAAGCATGGGGTCATTTGGTAAAACCTCAATAGATTGAAGGACCTCTGTGAGGGCTTGATGACTGACTCGAGGTTTAGATGAGGTCATATAAAGACATTTTGAGGGAGGATTGGTGCAATTTTTAGCATTGTGAAATGTGTGACCCCATCGTAAAATAGGATACGCATGGCCTCAAATAGTGACTTTGGGTGTGGGTGCGAGATGGTATGTTGGGTACATAATTGGTTGATGGGCTAGCTTCCTTTTCTTTTCTCTTATCTTTACGAGCACGGGTAGTAACATGTAGCATGTTAATTTCAAATTTTGGGGAGGATAGAAAAGTTACGGGGGTGGAGATAATGGTCACCGAGTAGGTAGTGGAAGCTAATTTAGGGAGATTAGTGAAGGCGGAATGGGGTCCTCATCTAGAAGATCGTCGTTGTCGAAATTGTGATCAAGAGGAAAAATTTGGATAAGAATGGTTTTCAAGGCCTTCCAATTTTTAACATCATGTCCTGACACACAATGATAGACACAAATATTAGTCTTGTCAAACCCTTTTGTTTTGGGTTTGAGAGGATTGTAAGGTCGAAGTGGTGGTGATGTGATGACGAGTCTCTACGAGGTTGGTTAAAATCTTAATGTAGGACCCGCTAACGGATCACAATGGGAAGTGATTGTGGGTTTGGGTATAGGTGTTGTTGATTGTGGAGGAAGAGGATTTATAGGAGGGGGAATGGGTTGGTCCACTAGTTTAGTATATGGAGTGGTCTTAGGTCTTGTGGGTATTTTTTTGGATAAAGGTGAGGTAGAAGAGCTGGTGATGGAAGGTTTGATTGGTTTAAATAACTTATTGAAGGGTAAGCGGATTCTTAGCTTTGGGTTGCACCTTCTTGGGAAAATATGACAAGGGAGTACGAGATGTAGAAGGAAAAGAAGATGGTGGAAAAGGATGAGTTATCCACTTTGGGGTAACTGAGTTGCGGTGGAGGTGGTTGGAAAAGGTTGGGTAGAAGGTGTGAGTGGGAGAGAGGAGAGTGTCATGGGTAGTGAAGAAGTTATGGAAGGTAGTGGTGGTATGGTTGGTAAGAATGTCACGGGTGATGGTGGGGTTGTGTGGAGTGCTTGGTTATATTAGAGGGTTATGATGTGGAGGTGGGCTATTTTGTTCTTGGTTTAGCATTGGAAGAAGATTGCTTGGCCAAGGTTGAGGGGTGAGGTCCTAGGATGGACGGAAGGGGCGAAGGTGACAATGGTGTGGTGGGAGAGATTGGTGTATGAGGCCTAGCAAGTTAGATCTTCCTTTTATGCGTGGGAATGAGTTTAGCATTAGTTTGGGAAGATGTGGTTAAATCTAATTTAATGGGTCGGTGAGTAAGGCTCGCGATTGGTATGACCCTAAGGCGTTGATAGGTTTAGGTAAGGAGATGATATAAGTGTGAGCAGTGTTTGGGTATAGGCGCGTGTTAGGCTATGGGCGGAATTTTTGTTGGGTTGTGGTAAGGATATAAAAGGTGTTCCACTAGTCATGGTTGTGTTTGGTTTGACCACTTGAAACACTTTTGGATAGATTATGGAGGTGTTGGTGAGTGACAACTGCATTTGGGTTGAAGTAGGAAGTAGAAGATGTCCCTAAAGTAAGGCTCTATCAACATAGTCTAGGCAATTGGCCAAGTATGAAAATGGTATTATTGTAGGTGGGACCGATGTGGATCGAGTAGAAATCCCCGTAAAATGTGTTTGAGAAACAGGAAATGGCTAGCTTCAGACTCTATGGGTAAGAGAGCTGAAAGCAAATCAGCAGGATCTTGGAGGTCCGATGGAGAATGGTCATCTAAAGGAAATGGTGTTTCTATAGGATCCTCCATGGGTAGAGGAGATGATGGGCCAGATGAGGGGGACCCTCCTTGTCATGATGTAGGGAATGGACAAGTGTCCCCTATGAGTAGGAGAGGTGCTACTGACACCTGCTTGGTAATTTGAGAGGCCATAGGAGGAGTGGTAATTATGGGTTCTTCTACGAATGAAGGAATAAATGAAGGGGAGTCCTCTGTGAGTGGAGGAGTAGATGAAATAGGTTCCTGTGTAGGTAGGGGATCCCAGGCTAAGATTTCATCTATGGAAGGAACATGGGGAAATTAGGAAGCAACTGGTATGTCCTCAAAAATGGTGTGGACCTCATGGACATTGTTATCATTGGTTGAAGTGTCACCAGTTTGGTTGGAAGATGGGGCATGATTAGGGAATGGTTTTTTGAAGATATGTAAGTTTTGGTTAGTGGGTGCATTTGGGTTATCCAAGACTAGATCTTTGTTGTCTAACATTTCTTGGATGATATTCTTGAAGGTGATGTAGTTACTGTCGCTATGACCTTTGACACGATGATAGTTACAAAATTCATGTTCTTTATACCACATGGGCATTGGGAAATCAGGGTCAAAACCAGTGTGTGGTTTTATAGGTGGAAGGGTAATAGCACCAACCTTAATAAGCTTTTCCAAAACAAAAGAATAAGGTTCCCCTATTGGGGTATACTTTCGTTGTTCTCGTCTAAACTAGAAATCTTGGACGAGAGAGAGATTAGAAGAAGGTTTGCTTGGTTTGATGGGTGAGAGGGTCTAGCCTTGAGAACTATGGTGTTGGAAGATCCTTTGGGTTTTGAATAGTTGTTCTAGGGTTTCAAGATTAAGAAGCATCATTTGCTTTAAATGCGATGTTCTTGTTATGTAGCTGAATTTTATTTTCTTCAATAGCACGAATCTCCAATTTTTGTACCATGGTGAATGCCTCATCAAAGGTGTGGAAGGTTTGCACTGTAAGGTTAGTGATATGTGTCTAACACAAGCCCATGTAAAAATCTATGAGTTCAGTTTGAGGCAATCGAAATGTGAGTTGGTTAATTAGGTTGCGCCAACGAGTGACAAAGTCAGTGATAGACTCATCGTCATACTATCATGTGGAGTAAAGATCAGTCATGGTGACTTTCTTAACAATGTTGATTGAGAAGTGGTCTAAGAAGGCTTGGGCTATTTGATTAAATGAGTAGATGGAATGTATAGGTATCCCATTGTACCAGTCTAATGCAAGTCCCTGTTAGGGACATCAGGAAGGTTTGTAGGAGTAAAGCATCATCATGGGCGATCATGTAACACCCATGTTTAAAAGACCGTAAATGTTGTTGTGGGTATTCTTTACTATTGAAGTGGTTAAATTTTAGCATTTCCCAATGTACAAGATATGTGCGAATAGGAATTGATGGATGAATGGGCTCATTAAATATTTCATCATAGGTGAGATAATAAAGTGAGCTAGAAACCGATGCTTCTAGTGTTTGTATCCTTTTCATCATTAATTTGATGAGGTCATTAGTAGGGTATGATGGAATGGCACCTCCTGTGGCATAAGAGGGCTGGTACTAAACCTTTGATGTGGGTGGTATCCTAGTGTATGGTGATGTCGAATAGGAAGGTTGAGAATAGGGAATGATATAGATGGCATATATCTATAACGAATGTTGGACGAGATAGGGGTTTTTCATAATATGCATGTGTAGGTGGGTCATTGCAATGACTCTAGTATTGATTGGGGGTAGAGACTGGGGATGGAGAGGACAAGATTCTGGAATGGATTAGGGGTCACCAACACTTGTGGTGGTTGTGTTGTAATTGGTATATGTGAGATAATGGGCACAAATGGGGCTATGCTCTGGTGGTCAATGAAGGAACAAAAGATACTATGGGTGCGATCGATATTATAGATGTAGCAATCATAAGCGAGTGTGGGGCCTAGTTGTAAAAACACTTAGGGTAAATCAGGTGAAGGTAATGCCGCATTAGTAGGGGCTGATGCAAAATCGGGGATAAGGGTATGAGAGATGGATACGGGAATTCCATATATCAATTAACCTAAGGAATCTCGAGATGGAATAGTGGGCAAGGTAGAATTGTAAGGTTGTGTGATTATGATCGAGGAGTCATGTGAACTCCTTTTCACCTGTGGTAATGGTGGTATGCAAGGTTGGATCCATTGGTGACAGGACAGAGGGTGGTG
The DNA here is from genome assembly GCA_018340775.1 of Taxus wallichiana var. yunnanensis. Taxonomy (NCBI): domain Eukaryota; kingdom Viridiplantae; phylum Streptophyta; class Pinopsida; order Cupressales; family Taxaceae; genus Taxus; species Taxus wallichiana. The sequence goes on from CM031235.1 coordinate 954,894,676, forward strand.
AAGGACTAGGTGGGAGTAGTTGAAGACTAGCATGGAATATAAAAGCGTTAGCTTGGTTGCGAGTCAACACCATGTGAATGAATGTATATCAGGTGATGTTGTATCCTACAGATAACACAGAAAGCAGTAGGAATGAGAAAAATAGGTGTTTGTAGGTGGATTTGTGTAATATATCATTTGAGAATCAGCATAGGGTAACCGACGCTAGTTAAGTATGGCCGATGATGGTTTAGGGGTAACCGAGGTCGGTTATTGTGAGAAAAGAGTAGTTTTACCAAATGAGGAAAAAACTTGATGAATTTCAGATAGGTAAGTTGTATGATGATTGCTTATCGTAACATAAAGAGTACGAGACCCGGAGAAACTCTAAATGAAATAGGAGTCCTTTGTGAAATTTAACCAAAAATATAGAGAAGCGATGACGGTGAGGAGTAAACCGACACCGGCGGATAAATCGATGCCGGTTACTATGAAAATTTGAGGAATGTAGGAAAATAGATTGTTGTGAACTGAGATCAAATGGATGATTAACCCAGAAGTCTGGAGATGATATAATGAGGTCCTGACACACTCAAAAGAAGTCAGAATACTCCAACTATGATTGTGGAGTGTGCAAGGCAAAAGAAAGGAAAATGGAGAAATGTATCCTCACACCTCAAAATGCACATCAATCAAACACTAAAAACACATATCCAAAAAGTGATTTTAATGTGTTGAGCTTATGCTATTTAGAATACTTGACTCATGAATTTAGAGTAGAGTTTTGGTGAGGAAGTTTTCCTACGAAGAAGGAGATCTAAAAGGAGAGGTTTCAAGTTATGTTATGGTGGGGGCGGGTCGTCCTCCGAGGTAATGACTAGATAGAAGTAACCAGTTGGGTGCCCACTGTTAATCCACTGATCATGTGATCATTGAAAGCTTCTTTCGGGTGAGATGTTGTTTAAGAAGATGTGTATTTTTCAATTTTGTGTAGTTTGGCTAGACAGAGAGAGAGAGAGAGAGAATGTGCTTTTCTATGATTCTTTATGTCAACCATCAGCTAGGCATGACTTCCAGCATATAGGTTTCCCTCATTTTAATGTGAGCTAAATGCAACATACAAGGATGAAATACAACTGATTTTAAACCTAAATCAACAAATTATGTTTGATGAAGCAAATGATGAACAGGTAGGAACGTGCTCTTTCACTACTTATGCGAATGCAAGAAAGAAGAAATGGTTCATTTTAAGCACTAGAAAATAGATGTTGTTTTAGACAATTAGAAGAAGAGAGTATTACCAGGGAAATATATTTAGTGTGAGTACGTTTAGAAAGTAAAAACACACCATCTTTACCTAGGAATGAAGAAAAATGCAAGGAACCCCGGATGGGTCCCATCGGGCGTGCAAAAATGTTTCACCATTTTCTTTACGTTTTTGGAATGTGACAAAAGAAAAGGGTAAGGGTCAATGAGGAATACTTGTTTTGTTGGTTTGGAGGTTGATGCGTGCATTCTAATTTCTTAATCTGATGCTGACTATGAGAGATTCCTTTTGGCTAGGAGGAACTACCTAAAATAGAAAACAAGACCACCAAAGAAGAGTTAAACAATATATGATAGTGGATTGCCTAGCATGTGCTAGATCTAGGAAGTGTGATACTTCCTAGAAGGCTGTCAATCCACTATTTTATAAAACAAATATGCAATAATTGAAATGCGTACATAAATGAATCTAGTGCTAGTATTCTGATTTGGGTACCTCAGATCACTATCAGCGTCGATCCAATTAAATACTAAAAACTATGTGGGTCAAGGTCTTCCGGTCAGGTTACAGGTTGTTCAGGTGGTCTGCAGATCACAGAAAGGTCTTAGCAAGATTGGGTAAGGTGTTTGGGTTGTTTTGGTAGGTGGGTGGTTGTTGGTTTACTAGTGTTGGCAGACATAGAGACCGACATTGGTTGAGGTATGACCGATCATGGTTAGGCAGATCTGATGATGGTTATGGGTAACCGACATTGGAAGAGGTGGGCTGATAAGATTTGACAAGATTTACTAATGGGGCTTATGCTTTGAGGTTAAACAGAGACAACAGAGGGAAATATGATGTGTATGGGGATCTTAGGAACACTCAAAAATGTGCATAGGTCAGGTATAGGTGGTTTTATGGTGTGGGTGGAGGAATGGTTGGGTTTACAAGATGAGTAAAATGGTAGGGGAATGAGGGTGCAAGTGGAAACTAATAACAACAATAGAAGAACCCAATAGACTAAAGTGGAAATAGATGATGTAGGTAAAAAGTGTACTTACTGGTGTTGCAGGTCTAATGGCTATGTGGTGGTGATGATTGGTTGGTGGGATGGAGCTTGGTGTAGTAGTGATGCTTCCCTAATGTCACCGTGAGTGCAATACTTCTGGATTTATCCTAGTATTGGTGTGGGATGTCCTGTAGGTACAAAAAGGATCAGGTTCTACTTGCATGTAGTTCTCTTCTCATCTCCTTGATCTTAGAATGCGCCAACCAACAAAACAATGTTGTTAAGGTGAATAAATGGTAACCGAAGACAGCTTCCCGGTTCACCGCGTCGGTTTGGATGACTGGCATTGGTTAAGGAAGGATTGCCTAGGTTTACTAAAAATGGAAGATCTTGCATCTTTTGGGTCATGTTCATTCCTTTTTTCATGGATCATAATGGACATTACGTTTTTATGAGTGGGAATGTGGTTAGAGGATGTTTTCGTGAAAATGTGCAACAGGGAAATTCAAAGTTTCCAAGCACGACAACTATACCCCTATGGACAAATTTTCATGTTTTATCATTCCTAGAACGCCAAAGTTTAAATATTTCATTCTCGATCACCCCTATTTGATGTCAATTTGGTCTCCTATGTGATTTAGGAAATTCTATTCATTCCACCTAGGTGATTTTCGAGTTCTAAAAAGAAACTATCTTCTCAGAATATATAGGAAGGGCTATTGCTAGCCTTCCCATGACTAGATTCAACTCCCCCGGAGCAAAACGGAAGGGAACAATTCATCACAGAGATGAAATGAAGACCTTAAAAAAATTGGAAATTATTTTTTAAGGTTTGGGGAAGTTTTGCAAGACTTGGAGTAGTCTAAGTAAAAAACAAGGTTCACAAGCCTAGGTGGTACACAGGCCTAAAACAATTATTGGGCTTCAGAAGAAGATTTCAGGAGCTTCAGATGGAGTTAGGAGCAAAAACAAATATCTCTATAAATATTATTCCAATGCCTACATGATGGTGAAATAATATTTTCACAACACTTTGGCACATCAGGTCTGTATGTAGTTTTTCTTAGGCACATGTGGAGTACAAAATCAAAAATCCAATTTTTTAGGGATCAAATGGAATAATCAAGACATGATACCCCCACCATTGGATTCAAAAGGACATTTCTAGTCAGGATCATATAAAATGTTTCCAAAAACATCCATCGGGAGCTCAAATTATCAACTTTACAAGTTCAAGACTTAGCCAAATTTTTGGAGGACACGTGTCGACACAGAGCCCAGGCATGGATTTTGTGTCCCTCACATCCCCCAAGGTTAGGGACATCAAGTTTGGAAAATTTCTCCTAGCCCCCTTGAAGCCCTTTAAGCTCTCATATGACCTCTTGGACCCTCATGTGACCTCCAGACTCGACAGTTCAGCCCCTAGGTACATATTTGGAGCATCCATTCCCTACCGTTGGATCGGGCGCCACGTGTCAGCTCGAAGAACATCATGGAATTTTATGTCCCTTATGCACCTGAGGTTGGGGACATAAGACCTTTAAAAATTCACCCATCCCCTATGGGGAGTCATTTAGACACCCACGTGACCGAGTTTTATCCCCCAGGTGCATTTTTGGAGCATCCATTCCCTGTCGTTGGAATGGGCACCATGTGTCACCTCCAGGACCACCATGGAAACTAATGTCCCTTATGTACCTAAGGTGAGGGACATAAAACATGGAAAAATGTGCCCAGCCCCTATGGGGAGTCATTTGGACACCCACATGACCGACTTTTAGCCCCCATGTGCATTTTTCAAGAAAATCCCCTGCCGTCATATCGAGGACACATGGGATCGCCTTGACCAATGTGGAAATTGATGTCCCTCACATCCCTGATGTTAGGGACATCAAGGACATAAAATGTTCCTATCCCCTCCATGTGCATGTTTTGAAATTTTAAATCCAGCACTTAGTCGTTTCTTCCTCCTCATTTTCTCCTTCACAACTTCATACCTTGTCATGGCTCCGTGCATGATTGTCCAGACACCCGGTCCACCATTGTTGCTCGAACCAGATATGCCATGGTCACATAAACTATCCACACCATGAATACATAGAAATATGTAGGTCTCAAAGAAAAATGGAGTGAAATGACGAAGAACGGGAGAAAATGAAGGGTTTTTGCCAGATAACCATGAAGTCACCCGATCGAAAAATCTTCATATCTCACAAGATACAAGTCGGATCGAGATGCCATTTTTGTAGAATTCTTATTTTTCTAGGTGATCAAGATGCAACAAACAAGAGGTCAAATGGTTCCCATAATCATTTTCTCCAACAAAATCCTCTCTTCGTGCATCGGCTCACATTCATCGGATTTGCCACCATTCTAGCCATGGAAACAAGCTAAAAACTTATACACAAGCTCCAAATGAAAAACCTATCATGATGGATTTGTTTTCATTTCAAACAAAGACAAAAATAGGACCTGCAAATTTTGAGCTCCATTAATGGCCACCATGGAAGCTTCGTGCCCAAAGCCACTGCTACGTCAAAATTTCAAAATTTATTCCCAGGCATTCTCGTGGCAAAACTATGTGAAATTCAAAGGGTGTGATTGTAATGACAAGAAGAGTCCAAAAAAGTATGTTTCATCGCAAATCAAGTACTGGAAACACCCTTTCTAAAAATAGTAATTTTTCCTACACATGCTTGCTATTTTTGGTAAGTCTTCATCAAAAGCGGCTATGGAAAGAGCAGTGTGCACTGAAGATCTCCAAAAGGTCAGAATGATTATCTAGAGCAGAAAATAGTGAAAATGGCCACTTACTAAAAATAGTAAGTCCCCCATCTGGGAATTTACTAAAAATAGTAAGCCACACTCAAAGAGCAGCTTTGGCACAATGGGACATTCAAAACTTCATCACATCAGAGCTTTCCATCAGCGAGGATCAACGGACTTCATCGGGAATGACATATCCTCTTCTTCTTCTCCCTCTCTTTCTCTCTCCTCTTCCCCAAATTTCTCTCACTTTCAAATGTTCTAATTCTTCGTTGGGGTTTGCACTTTTTGATATGCCTTTAAGTCACTTAAAATTGACTTTAGAAACATAATGTAAATTAATTCACCTTGCTATTATAAAAGGGACTTAAATATTTAAAGTGGAATATGAATAGTCTTAAGTCATATTAAGGCATATGGAGGGTCATGAGGAAGACGATAAGTCACCTCTAATTCTATAAATTGTAACGCCATTCCCATTTCAAAGGGTTGGAAATTTATCTTGTAGACTCAAGAGTGCATTGTACCAAGAGAAAGAAAAGGAGATAGTCATTTTCTTCTACTCTCTTCCCCTGTCAAATTTCTTCCATTCCCACATTATGTACAAATTTGATTTGAGAAATCAATATAAGGAGTTTCTAGCTTTCTTTGACTAAGGGGTTTCTTAATACTTGGTGATCAATAAATTCTATTTGGTCTTGTTGTTATTCGCAGAGTTGTTTCTTCCCATAAATGCATGTGTTGAAGTTTCTAACAACCGTGTGTGTAGGAATCGATTTTCTACCCGTAGCATTAGTTGTCCTACATATTTTCTCACTCCCCTTTCCTACTCTACGATGAAGACTTCCCTAGAAAGAGATTGCTATCTTTTCCACAGGTCGCATGGAGTGCCCCTGTTGGATCCTCTGGTCGAAATACCACCATATAAATCCACACTTTCTCGCGCATGCACATACGGCAGCTACACCAGGTTAAGTAGAGGGACTTAGATTCCCGAGAGAGTTGGTAAGAAATCCATGAGTTTGTCCACCCAACAAATTTTCTCACCAACAGAGGAATAATAGGCCTTGATTTTTAGGTTTAGAACAAGTATTATTCATTTATGGAAACATACTATAAATAGGTTTATGGTGAGGTGTCCATTAATTTAATTAAAGTAATTAAATTAATAATGAGGTGAGGATGGGTATTAATTTAATTATAAATAATTAAATTAATGTTAATGTAGGGTATAAGGGTCATTTTTAGGTGAATGTGTTTAAGTTGGTTCTTTGATAGGTGACCAAGGGGAGTGTGACCCAATTTTGATGTCTACAACTACAATCCCAAGTAAGTCTTCCGATGTCTCTTCCAAGTCTAAATCTAAATCTGCTCCTATAAAATCTAGTACTTTGAAAGCTCCTAGTGTACCTTTCAAAATACCCTCTATTCCCCAAAAATCTACTCCTGCTTCCAAACCTATCCTAAATCCAAAAGTAGTCCCTTCACCCCCTTGTCCACATCTTCTCCCTTTGACTTCATAGAATATGCAAACAAAGCCAAAGTGCATATTACTGAAATTGAATATTTATAGACTCATCATGAACAATTTGAGAGGTTCGTCCGATATATCAGAGTGGTAGTCTAACACCCAATGTTTTAACTTGTAGTTCCAAAGGCATGCTACCAAATTCACCTACACCTCCCTCATAGAACATGTTTTCTCTGAGTGCATCCAATACTAATAAAGTTGAACCTTTATACGAATCCCTTCTTGTTGGAGAATATGTACTAAAAATTTGCATAATAGATTCTGGTGCCTTAGACAATGTGATGACTTTGAAGGTTGCCAAGGCTCTCAAAATTACCCTAAATCCACCTATTGGCTCTTGTTACTCTTTGGAATCAAAAGATGTCTCACTTGTAGGGAAGGTCAAAGATGCACAGGTGGCTCTCGCTAGATTTCTAGAAAAGAAAGTTTCAGCGATGATTTTGGTAGTAGACGTCCCAACCTCATTCACAATGTTGCTGAGTAGAAATTTCTGCTGAGACTTGGGAGATAAAATTCATAGGAATTAGTCTTCTACAACCATAATAGTGAAAGGAGACATGGAGGAATTTCTTCCTAAGAAGAAGATGAGGTACACTGCATAAAAATTCTGAAGCCCAGAAGCTAACATTTTGTACCAAAGTAGCAAGCGGATGAATAAATTTGTGGCAACTGAGGAGGAAGAGGATATTCCCATCTTGATAGGTCTATACATTCCTTCCCAGAGAGATATTTGGACTTTGAAGAAGCATTGAGGAGATTCGAGTCACAAGAAGGCAGCCCCGAATTTCGGATGATGCAAACCATGAAGAAGAGGAAATGGTTCTTGATGATTTTCAAATAGAAAAATCAGCTTATGTGCTTATCCGTGATGAAGAAATTTTCTCATTCCCATTCAAAGATGAGGACTCCCTTGATCGTGTCACCCAGAAGAGACCAAGCCATTCTACAATGAACCTTTGAACAATGGGGAAGAACCATCTATACAAGAACTGCTAAGAGCCGCGGAAGAAACAAAGACCTTGAGCCAATGATTGATGTATGTAATGATGAAATGGAGATATTTTCTTTCCCATTTGAAGAAGAAGACTCTTTCCATGTTGAAGAATTTGAAGCAAGGAATTATGAGGCCTTTGAAGCCGAGGCTCCTCTTGATGAAGGATTGATAGAATGCGGTGATTCCCAAGATAATGAAGTAATCCCTCTGGATAGTTGCATTGAGTTGCAAGAAGTAACAAAGGAGATCTTTGTGCAAGAACTATTGGATGCAGTAGAAGTTGTGGAGGACCCCGAGTTGATTCTTGATCTCTTAACTCGTGTCATGGACATACAAGAAAATTATGAGGTTGTGTCCAATCCTTTCGTCAATACTCAAGCACCTCACAATGGAGTAAAGGAAAAGGATAAGTTTGAGGTTTCTCATGGAAAAGATGTCAATGAGCATAGACCTGGGAAAGAAATGAATCCAAAATATTCAAGAAATTTGAATGAAAATAATCTTTGGGGCAGCGATGAGAGGCTCCATGGAGAATCAGCTATATGGATAAACATAGAAGGAAATTGGCACTATGAAACTGATTTCAAAGAGGATGAAGGAAATGGAATTTATAAGTGAAGACCTGAGCATCAAGAAGCTCATGTAGAATCACTCATACCAAGTACATAGACAATTGTGAAAGCACTTGGCTTTCATAAACAGCTTGAGGAGAGGAGGCTACTTTCTGGAACTAGTCAATGGCTTCGCATAACAACATCACTCAGTGTTGCCCACTTAGGGGTAACTTTCAAAGAATGAAAAGAGATTCAGTGAAAGTGGGTTATCCCCTGCCTTGTACCATAGGTGATTGCTAGGTGTGTTTCCCTTTCGTTGTGTGCATATTTTCCTTTACGTGTGCGTCTCTCTCTCTCTCTCTCTCTCTCTCTCTCTCTCTCTCTCTCTCTCTCTCTCTCTAAGTTGTAAGTTATCTACGTGACTCGTAGGGCCTAATGGATAAGGAAATGGTCAATATGTTGTAATTTGATATTTTGGGAGTTCTCATGTCATGTCTTCGTTGTGCTCACCCATGTCATGTCCACAAGCTAGAGCCAAATGTTGCGTAAATGTGCAACAAGGAAATTGATAATTTCCTAAAGCATGACAACTATACCCCTATGTAAAAATTTAATGTCTTATCATTCCCAGAACCCCAATTCTCGCCTACCACCCAAAGAACCTCTTGATCGATGTTAATTCATTCCCCTAGGTGATTTTAGGAGTTCATCGAAAGATGTTATCTTCGGCAAAAGATTGGGAAGGGCTATCACTGGCCTTCCCAGGACTGGATCAACCCTCCTGTAGTGCAATGTAGGGCCTAATTCAACATGGAGGTGAATTAAAGACCTTAGAACATCATGTAAATGATTTTGGAAGGTTTGGGGAAGTTCTAAAATACTTGGAGCAGTCGAGTAAAAACAAAGTTCACAAGCCTAGGCAGTACACATGCCTAAAACAATTGTTGGGCTTCAAAAGAAGATTTTGAGAGCTCCAGATGGAGTTAGTAAAAAAACATCCAAGGAAACAAGATTCCAAGAAATACATTATAGTGAAATCATATTTTTCACAATAATTTGGCTCATAGTATTTACAGGAAGTTTTTAAGCAGTACAAAAATGGAGTCTCAAATAAAAATTCAGATTTTTCAGAACTAGATGGATGAATAAATACATGATACCCCCACCATTGGATTTAAAATTCAATTTCCAGTCAATATCATTTAACATTTCACCAATAAATTCCACCGAGAGCTCAATTTATCATCATTCCAAATTACCCTCTCAAAGGCAAGCTCATGAATTAGTCAATTTTTGGGAGGACACGTGTCGCCACACCAGGAGCCCTGGTGGGATTTTATGTCCCAAAAGTCCCCAAGTTCAAGTACATCAGCCCTTGAAAAATGTGCCTAGATCCTGTGGAAGTCTTTTGGTCACCCATGTGACCGACTTTCAGCCCCCAAGTGCATTTTTTGAGCTCAAACAATCTGCTATCGGATCGAGGACACGTGTTAGCTCCGAACCACCGTAGAATTTGATGTACCTCATATCCCTTTGAGGTGAGGGACACCAAACATGGAAAAATGTTCTCCAGTCCCTATGGGAGTCTTTTGGTCACCCATGTGACCGTCTTTCAGCCCCAGTGCATTTTTCAAGAAAATCCCTATTGCCGAATCAAAGACATGTGTCATCCTCTTGACCACCATGTAAATTGATGTCCCTGACATCCCTGAGGTGAGGTACATTAGGGACAAAAAAATGTGCCTAGCCCCTCCATGTGCATTTTTGAAAATTTAAATCTAGCACTTAGTCATTTTCTTCCTCTCATTTCTCCTCACTATGTCATGGCTTTGCTCAAGCTTGTTTAAACACTTAGTCTGCCATTGCTGATCTGAACCAACTCCATCATGATCACCAAACTCTCCACACCATGAATGCACAGAAATATGCAGGCCTTAGAGAAAAATGGAGTGAAATGACGAAGAACGAAGAGAAAATGGATATTTTTGCCAAATAACTATGAAGCCACCCAATCGAAAAATCCTCATATCTTGCAAAGTACAAGTCAGATCGAGATGTCATCTTTTACTTTCACATTTTTCAAGATGATCAAGATGTAACAAACAAGAGGTCAAATGGTGCCTAGAATCATTTTCTCCAAAAATCCTCACTTAGTGCACCAGCTCACATTCATCAGATTTCACATCACTCTAGTAATGGAAATGAAATAAGAACTCACACATGGGCTCCAAATAAAAAATCTATCACAATGAATTTATTTTTTGTTGCAAAGAGAAACAAAAACCAAACCTCGTAAATTTAAAGATCCATTAATGGCCGTCATGGTAGCTCCATGCCTGAAGCCACTACCAGATCAAAATTTCAAAATTTATTTCCAATCATTCTAGTGGGAAAAAACTATTTGAAATTCGAGAGTGTGATCATAACAACAAGACGAGTCCAAAAAGTATGTTCCGCCGCAAATTGAGCACTAGAAACACACTTTCTAAAAATAGTAAGTTTTCCTATATAAACTTGTTATACTTGGAAAATCATCATCAAAATCAGCTAAGACAAAGGCAAACGGGCATTAAAGATCACGAGGAAGCCAGAATGAGTGTTCAAAGCAGAAAATAGTGAAAATGACCACTTACTAAAAATAGTAATTCCCTTATATGGGTGCTTACTAAAAATAGTAAGTCACCCCAAAGAAGTGGTTGAGGCAAGGATAGTGTGCGCAGGATCGAATGAGGGATTTCATCACATCACGATGGTTGAGAAGAGGTAAAAATCACCTCTCACTAAAAATAGTATATCATATGTAGGCTGGGAGTTGCAGTCATCAACGGAACAATTCAATCAACTTGGAAAGCATTCACGAGATGATTTGAAGGAGTTTCATAGTGTGTAAGGAATTTGAAGATTTAGAGTTTCACTACATTTGGAGTTTTCCATCAACGAGGATCAACATAATTCATTAGGCAACATCTTATCCTCTTCTCTCTCTTCCCTCTCCCCCAACTTTCTCTCCCTTCAAATGTTCTAATTCTTCATTGGGGTTTGCAATTTTTTAATATGCCTTTAAGTCACTTAAAAGTGACTTTAGAAACATAATGTAAATTAAGTCGCCTTGATTTTATAAAAAGGACTTAAATATTTTGTAGGAATATGAATAGTCTAAAGTTAGAAATAAGGCATATGGAGGGTCATGAGGAAGATGATAAATCACCTCTCACTCTATAAATTGTAATGCCATTCCCATTTCAAAGGGTTGGTCATTAATTTTGTAAGCTCAAGAGTGCATTCTACCTTGAGAGAACAAAGGAGATAGCCAAATTATTCCTTTCCCCCTTCTCAATTTCCTCCATTTCTCCATTATGTACAAATTTTGTTTGAGAAATTAATACAAGAAGGAGTTTATAGCTTTCTTTGACTAAGAGATTTCTTGATACTTTGTGTTCATCAAATTTCATTTGGTCTTAATGATGCTTACAAAGTTGTTTCTTCTCATAAATGCATGTGATGATACTTTTGACTAGTGTGTACAGGAATCTAATTTCCTACCTGCAACATTAGTTCTCCTACCTATTTTCTCACTACCTTCCGGCACTTCCGAAAAGTCCTCTCTAGCAAGCAATTGCTATATTTTATGCAGGTCGTGGAGTGCCCCCGTTGATCCCCGGTCAAAGGCCACCAAAAAATCCACACTTTCTCACGCATGCATAAATGGTAGCTTCATCGGTTAATTATATGGAATTAGATTCCTAGAGCATTGGCAATCTGACAAATTTGTCCACAAGTTTGTCCACCCAACAAATTTTCTCGCCAACATACCCCTATAGGCACATATCTTATTTTTTTTTCCATATATAGCACATTTGAAGATGGTTGCAATGTTAGTCTTCACATCTGATTCCATGCTTCAAGAGTGATTACATTTACCTTAGCATCTAGTATCTATCAAAATATTGTTTACTAACCAACCATCAATAACCACATCAAGTGTGATCTCTTTGTCAAATTCATGGTCCTAGGGTGGTAAATTTGCATGAAGTATCTATCTCTTACGCTCAACTCATGAGTGTAATACTTTCTCTTGAATCCATTCCCTAGCAAAGGGGAATAATATTATCTTAGCACAACATATTACATATCTCTTTCAGATCATCCACGCCCTTCTACGAGAACTAAAATTCTTCACATGTTCTCTCGCACACGCATGTTCTTTTAAGCATTGTATTTCACCTTACATATCTCTAATGACCCCATAGTCTATTGGTATACTTCCTTCTAATGCGTCACATTTGGGTACTTAGTATGTATCACTTCCTTTTGAGTAATGATAGGGTTTGCCTTGAGAGGTTCACGCATACGTGCTTCCTCAAGTGCATTGTAAACCAACATGGGTTACAATTCGGAACATTCATTTTCTTAGGCATCCATTGATCAACATTCACATGTTGGACCTTGATCATGCCTGTGGCCTTGTCCTTATTTTTGTTGATCATGTTCTCATATAGATCAAGGAATTCTTCCAACTTATGTTATTTCCCACTCTTGGTAGTGATCAAGGGATCCACAAGTGTTACAAGTTCCTTAATTGAGGCTACCTCTACCATCACCATGACCTCAGCCTTGATATTCTCCTTAGAATTCATTTATATTATCCCCATTATTACACCCTTCATTATGTTGTAATTTCGATCCTTGGATTTTTTTGCCACACTAGTCTGGTGCACGCTTGTCTCAATGGCTTCATATATGTGATCGATCAATCTACAGTCATTAGTTTCATGAGTATGGGACTTACAAATCTCATAGTACATGGACACCTTCTTCTGGATCACGCTTTACAAAAGAGTGTAATCCCAAACATCATGGTTTAAGTAATGCAGACTTCACAATCTAGTAACATTGTGAGAATAGACTTGCACGGAGAAATATCCTTACTATGTCCCTCAACTTCACAATTAGTGCACCATATGTCATTGCATGTCTTGTGTGCTGAGTTGGCCGAGATTTTCTCTAATTATTTCACCATAGTTGCAATCTGTGCCTCCAAGAAAGGGATCACTCTAGTATCAACACTTCCAATAGCCTCAATGAGCAGAGTGGCTTCCAAGGCCTCGTGTGGATCCACATGTCTTATGAGAGAGTGATCTTTAGAACAAAGTAAACAATCATCCAATGAACCATTGTACATGCTGAATAGGATGAATATCATAAGATAACTTAGACAAAAATTTCTTAAAACATGCTTCATACTCCCTCATGCTTTCAGCTAAACCCTACTTGATATCCTTGAGCGCACTGGTGCTTTGTTGTTTAAATTATGGGATGTGAAACTCTATTAGAAATGCGGTGTAGAGCATTATAAAATGCTATAGTCTCGATGTAGATCATACTTTCTATACCAACTATGTGCGTGCCTCTTACACTATAGTAGCAAACTGACTTTCCTTCTTATATGAAGTTATGATTCTCGTAACGTGCCATAGTAGTTCACACTTATGCACATGGTCTATTGCATCTTCAATACCCTTGTACTCTAGTAGTTAGAGAGCCATCTCATAGTAAACTTGAGTCATGGGTGTAATGGTTGCTTTGAGGTGGTGGTTGTGGTCCCTATCTACCGATCCGTAACTGAACTTTCACCAGTTGTTTCCTCCACCCCTGATTTAATCCTCCTAACCCCCTATTACGCAGGCTATGGTCTAGTTGATGAACTTCCTTGTGTCCCAATTGTGGTACTAGACTAAACACCCACATCTGCATAGTAGCATCTTCTATTGTACTACTTCCAACATCTATGTGCTAATATTTTTTCCTAATGACATGACTTAAAATAATCCTACATAGGTAGTCCCAAACAATGACACTGACTATGATGTCTTGGGCATGATATTAACCTTATCATTTGAATCCAAAATACAGTGATATCTCCCCATCTCTACACTATCTTGTTTCTTAATGACTACCTCTAGATTTGGAAAACCATGCGCAAGGGATAGGAGGTTAGGTGGGATTAGATGCGTGCCTATGGTCCTCATTCCCCCTTCTGACGTGCTCCCATCCGAAGCTAAAGGAGATTATATATTACACATCCCTAAAGTTGGGAGAGCCTCGATGATGTGACTCCTCACCTTCTACAAGAGCTTCAAAACCTTCGAGATCCATCATCATCCTCAACTATAGTGCCTCCTCAATCTCTCGTGCATGTTCCATGTCCTTATCTCATGCTTCATTAAACTTGAGCCATCTTTCCTCTCTCTACCTTTATGCTTTGTTAGGTCTTCCATCTTTCTCCACACTTGCTCCTATCCCTACACGTAGTGGGAGTTTAGCTAGCCATAGGGAGGCTCTCTAAATCCATATCCATAATCAAAAAATTCATCGATAATGGTATAACGCTCAAATACAATCATATGGGCTCATGCAAGAATATTAATTCAGCTTGCTCTGGACATGAGTACATATAAACAATGTATTCCAATGTATAATTTTGCAACACTCCAGCTCACCAATGGTCTAAAACTCTAGTCCATTCCACATCTACACTAAAAAGAGTTTGGTAATCTTCTTGCCTCTAAAGTCTTGGTCTAGGAATGCAACGATTCCCTAGTGCGTATGTTGCCAACCACTCATCTAATTATATTGGAAAGAAGTTGAAGAAAATTTCATAGAGCTCGTGATAAATATTATCTTCCACCCACCGATGTGTACCAAATTATATCTAGTGCTATATCTCTTCCCAAACTGATCTTGATTGTTCTCTAACATACTTTCAATGCTCTCTAGAGTCAATTGATATGCCATCTACAAAAATATCTTAGCAGACAATTTGAAAATATGTCCTGCAATGTAACCAACCAAAATGTAGTCTTTTATTTCACCTAAATGCTATGCGCACCGGCACCTCATTCAAGAGGGATGAATGCTCACCCGAAACACGTGCAACTATCAAGTCCCTCTTGTGTGATGCTTGTCAAGATTTTATCCTACATATACACGATGATACATTAACCAAGTGTTCATTCAATCACATTAAATCATTGCATGCATTCAATTGGAAACACATGTAATAAGGAAACATACCAGATCAAATAATAATTAATATCAATTACACCATGTAATCACCATATTCAGACACATCAATAACCATAATCCATCCTCTATAATCCATTATAAATAAGTCTTACATAACAAAATTTGAATACCCCCGGATACCGAAGTGCTAGAACATGCACAAAGCTTCAAACCCTAATCCATAACCTCACTTACAAATACTCTCAGCACTCAAACATGAAGAATATGACATGGTATCAAAACAATGACATTCAATAGATATATATAGGGGTGGGGAATTTCCCTTCACTTCCTATGTACTCTCAAAATAGACCGCATGCTCAAAATAGCCATGTGTATGCTACATGCGTGTTTTACAAGACAAATAATAATAGACATTCCTATAAATAAGACTTTATTTTATCCTATTAATATCTCGATCTATGCATTACCCTTCATCTTCATTATGCATGTGATTTATCAAAAATAGTCTTTTCTTAGCCACAAAGTTATCTTGTGTTTGTTCTTTTCTTGGTAGGAACTCCATCTTGTTTTTCCTATTTTTAGCCCATAACCGCAAAATTGGATAAGTATAAGAATCTACCCTCTTGGGAACAAACCTCCCATGTGTTATTCTAATCTCATTTGCACGCGCCCTTCACACCTCCCTCACGTGCTCCAAAACTCCCATGCGTGCATTCAAGACTTAGTCATTTATCCATCCAACATATAATAGATTAGAGAAGAATACTTCAATGGTTATACAGAGAAAAATTTAGCATGGAATGTAAGTTCGGAAAAGAGATAATGGAAGATAAACATTTGTTTTCCTTGCATTAATTGGTAAAATGAAACGTGATGGAATGAATGTTGGTGTGAGTAATTTTCCATTCCACATGGCAGGTCATCTCACTTAGGTGAGGTCATAGGTCTAGGTGTCACAGGGGTGTCATATGGGTCATCATCAAATTCCTTGCACATCATTACGTGTCAATGCATCATATGTGTCATATGGGAGTTACTTTCATTTCTGGAATGTAACTCCCCTTCTCCACTTAAGATGTCATGATTACATACATTGGGGGTTACACAACACCCCCTATTTGTACCCCTTATCCTTTTCATATCTATGAGATGGTTTATGATATTTTCCCCTTTTTGAATCCTTACATGCACATTTATGGTTGATGTTCATTCCTCCATGAGACTTTGTCATGCTACCGAAGTGAAACTCAGTTGATGTTCACACTATCCCGCACGATCCTCGTGCTTCACATTTTGACATTCTTTGTCATGGTATTAGAGCACACATTGTGGGATTCATGTTACTCACCATCTATTGTTTCTCTCTAGCTCTCCATTTTTTTTTCAAGTTTCATGAGCATCTGTTGTAATGGTTATTCCATTCATGCTCTACTTGTATTGATTTTGGATTTTCAATCTCGTTCGTGTTTGTGGTTTGTGTTTTGAATTTTTGATTTTTCGGGTTTACATGTATGTTTGGAGGTGTCTTGAAATCTCAGTTTGTAGGTTTCAAGGTTGGATTTTAGTTTCAAGTGTTGGTTTTTTGAGTTTTTTTCGAGGTGTAGAAGTTTTTTTTTGGGTCCAACTCGGCCCCAACTTGGCTTGAGCTGGCAATCGAGTTGCCCCCTTCTTGTTCAACTCAGCCCTCCACACTTCTTAAATTTCATCCCTACCTCATACTTTGAACCTACTCCCTAACTTGGATCAACCTGCGCATAGATTTCTTGGATCTCACGTGTTGCCCAAATATGCATTTTGTTCCTCTGTTGCATTCAAACTTTGGTGCCTCGGCCCGTTATTGCTTGTGTGTTAGTGACTGAACCTTGTGTTGGTTCTTAGACCCTATGTCTTTGGTTTGTGTTACACTCACCTCAAGATCCATTTGGCCCCCATATGGCCCTTGTGATGTCCTTAACACAAATGTTCCACACTACAACTTGTTTCCTCTACCTTGGTTCGTTGTATTGTTCTCTCGCTCAACCTTGGAATTATTATTGTTTCGTCGACTTGCGTTGACACTAAAATTTTCCTCCATAATTTCTATTTCATTAATGTATGTATTATGAATAGGATGTTGTTAAGTATAATTAGTAGTATCGTCGATAGAAGATAACGGCGCCATCAAGACGTGTCGCCAATAATGTGGAGTACGGTACCAAAAAGTATAATAGGAATGTTGTAAAAGTAAATATTTGTCGTAAGTGGTCCAAAGAATGTTAAAATGTCAAAGTTTGGGTAATTAGAGAAGTAGGGTCTACATGATTAGGAATTAGAAATATTATATTGGTAATAAGGACAAGGAGTGAGGTCATAAATATTTTGTGTATTTTATTTGTAAAAAGTCTTAAAATGTGGAACCCATGTAAAATGATAAGGTTTATCTTATCTTAACGAGATAAGCTTACATGTACAAATAAGAGCTAAGGTATGGAATATGATTCGTCCGAGTGGATTTCTTATCCTATCTTAGAGATAGGATGGATAATCTGAAGTTCTATAAATAGAGAGGCCACCTCCTCATTTAGCATAGAAAGAAGTAGTGAGAAATATTGTAGGAAGTGTGCAAAGGAAGCCATCGCTTAAAGGTGTGTTGAAGAAGCCATCGAGAGGTGTAATTGTAAAGTTTCTCCCATAGTCTTGTTGAAGTACCTCATGGGTGAGATTGTAACAATTTCATGTTAATATTATAATTTACTTTGATATTTCAGATTTGTCATCATTCCGTCTTATTATAGTCGATGGTATTCTTGTGTTCGGTTGTTTTGTTTCAGATTACGTCCCACCAAACTAAAGGTCATGTGCATTAGTAAATAATCATAAAGACGAGGAGTTCCCGGTGAAGAATTATCATAGTGCTTAGGATTGGTGATGACATTTTGGTTCCGTTCCGACCATTCCCGTTGGTGGATTTTCTGGAGAGATATTCCCACTTAGTCAAAAATCAATTGGAGGGTAACCTTGTTTTTACTGTGCATAGTAGTTACCATGGTAAAGTCATTTTTACCGTGAATAGTAGTTACCATGTTAAAGTCATTTTTGCCATGAATAGTAGTTACCCTGGTAAAGTCCTTTTTGCTGGGAATAGTAATTACCGCAGTAAAGTCACTTTTTACCGTGAATAGTATTTACCGCAGTAACTTCACTTTTTACCGTGAATAGTGTTTACCACAGTAAAGTCAGTTTTTACCGCAGTAAGTCAGATTTTACCATAGTTTACCGTGGTCATTTCTACAGTGATTCCAATTATTTGTGCACATAAGTCTTGTTGATTGTACTTGTGGGTTGGTATTTCACGGTGGTTACTTTTGAAAATGGGAAAGATTCCTATTTTTTCAGCTCAATCTAATGAAGATGCTTCTTCTTTCATTCAAGAGTTTAAACGATCTTGTATTTGTAATGGCCTCATAAGAAGGGAACAATGGACTGAATTTTTTCCTACCTTTTTGGATGGTTCAGCACTTAGGTGGTTTGAAACACTAGGTGATAATGTGAAAAATTCATGGGATTTATTAACTGAAAGTTTTCTTGAAGAATTTAGTGAACAATAGAAATATGCAGATCTCATGATCGAGATCACAAAGCTATCCCAAGGAGAGAAGGAGAAGATAAGGGATTATCATGCTCGCATTCTAGAGCTAAGGAGGAAGCTCGATGCCCAGATCCGGAAGGAAGGACTAGCGGATGGGTTGATGAATGGCGTGGATAATCTCCTCTGTAAGAACTTCATTCTTGGGATGAAGCCGAGATCGGACAACGAGTGAAGTATGATGCCCGCCTACCATTGAACAAGCAAAGGAGATTGAAAGAAGGCAAGAAGAAACAATGGAAGAGGAGCCCAAAGAAATTGTTGTTAAAGTATATCCTACACCAAAGCACCTTTGGTCCAGAATCCACAACCACTCCCGGTGAGCACAAATATTTCTCCTAGTACATCTACTGAGTATGAAGATCTGCTCAAAAAGATGGGTCAATTAACTATTAATCTTCTTCAAGGAAAGGAATTTAGTTCTCAGGGAGGAGATAGAGGTCCAAAAAGAAATATTTCTAAAGTTGTTTGTTATGGTTGTTATAAAAAGGGTCATTATAAGTATAATTGTCCAGATAGAGCTTCTACATCTGGTACAAGAGATAATGATAAAGGAAAAGCACCTGTGAATTCTCTTGATGTAGTAGATAAGAGTAGAAATAATGAAGTAGATGTGTTTGTAACAAAAAGAAAGAAAGAAAAAGATAATCAAGATGGAACTGATCCTAAGAAGATGAAAGGAGAAACTAGTAAGAAACATAGGAGAAGAAAGTTGGGTGTGCAGGATTTTCTGATTTCATAGGGGCAAGGACCATACTCCATCTTGGAAGATCTATCCAAAAGGCCTGCAAATATTACATATGGTCAACTCTTGGCTATGTCTTCTGAGAAGAGGCGGGAGTTGCGAGGTGGACTCAATGCTCGAAGAAGGAAGGAGGTTGAGGTCCCTATTTTGGAGGCAGAGGCAGATCCCTATGCTCCACAAGTTGAGGTATTATGTAATGGTATTTCAATTCATGATGTCTTAGTTGATGGAGGTGCTGCAGTTAATGTAATGACCGAGTCTGTAATGAATATGTTGGGTTTAAAAATTGATCGCCCTTCAACACTTATGTTAAGGTCATTAAATAAAGGAAAAACTAAACCATAAGGTGTAGTTTCAAATGTGGCAATATCTCATATGGGTGTGGTATGTGTGGTAGACTTTCAGGTGATGAAAAATGGTACTGTTGCACTCCAATGCTGCTGGGAAGACCATGGCTAAGGAGAGTTCATGCAAGAAACTATTGGAATGAAGGTTTCATGACACTTGGACGTGGTAGAGAGAGGGTGAAGATAAATGTGATCCCTCGACATCATAAGGTAGAACCTGTGGATTCAAGTGATGAAACTGATGATTGGACATCCTCTTGATTACTCTAGTACCAGTGAAGTGGACACTGAAGATGAAGAAAGCGAGGTGGATGTTTCAGTCATGGATATCCTTCCACTCACACCAACTCATGACCCCATAAAATTATCTGAAGAAGAAGTTGATGATCGTCTCCAACAAATAAAGATTGGTGATGCTGTGATGGAGAGTGAGAAGGAATCCTACCTCCAGCTCTTTTGAAGGTACATACACCTATTCACTTTTGATTACAAGGAACTCATCAAGTAAGTTGGGTAGAACATTCTATTGAGTGGTAGATGGTGCTAAGCCCATAAAGCGAGATGCCATATAGAATGAATCCTAATTTTTCCAAGACCGTAAAAAGAAGAAATAGATAAGTTGCTTGATGCGGGATTCATATTTCTTTGTGGAGAATTCGAATGGGTTTCTCCCATTGTGATGTCAATAAAAAGAATGGGAAGCTACGCATTTGTGTTGACTACAGGAAGCTCAATAAGGCAACAAAGAAGGATCATTACCCTCTTCCATTCTCAGATCAGATTTTAGACGAAGTAGCTGGCCAGGAGTGTTATAGTTTTGCTGATGGATATAGCGGCTACAACCAAGTTCGTATAGTAGAGAAAGATCAGCTGAAGACCACGTTCAACACTCCTTGGGGAACGTTTGCTTATAGAGTTATGCCTTTTGGGTTATGTAATGCTCCAACAACATTCCAGCGTTTGATGAATAGGGTGTTCGAACCCTACATTGGGACCTTCATCAGAGT
Organism: Taxus wallichiana var. yunnanensis; assembly: GCA_018340775.1. Taxonomy (NCBI): domain Eukaryota; kingdom Viridiplantae; phylum Streptophyta; class Pinopsida; order Cupressales; family Taxaceae; genus Taxus; species Taxus wallichiana. The sequence goes on from CM031235.1 coordinate 954,915,511, forward strand.
ATTTCTGGATGATTTTTGCATCTATGGGAGCAAGTTGGACCACCTGCACCAAATGGAGACAACATTTCAAAGGTTAGATGAAGCACAAGCCTCACTAAACCCTACAAAGTGTGTCTTTGGATGTTCTAAAGGCATTTTGTTAGGGCATGTTGTATCCAGAGATGGTATTGGTACTGATCCTGATAAAGTTTCAAAAATCAAAGATTTACCATTTCCTCTTAATAGAATCAAGTTGAGATCATTTTTAGGCCATGTGGGTTACTATAGAAGGTTTATCAAGAATTTCTCAAAGATTGCATGACCACTAACCCAGCTTCTTGAAGAAGGATGTTACTTATAAACCAGAAATAAGGCACATGAAGCTTTTGGACAATCAAGGAAGCCCCGTGTCTTCACACTGCTTTTGAAGAATCCAGATTGGAGCAAGCCATTCATTGTGTACACTGATGCCTCAGATGCAGCACTAGGAAGTACTTTGAGCCAAAAGGATGAAAATGGGAATGAACATCCAATTTACTTTGGGAGCAGACAAATGAGCAAAGGCAGGTAAACTATACCGTAATCGAAAAGAGGCTCTGGCTATCATTTTTGCTGTAAAGAAGTTTAGAAATTACTTGCTAGGGCAAAAATTTCTAGTTGTAACGGATCATCAGGCTCTAAAATATATTGTCAATAAGCCTAACCCATCAGGGAGGATAGCAAGATGGATAATTTTGCTACAAGAATTTGAATTTGATATTATAGATAGGCCAGGAAAGAAGCATGTCAATGCAGATGCACTCTCTCGAGCCTATGATGGTTTAGGATCATCTTGTGATGATGATGATTTTCCCGATGCAGCATTGTTCTCCCTTGACACAATCCCTAGTGAATACATATATATTTGGAATTATCTGAATGAATTCAAGTTTCCTGATGGTGCCAATGCAAAGACTAAGAGAAAGATTACTCAAGCTCAGGTCATCCATATTCTATTCTCGCATGGAGCATTGTTTCGAATAGGACACGATGGACCAAAAGACAAGAGGGCAGTTGGACGTGATCAAGGAAAGGAGCTGCTAGAAGAATTCCACAATGGTACATGTGGATGGCACTTCTCCTGGATAACTTACAGCAAGAAGGATCTTGGATGCAGGTTATCACTGGCCCACTCTTTTTAAAGATTGTTATAATTATTGTAAGACATGTGATATTTGTTAAACACATGGTAACCGTAAGACTTCATCAGCTCCATTATGTCCTATTCTTCCACTTGGTCCCTTTGAAAAGTGGGGAATAGACATTGTAGGTCCACTTCCAACTACATCATGTCAAAATAAGTATATTGTAGTTGCCACAGATTATTTAACCAAGTGGGTTGAAGCTAGGCCATTGAAGACAGCTTCTATGGATGAAGTGGCAAGGTTCATATATGAATGTATTGTCACCAGATTTGGTTGTCCATTAGAAATTGTAACAGATCAAGGAAGCCACTTCATTAATGAGGTAGTAGAAGCCCTAGTCAATAAATTTTCTATTAAGCACAGGAAGGCAACAACATACAAGCCAAGTACAAATGGACAGGTGGAACGAACCAATTTTGTGTTGTGTCAAATTCTAGCAAAAGATGTAGCCTTGCAGGTACATAAGTGGGATAAAAGGATTCATGTAGCATTGTGGGCATATAGGGAAACATCAAATTCAGCAACAAGATACTCCCATTTCAAATTGGCCTATGGCATTGATCCAGCTTCTTCCTATTGAGTTTGATATTCCCACCTTTGTGAGAGTTATGAAAAATGAAAGGATGGATGAAAGTGATTCAAGAAAAGAAAGGTTGGTACATCTTCATTTGTTGGAGGAAATGAGAGAAATAGCAAAGGATACAAAACATAAGAAGAAAATGAAGCAGAAGGAATACTTTGATCAAAAGATCCGGTGGTCTCTATTTCATGTGAATGACTTGGTCCTAGTATATGATTCCGTATACAAAAAAAGAAGACAAAAAATTTCTTCCAAAATGGATGGGGCCCTAAAAAATAGCAGCTGTGCATGAAAATGGTACGTACCGACTGGAGGAATTGGATGGCACTCCCATTATGAAATGGGTCAACCACGACAAGTTGAAGATTTTCCAAGCACCAGAATAGTCTACTCCGAGGACGGAGTAGAAGCTAGGAAGGGGGAAGATGTTGACACTAAAATTTTCCTCCATAATTTCTATTTCATTAATGTATGTATTAGGAATAGGATGTTGTTAAGTATAATTAGTAGTAGCGTCCGATAGAAGATAACGGCGCCGTCGATGGTGTCGCCAATAATGTGGAGTATGGTAATATCAAAGTACATAGGAATGTTGTAAAAAGTAAATATTTGTCGTAAGTGGTCCGGTAATGTTAAAATGTCAAAGTTTGGGTAATTAGAGAAGTAGGGTCTACATGATTAGGAATTAGAAATATTATATTGGTAATAAGGACAAGGAGTGAGGTCATAAATATTTTGTGTATTTTATTTGTAAAAAGTCTAAAAATGTGGAACCCATGTAAAATGATAAGGTTTATCTTATCTTAACGATAAGCTTACATGTACGTATAAGAGTTAAGGTATGGAATATGATTCGTCAGAGTGGATTTCTTATCCTATCTTAGAGATAGGATGGATAATCCTGGAAATTCTATAAATAGAGAGGCCACCCTCCTCATTTAGCATAGAAAGAAGTAGTGAGAAATATTGTAGGAAGTGTGCAAAGGAAGCCATCAGTTAAAGATGTGTTGAAGAAGCCATCGAGAGGTGTAATTGTAAAGTTTCTCCCATAGTCTTGTTGAAGTACCTCATGGGTGAGATTGTAACAATTTCATGTTAATATTATAATTTACTTTGATATTTCAGATTTGTCATCATTCCGTCTTATCATAGTCGATGGTATTCTTGTGTTCGGTTGTTGTTTTGTTTCCAGATTACGTCCACCAAACTAAAGGTCATGCATTAGTAAATAAACATAAAGACGAGGAGTTCCCGTGAAGAATTATCATAGTGCCGATTGGTGATGAAAGACCCTCCCCGTGTCATTCTTGGCTCTAGATTATACCTACTACTCTATTCTCCCTACCACATAACATCCTCTCAAAGTTTCATGATTTTTGGCCATTCCATGTCTTACCCACTCCATTGCTTCCTTTGTTCAACACTTGACTCGACATGGCATTCGTTACACGCCATCTCCACTTGATGACAAACTCTATGTCCACTAGATTTGTCAACTCATCTAACACCTCGGTCCCCACATCCATTGAACTCACTAGAAACCACCCTCTAACCGGTGACCCATGACTTGGTGTCGATCCCTCTCAGAACTTGATGTGACCATCTCCACAACCAGCTCGGACCCGTGTCCCACCCTTCGAGCTCACCATCCATTGACTTTGGAACCATCTAGATTCACACCTGATCACCCAACTCATCGAGCCAAATTGGCTGAGTTTCCCCCTTAACTCGCCAATGACATCTCTTCCATCTAACCTAAAGGAGCTGCTCAACTAGCTCACCGAGATGTCCGATCCATCTCACCTAGCTATCTGCTCGTCTCACCCTCTTCACCCCAAGACTCCCTTACCTCCCTTAATGATTTTTTCAGTTTTTCCCTCCTTTTCTAAACATTGTATGGGAAATTAAAAGGTAAAAACATAAAATTCAACATTTTACAAAGGGGGCATCTTTTTCTGGGCTCCTTGTATATGGTTATTATGATTTATGGGCCACCTTTTTTGGCTCATTGCATTGTAGTGCTCCTCTTCACCTACAGCTTGTGAGTGCATCCACCATAACCTTGCGGCAAGAGAGCCTTCTTTTTGTGATGTGATACACCTTCTCTCATACTCGAGCAATGTTTGTACCTATTTTCTTATTTCACCTTGTGTGCTTGATTGTGTGTCATTCCTCCGCTTCCAACTAGGAATTCTTGTGGCCTCCACTCTCATGTGACTCGTCATCTACTACCGTAGACACCCTAAAAATACATACATATTTCTATCCTACTTCTATCCAATTAGAATTAATTAAATTAATTCTATCTTACTATAATATATCCCTTCGGAATTAATTAAATTAATTCCATCACTCAAATACTCCCTTTTAGAATTAATTAACATTAATTCTATCACCTAAGCTATATTCCTATTATTCATAATTGATTAATTTAATTATACCATGCTCTTGGAATTGATTAAATTAATTTCTAACACCTTATAGCTAATATAATTAAACATTTATTTATTTAAATGGTTAATTATCTCCCGGTAAAGTAGTAAGATCCATATATAAAACAACATACTTGGCGGTATAGTAACTAGTAGTAAGTGCGTGATTTTGTGTCTACATTTGCCCCCACTTTATGTTGGAGAGTGAAATCTCGGTAACATAAAGTAGATAATGATGCACACCTGAGAGAATTCTGAAGAATCCCATGTTGCATAAGTACACATAGATGTTGTAGTAGTATGTGCCGAATGAGAACACATATTGTGGTGAACCATGGATCAAAGCATGTCGATTCATGCGCAAGTAACAGATACGCGAGACCATTATGAGGAGCACTAAGAGATATTGATTATTACAAAGGTTGAATGATTGGAGATTTTGATTTTTTCATTGATGGAGATGTGTTGGGGTAAGAAGTAATCAATTCCCAACCTGATTACATGTGTACAAAAACCGAGGATTCAGTGTCTTTCTACCAGAGGAAGAGTGTAGGGAGAGAAGTGTAGTGTTACCCTCCAAATTTAACTACATCCCTAAAAGATATAGCCACTACAGATGGAAAAAGACTATATTTTGTGGATTTTAATACATTTCAATTTGTTCAAACGTGATAACCCATATATAAGCAATATAAGATAGGAAATGATGTCTCATTGCCCCACTCCATGGGTGTCACCGAAATGTATTTCTTCCATGTTAGGTCATCTAGAAGTAGTCGTAAAATGTAAAGTAATTTCCCATGTTAGGTCATCTGGGAACATAGTGATGTAACTCCCAAGTTAGGTCATCTGGGAATGTGGTGATGTAACTCCCAAGTTAGGTCATCTAGAGAATAAATGTGTTGTGTTGTGTCAATTGATAAATGTAATTTTGAATTTATATTGTCACGAGTTGAATGTGTGTGATGTATTGATTGGCTAATCATGGAGATATTTTACACTTATTCCCCCAGTTAGGTTATTAGGGGAAATCACTAGACAATGGTGTGGAATGTCATGTGATATATGAGTGAATGATGAATTAGAAATGTAGAGTGATCGTGTAATGATATAAGGGGAATTATATGATCACCTCGATTGTATGCCCCATTTCGGTGAAAGGGTGAGAGATGATGAGAATGAACGTTGAGCCAAAAGGAAGCCTATAGTGACATAATAATGAATATATGTATCACAAAAGTGTGTGTATATTGAGTTGAGACAATGTGAAAGATGAATATAACGTGTGTGAAGTGTGTATAATATGGTAGTAAGTAGAATTATGAGGAGAATTCCATGAATGAGATAAGAATCGGAATAATTATGCTCAAGATATGCTATAAACCATACAAGGTGTATTAGTTCAGAGGATAAACGTAAGAAATGACTATAACGCAATGAGTGATTGAAAGTTACTATAAATAGTAAATAGAAAAAGTGAATAGGTATTTCATTTGGTAATTGTGTGAGTGTGATTTCGAGCTTTGGGTGTGTGAAGATGCCTCAAGTGAGAGCACCACAATTGATTCAGGGCTTCAAGATTATGGCAACATATGTGCCATCATGTACAACAACAGAGCTAGTAAGTGTGATTTTTTCCAAAAATGTGTTGAAATTGGTCTTTTTGGTGAATTTTTGTAAAAAAATGATTTTCTCAGCATTTTAGACCTGGACAAGAGCGGTGAAGGTGTTAATGACCTTTGAGACAAAAAATCCCAGGCATGGGTGCTAGTGACCTACTCCTGGGTGCCCCAATCTTGATTTTGGGTGCCAAAGATCCCAAAAGGTTTGGGTTGAGCCCAGAGTGTCGTAGATGTAAAAATTGATGTGTGTTGATGTTGTAGGTAGTTGTATTTGCATATGTATGATGTTTTAACACCATGTTTGTTGTCGTTTGGGGTTTTTCGAGGTAAATAAATTCGAGAGAGTTATGTGGTGGTCGTCTTTGATTACATTGCTAGGATTGGGATTAGATGAAGAGTGGTGTGTTTTAGACCATGTCGGCTTGTGGCACATGGCGACAATGGGGTCAGTGCCCCATAATATTCCCGTGCTAATAGCTTTGTGAGAGAGGTGGTGTGCAGACACTTGCACATTTTGGCTACCTACAGGGGAGATGATAGTGACTCTAGAGGATGTGTATTGCATATTGTGATTACCTATTGTTGGTGAGAGGGTTCAGGTGATGGTCATGGATGATGTCCAGAGAAAGATGGGGGCAAATGTAGGCTATACATTATAGGGACCCAAGTAAATATAGAGGTCTATATTATCTTGGAAATGATATTGAGGTCATGGGTTCATGGATTTCGGAAGTTCATTGTTGTTTTGATTGTTGCGTCGATTGCGGTTGAGGGAGGTGGTGTAGGAATCTTATATAAGATGTGTGATATTTGTCGTCATATAGAAGATGATGGTATGAGGTATGCCTAGGCATGATGTGGATTGCCCACTTGTATTGATATCTAAATGTTAGAGCTATAATATTAAGTGCATCATAATATATAGTTTATATTTAAATAATATAGAATAAACTATATTCATATTATTTAAATATAAAATTTATATTAGGGGTTGGTTAAATTATTTAATCAACTAATTAAATCGGGGAGGTGTGCCCCATCACTTAATAAGGTTATAACCCTTCAGGTTATTTAAATATGACCTTAGGTCATATTCAAGATATATTGAATTGAAATCAAATCAATCAAATAATATTCCAATATGTGGAATATGAAGGTTAATCCTGGTGAAAACATGGAGTAGAAGTGAGGAGGGAGTTACTGGACTGGTAATTGTAAAAGTTTCTCTATAGTGGATTATTCTTTTGTGGTTTTTACCCATTTAGGGGTTTTCCACATTAAATTTTGTGTCACTGTGTTATGGTGTTCTTTACTTTATTTCATTTATTTCATGTTTATAAAGTTATTTATAATATATGTGTAAACATTGTTTGTTATATTCATTTAATATCTCGGTCTTGACATGGTACCAGAGCGGGATTAATTTATTAAATTTAATCCTAATGTAACCTAAGGTCATAATGGTTGGGAAGGTAGTTGAAATATTATTTAATCCCCTCCTTCCCATTCTGCATAGTTGGTTGGATGAATATTGCACATGTGAAAAGGCATTGTGGATTTTCAACTGCGTGGAAAGAATTCTACTTCGAATTACCGGGCCTAAAACTAAGGTAAGGGTTGTAAATCTTTAAAAAAATTGTATATAGTTTTATATAGTTTTGTAGGGATTCAAGGAAATAAAAAGGGGAAGTAAAAAAATCCAAGTTAAATTTGAGTTTACAGGGGGAGACAAGATTCGAGAAAATAGGATTTTCTATTTTTTTCATTGGCCAAGTAAATTTCTTGTCCCCTGTAATACATTTGTTTTTTTCAGAAACCCTTATTCATGTCCTGAATAGGGCCCCTAAGAATTTTTTTCTCCCTATAGTTTAATTCAACTATAATAGTTGATTTTTTATTAAATCTTTTGTATTTTATAAAAAATACAATTATATATATGTATAATTTTTATATTTATAAAAATATATATATATATATATATATATATATATATATATATATATATATATATATATATATATATATATAATTTTGGTTTATGTAAACCTAACCTAAATCCTATAAATCTAAACCTTAATGGCGGTGGCCCCCTTATACCACGCCCCTTCTAGCTTGGTGCCAATCTGTAACCACCGCTCACATAGTGAGCCCCATCTACCGCCTACGACCCCCCCAACAACAACCCCCCTCTACTTACATTGTGGGTTTAGTCCCACATGGGGATGACATGGTAATGGGGAAGGATTTAAATCCTTCCCACAATGTTTCGGTGGTGTGACTTAGGTCACACCACCCCCTTGTTAATAAGCCTTTCACAGTGCACTATTCTTGGTTTATTTAAGCGGCTTGATCGCGGGTCTTGTGTATAGTGGTTTGTTTGGCATTGGCATTAGCATTCGGTTCAAATGGTAATATGGTTTACAATATATAATGGCTTGCCGAGTTGATAGTTATATGGCTCACCGAGTTGATTATCTAATCAAAAGGAAAGAGCCCCAATTATATATATATATATATATATATATATATATATATATATATATATATATATATATATATATATATATATATATATATATATATATATAATTTTTTTAGAAATTATGGGAAAATAATTTGTTTATTTTTATGTTTCAAAATATAGACAAATTATAATTTTTTTTTGTAAAATAGTAAAATTATTGTTTTTTAATGATATATTCCTATACGACGACAATTTTTTTGCGATAATTTTGTTACAAAACTAAAAAAATCACTCACGTTTCAATTTAATTTTTGATATCGTTCTAAATTTTTCGTGTATAGACTATTTAATTAACAAGACCTCCTTTTTTGGCGTAAATTGATCATGATCGATTATGAGGATTAAAATACGATAGGGGAATTTCTATAAAACTCTTATTTTAATCCTTGTTTGTTAATCATTTATTTTATCTCTATTTTATGCAAAAATGGGGTCTAATCAATTTTCAATTGATAAATCTCAGATGTTGAATGGAAACAACTACAACATTTGGAAGATTCGATTGAAAGCGAATTCATGGCTCACAAATTGTGGGTAGTTGTAAATGGGATTGAGAGAGCTCCTACCGGAAGACATGCAACTGCTGATAATGTCGCCACATATCAACATAAAGTACAAGAGGTGATGTCTATTATCTTATGGAGCATACAAGATGACTTTCTACTTCATATCGAAATCTAGAGAGTCCTAGTGAAGCTTGGACATAATTGGATTTGATGCACAAAGGTACGCGTTTATCAAAAATTATTAAATTAGTTTTAGAGCTTATGACAACTCCCATGAAGGGAGATGAAAAAGTGATTAATTATTTAGCAAAAATAAAAAATATTAAGTCACAGTTAGATGGATGTGGCAATAATTTGATTCATGATAAATTGCTCTATTTTATTATCCAATTAAATATTCATGAAAAATTTAGAAATTTCATTTCAATTTTGAATTCTAAATATCAAACAGAACAAGACATTCCAGATTTGCAAACCCTTAGTTCTCTTCTTATACATGAAGAACAAGTAATGTCAAATTTTGATTCTAAGGAGAATGTCACACATGAACTTCTCACTTAGAAATCAAAAGGTAAAACCTCTAGATTCAACAAAAACACAAAGAAAAATTTTAAACCTCCTAGCAAGGATAAGAAACCTAGAAATATAAGAGTTATATTTGATGGAAAATGTCATTATTGTGGTAAATTTGGACATAAGAAAGAGGATTGTAAATTTAAAAATAACAAAACAATCCTAAATTTCAAAAGGGTAACAAATATGTTCAAGACCAAAATCAAAATCAAAACAAGAATCAGAAAAATAACCAAAAATCAAATGTAATTGCTTTGTATGCCACTTTGTCACTGCAAAATAAAATGAGTGGATATTAGACAATGGTGCTTCTAGGAATATGACTTTTAGATCTGATATCCTATCTAAACTTAGTGAATGTAATGATCAGATCTACTTAGGTGATCATTCCATTCTCGATGTTTAAGGTCAGGGAAAAGCAAAAGTAGAAAATGGTTTTATTAACAATGTGTTGTCAATACTTAAACTTAAAATGGATTTGCTTTATTTTTCTTAGTTAACTCAAAATAAATATAGTGTAACATTGTTAAAAGATAAATGGTTTATTAAAAATGAACATGATGTTACTATAGTTGAAGGAATTCAAAGAGATGGTTTGTATATTTTTTCTGGTTTTCCTTCAGCTTCTTATTTAGAAACTCAAAGAAGTGACATGCAATTGTGGCATGAAAGACTAGGTCATGTCAACTTCAAGCATGTACGACATGTCTCAACTAAACCTAGTAATTGGTCTACCACTTATTTCCCAAAATCATGGAACTTGTGAAGGATGCTTACATGGTAAGCAATCTGCTAATCCTTTTCACAATCATCATAATGATAACTCTTTTAAACCTTTAGATCTTGTCCATAGTGATGTTAGAGGACCCTAAAAAGTTATTTCTCTTAATGGTTCTCTCGTATAATATCACTTTCATTGATGATTTCTCTCATATGATTTGGTAATATTTTATTAAAAAGAAATAAGATGTCTTATCATTTGTCCACTCAAAATTCCCCTGCTCTTAAGAAAGTGAAAATTTCAAAATTTTGAGTTTTAAGTGTCTTCTCTGTTGTACTCAATGTTAAAAGTCGAGAAATTGAGAAAATCTACATTTTTGGGTCATTTTGTGTGTTTTTCGGGCCTGTCGGACATTTTTGTCCCACGTGTCCCAAGTTCAAATGGGCGCTCTGTTCCCCGATCGGCCGGTTTCCCCGAAGTTTGTCTTTTTCGGGCCCGTCGGAACTTCTTGTCCCAAATGTCCCAAGTTCAAATGGGCAAGTTGTTCCATTTTCGCCGAATCGCCCGAACCGCGTACTTCACACTTTCACGTCCCAAATGTCCCAAGTTCAATTTGGCAAGTTGTTCCATTTTCGGCCGAATCACCCGAACCGCGTACTTCACGCTTTCACGTCCCAAATGTCCCAAGATCGCTCGGACCTGTTGTCACATTTTCATCTGATCCGGCCGAGTCGCGTGTTTCGCGCACTTTTGTCCCGCATGTTCCAAAAGGCATTTGTGCGTCTTTTCCCCACTTCGCCCGAATCGGCCGAGCCGCGTGTTTCACGCATTCGCGTCTCACATGTCCCAAATGAACCAAGTGCCATTCGTGCTTATTTTTCCCGCTCTACCCGAATATCTTGCTTATTCAAATTGGTAGGTATGTATTAAATGTGCATTCATTATCTTTTCGGATATATATAACAAGCAAACCCCCTATGCATTTTTCACATTACTTCCATGCTATCCTTTTAACCGCTCGAACCCTCGCAAAAATTCCTGCGCGTGTATCCCTTCCCTCTGTAATTCCTTCCCGAGTCTAGTTTGCGGCTCTGCCCTCCGAATTACTATCAATATGAAGATCAAAGTCTTGGAGGAGGCTTTGGGAGAGCTGAAGAATAACTGGCAGAAGGGTGAGGCTTTCAAGACACTGGTTGTATCTGCTTTCAAAGACATACACTGTCATCTTCAGGATGAAACTTCTGGTGTGCCTCTTTCCCTGCAAGAAATCAAAGCTCAATTCAGAGCTTTTGTCAAAGATAATCTATTCAAGGAAAGCTCCATTTCCAAAGAGAAAATGAAGGAGATCTGCTCTCTTCAATCTGCCATTGAAGAAGCAAATAAAGACTATCATACTCATGTCGAGTTTGATAAGGAAATGGAGAAGTGCCTCGATTTTGGGCTCACCTACACCAACACGCTCACCCTTCATGGTAGAGGCATAGCCGAGGCATTGAAGAGATTCAGGCAAAGTGAATTTTGAAGTCAGTGGGTCCCTCCCATTCATAACCACCTGTCTTCTTCTCCTTATTCTTCTCTTCTTTTCTAATTCTTTTTCTCGGATTCATTGTAATTAGTTGAGGTATTGTGATTGGCAATCCTTAACTAATCTTTAGTTAAAAGAAGTAGTTACAAAGAGTAACTGATTTGTAAGCTATATAATGGCCTCTCCACGCCATTTTGAAGGGGGAAGAACTTGGCTTATTTTCTGAAAGTGTAAATAGATCATAAAGAAATCAATACAGAAGGGCTTTTCATTCTTTGTCTATCTGATCTCTTTTATCCCTAAGCTTTCATTTAATTTTGTGAAGATCATTTGTCTGTGTTATGTCAAGAAACTTTGTGTTCTGGCAGATGTTATTTACAGAACTTTGTGTCTTTAAATTCCATCTTATTTATATGATACAAATGATCTTGTTTCAATTCACTGTAACTTCGCATACATAAAGAATTACTCATATCTATAATTCTCTTGCATGCCTTTCTCGCTCATTCTCGTATTCTCATTCCTCACCTTTTATAATTGAAGATCTTTATAGAAAACACTTTCGTAATATCCAAGTTCAACCAAAAATCATGTTTTGTATATTTGTAAATAAGTTCGTTTCTCGAATAAGGGAACCTCTCCCATTAAAGAGGAGGGACTTCTTGTCCCCCGACAAGTTGCTCTTCGTAAAGTCCTATTTGACGACCAATAGTTTTTGGCGACTCACTGGGAAAATCATATTCCAGCTTCTATAATTTTTATCATCCTTTGATCTCGCGACTCCGCATTTTACTCGAGGGAGAAAGGCCCTCGTATTGAAGATTCTCGCCAGCTTTTGAGCAAGCAGGGTTTTCCTTTCCCTTAAACAAAAATAGAAAGACTCGCTCAACAAGCACTCCACCTGTTCAAGATAGAATTCCTACGGGTGGTATTCCTTCAGAGCCAGCTAGTCCTAATCTTCGAGCTTTGATTCTTGCTGGTGTTGCAGTTCCTCTCCAAGCCATTTTTCCAAGAATGGCGGTACCATTGCCCTGGGGTCATCGTGTCGGGCCCCTTCCTCTTCCTCAACCTTTGCATGAGTTACCCAGAGGTAACCGGAAGAACTTCCCTAAATTCAAAGGTGATGGCAAAGTTCATCCTGATGAACACATCACAGCCTTCATAGTTGCATGTGGAGTTCTGGGAGTTGAACATGAAGACGTCTCCGTGAGACTGCTTCCGAGACTTTACAAGATAATGCCGCTGATTGGTTCTATCACCTTCCAAATGGTGCTTTCACTAGTCGACACCATGAGAACTAGGTTTGAAAATCATTTCAAACCAGCAGAAAGATGTGCATGCTTTGCTAGCCCAAATCTCTCAGATAAAGAAAGATTCACAAGAGCCCATGAGAGAATTTGTGGCCCGATTCAACAGGTTGATTAATAAAATTCCACCAAATACTCGACCTGTTGATCAAATCCAAAAATGTTTCTTCCTAAATGCCCAATCGCCTGAAGTTAGTTATGCGCTAAGAAAGGGATAATCTCGCGACATTGGGTCAAGATCAAACTCTTGTCATTAGTGTTGAGGATGATTTAATCATGTTAGGGAAGTTGAGGAGAGACCCTTCCAAATCTAAGTCTGCTTCTTCCTCCTCTTCCACCCCTGGACCTAATACTGATCCATTGGTTCAAAAACTTGTGAATGATCTCATTGCCATAAAGAAACAATTGGCTCAGCATGCTCCCTATGCAGACGTTCCAAGGAGGAATTTTCAGCCCGTGAATCATTTACCTCGCTTCTCAAACAAGATTAGTGCTTGAAGGACCTCCCCGTTAAAGTTCCCGCCAATGCAACCTCGTGAAGTTGAGGAACCAGATGATGATGAGGATAATGAAGCTTGCGAGAAATTTGCGGAAGAAGTTAATGATGAAGCGAGATGAACTTGAAGGATCTCGAGTTAATTTCTTCACCACCGAGGGCATTGATGATGGAGATGATTATGATGAAGTAGTAGCGGATATGAATAGTGAATCATTCACCGTCATGACTCGAGAGCGAGAAAAATCAAGGGAGAAAGTGACGTAGCCCCCCCAAGAAATCTAAGGAGCAATGACAACTATCCCCAGAATTGCAAAAAGAGGATCTCCTATCCTCATTTCATCTACACCAAAGGTGAGTCCTGTTAATCCTGCTATTAAAGTTACTTCTTTTTCCCCCAAAGTTAATAAACCTAGATCTCAAGTGATGGCCCACTTCTGGGTCTTTTTGATATTATTGATCACCTAAAAGACTAAGGTTCAAATCTCGGAGGCTGAGTATTATCAAACCCATCCCAAAGCTTTTGCTAAAATGATTCACTTTGTCAATTCCCATTCTAAAACCACCTCTAAAGGCCTTTTACCCACTCCTTCTTCTGCACCACAGCCTAGTCTGGTAGCCGCTGTCACCTCACCTAATGACAAAATTAAACCATTTTATGTAACACTTTTATACCGGCCATAGGCTCGCAATGTGTCATGACTCAGGAGCCTCAGACAACGTGATGCCTGCTAAAGTAGCTCATGCCTTAGGCTTGACCCTCACACGCACTTATGGATCTTGTTACTCTATGGAGAGTAAGGAAGTGCCCCTGGTCGGAAGAATTAAAGATGCACAAGTGGCTTTTGCTGCTTTGCCTGAGAAGAGAGTTTTGGCTACCATCTTAGTAGCAGATATTCCTCCTTCATATGGGATGTTGCTAAGTAGGAACTTCTGTAAGGATGTGGGTGGAGAAATTCAAATGGATTGGTCACATGCACTCGTACCTATTAATGGAAAAATGAGGAAGTTGCTGCCTGAGAAGCAATCTGAGTATATTGTACAAAAAACGGATGATCCTAAAGCACAAATACTCTATGAGGATATGGGGCATGGTAACTATATGATTATGTCCCCTGATGAAATCCAACTCCCCAAAGTGTCACCTAAAGATCCTAATGGTGTTTGGATTTTAGAGTTTGATGGAAGTTGTTCCTCAGCTGGTTCTGGAGCTGGTGTCTTACTGGTGTCACCTGAAGGAAGCCTTCATCCTTTTTCATTCAAGTTGCAGTTTGAAAATACTAATAATACAACAGAGTATGAGGCTCTCATTCTTGGACTGCAAGTGGCCAAAGAACAAGGTGTAAAGAATCTTCTAGCTCGTGGTGATGCGGAATTGATTGTAAAGCAAGTTAGAAGCCTTTTCCAGGTAAAAAATGGAAGGTTGAAACATTACCGAATCAGGTTTGGGATTCCATTGAATTTCTTGATGCTTTCTCCATCGAAGCAATACCTAGGGAGAAGAACAACAGGGCTGATTCACTAGCAGTCTCAGGGTCACTACTGATTCCTCATCCTGACTTCTCTCAAGACAAGTTCACCATTGAGATGGTCCATCGGCCTAGTGTACCTGATAATACCAATAACTGGCAAGTTTTCAATGATGATCAACACTTGCTTTCTTTCTTAGAACTCAAGGGTAATTTTGAACAGCTGTATTTTGAAGGAAGTGACAACCTGCCTCGTGAAAGTGTACCCTTTGACAAAGCAGTCACCCAAGGAGAAGAAACGGATCAGGATGGATGCATCAATCTCAAAGGAAACAAGATTCCTAAAGGATTGGTGAGTTTAGAGGAACTATTTGATAAACATGACAGGTATGTAAAGTCTAGAGCTTCTACTGGACCTCAACAATCAGCTGAGTATGATAAAATTAATATTGGGAGTTCTACTGATCCTAAGCTCGTGAACATTGGAAAATGTTGCACAGCCGATGAGAGGAAGAAAGCAATTGATCTTTTAAAGAGGTATAAGGATGTTCTTGCTTACTCTTATGAAGATTTAAAAGCTTTCAAACCAAAAGATATGCAGCATTTTATTCCTCTCAAACCTGGAATTAAGCCTTTTAAGCAGAAACAGAGGCAATACAACCCCAAAATAGCTGACACCATCTTTCAAGAAATACAAAAGTTGTTGAAGGCCAAAATCATTTTTCCCATTCACCATTCAACATGGATTGCTAATATTGTGCCTATTAGGAAGAAAAATGGTGAGATCCGCATCTTGTGTTGATTTCAGAATCAATCAAAGCTTCCTTGAAAGATAATTATCCTTTGCCTATGATGGATCAGGTCTTGCAAGCAGTAACAAGATCTGAAATGTTATCTATGCTTGATGGATTCTCGGGATATAATCAGGTAGAGGTTGATACTGCAGATCAACACAAAACAACTTTCACTACTCCTTGGGGTACCTTTGCTTATAAGAGAATGCCTTTTGGGCTCATTAATGTTGGTGCCACTTTTCAGAGAGCTATGGATCTGGCCTTTGGAAGTTTGAAAGGGAAGTGTATTGTCATATACCTCGACGATTTAACAAAGTTTTCTAAAACAAGGGCGGATCATTTTGACCACCTGGAGACAGTTCTGCTAAGATGCAGAGAACATGGGATTTCTTTGAATCCTAAAAAATCTATCTTTTGTGTCACAGAGGGGAAATTATTAGGGCACATCGTCTCCAAAGATGGTATTAAGATTGATCCTGAGCGAGTTCAAGCTATCCAGCAAATTCCTCTCCCAACCAGCAAAAAGGGCGTGCACTCTTTCTTTGGTAAGATCAATTTTTTAAGAAGGTTCATCCCTGATTTTGCAGAGTTAACTTTGAGTATTTCCCAAATGATGAAAGGCAAACAAACGTTTGGTTGGTCTTCTGAAGGAAAGGAATCTTTTGAAGGTATTAAGAGAGCTATTGCTAAAACTCCTGTTTTAGCCTGTCCTGATTTCAGCAAAGATTTTATTATCTATTGTTATGCCACAGATAATACCTTGGCTGCTATTTTGACTCAAGAAGACTCTAATGAGCATGAACTCCCAATTGCGTTCATGAGCTATATTCTGAAAGATCATGAGTTAAAATACACCATGATGGAAAAACATGCTTTTGCAAAGGGTCAAAGTCATAAGCGCTTTTCGTTTTTACATCCTCAACTCTCATTCCATGGTGTTGGTTCCAGATACAACTGTTAAGTCAATTCTCACACAACAGGAATTTGGATCCAAGAGAGGGAACTGGGTTGCTAAGGTCCAAGAATATGATATTGACATCAAACCGACCAAGCTCGTCCGTGGAAAAGGTCTTTGTGAGCTCATTGCTGAAGGAGCTAAGCATGAATTACTGGAGAATAAAGTTGGCCTTCCTACCGTTCTGTTTCTTAGCTCAGTTGATGAATGGTATGCTGATATCACTCATTTTCTCACCTATGGAGAGTGCCCCTCTCATTTAACTACCAAAGAAAAGAGGACTGTTAAACTAAGGTCAGTGTAATATGTGTTGTGGGAAAATGCCTTGTTCAAACGTGGGTTAGATGGAAGATTTTTGAAATGTGTGGACAAGGAACAGTAGAAAAGATTTCTCTCAGCTTTTCATGATCAGGCATGTGGAGGACACTATTCATCAACGGTCACTGCTCATAAGATACTTCGTGGAGGATATTACTGGCCTTCCTTGTTCAGAGATGCATCCAAGTGGGTTGATAAATGTGAGGCTTGTCAGACCTTCGTGGGAAGACCCAAATTGGCCTCTTTGCCTCTTAAGCCAGTCGTAATTGAAGAACCTTTTCAATAAAGGGGGGCTTGATTTCATTGGAACACTTAATCCCGCTTCTAGTGCTGGTCATACTCATGTATTAACTACCACGGATTATTTCACCAAATGGGTAGAAGCTATTCCAGTTAAGAGTACTACTTCTGAAGTGGTGTGCAGCTTCATCAAAGAGAACATCTTGGTAAGGTATGGTGTACCTAACAAGATTGTGACAGATAATGCTTCGAATTTCTCTTCAACCAAAATAATGGATTTTTGCTATGGGTATGACATTTCTTTGCTCACTCCTCGATTACTATCCTCTCGGAAATGGGCAAGCAGAATCCACTAATAAAAATTTGGTGACTATTATAAGGAAATTAGTCAATGAGTCTCAACGAAACTGGCACAAGAAGCTCTATGATGCTCTTTGGGCAGACAGATTACACCAAAGAGAGCTATTGGAATGTCTCCTTTTCAAGTGGTATATGGAGTAGAAGCTCAATCGCCAAGAATAATGGAGCTGCATCACCTTGCATCTAATGAAGGCCATCAAGATACTAGTTTCAAAGTGATGTTTTGGATAAGAGAATTATGTACCTTCACAAACCGAATGAGGATAGATTGAGGTTGTTGATAGGATATCTGTCACCAAAGCCAGAAGGTAAAGGTCCTGCTTGATAAGAAATCCAGTTCGAGATTTCCAAGTTGAGACACTGTGTTGTTATGGGACAAAAGGCATGAACCTCATGGCAGCCATGGCAAGTTTGATTCCCTTTGGCTCGACCTTTCAAGATCAGACACTTTGCTGGTAAGAATTCCTTTTATCTTGATTACATGGATGGTTCTCCTCTCCCACTTCCTTATAGTGGGCAGTACCTTAAGTTGTTCAAGTCATAGGTGATTAGGGAGTCCTTTGTATATTCTGTACAGCGTTTTGTTTTTCTTTCCTTTTGTTGGTGTGTTGTCCTCTGTATTGGTTTGCTTTTTGACTCCGTGGCCCAATGGATAAGGTACTGGTCTACTTCCCCGAGTTTGTCTAAGTTCTTACCTTGTCCCATTCCTTGAATTTATGCCAAGTCATCCCCAGAAGGAGCCAGCTGTTGTCCACTCAAAATTCCCCTGCTCTTAAGAAAGTGAAAATTTCAAAATTTTGAGTTTTAAGTGTCTTCTCTATTGTACTCAATGTTAAAAGTCGAGAAATTGAGAAAATCTACGTTTTTTGGGTCATTTTGTGTGTTTTTCGGCCTATCAGACATTTTTTCCCGCGTGTCCCAAGTTCAAATGGGTGCTCTGTTCCCGATCGGCCGCTTCCCGAAGTTTGTCTTTTTGAGCCAATGTCGTAACTTCTTTGTCCCAAATGTCCCAAGTTCAATTGGGCAAGTTGTTCCATTTTCGGCCGAAACACCCGAACCACGTACTTCGCACTTTCACGTCCCAAATGTCCCAAGTTCAATTTGGCAAGTTGTTCCATTTTCGGCCGAATCACCCGAACCGCGTACTTCACGCTTTCACGTCCCAAATGTCCCAAGTTCGCTCGGACCTGTTGTCACATTTTCATCCGATCCGGCCGAGTCGCGTGTTTCGCGCACTTTTGTCCCGCATGTCCCAAAAGGCATTTGTGCGTCTTTTCCCCGCTTCGCCCGAATCGGCCGAGCCGCGTGTTTCACGCATTCGCGTCTCACATGTCCCAAATGAACCAAGTGCCATTCGTGCTTATTTTTCCCGCTCTACCCGAATATCTTGCTTATTCAAATTGGTAGGTATGTATTAAATGCACATTCATTATATTTTCTCTCTATATAACGAGAAAACCCCTATGCATTTTTCACATTGCTTCCATGTTATCCTTTGCTCGAACCCTCGCAATCTAATTCCTCGCGCGTGTATCCCTTCCTCTGTAATTCCTTCTTGAGTCTAGTTTACGGCTCTACCCTCCAAATTACTATCAATATGCAGATCAAAGTCTTGGGAGGAGGCTTTGGGAGAGTCAAGAATAACTCGCGTAAGGGTGAGGCTTTCAAGACACTGGTTGTATCTGCTTTCAAAGACATACACTTTCATCTTCAGGATGAAACTTCTGGTGTGCCTCTTTCCCTGCAAGAAATCAAAGCTCAATTCAGAGCTTTTGTCAAAGATAATCTATTCAAGGAAAGCTTCATTTCAAAAGAGAAAATGAAGGAGATCTCTCTCTTCAATCTGCCATCAAGAAGCAAATAAAGACTATCATACTCATGTCGAGTTTGATAAGGAAATGGAGAAGTGCCTCGGATTTTGGGCTCACCTACACCCAACACGTTAGTCCTCATGGCGAGAGACATAGCCGAGGCATCAAGAGATTCAGCAAAGTGAATTTTGAAGTCAAAGGGTCCCTCCCATTCATAACCACCTGCCTTCTTCTCCTTATTCTTCTCTTCTTTTCTAATTCTTTTTCTCGATTCATTGTAATTAGTTGAGGTATTGCATTGGCAATCCTTAACTAATCTTTAGTTAAAAGAAGTAGTTACAAAGAGTAACTCGATTTGTAAGCTATATAATGGCCTCTCCACGCCATTTTGAAGGGGGAAGAACTTGGATTATATTTCTCAAAGTGTAAATAGATCATAAAGAAATCAATACAGAAGGGCTTTTCATTCTTTGTCTATCTGATCTCTTTTATCCCTAAGCTTTCATTTAATTTTGTGAAGATCATTTGTCTGTGTTATGTCAAGAAACTTTGTGTTCTGGCAGATGTTATTTGATGTAACTTTGTGTCTTTAAATTCCATCTTATTTATATGATACAAATGGATCTTGTTTCAATTCATCAGAATCTTCGCATACATAAAGAATTACTCATATCTATAATTCTGCATGTTGCCTTTCTACTCATTCTCGTATTCTCATTCCTCACTCCTTTTGTAATTGATGATCTTTATAGAAAACACTTTCGTAATATCCAAGTTCAACCAAAAATCATGTTTTGTATATTTGTAAATAAGTTTGTTTCTGAATAAGGGAACCTCTCCCATTAAAGAGGAGGGACTTCTTGTCCCCTGACTGTTGCTCTTCGTAAAGTCCTATTTGACGACCAACATTGTCAAAATTTAAAGAATTTAAAGCTTTAGTCAAAAACTCTTCTAAGTATAAAATTAAGAGGCTTAGAACTGATAATGGGGGATAATATGTAAGTCAAGATTTTGACTCATTTTGTGTTGAATGTGGCATTCAAAGGGAACTAACTACTCATTATTCCCCTCAAAGATAATGGGATTGTAGAAAGAAAAACTTCACTATTATGGAAATGGCTAGGACCATGATGCATTCTAGCTCAAGTTCCTAAGTTCCTTTGGGTAGAAGCTATGAACATTGTTGTTCATATCTTGAATAAAGTTCCCACTAAAGCCTTGGTAAATTCAACTCCTTTGGAAAATTGGTCAAACCAAAAACCTAGTATATCTCATTTGAGAATCTTTGGTAGCCCAACTTCTCTCTTTATTCCAAAATCAAAATGGAAGAAGCTTGATTAGACCTCCTTTCCTTGTATCTTTGTAGGATAATATATAAAAACTAATTTAGGAAACCTTAAGAAAATGACCAGGAGTCATCGTACATATCATGCTTTGATGACCTTGTATGAACTTGAACCCCAATATTTCAAAGAATCCTCTTTTGGCGAAAGATGGTTAGATGATATGAAATCTGAGTACACTGCTTTAATTAAAAATCAAACATGGGAATTAGTCCCTCCTCCTGAAAAATAAAGTATAGTCAGATCTAGATGGCTATACAAGATCAAATATAAAGTAGATGGCAGTATAGATAAGTTCAAAGCTTGAATTTTAGCTCAAGGGTTTACTCAAAACTTGATATCGACTACATAGAAACATTTGCACCAGTTGCAAAAATGAGCACAATAGTAAGGATTTTGATTGCCTTAGCTACTTAGTATGGTTGGGAAATCCATCAAATGGATGTAAAAATGATTTTTTGAATGGTGATTTACAAGAAGAAATTTATATGACCCAACCTAAAGGCTTTGAAGAACCAGGAAAAGAAATGTATGTTTGTAAATTGAAAAATCTTTGTATGGTTTGAAACAAGCTCCTAGAGCTTGGTATTCTAAAATTAACAATTTTTCAATGAAATTGGTTTTTCTAACGTGCATCTGACAATGATTTATTTGTTAAAATTGAAGAAAATGTTATTATTCTCATTGTATTGTATGTTGATGATTTACTTATCACTAGTAATTCTAACACTTTAATTATGAAAATTAAAGGAAAGTTAATGCAATATTTTGAGATGAAAGATTTAGGATTATTGCATCATTTTTAGGCATGGCTATATTTCAAGATAAAAATTCTATTGTAGTATCTCAATCACAATATGCAACTAATTTGATTTAATTATTTAATGTGCTTGATTTTAACCCATATTCTATTCCTATAGAAGTAGGATGTAAACTTGATCCTAAACTTGCATGTGAAAAAGCTAATCCTACTTTGTACAAGCAACTTGTAGGTAGTTTGATTTATCTAACTATTACTAGACCTAATATTGCTTATGTAGTAGGGATTGCTTCAAGGTTTATGTAAGAACCTTATCAGGATCATTGGAAGTTAGCAAAAAGAATTTTACATTATGTAAAGGGTACTATTAATTATGGTTTACATTATATTTCATCTAACAATGCATATTTACATGGATATTATGATTATGACCATGTTGGTGATGTGATAGATCGTAAATCTACAATTGGATATATATTCAAGTTTGGTGTAGGTATAATAACTTGGAGTGGTATAAAGCAATCGACAGTTTCCATTTCTTCTACTAGTCCAATGGAAGAAGAAAAAGAAGCCATGTGGCTGAAGAGGTTGTTGGAAGAGATGCACATGGAAGTTAAAGTAAGTACTCCTCTTTTGTGTGATTATCACAGTTTTATTTCTCTCGCTAAGAATCTAGTTTAGCATCAAAGAATGAAGCATATCGAGATACTATGTAATTTATTCATGAGAAGGTTCTCAGCAGTAATATAGATCTCCAGTACTTCCCTAGGTGAAGATCGGGTTGCAGACTTGTTCACAAAGCCATTATGTGTTGTGAAGTTCTACAAGTTTCGTGTAATTCTTGACCTTTCATATTTTTCATTGAGGGGGAGTTTTGCATGACAATGCCACCTCCTAATGGTCAGCCAATTCATTGACTCATCTATACTTCTACTCTGGTTTAAAAGCATTGTAAAAGATCTTATATGATCTAAAGTAAACTGATAGATTTTACATGTAAATTGACAGAGTTTACGGGAAAAATAAGGTCCAGTGTGCATCTGTTTGTAAAGGAAGTCCTTGTGTTATAAAAGGCTCCTAAAGATGCGGTATAAGAATATTTCCATGAGAAATAATGAGATTTAGTCTCACAAATACATGTGCTAACCTAAACCTTTAGGGTTTATGGATTTATAATTTTGTTGTACAAACAGGTAATGTTGGCATATAGATCCCACTTAATAGGAGTGTTAGAACTATAATATTAAGTGCATCATAATATACAGTTTATATTTAAATAATATATAATAAACTATATTCATATTATTTAAATATAAACTTTATATTAGGGGTTGGTTAAATTATTTAATCAACTAATTAAATCGGGAGGTGTGCCCCATCACTTAATAAGGTTATAACCCTTCGGGTTATTTAAATATGACCTTAGGTCATATTCAAGATATATTGAATTGAAATCAAATCAATCAAATAATATTCTAGTGTGTGGAATATGAAGGTTAATCTTGGTGAAAACATGGAGTAGAAGTGAGGAGGGAGTTATTGGACTGGTAATTGTAAAAGTTTCTCTATAGTGGATTATTCTTCCATGGTTTTTACCCATTCATGTGTTTTCCACGTTAAATTTTGTGTCACTATGTTATGGTTTTCTTTAATTTATTTCATGTTTATAACATTATTTATAATGTATGCATAAACATTGTTTGTTATATTCATTTAATATCTCGGTCCCGACACTTTATAGATTTACACACGAGGAGCATGAGGGTGGTATTAGAGATACCACACTATTAATTGTATGGGCCTATGAGCATATTGCTATATTGAGGTCGGTGGGTGGTCCGCGAGGAGAGTGGGTGAGGCCAGACATATTTGTTGGGAGATGGGTAGGCATTTGTGGTAGGAAGATGGATACAGACACCTACAGAGTGATGATAGATCATATGGGGCTATAGGTGTGATATGTAGGTCATACCAAGACTATGGAGGATGGACAGAGGATACATTGGAGTTACGTTGTATTTGGTCGACTATGTGGTTGGAGGATCAGTTTCCAAGAGTGACCAAGCTATTTTAGGTGGAGTGTATTTCACGGCTGACGCTTTGGTAGAGGATGTGCTCTCGAGCCACATATATGGTTGAGGGAAATTAGGGCACCAAGGAGGGTTGGAACTAGACTAGGACCCATTAAGAGTGCAACTAGTACCTCATGGATGGATGAGGTAGATGCGGCGATAGATCCGGTAGATGTAGATGATGTAGGGTGTATGGAGGCCTACAATGCATGGTGGGAGTCACATTGATGGGTGTTTTTGTTACTAGTTTTCGCAGATGTGGTAGAACACCACCGGACATAGGAATAGATGGGAAAGTGGATGCCCTTGATAGCGTAGCACATTCCCTCAATAAAAGAGCGTGAGTGTTTGTATAGTGATTCTTTTGGTTAGTTATTTGGATGCATCATTGTCATCATTTTATAATTTTTTGATCTAAATTTACAAGTGATGTGTATTAGTTATTGATTATGGAAACATCCATCCAAACATTGACACGTAATGTACCCACCGATCTACTTGTGGGTGCATGCGATTGCGGGTGAACACACACTTATTTGATCTTGTGGCGTTAGCGGAAGCTACATGTATAATGTTACTAAGCAAGTGAGATGAGGTGCAAGAGGAAACATGGTGAGGTAGAGAGGTTGTGGACATAGGTCCCTTAGCTTAGGATGTATTTACATAATTCTTGGAGTTGAAGGGTCATTTTTCAAAGTAGTAGATGGAGAATACACAATTACATAGGCAGATAGAGAGATATAGGGGCCACAATCAAGGGCGTAGGATTAGCGGTGAAGCTTCTAGCTCTAGAGATCCTACAATGATAGATAGTGATAGAAATGATGAGATATGATCTATATGTACTGATGTAGAGATGTATGAGGGCTTGTCCCCAATAGTGGCATTTTTGTAACTATGATGGTGATTGATATTTATATATATAGACACTTGGTGTCATTTTGTTGTACTTGATGTTTTATTGATGTGCGATGTGATGATGTGTTAATTATTGTTGTGATTGTTAATGTGTGATATTGCGATGATTGTTTTGTTGATATGATTGGCAATGTGTAGTTGTTGATGATGTCTAATGATGAGATATTGTATATAACTAGTGATGATGTATGTAGTGTAATTGTGATGTGTAATGATGAAAAATTGTCCTGTATAAGTGATGTAGTAGAAATGAATAATATGAAAGAGTATGAGATGGTCATAATGGTGTAGTGAATCACATGTTAGTATGATGAAGGAGGATGAGAATAGCAATGTCCCCTAATGTGTAGATGAGAAGGTTCATTGATATAAGACCCCTCAACAGTCAAGAATGAACTATAAGTCTAGAGTGTGTCATCATGAAATTATATGATAGTGTATGCTAAATATATATATCGATAAAGCATGAAGTTTAGAAGTGAAGAGAGGTTATTATTGTAACAAAACCCTCAAAAATATGTAAGAACCGTAAGAACATGAGTGTTTCGTTGGGAATTGATATGAGAGTGTATTGATATGATATATATATATATATATATATATATATATATATATATATATATATATATATATATATATAATAAAGCACGTAGTGTAAAAGTGAAGACAAGTTATTATTATAATAGATCCCTCAACATGCATGTAAGAACCATATGAACATGAGTTCGTTATCAAGAGGTAAGGTGATAGAAATCACCAACAAGAGACCAAGCTAGCATAGATTGGTGGAAGAATGTGGAATGATAGCAACATGAGTGTATGATTCAAACCGAATTTCGTGTGGAATGGTACCAACAATGGGTGATGCAATAGTGGGAAGTAAAGATGTTGAGGGTTGTGGAAGCCAATGTGTAGTATCGGTATGACATAGTGGATGAGATGATACATCAATGGATGGATGATATGGAGAGCGTGCATGAGTAATTACTTGTGGTGGCATATAAATAATGATATTATCACTAGATGCATCAAAAAAATCAACCGGAGTAACCACACGATTACGCAGGGGTGGAGTTATATACCTCTCGAGAGTGAGATCCAAAGAAAATGACGCCCTTCTCTTCTAATTGTTGTAAGCAATCATGAAGGGTACAAAAATCATTATAGCGATGAACATTGATATGAAATTTACAGAATTTATATCATGTTGGAGTTGCAAGTGATGAGGAGGAGGATGTTGAGTAGAAGGCAAGTGAATCATACACTTTTCAAGCAAACGCACATAATACATCATGAAGTCTAGCGTGATGAGAAAAATGTAAAGGTTCTCATGAAGGAGATGTAGAAGTATGAGGTGGAGTTTGATGTGGTGGAGGAGATAAAGGACACTTATGCAATGGAGAATATTGTTTTTTTGCAAGGTAGAGGAGATGGATTCCTATGAGGATGTTGAACAGATGGAAGAGGAGAAGAACCGGGATGCAACAAAGGGAGAACTAGGAGGAGGATCTAGAATATGTGAAAAAATGAGATCATGTTCTAAATTAATGACCTTATAGCACAAGAGTGTGAATGATTAACATGTATCATATTGCAAATGTTCCTTTAAAGAGGGAATCAAACCATGACAAGATGAATTGATTTTCTAGGTCAATGGGTTGGAAGAATAATTGATGCATGTAAGCATTGAAGCACAAAATATAATCAATGATAGGTTTTGTTTTTCCTTGATGTAAGCCAGGTAGATGATCATATGTGACCTTAGGGCCATTGTTGAGTATAAAGCGTTGCAGAAAGGCTTCTTCCATCTCACAATAGGTACTAATAGATCCAAAAGGTAAGTGAGTGTACCATTGGAGAGTGTCAACAATAAGACTATGAAAAAAATATTTTAGCAATAATCGATCATTAGAATAAGGATCCATAGCTAGATGATAATGCTTGAGATGTAAATATGGATTTATAGTACCATCAAAGCATGTAAATGTAGGCATAATAAAATCCCTAGGAAATGTTGAATTGTGAATCTTTTTGGAATAGGGTTTCCATGAAAAGAGTTGTTATGTAACATTCCCATTTTAAGAATTTAGAAACAAGGAATTTTTGTTTACGTAATGTTCTATGTTCTAAATTAACATAATTTAGAACACACATTCCAACGCCAAACTATCTCATAACAGAAAACCACACGCAGTTGTAATAACTCGGTGAAACAATGATGGTACTAAAATGATTTCTCATGTTACTTAGTAATGTGTATACGACGTATATTTTGTTCCTTTACCTTTTAGGGTACCTAAGTGTTCTTGCTTAAGAGTCCTATATGAATATATGTTACCGATATTCATCTAAAATCCCGCTTCTTAAACTAGGTGACATAGGACAACGCAACCAACAACTTGCGATACTTTGGCCAAAGATTTTAAACATGTTTATCATGTTTACATTCCTAGATGACATACTCGTCAAACGGAATAATTCCTTCACCACACTTGATCTGTTATCTAGATTGGTCTTCACTAACTTCTGTCAGTCTACTTGATTCAAAGTTTCACCCTAGACAAGGTTAGAAACATGCCCTAGTGTGGAAGACTACTCGTGGTGACTAAGGGTACATAGACATACTCAATTGAATTATGTCGATTGGGTGTGTCTAGTTATCCTAAGTCAACGTGAGTTGACCCCAACACTAGATCATGTCCCTATCTCCGCATAGGGAAGAACTGTGATCCAGTCATGCACTTATGTTAGTCAAGTTGAACAAACTATGTGGGGTGTTGAGACATGTCAACTACATCATAGTATCCTCGTAATGACTCCTGTCATTATGAAGGTACTATGCTGCAGTTGGTGTGTGTCAACATCCAACTGAGTTCCCTCATCTGGATGAACATACCTTATATTGAAAGTTTAATATCCCATTATTCTCTTTATTTCAGATTAATTACAACAACGCCTACTGATTCAACTAGGTCATTTAACCTATAAGGTTACAAGTTGAAATTGTATGAGAGGTAGGTATGCAGATAAAATCTGCTTCCTAACCAATTAATTACATGTTTATGTTTATTATAAAACAAACAACTTGAATCATGTTATTACATAATAGATCTTGCATTTATGAAAGTGTTAATTAGTTTCTTACTAATTTCAGCCCTAGCTTAAATAAGTTCCATACAAACCTTTTATTTTAGA
This sequence comes from Taxus wallichiana var. yunnanensis, assembly GCA_018340775.1. Lineage (NCBI taxonomy): Eukaryota > Viridiplantae > Streptophyta > Pinopsida > Cupressales > Taxaceae > Taxus > Taxus wallichiana. The sequence continues at coordinate 954,943,195 of CM031235.1, forward strand.
CTTCATGGAAATGAAGTCTAAATTCCATTTTAATTCCTTTCCAAGCATTCCTAATTTTGATTAAGGAAGTTTGCTTAAGGAAGAAAACTTTCAATTATTTACTTTCAATATTCATGATACATTTAACAAGATCTTAGGTTATGTCTATGATTCATTTTATGGGAAGTATCTTTCTCCCCTAAATTATGGCTAATATCCATTTATAAAACAAATTGCACATGATTAACTATAGCAAGGTTTACACATATACATCCATATAATTCAAATACAATCCTTTTATAATGATTGAGGATTTTCTTATGAGTGTCAACTTTATAAGTTGCATCTCTACTTGAGAAAATAACCCAACTAACATCTCGATTCCTACCCCAACCATCCATATTATTTAAGTATATAAACTTCCCTTCTTCATTAGGGTAATACATAACAATTCAGCCCAATTCATGACAAGAAGTATTACAAATAAGTATTATTTAGCAATCATCACATATTTTATTCATCAAGAAGGAGTGATACATTTACTAAATCCAGAAGTGTTTGAGATTACAAAGTATTAATACATCAGTACAAAACTAAATCTTATTACAACTTTCTTTTCCAACAAGTACATCCCAAGTAATTAAGCCACATATCATCAAAATAAGGATGCAATTTCTTTAGTAAAATAGATGTAACTTCCTATATGTCTTTCTCCTTTCATCTCTTACGAAATCCATCTACAAAATTGTTAGCACGGGTCAATTCATTGAACTGAGCATGATAAGCACTATATCATTAAAACGATGTGCTTTTAACTAACTATTTCATAAAAAGAACTTTTTGTTTATGAAATAGTCCAGAAAAACACAACCAAAACTAACAGAAAGACACATCCAAAAAGAATACAATCCAAGAAGAAGAGAGAGATGTTTTAAAGTTTTTAATCAAAAGTAAGGTTTAGTAAATCAACCTATCAACCCCATATTTTCATCATAAAACTCATTTCAACATGTTGGTAATAAAACAACAAAGTTAAAGAAGAATTAACATTTCATCTTAACTTTACCTTCACTTCCATGTAACCAATTTAAGTTCCTTCAATCAGCTAAGTCTAGTTATCAAGAAGAAATATAAGATACATAAAATTATCTTTTAGATTAATCCTATTGTTTGCACAACAATGAATATTTCCTTCTAGCTAATTATCCCATTGTCTCAGACTCATCCTAAAGCCTAAGATGAGAATTAATCCTAAATAAGATCATATGACAAGTAAGGGTAACTAAATCTTCATAAACAATCAAAGTAATCTCGATTGAAGCATCCTAAAAGTCCTGGGCTCAGATTAGTATTCAACTCATGGTAGCAGTCAAAGATCACAAACATACAAACCTTATCAAAAGTATAAGGTTGCTTCTATCAGTCCAAGAAAACAAGCTAACATTCAGGCCTCACACAAGTTACACAATCATTAATATTCCAGAAAGGAGTAGATTGGTTTAAGTTCAAAACTTATACAAGGCTCGATACTCCCTCTAGGCATATCATACACTTATTTTTTTCCCTAAGGACATTAATACACTAAGTCCTATCACAAGGTCAAAAGGTGATATAAGCTAAAACAGACCAGAGAAGGAACAACAACGATACCTCAGTGAACAATTTCCCCATCCTAAGATTGAAGAGGGAATGAGTGAGATTGCAGTCTCCTCATTTATCCAAACTCTTCTGAAGAAGAGTAAACTTTTCAAATGCAAAGAATAATGAAAAGACACATAGCATATTTCTGTATGAACAACACACACCAGGTGTTGAAACAATTAAGAATAGTTCACATACGACCAAATCAATATCTAAACAAAGATTCACCCAAGTCCTGAATTGGATGAGTATAAAAGAACCAAAGAGAGTAATTTTGTATGACTCCAAGTTTGCATGCCACCCAGGGAAGTTGAAGGTTCATTGGTTGGGACCCTTTATTGTGAAAAAGATAGTTGAATCAGGAAATGTCAATTGCAAGCATTGGATGACACTAGGTTTTCTGGTTACTTCAATGGGAGTAGGTTGAAGCCCTAATATAAATAATCTTCTTTTTGTTTATAATAAGGAAATATTTCTAATTAGAGTAGATTTCCCTTTCATATTTGTTTTTGCTTTGTTTGTTTGTTTATAATAAGTGTGTTTTTGTGCAGGAGTTAATTCCTATTGATTGAGTTGATGCGTAGAGGATCGTGCATACTTTTAGTGTGGGGTGGAAGTAGGTGTGACTATTAAACATGACATATTGGATGATAGTATGTACATTGCAGTCGGTACAAAGGTGTGGAAAAGGAAAATGTTTCAAGTGGTTAGGTAAGATGGTGCTTAAAAAGGATTTAGATTATGAATCCATGCAAATAAGAGGCTACGCAGATGTAACACAAGGGAGACAACAACAAGATGAACTACTTAGTATATAACACAGAGGAATATGGTTTTCCATGTAATGAAGTGTGTGAATGGATATATGTAGGCATGGAAATTATTAAGCATACCAAAAGGTTATGACTACCGTTTGCAAAAAGGAAGGAATGGAAGAAAGTAAAAACTTCCTTAGGAGGAAAAAGGTGTTTTAAAATGGGAAAAGTAATTTACAACATAAAAGCAAGAAAAAACATTTTAAAATCTAAAAATTAAGTTGGTGACATTTTAAAATATTAGAAGGCAATAAAAAGGGTAAATCAAGTTATTTTCTACTTTGCATTCAATATATTTGAGTGATTGGGCAACCAAGAAACCAAGTGTGATGAAGCAAATCAACAAGTGAGAAAACTTGAGCAGCATACAAAGGATTTTAGTGTGGAGATCCTTCATTGGGAAAATCAAAATTTTGAGCAAGAGGTGAGGGCACGGAAAGGTAGGGTTTGCAAAAAGATGGAGGTTAAACGGTTATGGTGCACATGGCTCGAGATCTGCAAAGAAAGGGAGTGCAAGGTAGGCCAAGGATTTTTCACACAAGGGATTGAAGAGTAAGAAAACTTAGGGCACGGAGTTAAAGTGAATACATGAGAACAATAAATGGCACCTAAAAAGGCTACTTGAAACATCACCTAATGACAAAGGCAAGGGAAGAACAAAGAATACTGAGGTTGAAGACCCACTGCAGAGTCTATTCTTGGATATGTAGTATCCTCGGAAATAACGTGGCTCAACAATGGACCTCGCAGCTCTAAAAATGCAATATTAGTGAATTCAATCACATGGCACCGGAAATGAGGCCACATTAAAAAGGACATACTGTGGGAGTTACCAACCAAGAATGTAGAAGGTCAATTATCGATGGATGACTTTTTAAGGAAGAGTCTCGAGAAGATAGGGGTCCTGCAATTTTTTGAACTATCGTACTTTGGGAGGCTCGCACACCGCTTCCAATGGTTGGAATCGAGGGTATATGGAGATTACTTCTACTTCATGGGCAAAATAATGAGGATTACACTTTGATTGATTGGGTGCATTATAGGGTTATGGGAGATAGGAGAATACATGGACTTGGATCTGCAAGATGAGGAAAAGAATTGGTGACCAAATTACAATATGAAAGGGGTAGAGCCATGACCATGGAAAATTATAGACCGCATAAATAGGGTAGCGGCCGACCGGGTGATTTGTAATCTTGGCACCTCGGAGAGATGGGGGTTAAGTGAAAAATAAATTCCTCTACATCACCCACGAGATGGCACAATAAATACACTACAATATTACATATTTCATCGCCAAGGGGATTATCGAGGAAGTTATGGCGCAGACCGAGAAATGAGAGAAGATCACGTGGGGCTCGATTCTTTTACTTATTGTATTATGGGAAATTGGTGTCCCAGAAGGACTGGAAGAGGATATGTGGGTCCACCCCATAAAAGATAAGTCCCCTAGGGTGCAATTCACGTATTTTACGTGTGAAGATGCATTCAATAATCAGATAAGGCACGACTAGACTAGATAAGTGGTTTAACAAGATGTGTAGACAAAAATCACCCACTTACTACTATTTACCATACCGCGAAGTATGTTGTTTTATATATGGATCGTGCAAATGAAAATTATTCATTGGTGACCCATTCCATAGTCCATCCAATTTTCTTGTTGGTCTTTATTTCTTTTATTTCTCACACTTGTAACCCATACTCATAATTTTGGTCAAGTCACGGGATCCCCTGTCTCCACTTAGTTGTCATCACTTGTCTCTGGACACTAGCGCCCATGATTGGACACTAGTGTCGATGCTCCTTTCCATACTTTGGGTGCAATGTACTCTTTATGTTTGATCTTATTTTTGACATTTGAGGTCATTTTTCCTCTCATATCCCGAGGTACTAGTCGACATTTTGGGTCATTAGTGTTGAAATTCAAGTAATATATCCCTATATAAACACAACATACATACCATTATAAGGGTGGAAAATTCTTATCAAGGGCTAGCTATCTACATAGATCAAGGGACTACATTTGGACACATTACTCTGCATACACACTGCATAGAAAAGAGGAGTTCATTTTATTCCATCCACAAATTTGCATTTTATCTAGCTATCGTCTGCTATCTTGGCATCATTGGCGTTAGGGCGACCTAGGATCACTAGTACACACATAAGCACATAGAACTACATTGAGTCTAAGATGCAATATAACTCTCGAGTAATTTCACCATTGTTGCAGCTAAGGACAACTTTGAACCCTCATTTCACATCTTTTATTTTGAGGATTTGATGTCTATTTGAGGGTTTTGCGGTCATCATTATTTCATGCAGTTTACAATAACTTTAGTGATTATTGTGTGACCTTATAGTGACAAGAGGTGAATAAGTATGAATCCCTAGAGACAATGTCGAACCAGGTCCTAACCTTTCCTACAGATCCAAGCACCCAAATAGGCCTAGGGTGCCCGCGATTTCCCTTGTCCCTCTCTGGCGCCCCAAGTCCACCATTTCCACCTCTGTTGCATTTTTCTATGGTTTTTTACAACGGTCTATGCTCCTATTTCATCACATTTTCTAGTCCAAACTCACTGTGGGATAAGCAAAATTAAGATAAGTACCTTACCCATCTCATTTCCTTTCATAGTTAGTATTTAATAAATTATTTAGCATTTATATTTCATTGTATATCATTTTACAAGATCTTTGCATTCATATTTAAATAAAATATTTAGATTTTATTAAATCATTTTGGTGAACTCGTAGCTTAGAAATTCTTTCCCTAGGATCCACTAAAACCCTAATGGCTAAGGATAGTTCTTCTCCTCCTAGGCTAGTCATGCCTCATGTGAGTATTAATCCTATCTATGATGAGGCAACCATAGCTGAACTTAGCACTCTATATCACAACGTTATTCTTCCAGATGATACTCAAAGGCAACTCTTAGCTCATGAATGTAATATTCCTACTAGCTTTGATCATTCTACCATTAGCATTGTTGATGATCCAACAAAATTTACTCATTTTATACCTTATTATTCAGTTTTCCATGCTCCAACTTATCGTATTTCTAATGAGAACCTACATGAAGATATTATTAATTTCATGATGTTTCTATTTCACATACTACTTCATGTGATTATGTAGTTGCATCTCATACTCCTTCCATTTCGAACATGTTTCACATGATGCATTGCATACTATTTCTCCTCCTCCTTCATTATATTTTGATGATAGGCTTAGTGAAATCATTGCATCTAAATCTTTGTTCGATTTTGATGAGACACATGATAGTCACAATTCTACTTCTTTACATACTACTCGGTGTGAATCCCAAGTCTCCAATGCCATAATCGTGCAAAGGTAGAATTCTTAGCCACAAGTGCCTAATCATCTCTTTGGACAAAATCAAGTTGGAACATGCGTCCAACATTGGAGGATTTTTCAAAAAAATTGAGCCTCGTGATTTATCTCTAATTAAACACAATTTCTTTCCAGAATGACTATCAAAGTCAATTTTCAAATTGTGATTTATAACTCAGATTCTTTTTCAACCTACGAATATATAGTACATATGAAAATCTACAATTGTATGAACCAAGAGGAAGATAAATATTCCCAATCCTGTACTATATGTAAACAAATCATCACTAACAAAGTCAAATCAACATTTTCCCTAAATGATGTGGTGGGTTCACTTGATTGAGCATCAGAAGTCTTCAATATCAAATGTAGCCTAGATGATGAAGGAAGTAACATATAGGTTCATAACTAATCCATCATTCCACAATGCATGCTACACTCGATCTATGAAAGAACAAGATTAAATAGTAATCATGATTGAATTAATAATATGCACTACTCAACTATACACAAAATGACACTTAGATTCAGCCAATATCTTCCATCTATTAATAAATACAGAAGCTCCTTACAATATTGTCAATCTATACCAATGCATGTATGAACTGATATAATAGTTCAATCATATGCGTATATTCTCTGTTACACACATACATACATCTCCTTCCATACATCCATCTCTCTCTCTCTCTATATATCTCACACTCATACATCCCACTCTCTACTATGTACCTAACATCATATATATAGGGTGGGGACTTTCCCTCACCACTTATCTATTCCAAAAATAGGCCATGCTATTAATAGCCACACGCCATTTACAATCATAGCCACACATGCAAGTGTGCTATCTATAGTCCTCTTGCAGTTAACTGAAGTGTTAATTCTATTCTTAGCTTGTCTTCATGCATAAATGCTTCAAACCACTTCTCCAAAGATAGACATGCATGGCGCACATCGTCTCTGCATCATTGATGTGTTCGCATGCCATCTTCTAAAAATAGGTCTTCATGCTCAAAATCTAGCTAAGTCCTAAAATCTGAACTTTCCTTCCATGCGCGGGTCCTTCCTGTCCTTTCCACCCTTGGTTTTGGGCCTTCTATCCCACGTGGACTCCTTGTGTGATCTTTGACAAGTATTCTTTGATCAACATTACCCCACACTAATCTCATTGTTGTCCCGATAATGGGTATGTCCAAAAATTGAAGGAAAGAATAGAAGAATGGAAAGAATAAGAATAAAATAATGTAGATAAATAAATAATTTCTATGAGGTTATTAGGCAACCTCTTATATCAGTTTTCAGTATCAACTCTGGATACTCTTCCTTTATTTTGGCCTCTAATATCTGCATTCAGTGAGTGCTTGCTCTACTTTTTCTGGGATGTCCACAACAATGGATTCCAACTCATCCTCAATTTCTCCCTTCTCATTTTGTAGAACCAACACAACACTGGACATTGATGTCATTCTTCCTTCTAAAAGGTCCATCTTCTGTGTAATCATCTTTCCAAGCTCTTCCATAGTCGAGTCTTGTGTGGCTCTTGTGTTGTTGCTAGGGCCTCGCGCTTTTGTTTAACCATTGAAAATATTTCTACATGGCCCAATGTCTCATCTTTCATCACTTTCTAGACCTCATTATTCTCTTCGAGGGTCTTGATGTTGATAAGTGCCTCTAGAGCTGTGCATATATTTAAATCCTAGTCTACTTTCTTTAATACTTCCTGTAATGCTTGCAACAACCCTTCATAAGATGCAATTTTCTCATCATAGATGCTTTCTCTCATTTGGCATCTTGTTCAGAGTAGTTTCTAGCACTTGCATACGTAGAGTTCCATCTTCAAGTACCAAGTCCACCAAATTTCCCACATAGTGTATCATTGAAGGAAATGTTTGTGGTACCTTGGCCTCTAAGTGTGGCCTTGCTTTGATTACATTGTCCCCAATCTCCTCTGCGATGCTTATGAACACCTTCATTCTTCTTCTATGTGAAGTCCCTCTCTTGTGTTATGTGTGCTATCTCTACATCCTTTGTCTTCAACTCCTCACGCAACGCTTTGATCATGGCAGCTTTGTCCATGTTTCTTCTAGCCACCTCAGTAGAAACTTTCACCAATGCATTGCTGACTTGCTCATCTGACATGATAGTAGGCTTTACTATCATGTGTCTGGCTTGAGGTGCCTTCTTCAGTCTTCTTGAAATGCATGACTCTTCACACACATCAAATTCAGCTCATCCATGTGGGTGTGCATTGACCACGATAGTTTCTTTTGAGTGCACACCATTTCCATATCTTCATCCATTAACTCCTAACCAAATAAATCCTTCTACGCTATCGTGCTCTGGAAGCGGGCACGGACAAATTTTTCTTGCATCCTCTGCATACCCCATGGCCGGTGGAATGTGCTCCACTTGTTCTCTAGACCTTTGCTTCTTAGGAACTTTAGCCTCCAAATTAGGGACTTGTGTCTCCATGTCCTGAACATCCTCTACAACTATCTCCTCTGGTCTTTTCTCATCCTCTTCTTTTTCCTTTGATGCCTCACCCTATTCTTCTATGTCCTTTGGAAGTATAGGAGAATTAGGCACACTTTCCTCTGACTCTTCCACCTCCTCATTCAACTTCAGTTTCCTCCTTCTCTACACAATAGCCTCCTTTTGTGGGGAGAGTCTGGGTGATTTATGCACATTGGTTGGAGTAGCACCTTGGGTCCTTGTTCTCCTAAATACCCTTTTAAACTTGTGCTCCCTTTGACTGCATTCATGTCCTCATCATCCCCCTCTTGTGGCTGAGGTGGTGTAACGGCATGCTCAGCTTCACCTTTACTTGTAGGATGTCTCCTACCCCTATGCTCCAAACCACCACTATCTTCACGCTCCTCCTCCTCATCCTGCACTTCAACTTGTTCTGTGGGCTTAAGCACTGGGATGTTCTCCATTGTATGCTTTCCCTTTGGTGGTGTTGGAAGTGTGAACTCACCTTCCACATATTTTTATTCTCCATTTTTGGCTTCAACTAGAGATACACCAATGTTGCCCCCACATCTGCTACTACCCAAGCTTATTGGTTTGATATTCAGTACCTTCTAAAATGATCCTCTTTGTATAAGCACTTCTGCCAGGGTACACATACTTCTTCCTCAACGTATGGTAATCATAGTCTACCTTATCTACATTGAAGACCATCGACATGTGTCTCTGTAAATCTATGAACAGATGCTTGAAAATACCTTGCAGTGAATGTGTAAGGCAACTTGCACCAAGGGCTCTAGACTCCATCTTTCATTGGGAAGCGCATGATGTAGAAATGTTGATATACAACAAACTAAACTTGTTTCCCTACCACTACTGGTAGGTCCTTTGGGATGCACCACTCTTCCCAAATGCCATGCGTGAGCCTGTCATACCACTTCTCTGCCCTTTGCTTTACATCATCTTGTCATGGCCCCCTTGCATAGGTACTTTTGAATCTTTCAAATGGGGACTTGTTCTCCATGGGGTATTCCCATACATTCTCCTTCGGTCCATCTTGGTACTTTGATCTCCATAAATACCAGTGATAATAGAACAACCCCAAAGTTGATCTTCCCTCCTGTGCACTGCTTCTTTGACTATTTTCTCTATAATATAGCCTGCAATGTTGTAGATTGTCCCTTCTGACATCTTACACGCCACATGCAACCACATAGTATTTACCTGAGACCACCACTCTTGATCATTCAACTTGGTAACAAGGTGGGCTACAGCTTGTACAACTAGATAGTTCTTCAATTTATCTATGTCCATTCCGCGTGACCCTTCAAGTATCCCAACTCCTATTTGGTCTTTACAATCATGGATTTATCTATAAGATCACCTTTTATATCTTCTCATGTGGCCTTTAGACTTGTAACTGATGAGACAAGTGCATATGAGATTCTAACTCTATGTCCTACAAAGTAGAAGAAGTCTTTGTGCACCCTACTCATGAGCCACTAATACAAGGGCTCATACTTCCCAAAATATGGAAGCTCATATAACTGGTAGACCCCAATTCTCTTCAAAATATTTTCACCCACATCATCATACACTAGCATGTCCTCCATTGTGTGCTTGTTCATTCTAGCAGTGAGCAAGGAATCAAGCTCCTTCTTGTTTTCTAAATTCCTGTGATTATATTCACTCACTTTGCTCTTTCTGATGGGTGAATCCCATTCTTTCCCGATGATGACTCCTTTTGGATATTACATCTCTAAAAATGGATTTTGGGTGCCATTTCTTCCTCCTCAATGACTACCTTCTTCTTTCCTTTTACTACTACTTAGATGCCTTCTTCGGTGCCATTTTTACCTTGCAAATGTCTCCTCTTCAACTCAACTTTGTGAATCAAACCCTAGCTCGATTCAATCATGCCCTAGGTGGAAACTTTGTAACCTAACCCTTTTGTCTCCCTACTTTTCTCAAACCCTTCACCACCGGGACACAAGCTTCTTGTCACACAGATCTAGTTTTCATACTTGGTTTCACACCCTTCGCACCTTAACTCGATCACTCAGCTCTTTGCACTTGGCTTCTTTCTTCAAATACTCTTAGTTGCAATGGTAAAAATGAATCCACATCCCATCCTTATATAAATTTTTCAAAAAAATTCAAATTTTGATGCATTTATTACTCCTTCACCTACCAAATATCCCCTCATTCATTGACCAAATCCATTCATTCCACGCGGTACATCTTCGCACCCAGCTATAACCTTCTAGCAGTGCCTTCCTACCCTCTAGTCATAGACTTCTCTTCAAATGCTCTCCTGCACCCGAGTACCTCATCATCACTGTACCTTCTCCTGGTAGCTATCATGGCCTCCACTTACCTCATGTTATATTGTTCTTTCATTCATCTCCATCCTTGGTCACTTTTGAGAAGCAATCCTCTTTTGACTTAAAGCACACCCGTAGTAGCTTATTCCTTTCACCTTTCAATTCCCACAATATTTTTCTTGGATAACTACAACCACCCCACACTAAAAGTATGTGCAGTCCTCTGCATAAAATAGTCTTCATACAATAATTAGCTTCATGTGTGCAAGCACGTGCTTATTACACAAGAACAACAATGAAATTGACAAAGCATAACGACAATGAAGGAAATACATTAAGGAAATATAGAATTGAAAACCTAAACTAAATGGAAATACTACCTTATTACAAACACCAAGAAGACTTATTTATAGTAGGGCTTCAGCCTACTCCCATTAAAGTAACTAGGTAGCCATGTTCCATCAAGTGCTTCTAACTAAAGCACACTTGATTCAAGTATAGAAGTGATAACATACGGCCCCAACCAATGTACTTTGAGCTTTCCTAGATGGTACAAAAACTTTGAGTCATAAAGAAGTACCATTTTCCAATCTCAAATTTCTTATCCCTTATGTTTTTCATGCCATGCCTTCTCTAGCCTTTTCCTACTTCTGACTCCATCTTGCTATGGCTCAACACTCATCCAATTGAATCATCTTTTCGATACACTCTTCTAAATCCTGTTCATCATCTAGACCTCCAACATGCAATGCACAAAGAAGGTAACATAAATTCTATAGGGAGAACAACTTCTATGCCAAACACCAACTGAAATGGTGTGGCTTTGTTCAATCTCTTGTAAGTTGTTCTATATGCCCAAAGAACAGCTGACACTTTTCATCCCAATCCTTTCTCCCAACATCACAAATTTTTTCAAATTCTGGCTCAAAATCTTGTTGAAGGCCTCAAGCAGTTCCATTTTCCTGAGGATGATAAGGTGTAGTTTTATGGTGTGCAACCATAAACTCATCTAATAGTATCCTGATTGTCTCATTTAAAAAGTGTGTACCTCGATCACTTTTCAAGCTTAAGGGACATCCATATCTCGTAAGAACATTCTCCCACAGAAACCTAGTTGTGTAGCTGTCATACAATCCTTAGTAGGTGTTGCTTCTACCCACCATGTGAGATAATTTGTGCAAGTAATGATATAGCGTGATCCAGTCCTACGCGTGGTGGGTGAAAATAGGTCCTACAAAATCAATGGCCCATTTCTCAAATGGTTTAGCACTAGTGATCGGTCTCAAAGGCATCTCATCTCTTTTCCCTAGTTTTCCTAGGTGCTGACAATGATCACACACCTTACAATATTCTTTACAGTCCTTATATAATGTCTCCCACCATAATCCAACAAGTAGGATCTTCCGGGAAGTCGCATCACCTACATAATGGCCTCCTGTAATACCACCATGAGCTTCTTCCATAATATCCTTACGCTCATGTTCTAATACACAACATCGTAATACTTCATCTCTACCTAGCTTGTAGAGGTCACCACTGATTAACATAAATGGTGCCGCACATATAGCAAGATACTTCTTTTCTAATGCTTTCATTCCTTCTGGTGCCATACATACTGTTCAGTAGAAAGACAACAATGTCTTCTAATTCCATGGGCACATGCATTGTAACCTATATAATTGTGCATCCAACATTGTTTCTTCAATTGTCTATGCATCCTCTCCTGAATTGATTCTAGATAAATGATCTAGTCCAGAATTGCTTTTCCCTGGCTTCACCACAACTGTGAAGTCAAACTCTTGAAATAGGAGCACCCATCTACATATGTGCCCCTGTAAGATGGGCTTGTTTACCAAGTACTTCAATGCCATGTGATCTATATAAAACACAAATGGTGTTGCTAACAAGTACTATCAAAACTTGTACAATGCATAGATCATTGACAATGCTTCACACTCTGTAGTTGTAATTTTGTTCCACAGAGTCAGCTTCCTACTAGCAAAAATAGATTGATGATCTATAATACCTTTGTCAGGTTGAGCTAACACAATGTCAATGGCCATGCCAGAAGCATCCACATGCACATGAAATGGTTTATCCCATGAGGGAAAGTACAGAATGGGTGCGGTAGTAAGTTTCTCTTTTAATATCTCAAACACACACTGCTGTGCTTCTCCCCCCAATAAAATGTACCTTTCCCCTTCAACAATTCTTCCAAGGGTGCAAAATTTTGGCATACCCTTTTATGAATTTTCTATAATACCTGTATGACCTAAAAATCCACACACCTCACTTTGACTGGTAGGCGCTTCCAGGCCTAAAATGACTACAACCTTGGTTAGATCAACTAGCAAACCTTCCTTGCAGATTATATGTCCTAATAGTATCCCAAATGGCGTAGAAAATATGCACTTCTTGATGTTCAAAGAGATACTCAATTGTCTGCATCGTTCAAACATTAAGCACAAATTGTCACAATGATCTTTCACAAGCCCATATACTTGTCCAATCATCTAGGTATACCTGTAAGAAGTTGTGAATAAAATCCTTAAATGCCTAAACAACTATGCATGAGAATACAACAGTGCATGTTTTTCAATCCAAAGGGCATCACAGTATAGGAAAAACTACCCCATTCAATAGTAAATGTTGTCTTTTCTTGATCCTCCTGAGCAATCCTAACCTGATGATACCCAAAAAATCCATCCGTGAAGGAATATATTTCACACCCTGCAACTCCTTCTAGTATTTCCTTAGTGAATGGCGTAGGGAATGGATCTGTGACACATGTAACATTCAGCTCCCTATAGTCCACACATATCCTAATTCATCCATCCTTCTTGATACTGATCACCATTGGGCTAACCCATTCTGACTCATCAAGGGGCTTGATAATTCTAGATTTCAACATTTTATCAATTTCTTCTTTTACCTTTTCACACAAATTAGGATTCATTCTGTAAGGTCTCTTTCTAACTGGTCATGCACCACCCTTAAGTTTGATCTTCATTTCCCCAAGTGATTCATGCACGCCTTTAAGTTCATGATATCCTCGAGGGAATAAGTCTTGATAATCCCTGAGTAACTCGATGATCTTTGCTACCTCCGAGTCTAACTAGTAATCTCCAATTATGGCCTCCTTAGGCTCACCTCTCGAACCTATATTCACCTTCTTTGTCTTCATGGGTCATGGTAGGCACGCGCATCCTTGTTTGCACTTGTCCAAGACCTCATGCACCCCATGAATGTTCAATATCCAGTTCTCAACTTCCTCATCATCCATGATGTAAACCATCTTTCCTTTCTCTTTCTCAAGGCAAGCATGTTCAAGTAGTATGGAGTCCATTTCTTCTTCCTTTTCAAAACATGCTCCGAACTCTACCTCACCAAATAATTCCTGTATATGCTCCTCGGATTTTTTACACTATCTCCCATAGTTAAGCGCTTGACAAATTTTAATGCCTCTGCTACAGAGGTTTAGTCGAGAAGTAGTCAAAATTCTGGATCATTCCTGCAATCAAATCATTCAGGTTCCTAGTTTCTCATGTAGTTCTACATATACATACCAAGTGTGTGCATCCTTGTAGCATAGAATAGAATAAATCTATGCACCCAGAGTGAAGGTGGTAATGCTTCCTATCCTACTATCCAGAGTCTCTCACACTATTGAATGTGATGTTGAATAGGTTGATCACCATGATAAGTGCAGATTTGCGTAGGTGCATTGTTCCTTATAAACCTAGTAGACAAAGCGACTCCAATCTCTTCCCAATTTATAAGATTATCTCTATGGACTACCCACCAGCACATGTTGTCCCACACAGTGTATATACTAACATATCTCTCCTTTTAACTTGATCTATCCACTTGTGTTTCCATGGCCCTCAAAAAGGCTAGGAAGATCTTTTGTCCCTAGTATACCAAGGTACTGTGCTACCTATCCATCAAATTGAACAAATTCCATTCTTGCACACAACCATGCTTTTCACCTCGTGTCCTACTAATTCATATGTACCATGAGCCCAATTGTCACAAGCAATACTTGTAGTATCACTAATAGAATGAGAATCCTCCCACTGTAGGATGCCTTCTTTTGATGGCTCATTGACCTCTTGGGTCCTAAATAACACGTACATAGACTCTGTTTAAATCCTCCTCACTTAGAGGTTCAACATATGGTGTAGAATTTCCATCTGATCAAAGGTATCACAACCCTTTCCTCCTTGTTTTCAAAGCTGATATACCCCTTATTGAATCTCAAGTCAACATTATTCACATAACACCAAGGGTGTCCAAGTAGGGCTGGAAAATTGTCTACTTCTGCAAGTGCTAATACCTCAAAATCCCTAAGTGAACTTGGCCCCTTGTATAGTTATAGATGCATCTTTCAAAACTCCTATGGGAGTGGCCTTAGTCTAGTTTTCCATAAACAACACATTAGATGATGGCTGCAATGGAGGCCTCCCCATTTGTACCCATGCATCTAATGTAAGCACATTTACTTCCGCACCTGTATCGATCAATATGTTTCTCAACAACCACCCATCCACAACAACATTCAAGTAATTTCTTTGTCATAGTCAATGCTATCAGGGGGAAGATTTGCATGCAAAATCTTTCATCCGATCTCAAGACTTACTACGCGAGTGTTCCCTTTTAACCAACTTCCTAATAGTGGAATAATGTTCTCCTGGCGCAACATCTTGCACACCTCTCGTAGATCATCAATATCAGTTTGGACTGTCTCTGATGCTTTCTTTTTCTCCTTTAGGTATTGTATCTCACCCTGAAGATTCCTTAGCACTTCCATGGTATCCTGGTAAACTTCCTTCTGATGAGCAGGATCTGGGTACCTCGCATGCAAAACCTCCTCCTTGGTGATCGTAGGCTTCTTGTGTAATGCCTCTCTCGCGTTGTTGCTTCAACGTGTGTAGTAATCTTCACTATCAATGCCTCAGTCCTTCGGGCTATCTTGGGCATCCACTGATCCTCTACCATGCACTAGATTCTAACCATCCCGATGCCTTTATTTTCTTGCTTATGTTACTTACTCAGATGCTCATATAAGTCCGGAACTCTTCATAGCTATGGTTCTTTCCATAGAAAGAACATGCAATATTCTGAGGACATTCACCTATAGTGGTCAGGAGATCCACATGTATAACATGTTCCACGAGGGAACTCACCTCTTCCTCCACCACGGCCTCATCCTCCATATCCACCATGATATCCATGTCCCCTTCCACGACCTCCTTCAAAATTCCCTCATTCCTGTCATAGCGTGTTTGATTATGATCCCGATCCTGGTGCTCATTCTTACCCTTAGAACTATCTGTTATACTTGTCTGTCATACTCCAAGGTCTATAACATCCTGATCTAGACCAATCAACCAAAAATCCTCAGTATCATGGGTCATGGACCTACAAATTTTGCAAAAGCAAGATACATTCTTCCTTATCACATGTTGTAACAAAGGACAATGACTAGCATCATGATTCAAATGAAAATTTCACAGTCCAATAGTAATGAGCGTACAGATCGGTGAGGGAAACTATCCTTGGTGTGACCTTCCACTTCACAATCTATACACCAAATTCCTGAGCGCATTTCATGGGCTGAATTTTTTGATAGCTTCTCTAACTACTTTGCCATAGCTGCAATATGTGCCTCTAGGAATGGACTAATGCTAGTGTCAATGCTCCCAACTACCTCAACACGTAAAGCTACTTCCAGTGCTTTCACGTGGATCAGTGTATGTCTTATGTGACAAACCCTTCTAAAAGGTGTAATCAATCCTCCAAAAAACCATTGTGCATGCTGGCTAGTGTGAATATCATAAGATAGCTTAGATAGAAGTGTCTTAAAATGAGCATCATACTCACGTACACTCTCAGTAGTGCCTTGCTTGATATCCTTGAGCACACTTATACTCTTCTGCTCAAACTCAGGTATATGGAACTCTTTCAAGAAAGCATCTCTCAATGCTACATAATCCACACAAGTTTGATCAGGGTCAAATTTCCTATACCATTTGTGTGTGCCCCCGTAATGTAGTGGTGAATTGACTTTCCTTTCACTCAACAAAGCCATGATCCCTTTAGCACGCCACAAGATTTCACACATATGCACATGTTCGGCAGCATCCTCTATACCTCTATACTCCAGGAGATGAAGAGACATCTCCATATAGATATTCTGTGGTTGTTACGGACCTTGACCACCTGATCCGGAACCTCCTATGTTCCCTCTACCTCCAAAACCACCAGATCCACCAAAACTAGAACCACCTATACCTCCTATCCACCACCTATAGTTGGAATAGGGCCTATAGATGTACTCTCCCATGTGCTTCGACAGTAGTACTATACTATACCCCTATAGTCTGTGAGGTAGTTCCACTTCCAGAGGTGAATCCAACATTCTACACACTCACATTCTATGTGGATGATGTGCCTAAGAATGCTCCTCCAAATGACATTGAAGTCATCTGTCCTACCATTGATGTACTTGATCCCTGACTTACTCCTGCTCTCCTACTTCCCAAGTTAGTTTGTTGGTTACTTGTCATACTAGATACTAAAAACCAAGCACAAGGGCTAGGTCACCAGGTGGATTAAGATGCGCACCCACGGTCCAGGTAGTCTCTGTTGGCGCACACTTTCATGTGAGGCCAGGGGGATCTCTATCATGCTTTCCAAGATGGGGGAGTTCCTGATGCTCTAGCTCCATGTCTTCTACGTGAGCTATAAATCCTTCACGAGCCATCTCTCTCCTCCATGCCATACTCTCTGTAATGGAACATTACTTCTCTATCTCCCTCTCACATGCCTCATTATACTTAAACCACCTTTCCTCTCTCTGTCTTCTCTTCCCACTAGGTCTGCCATCTTAAACCAAACTTGTTCCTACCCCCATGCGTGGCAAAGTTTAGTTAGCCATCGGTTTACTCTCTAGGTTCAAAGTTACCATTAAGATCTTGATCACCAATGGAATACCTTGCAAATATGTTCCTCTTGATACCGTAAAAACTGGAACTCAACTACCTCTGGGCAAGAGTACGTCAAATTGAATATTCTAGAATATAACTATTTAGAACACCATGAAACCACGTATCCACCGCATGAGTCCAGATCAGATCAACATCATAGAGGGCCTGAAATTCTTCTTGTGTCTAGACAAGTGCGCGATACCTCCAATTCCACTAAGATGCATAAGCAGTAAGCCACTCGTATAGTTCTACTAGAAAGATAGTGAAAAATCTCTCATATAAGCTTGTCATACAGGTTCTGTTCTACCCAAGTGTGTGTGTTAAACTTAGATCCACTTTGCTAAACTACCACATATTCTTCCTCCAGATCATGTATCCATTCCTCAATACTTGCTAGAGTTAACCGGTACGTCTTCATCGCGAACCATCCTGAAAACAACTAAAAAGAGGTCCCGAAATGAAACCAATGATGCAACCTAGAATTTACCAAATAACACCCTAGTCGTGCGCGGCACATCACTCAACCTAGACTGAGCACTCACCCGAAGCACGCAAAGGTACTAGGTCCCTCTTTAGGGTTGTTGTAATAGGATGTTAACATGATGAAGGAAGTAACATATAGATTCATAACTAATCCATCATTCCACAATGCATGCTACACTCAGATCTATGAAAGAACAAGATTAAACAATAATCATGATTGAATTAATAATATGCACTACTCAACTATACATAGAATGACACTTAGATTCAGCCAATATCTTCCATCTATTAATAAATACAGAAGCTCCTTACAGTATTGTCAATCTATACCAATGCGCGTATGGAACTAATACAATAGTTCAATCATATGCGTATATTCTCTATTACACATACATACATCTCCTTCCATACATCTACATCTCTCTCTCTCTCTCTCTCTCTCTATGTATCTCTCACACATACATCCCGCTCTCTACTATGTACCTAACATCATATATATAGGGTGGGGACTTTCCCTTCACCGCTTATCTATTCCAGAAATAGGCCACATGCTATTGATATCCATGCACCATTTACAATCATAGCCACACATGCAAGTGTGTTATCTATAGTCCTCTTGTAGTTAACTAAAGTGTCAATTCTATTCTTAGCTTGTCTTCATATAAACACTTTGAACCACTTCTCCAAAGATAGAAGATGCATGGCACACACGTCTCTACATTGTTGATGTGTTCCACATGCCATCTTCTAAAAATAGGTCTTCATGCTCAAAAACTAGCTAAGTCTTGAAATCTGAACTTGCCTTTCGCACACGGGTCCTTCCTATCCTTCCGCGCCCTTGGTTCCGGGCCTTCTATCCCACATGGACTCCTTTTGTGATCTTTGACAAGTGATTTGAGGTCCGAGTTTCCTAATGAACCTTTCTTATAGGTATTGAACCAACAATTTTTAACTCGTGTCCTCTCTTGCAGATAGGACATTGATTCTTATTCTTATTCCGAATGTCCCCATGTTGATGTTGTTTTTGGGACTATCGACATTAAAATTTTCCTCTGTAATTTCTATTTTATTATGTATGTATTAGGAATAGGATGTTGTTAAGTATGATTAGTAGTGGTGTCTGATAGAAGATAATGGCACCATTAGTATGGTGCCACCAATAAAGTAGAGTACGGTAACAGTCAAAGTACAATAGGAATGTTGTGGTAAAAAGTAAATATTTTTCGTAAGTGGTCCGGTAATGTTAAAATGTCAAAGTTGGGGTAAGTAGAGAAGTAGGGTCTACATGATTAGGAATTAGAAATATTATATTTGTAATAAGGACAAAGAGTGATGTCATAAATATTTTGTGTATTTTATTTGTGGAAAATTCTAAAAAGGTGGAACCCATGTGAGATGATAAGGTTTATCTTATCTTAGAAGATAAGCCTACATGTAAAGGCAAGAGTTTAGGCATGGAATATGATTGGCCGGAAGAGATTTCCTATCCTATCTTAGAGATAGGGTGGATAAGCTTGAATTCCTATAAATAAAGAGGCCACCCCCCTCATTTAGCATAGAGAGAAGTAGTGAGAAATATTGTATGAGTAAGTGTGTAAAGGAAGCCATCATTTAGAAGGTGTGTTAAAGAATCCATTGTGAAGTTTCTCCCATAGTTATTGTTGGAAGGCAAGTGAAGTCAGTAACACTTGAAGTACGCCATGGGTGAGATTGTAACAATTTCATGTTGATATTATAATTTACACTTATATTTCAAATTTGTCATCATTCCTTTGTACCATAGTCTATGGTATTATTGTGTTATGTTTGTTGTTGTGTTTTTAGATTACATCCACCAAATCAAGGTTGTGCATTAGTAAATAATCATAGCACAAGGAGTTCCCGGTGAAGAATTATCATAGTGCCGGATTGGTGATGACATTTTGGTTCCGTTCTTAGGGACCATTCCTCATTCGTGGATTTTTAGAGAAATATTCCCCCTTAGTCAGAAATCATTTGGAGGGTAACCTTGTTTTTACATGCATAGTAGTTACCATGGTAAAGTCACTTTTTACCGTGAATAGTATTTACCACAGTAACTTTACTTTTTACCATGAATAGTATTTACCACAATAACTTCACTTTTTACCGTGAATAGTATTTACCACAGTAAAGTCAGTTTTTACCGTAGTAAGTCAAGTTTTACCGTGGTCATTCCTATTTTACTGTAGAAAGGTGTAAAGTCACTTTCTATTATAGTGAGTCCAATTATTTGTGCACACAAGTCTTACTGATTGTACTTGTGAATTGGTATTTCACTGTGGTTACTTTTAAAATGGGGAAGATTCCTATTTTTTTAGCCCAATCTAATGAAGATGTTTCCTCTTTCATTCAAGAGTTTAAATGATCTTGCATTTGTAATGGCCTCATAAGAAGGGAAAAATGGACTGAATTTTTTCCTACCTTTTTGGATGGTTTAACTCTTAGGTGGTTTGAAACACTAGGTGATAATGTGAAAAATTAATGGATTTATTAACTAAAAGTTTTCTTGAAGAATTTGGTGAACAACGAAATATGCAAATCTCACGATCGATATCACAAAGCTATCCCAAGGAGAGAAGGAGAATATAAGGGATTATCATGCTCATGTTCTAGAGCTAAGGAGGAAGCTTGATGCCTAGATCCGGAAGGAAGGATTAGCGGATGGGTTGATGAATGGCATGGATAATCTCCTCTGTGAGCACTTCATTCTTGGGATGAAGCCAGAGATCAGACAACGAGTGAAGTATGACCACCCAACTACCATTGAAAAAAAAAAGAAATTGCAAGAAGGCAAGCAGAAAGCATGGAAGCGGAGCCCAAAGAAATTACTGCTAAGGTAGAGCCTACACCAACACCTTTGGTCCAAAATCCACAACCACTCTCGGTGAGCACAAATCTTTTCCCTAGTACATCTACTGAGTATGAAGATATGCTCAAGAAGATGGGTCAGTTAACTATTAATCTTCTTCAAGGAAAGGAATTTAGTTCTCAGGGAGGAGATAGAGGTCCAAAAATAAATATAACTAAAGTTATATGTTATGGTTGTCATAAAAAGGGTCATTATAAGTATAATTGTCTAGATAGAGCTTCTACATCTGGTACAAGAGATAATGATAAAGGAAAAGTACCTGTGAATTCTTTTGATGTAATAGATAGGAGCATAAATAATGAAGCAGATGTGTTTGTAACAAAAAGAAAGAAAGAAAAAGATAACCAAGATGGAAATGATCCTAAGAAGATGAAAGGAGAAACTAGTAAGAAACATAGGAGAAGAAAGTTGGGTGTGCATGATTTTCTAATTTCACAGGGACAAGGACCATACTCCATCTTAGAAGATCTGTCTAAAAGGCCTGCAAATATTACATATGGTCAACTTCTAGCTATGTCTTCTGAGAAGAGGCGGGAGCTGCGAAGTGGACTCAATGCTCAACGAAGTAAGGAGGTTGAGGTACCTGTTTTGGAGGCAGAGGCGGATCCCTACACTCCACAAGCTAAGGTATTATGTAATGGTATTTCAATTCATGATGTCTTAGTTGATGGAGGTACTGCATTTAATGTAATGAATGAGTCTATAATGAATATGTTGGGTTTAAAAATTGATCTCCCCTCAACACTTATGTTAAGGTCATTAAATAAGGGAAAAACTAAACCAGAAGGTGTTGTTTCAAATGTGACAATATCTCATTATGGGTGTTGTGTGTGTGGTATACTTTTAGGTGATGAAAAATGGTAATGTTGTGTACCCAATGTTGTTGGGAAGGCCATGGCTAAGGAGAGTTCATGCAAGAAACTATTGGAATGAAGGCTTCATGACACTTGGACGTGGCAGAGAGAGGGTGAAGATAAACGTGATCCCTTGGCATCATAAGGTAGAACCTATGGATTCAAGTGATGAAACTAATGATTGGACATCCTCTGATTACTCTAGTACCAGTGAAGTGGACACAGAAGATGAAGAAAGTGAGGTTGATGTTTCGGTCATGGATATCCTTCCAGTCACACCGACTCATGAACCCATAAGATTATCTGAAGAATAAATTGTTGATCATCTCCAACAAATAAAGATTGGTGATATTGTGATGGAGAGTGAGAAGGAATCCTACCTCCTGCTCTTTTGAAGGTACATACACCTATTCACTTTTGATTACAAGGAACTCTGTCAAGTAAGTTGGGTAGAACATTCTATTGAGTTGGTAGATGGTGCTAAGCCCATAAAGTAAATGCCATATAGAATGAATCATAATTTTTCCAAGACTATAAAAGAAGAAATAGATAAGTTGTTTGATGCGGGATTCATATTTTACGTGAAGAATTCGAATGGGTTTCTCTCATTGTGATCTCAATAAAAAAGAATGGAAAACTACACATTTGTGTTGATTATAGGAAGCTCAACAAGGCAACAAAGAAGGATCATTACCCTCTTCCATTCTCAGATCAGATCTTGGATGAAGTAGTTGGCCAGGAGTGCTATAGTTTTGCTGATGGATATAGCGGATATAACCAAGTTCGTATAGCAGAAAAAGATCAGCTGAAGACCATGTTCACCACTCCTTGGGGAACGTTTGCTTATAGAGTTATGCCTTTTGGGTTATGTAATGCTCTGGCAACGTTCCAATGCTTGATGAATAGGGTGTTTGAATCCTACATTGGGAACTTCATCAGCGTATACCTCAATGATTTTTGCATCTATGGGAGCAAGATGGACCACTGCACTTGGATGGAGACAACATTTCAAAGGTTAGATGAAGCACAAGCCTCACTAAACCCTACAAATTGTGTCTTTGGATGTTCTAAAGGTGTTTTGTTAGGGCATGTTGTATCCGAGATGGTATTGGTACTGATCCTGATAAATTTTCAAAAATTAAAGAGTTACCATTTCCTATGAATAGAAGAAATAAGGGGCATGAAGCTTTTGAACAACTGAAGGAAGCTTTGGTGTCTTCACCTGTTTTAAAGAATCCAGATTGGAGCAAGCCATTCATTGTGTATATTGATGCCTCAGATGCAACACTAGGAAGTACTCGAGCTAAAAAAATGAAAATAGGAATGATCATCCAGTTTACTTTGGGAGCAGACAAATGAGCAGTGTTGAGGTAAATTATACATGAATCGAAAAGAGGCTCTAGCTATCATTTTTGTGTAAAGAAATTTAGAAATTACTTGCTATGACAGAAATTTATAGTTGTAATGCAGATCATCGTGCTCTAAAATATATTGTAAATAAGCCTAACCCATCGGGAGGATAGCATGATGGATAATTTTTCTACAAGAATTTCAATTTGATATTATCGATAGGCCAAGAAAGAAGCATGTCTTGATGCGGATGCACTCTCTCGAGCCTATGATGGTTTAGGATCATTTTGTGATGATGATGATTTCCCATATGCAACATTGTTATCCCTTGACACAATCCCTAGTGAATACATAGATATTTAGAATTATCTAAATGAATTCAAGTTTCCTAATGGTGTCAATGCAAAGACTAAGAGGAAGATTACTCAAGCCAGTCATCCATATTCTATTCTGCATGGAGTATTATTTCGAATAGGACCTGATGGATAGTACAAGAGGGCAGTTGGACGTGATCAAGGGAAGGAGCTGATAGAATAATTCCACAATGGTACATGTGGAGGACACTTCTCTGGACAACTTACAACAAGAAGGATCTTGGATGTAAGTTATCACTTTGACTACTCTTTTTAGAGATTGTTATAATTATTGTAAGACATGTGATATTTTTCAAACACATGGTAACCGTAAGACTTCATCACTCCATTATGCCCTATTCTTCTACTTGGTCCCTTTGAAAAGTGGGGAATAGATATTGTAGCTCCACTTCCAATTACCCCACGCCAAAATAAGTATATTGCGGTTGCCACAAATTATTTAACCAAGTGAGTTGAAGCTAGGCCATTGAAAACAACTTCCATTGATGAAGTGGCAAGGTTCATATATCAACGCATTATCACCAGATTCGGTTGCCCATTAGAAATTATAACGGATCAATGAAGCCACTTCATTAATAAGGTGCTAGAAGCCCTAGTCAACAAGTTTTCTATTAAGCACAGGAAGGCAACAACATACAAGCCAAGCACAAATGGACAGTGGAAGGAACAAATTTTGTGTTGTGTCAAATTCTAGTAAAAGATGCAGCCTTGCAAGTACATAAGTGGGATAAAAGGATTCATGCAACATTGTGGGCATATAGGGCAACATCAAAGTCAGCAACAAGATACTCCCCATTTTAGTTGGCTTATGGCATTGATCTAGTTCTTCCTATTGAGTTTGATATTCCCACTATGAGAGTTATGAAAAATGAAAGGATGGATGAAAGTGATTTAGTAAAAGAAAGGTTGGTGCATCTTCATTTGCTAGAGGAAATGAGGGAAATAATGAAGGATACAAGCTATAAGAAGAAAATGAAGCAGAAGGAATACTTTGATCAAAAGATCTGTTGGTCTCCATTTCATGTGAATGACTTGGTTCTAGTATATGATTCCAGATACAAAAAAAGAAGGCAGAGAAAATTTCTTCTCAAATGGATGGGCCCCTACAAAATAGCAGTTGTGCATGAAAATGGTACATATCGACTGAAGGAATTGAATGGCACTCCCATTACGAAATGGGTCAACCACAACAAGTTAAATATTTCCAAGCACTTGAGAATAGTCTACTCCAGGACGGAGTAGAAGCTAAAAAGGAGAAAATGTCGACATTAAAATTTTCCTTCGTAATTTTTATTTTATTATGTATGTATTAGGAATAGGATGTTGTTAAGTATGATTAATAGTGGCATCGATAGAAGATAATTGGCACCGTTAGTATGGTGCCACCAATAAAGTAAATACGGTACGGTAATAGTCAAAAGTACAATAGGAATGTTGTGGTAAAAGTAAATATTTTTCGTAAGTGGTCCGGTAATGTTAAAATGTCAAAGTTGGGGTAAGTAGAGAATTAGGGTCTATATGATTAGGAATTAGAAATATTATATTTGTAATAACGACAAAGAGTGATGTCATAAATATTTTGTGTATTTTATTTTTGGAAAAGTCTAAAAAGGTGGAACCCATGTGAGATGATAGGGTTTATCTTATCTTAGAAGATAAACCTACATGTAAAGGCAAGAGTTTAGGCATGGAATATGATTATCCGGAAGAGATTTCCTATCCTATCTTAGAGATAGGGTGGATAATCCTGAATTCCTATGAATAAAGAGACCACCCCCTCATTTAGCATTGAGAGAAGTAGTGAGAATTATTGTATGGATAAGTGTGTAAAGGAAACCATCATTTAGAAGGTGTGTTAAAGAATCTATTGTGAAGTTTCACCCATAGTTATTGTTGGAAGGCAAGTGAAGTCATAACACTTAAAGTACCTCATGGGTGAGATTGTAACAATTTCATGTTGATATTATAATTTACACTTATATTTCAGATTTGTCATCATTCCTTTGTATCATAGTCTATGGTATTCTTGTGTTATGTTTGTTGTGTTTCCAGATTACATCCACCAAACTAAAGGCTATGCATTAGTAAATAATCATAGCACAAAGAGTTCTGGTGGAGAATTATCATAGTTACGGATTGGTGATGACAGGACTTTTGAGAGGAATGAGATTTTCCTTTTCCTTTCCATTTCTGATGAGAAGATAGTGCATGTTTCTCTTCATCATCTTTATCGTACATTGCTTCCTTTTATTACGGTGGGTTTACCACCTTTTCAAAACTCACCATGTCCGATCGACAAGTTGAGTGTTGTCACAAAAATTTAGTATGAAGGAGGGAGTGCTCTCATAAAAATGGGAATGAGAGTTGTATCAGTGACCTCCTCTCCTAGGGCTAGAAGTGAAACCCTTAATTCTGAAACTCTTCACAAGAAAGCTTCTATTTTCTCATTTTGTTTGAACTTCAATGTGTGTAACTGACTCTATAAATTCATTATTACATCCTTGTTCTTAGCCTCATACACTATGCTCAACTTATCCCACACTTCTTTGGCTAATTTGGCATCACGAATGTGGGGTTGTACATCATCAGACACTACAAATAAGATTATTATCTTGGCCTTCTGATCGGATCCATCAAACTTTCACTGTCGGGTTGTATCAGTTGTTGATTTGGTTAAAGAACCATCCACAACATTCCAAATCTCTTCAAAGTCAAGCTGCGTTTTGATCTTTGTCTTCCATGTTACATAGTTATTTCCTCTTAGAAGTTGTGAATCTGGAAGAAATAACTTGGGGGCATTGGTGCCCATTTTGTAGAATCAACTGACAAAGGGTAAGGCTCTTATCACTCTAGGTATATGGTCTCCCAATCTATATACCATCAGTCTGATATACCGAATATTTCTATATATGCGCCCTTCCAATATACCCGTCGATATGTGGAAGAAGCTCGCCCTTTCTATATATTCAGCAATACATGAAAGAGGTGTTAACGTACGTGAAATAATATGATGTGTGGTACTAAGAAAGTACTAAGATGGGTCTGTTTGATTATTAACACCGGCTCAAAAAAATATCCTCATACGCGCACTTAACTTTGCTATAATTTCAGTGTCCAAATTTATGTCGTGTAATCATTCACAGATGGATGGGAGGGATCAAAGTGTGTGCATTGTGTCCTTATTACTCCTGTCGATTTAAAGGGTCAATGGCTAGACAAAATTATTGTAACTATATTAGGCGTTAAGTGTAGTAGTTATTGCAATGGCTTTACCCATAAGCACTTCCTAGAGACATTTTTATATTGAATGCTACGAATGAGATCGAAGTTCTCGTGAGTGATACAAAACCAAATTTTCACTGATTTTTTTACAATGCTTTGCCATTTTTAGTAGTTACAAAGTTTTTGGTTGAATATGGCAACCTACAAATTAGTACAATGCACTGAAATATACAATTACATCCAAAATTTTGAAAAAAAAATGAATGGCGTAAAAAAAAATTGTTTTGCGGGGCCCTTGTGGCCTCCGCAGCTCAATACGACTCACCGAGTAAAAATCATAAGAAAATGGCTCAAAATGTAGTTTTTAAGTGACCTCCCTTTAGAAAATGTTGCTCAAAATAAAAAAAATGCTAAGTGGGAGAAAAAAATGGACCCTTTTTAGGGTTTTTCTCACTAAAAATAGAGGTGGCTTTAGTGATGACTAAGGGGTTTGGCTGTGTTTTTGGCCACTAACTGTGGTGGTTTCCTCCAATAGTGCCACTAAATTTCAATATATTAAAATTTTTGGCTTGGGTGGGGGTCAAACCCGGCTCTTCACACCTCTAACTCTTTTCCACTAACCAACACGGCGTTATATTCACTTTGCATATAAACTGAAGTAATTTATATATAAATAGAAAATAAGGTGACTAACCTTGTTAAATGGTTGGCATTCGTGTGGTGGTCAATGTGGCTTCATTGGAAAAGGTGATTTAGGGTTTTCTTGCACCAAAAATGGATCTTAGTCTTTGAAAGCTTTAGCTTGTAATATTGTTTTCCTCCGTCATGTATTTCTTTGCCAATTTTGTTGATTTTTCTACCTTTTCATTTGTTTTATAAGTCATGTGTTATCTTGTTGTTGATTTTTGCGGGGTTCCTAAGTTGTTTGTATTGATTGCTTTGCTTTTTCTTTTGTAACCTCCTTAATAATGTTTTCAAAACGCACCAATGGCTCGGAGGCAGGGTCGTTCTGCTTGGTTTTTTCGATCCACCAGGGGATGGGCTTGGCTCGATCAAAGGAAAACAGAACTTGGTCATGGCGTGGAGTTCCCAACTAGACTTTCTATCTGTCTAACATGTCCATGTAAACAATGTTAGGTTCTATAATTAGTGCTCTTCTTTTATAGAGAATCCACCAATATTTGACTTTGCTCGTTTACGAGTGGAGGTAGCTCAATTTGGATATTGGCTCGGTTGTGCGATGATGCTCTAAATGTTCGATGCTTGGCTCCCTAAATGCTATACATAATGCAACTCAACATCAAACCTTGATGTAACATCATTTTGATCAGAAAAACTCTACAAACAACTCGATCTCCTTTTCAAAGATCAACAATACTTCTCCCCAACTTGGTCAAGGAGCTCGTTGCAATGTTGAATGGGTTCGGTTTGATAGCTCGGATTAAGGAAAACAACAACTCGTTATGGAGGGAAGCAATATAGCTCGGTGGAGTCCTTTGACTTTTTCCTAGTGCATGGGGCATCAATGTAAAAAAATTCATTCCAAACACCGAATGGAATAGGGGTTGTGGGGATGCGGGGATGTCTAAGAAGCTATTGGAGGCAACACAAGATCTCTTGAGATGTAGATTACTTCTCAAGACACTTCTACCTCTGCAACCTCTCTCCAACCTAATCGGGACCTTCAACTGCTCTAGTACTAAATGAAATTGTAGAACAGGGGACAAAATCCTTACAACAATTTGGTTAATGTTTAGGAAAATCAAATACAATTGTGCAGGGTTACAATACTTATAGATATCTTACACCCAATGTATGTAGACAAACAATATGTTGCACAGTGCAACATAATTACATAAGCTTCCAAAATACATCTAGGAAATAGGTACAAACAAATATGTTGTTGCAACAATGCAACAATAAACCTTCACGTATGCAATAAAACAATATAACGGTTATATAATCATAACCATACAAAAATAATAATAAACTACCTAATTACAATGCATAATTAATATGTTTACCCTAACATAAATTTTGACTATAGAAATATTTCTTGGAAAATAGTTTCATTAGATCACGCACATTTTCTAGCACTGGAGGATTTCTAGATTGATTGTAGAGATGAATATGAAATCAAAAGAAGATATTATAGTAGAATGACAGTGTAGCAAATCCTAAGCTTGGGATTGGAAAAAATCCAAAGAAGCTCCCAGATGATGGGAAAGTAATTTCATATGCCTACTATGAAGAAGGAGGTGATGATGCTCCATTGCCGATAGTAAGAAATAAGTCCAAAAAAATTATGGAGAGGACATCTAAAGTATTTCTTTATACTTCAAATTGGCTACTTGATCAAGGTTATTGCACTAGAGGAATCTATAATGAATGAAATAATGTAGACACAAAATTATGCACTTTAGACATTATTTAGCTTGGTCTTATACTACTATTTAGAAGGTTCTCAAGTGAATAAAGTACTAATTAATCCCACCTTTTGACCATCTTTATTTAATATTTTATTTTGTCATTCCCATATATTTTCTTGCACTTATCCATCCATTTCACAATTGACCCATTATTCTAGCACTGAAATCGGGGTGCCCCGGTCCCACCACAGGCTCACTAATCTATGTTTCTCTTTTCCCACTTCTTTTTGGGGCCTTTCTAGCCATTTTTCATCCTTATCCTTTTCCTAGTTGGCCTTTTCGGATTAATTACGAAATTAAGCTTGAGAGCCCTATAAATATAAAGTTATAAGACCATAATGAGGGTCCTAACATCACAAACTACTATCACTCCATCTAGAGTTGCATTCATTGCATCACTTGCATCCACATAGCACCATGCATCAAGGCTAGGATAGTTGCATCAACACACACAACATAGGGGGTTCTATTATATTCCATGCACACATGTTATTACATTTTCTATAGTTATTATTGCTTACTACTTCATAAAGTGTGACTGGCATGAGAGCACCTAGGGCACAACATGCACACACTCACCAAAACTTGCATATGTGTCTAACATGTAGTGCAACACTCAGTGATAAGCCCACTAGTTTGGCAGTTGAGTTCAATCCGACCCATTCATTTTGCATCTTTAAATTTCTTAGGGTTTGATATTTCCTTTCCTCTTGCAGGTTATTATTTAATTCATTCGAGAAAATCTAGTGTGACAGACATATAGGCCATTTCAGATCAACTTATGACCATACAAAACTCAAATCCGAAGCATTTACAGAGATCAGGGCACCCAATCTATAGACCGGGTGCCCCGGTGCCCCCTCATACCTTCCTGGCACCCCATCCAGTTTAGATCTTCCAGATCTAGTCTTTACATGACTTCACGAGTGATCGTCCGCACTTCCGATTTTTTTCTAGACCTACGACAACTTGCGATAGTCTCTTTGAATCAGCTAAGCCATTTCTTTCCCTTTTCTTGCATATTTAGGGTTTTTGTTTCAATTAAAATAATTATTTTCCATCATTCCATATTATTTTAGTTTCATTTATACAACTTTTTAGTCCTCCTAATTATATTAAATAGTGGCTATACTTTCATAGTTTAGTTTCCATTTTTGTTAATCAAATAATTCAAGGGGGCACAAAGAGAAAGGAAGGACCAGGAGAGAGTAGCGAGAGGGCCTACAAAGTTGAATCTAGTCAAGAATCCCGAGGATAAAATGGGCATCTCCAAAGCCAAATTCTCCAGGAAAACATCAGTTTCAGAAGCTACTTCAAGTGATACTTCTCATTTATTGGTGTCTTCATCTACTGATAATCCTACCATTCAAGTTCATTATGCATAGGGAGAGGTTTTGTTACCACATTTCAAGCCAGCTACATTCTTGTTCCCTGCATTTGTTTTAAAATCCCCATCTCCTTGTCCTCCTCCCTACTCTCTCGCCAAACATTCATCGTCCTACATCTACAGAAGAAAAATCAGCTTCTCAATCATAAGGAATACATGATGCCACCATAGATGGATCTTCCTTTCAAGAGGTATCTCAACCAATGGAGAAAGGTGAATTCTTAAGAGAAAATGTGGAGGTAGAGGAGGGAGAGATTGAGAAGGGAAGTACAGGAGATGTTCATTTAGAAACAATTCAAAAATATTTGTTGCAAGAAGAAGTTGAGAAAGAAAAAGAGGTCGAAAGTAAAATTGACACTAGAACTGAGGAGGAGAAGGAAATTGAAAATCAATTGATAAGTGAGAAGATGGCAGAATTGGAAAAATAATTTCTACAAATTTCTACCACTTAAAGTACCTGAGAAACAACAAGAAACAATTGTACTTCCATTTGCAGAAGTAATTGGTCAAGAGATGGTTGTTCATTCTGGTACCCAAACTTCTTCAAGGAAAGACTTCGCAACATGGTTGGCCTCATAAACCCTTCCTAGTGCCAAGGAAGTAATCAATTTAGAAGATATGGATCTTCAATTGTTGAAGAGTATTGAAAAAGGGGAGAAATTCCAAGGCAGCTAAGGTGACCTCGAGAATGATTATTGAATCCTCTGGACAGAAATTTGTTGAAGTGTCTACCCTAGTAGTGGGTAAAATTAAGGATGAAATAACTAAAGAAGATTTGGTGATAACAAGGGTGCCCCTAGGAGAAGTCACCACTGAAGGATTAAAGCAAGACACACAGACTCTAATCAATAGCATTTTTCTTAAGTTGGATGAAGAGAAGGAAAAGAATACCAAATTGAAAGAGAAAACATCCAAGTTGTGTGATATAATCATGAAGGTTGCAAGGTCTTCAACACAACCAATATTAATGGGAGAATAGGTGAATCCTCAAGTGATCACCATAATGGAGGAAACTGGTGACAAAGAAAAGGTTGTGGATGAATGGGTGGCTAACATGACCAAGGTGGCCACAAATTATTATAAGGAGATACTTGTGAAAATAGAAGAGTGCCATGAAAAGTGGGATAAATTGAAGAATTTAAAGTTAGAGGCTGACAATGAATGTGGAATTGCTAAGTTGCAACTTCAGAGTCTTCAAGAGATAGACTCACCGCTGATAATGTGTTGATTGAAGAATAGATGGTACTAGAGGGATCTGAAGAAAGAAAGAAAATAACATCTTCTTCTCTCATTTAGGAAAATAATTCTTAAGCATATAATACAAAATATGTAGCTCTTGGAAGAACATGTCGAGCCAGCCTTGGATGAACTGGATGATGGAATTTATGACTTAACAAAGTATGACAACTGAAAAACCTCCAAAATACATTGAAGAATTCCTTCAATTACTTCATGAGAAATAAATAATGCCATCACTCCTTTTAGTCATACATCCCTGGAGAAATTGTCAAAACTTCAAGAAGATGTTTATTATTTAGGGTCATGTCTTGGGAAGGTCAGAGGTTGTTGTAATATTTTGGAAAAGGAATCATTCACATTGGAAACAAAGATGGAGGCTACTACAAAGGAATATAATGATGTAATCAAATGCATGATAGATCAATATGTCAAGTATCGGAAAAGAAGAGGGATGTAGATGAAGATGAAACTAAAGAAAAGGATGAGGAAAAGAATAAGGCAGAAACTGAAGTTGTACATTTGGGATAATTCTTCTTCTTCTTCTTCTTCTTCTTCTTCTTCTTCTTCTTCTTCTTCTTTTACTTCTTCTTCTTCTTCTTCTTCTTCTTCTTCTTCTTCATATTCTCTCTACTCTTCAAGTATATTCATTGTAATACTTAAGTAACTCGGTGGTTAATCACTTTGTTACTTTAAGTTGATTGAAAAATTCAAATTACTTGGGGATAGTGGGCAAACGGTTATTCTCGTTTAATGGTAGAATGTTCTAAACTTCCATGTGGCATGCAATGAGGACTTTGAGGAAGAAAGTGCTCAACTCCTTGTAGTTTTATAGTTAGATATTTATGAAAGTGTAACGAGACATTGTCAGTTTTGTATTGTCCTTACAATGACTATAAATAGAAGAGGAGACCTACGGGTCAAAGGATCTAGAATTTTTGGCAAACTATTGTTTTACGTTGTACATGGTTGTTTCAGAATTTGTATTGAAATAATTAGATGTGCATATTGTAAATAGTTGAAAGTTGAATAAGAAGAAAGGAGGATTTTGGTTGAACTTTGTGTCTACTAAAGTCTTATTGTGTAAGTTGTGAATGATAATGGTAAAATTTGTGTTATCTTTAACTTTCATATGAGTACGCTTCTTTTCATTTTCTTAAAGTTGTAAGAATCATTTAATATTTTTTTATTCTATGTGACTATAACTCGCTCTGCTATCTACTTGTTACTAAGCACACTTCTTCTTCACAAGCTATTCCTATTTTCCACATTCCATTCTTACTCTTCCTAGTAATCACTTCATAGTACAACTGCTTACTTGCTACAAAATTGTTTAGTTATGGCGCATGAGCTATTCAATTAAAGTAATACCCCAAACTTAGTTTAAAATAGGTCATAGAATAAATAAATAAATAAAGCACACGGAGATTCACCGTTAAATGAAGGGGATTTATCCCATGACTTCCTAGGTTTTGTGTTTAGCCAAGAATAAAATCTATCCAATAAGTACATAACATCATGACCAAATTGTTTTTCCTTTTTTGTTGTCCTAACCCATGCCACAACCATCTTGCAAAGAATCACAACCCAGTATATGCAATTCTTATTTCTCATGCTCTCCCCATGGAATTTTGATTTCATGGTATCCGAGCATACTTCCATCAAGTTCCCAATTTGAGTATATTTTCTGGCCTCCCCTTTCTGGTTGGCGTTTCTTTCCTCGATTGTTTCCACACCTAGCTATGTCATTTGCAAGGAACCTTGTAAGTTTTGTTTTTCTATACCATTGAAAAGTGTGTGTGTGTGTGTGCGTGTGTGTGTGTGTGTGTGTGTGCGTGTGTGTGTGTGTCGAGGTTGACCTTTCCTAGGACCTTAAAAATCAATTGACATATAAGTTGGTGACTCCCACTATACTCCTAGTGTACTCTATATCAATCTTATTAATACATGTTTTAGATGTCAATCTTATAAACATAATATTTTTGATTCATGTTGATACTCATGCGCAATAGTGTTATTTCAAATCCCATTACTTGAGGTACCTTAGACAAATGGTCACTATGGTTAGACCACAATCAATATTCATAGAAACAACCGTAACAAATTCA
Organism: Taxus wallichiana var. yunnanensis; assembly: GCA_018340775.1. Lineage (NCBI taxonomy): Eukaryota > Viridiplantae > Streptophyta > Pinopsida > Cupressales > Taxaceae > Taxus > Taxus wallichiana. The sequence goes on from CM031235.1 coordinate 954,977,106, forward strand.
TAAACACCAACTCCTCTACAGATATTCCCATTGCCAAAAATGTTAAGTCACCTACTAGTTCAACTCCCACCCTACATGGCTCGATTAAAGCTTTGGCATCTAATGCACCCCACTTGAAAAATCACATGCTCGAATGTAAAAACATCTTGAGATGTCTAAAATCGCAAGCCTCTTTTTACATCATTGGTCAATAATGCTCTCATGTTTCTCATTCTGACATTCAATATAATTAAGAAAATTCACAATCAAGTCTCGGTTTGGTTTCTCCTCAAAAATTTGGGACTAGACACTCTCAAAGTCCTCCTTGATAACTCAAGGAAGGATTAAAAAAATTGAATTCGGGTGGTAATTAAGCTTAATGATTTTTGTAATCTAACCAACGATAGTTTTTAAAAAATAGCTATGAAGCCATTGACAACTTGATTTCAAAGGATATGACTTGACACAAGTGTCCTATAAATTACTTTAGGTGAAATGTTCAAGGTTTCATTGAATCTCCTCACAAATAAATTATGTGATATTTTCAATATGTTTTCCAGATATGAACATCCTTTTCCTAAAAGTTAAGGTCGCGGGTTTTTTTCTTACAATTGCCACTAAATTTATATGGCCCAATAGTTTAGCTCTGACTAGAAATCATGAGCCTCGTCATAGAGGATTTGTTGCTTTTATTTCTCCTAAATGATGGCCTTGTTGTGTTATTCATGGATGTGACCCATTCAATCACATTCTTTGGGTGTTGTTTAACATTAAAAACTGCTCTTTTGGGGTGATTAATTTTTATGCAACTAATGACACAAATAAAAGGACAAAACTTAGGCATTGGATAGCAAACTTGGTGTTAAAGACACGTTAGATTATGTGTGGTGACTTCAATATGGTTGAGTTGGCAATTGACAAATTTTTCACTTGTCTATGCAATGGATAGCTAGAAAAGAAGCCTAGTGATGAGGGTCGTCAATCCTCTTCATTAATAATGTCAATCCAGGGTTGGTGTTCGATGGTTGTATGCAATAGGAGAAAGATACTTTTGGAAAACAACTCCTTCAAACACAATCCAAACTTACATAAATTAAAATCACACTTGCGGAAATGGAAAAACACACTTGGATAAAGAAAATCACACTTACATAAAATAAATTGTTGAATTGAAAACAAATGAAAAATAAATAAGACACCTGTAGGTTCACAAAAGAAATTATATGGAAAGAAAGATTACATAACATAAAATCATAAATTCACAACAAAAGAAAAATTACAGAATAAAGAAATGAACATAAAACATTGATCCATCTTCCTTGGAATGAGTGGCCAGCTCATTCCTTGGAAGAGGACTTAATTCATACTTGCAAAATTTAATTCAAAACCTGCAAAATAATTTTACTCAGAATATTGGAGAGAAAGAACAGATTTTCATTGATTGGTAAAAATATTACATACAAGAGTGTGGAAGGTTACATTTATAGTTCATGCATCCAACCAACTCCTCTTTTTGGGAATACAATCTGATCTTCTCTTTATTCTAATTTACTTAGTCCACACACCAAGAACTAACTACCTATTCTTGGGAGGATTTATTCAAAGCAATAAATCCTAAACAAACTTGACTACAATAGTCCACTTATCATGGAGAACATTTCTACAACTCATCCCTTTAATCTAGGAACACAAAGTGGGAGAGTACTTATTCAACATTCATAATATTATTCCATTATTTGATCATCCTTGAAACATGGAGAGAAAATGGAGGAGTGTTAAGTCCATGACTTTGAATTCTTCTTGGAATGCCACATGCATGCATGACTTTGGATTTCCACATGTTTGGATTTGTATTCTTGGTTGATGACATGGAAGTAAAGAGTGGGTTTAATAGTTTGATTCTCCTTTACATTACTTTGGAACAAACCAAAAGACTTTCACTAGCTAGTTGTTTCCGTAGCTGCATGAATACTTTTGGTAGCTGAGTGTTTCTGTAACTGTGTGAAGACTTTCGGTAGCTAGGCATTTCAGTAGTTGCATCTATGAACTTGGAGTAGAGTTGCTTATGACTTGTTTTCTACACACTATTGCATTCTAACTTTAGAAGAAATATCAAGAAATAACAACAATTAGATTGCAAATATATTTCTAAAGAGATGATAAGATAAATCCTATATTCTACCTTAAATATGTTATTTGTTATTAAAACTACATCTAAACTCACTTGAAAGCTTGATTTTAAGAGAGAGAATAAGAGTGTTATTTGGCAATATGATGAGACATATTTTGGTCTCATCACCTTGATGTATTTGTGTAATAAATTTGGTTTTTAACCCCATGTTATGTATCATGATAGATTATTTAATTAATTATACCATGCCACACTTTCCACACAACCGTAATTTTATTTTTCTAACTACTTTCATTTATTGGATCAAGCTTTGTCATATATTTTTCTTACTTACCACCTTCCTATTTGTTTCCAAACAAATTATTTTTAGATGAGCCAAAGTTTAGAAAATGTAATTTTTTCCAAACATTGAGCATTATCATGGGCCCGCTTTACATCACATCAAATGTGTGGAGCCTTGTGCTTATGGAAATTGACAATTTAAGATGGATTTCATGGTGGTTGGATTCCATCACTTGTATGACTGATTCCTTTGCACTTCCGGTGGAAATTTTCACACATTTGTCGACATTCATACTCCACCACCTCTTCTAATTTGATCTCGCTTATTGGTTTTCATTGATCGGACCTTGTTTCATGAGCCTCTACGGCGAGAAGTAAAAGGAACGATAATCAGATCGTACCAAGCCAAGAATTCAGATGCTAGTCAAACATCATGATCAATAAGATGAAAGTAATTCGCGAATAACTTTACCAAAAATTTTGAAAATAAATGAGCAGCAATATCATATATTATTATGGAACTCAATGAAATACAATGAAAATGGGTCTTATTTATATAGGCAAAGAATAACAATGTAAGAACCATCAAGGTCGTAGATCAAGCCATAAATCAAGGAAAGAACTAGTCATCAAAGAACTAGTTAAGTCCATAGATTTAGGAGATAACTAGAATTCAAGGATCTATTCAATATCATAGATCAAGGAAAGAACTAGTCAATGTTGTAGATCAAGGAAAGAACTATACCTAACAACTAGATTGATAATAATGGTATAGCTTAGATACCAAATGATAGAATAGAATAAGATTGCAATGACCAAAGAGGGATGGAAGCCTCACAAATATTATTAATCATGAAATCAGATTACATTACAATGCAAGAGCTATAATATTTATAGATATTAGACAACCTCATATGGATAGACATGACACCCTAGCAGACACCAACTACGAGATGATAAGACCCATCTCACATGCACATGTAATTACTACTAATACCAATATTGAATGTTATCCAACATAACAATATTGAATGCAAATCACTAGACTAGAGTGCACATGTTGCACATTATTAAATAAAAGACAATACAATAAAATGCAATAAATATGCCTATGCTACATTATGCTAACATCCCCCTTAATTTTTCATAGTTTCCAATGAAGTGGAGAGGAACTCTCGAGCAAGTGTGAATTTGTCACGTGCAGTGACTTAGTGAAAACATCTACCTTACATTGTTCAAATTGTAGGACGAAAATGGAGTGTATGTTGTGCTTGAAGACATGCTCACGTATGAAATGAACTGTACTTCAATATGCTTGGTTCTCTCATGAAATACTAGATTGCGAACAAGCTTTAGAACTCCTTCATTATCAATATATCTCTTGAGTAGATTTCTGTTGTGGTAGACCAATTCCTTCCAGTATTCGGCGTAGCCATATTGCTTCACAAACAGCTTCACCTGCAGCTCGATACTCTGCTTTTGTAGAAGAGCGAGAAACAAAGTTCTGTTTCTTACTTCCCCATGATATCGGTCTAGATCCCATAAAGAAGACGAAGCCTGATGTTGACTTCCTATCATCCATGTTTCTGCGTGATCACGAATCGAATATCTGTCAAGAAGAAGTTGTCGTTCTTCTTGTACTCTAGACCAAGGTCAATTGTACCCTTTAGATATCTCAGTATTCTCTTTGTTGCTTTCCAATGACATATTTTTGGTTCTTGCATGAAGCGTGATAAATAGCTAACTACAAAGCTGATATCTGGTCTAGTATATGTCAGGTAAATGAGACTCTCGATCAACTGCCGATAGAGAGTTGCATTCACCAGTGGTGATGGATCGGAACGAGATAACTGAAGTCTCACTTCCATAGGTGTAGCAATAGGAGTGCAATCCATCATCCTAAATTTCTCGAGCGTTGTCTTGGTGTATTTCAACTGTGACACAAATATATGATTCTCTTTTTTCCATACTTCCAACCCAAGACAATAGTGCATGAGCCCGAGATCTGTCATGTCGAACGATCGATTAAAATCCTTCTTTGTTGCATCGATCATCTTCACAGAACTGCCTGTAATGACTAGATCGTCGACATAAACAACCACAATGACAATCTCCCCCCCTTGCTTTTTGAGGTAGAGATTGGGGTCATAAGGATTCCTTTCGAATCCATGACTTATGAGATGCTCATCAATTTTGATGTACCATACCCGGGAGCTGTTTTAGGCCATATAGAGATTTTATGAGTTTGCATACCATCATCTCTTTTCCTGGTATTACATAACCCTCTGGCTGAGTCATATAGACTTCTTCTTGCAAATCTCCATTAAGAAAGGCACTTTTCACATCCATTTGGTGGACTTTCCAACCAAATTGTGCAGCTAGAGCAAAGATCATCCTGATTGTCTTGATCTTGGCTGTGGGAGCAAATGTCTCCTCATAATCAATGCCTTCTTGTTGTGCATACCCCTTTACTACAAGCCTTGCTTTATACTTGTCAATAGTCCCATCTGATTTGTACTTAGTCTTAAATATCCATCTGCATCCAATGGGTTTCTTCCCTGGTGGAAGGTCGACAAGTTGCCATGTGTTGTTCTTCATCAGACATTGATACTCGAATCCATGGCATCTTTCCAAGATTTTGATTGTAGGGCTTCCTGAACTGTAGATGGCTCAACTGTTTCAACAACTCTGCTCATTAGGGCATAATTGACCTCTTCACGAGCTTGACTGCGAGTTCTAGGTCCAACATTGGACGATGTGCTAGGTGCTTCATCCAAATTTGGATCTCTTATTAATTGAGTATACCATTTAGGTAACTTCTTAGCTGTTCCATTGGCTTGTGGTGGATCCAAGTTTTCACCATCATCGATTCATCACTTTGTCATCTTCGGTGGGAACATCAAATGTTTTCTTCACAAGAGGTGTATTCTGCATGTTTGTTGAGTCGTTGAGTGGAGCATCTGCTTGTTTCTTCTCAAAGAACTCAACATCCCTACTTGTGTATACTTTCTTTGCTTTTGGATCCCATAATCTATACCCAAGTGCTTCTTCACTGTATCTAATGAATATCATTTTCTCAGCTTTCATATCCAACTTGTTCCTGTTCTTCTTGGGTATGTGCATGCTAGCTTTACACCCAAATACTCTTAGGTGTGCAATTGATGGTTTCCGATTTGACCATGCTTCTTGAGGTGTCACTCCTTCAAGAGCTACTGTGGGCACTCTGTTCAACAAATAGACTACAGTTCTTGCAGCTTCTGCCCAAAATGTCTTTGTTAAACCTGAGTCGTCAATCATACATCGCACCATTTCCATGATAGTACGATTCCTTCTCTCAACTATACCATTCTGTTGTGGTGTGTGAGTAGGAGGCATTTGTCTACGAATCCCATGAGCTTCCAGGTAAGTCTTGAACTCATTTCTTGTGAATTCCCCCCCTCGATCTGAGTGGAGAGTTTTGATCTTGCGACCAACTTCATTCTCAACAAGTGCTTTGAACTTCTGAAATGTCTCAAAGGCTTGACTCTTGTTTCTTAGACAATATATCCACATCTTTCTTGAGTAGTCATCAACACAAAGCATGAAGTATTGACATCCAGAATGACTTGGTTGCATGGGCCCGCAAATATCGGTGTGCACCAAATCAAGCTTTCCCTTAGCTCTATATGTGTTCTTCTGGAAGGGTACTCTGTGTTGCTTTCCAGCTAGGCAATTGTGACACTTGTCAGTGTTGTGCTTGAGTGTAGGCAATCCTTTCACCATGTTGCCCTTTTGAAGTGTTTGGAGATAGCCAAAACTGATGTGACCATATCTACGATGCCATAGTTACTGCAAATTACGTGTCTTTGGCCACTAGAGCTTGATCATCCTTGTGGACAATATCAAGTTGGAACATCGTCCCACATTGGAGGCTCTTGCTACAATCTTGGAACCTCTTGACTTATCTCTTATCAAGCACACTTTTTCTCCATTATTCTTGTCAAAATCCAAATTTAAGTTGTGATGAAGGAGTTGACTAAGCGATAGCAAATTCTTGGTCAACCCAAGTACATACAATACATTTGTGATTTTGCGGTCATGCTTTCGAAGAGGTAGTGAAATGTTTCCAATCCCTTGACATTTGTATGATGAGTCATCACCTAATGACACATGGTTCTTGTTAGGTGAGTCACGCGTAGTGTGTAGAACCAATCCTTACGTCCAGAATGTGTCAAGTTGCACCCGAGTCAACATACCAGATATCTTGTGTGGACTTGGTTTCTTCATCAAATTGAGCAGAATACATGTGGTGTCCTTCATCTGAATCATCCTCATGTTCGGAAATGTACCCTTGTTGTTTGGGTTTTCTTTTCCAATTACCATTTTTCTGCCCTTGATTGTTGTTGTTGTTGGACTTCCCTTTATTTGAATTATTGTTACCCTGTTGGTTATTGGGTTTTGAATTGCTTGATGAACCCTTTTTGTAGGAATTGTACCAACAATCTTTGATGTCATGTCCCCCTCTATTGCAAATGGGACACTTCTTGGTGTTGTCTCGTTGACTTTGGTTTTGTTGGGACTTCTTGTTATTGGACTGAAATCTCCCCTTTCCTTTATGATTGGAAGATAGTGCTTGCTCATCTTCATGATCTTTGTTGTTCATTGCCTCTTCTTGTTGGAGTAGATTGACCAACTTCTCAAAGGTATTGTGTGTTCACTCATATTGATAGTTGTCACAAATATTTTGTAGGAAGGAGGAAGTGCTCATGCAACACAATCGGTATGAGGTCTTCATCACTTATCTCTTTTCCCAATGCCAATAGAGATGCCCTCAAAGTAGCAACTCGTCTCAAAAAAACTTCAACCTTCTCATTGTGCTTGAACTTGAGAGTATGTAGTTGTGATAATAGGTTGAGGATGGCATTCTTGTTCTTTGCCTCATAGACTGTGCTCAACTTATCCCATGCATCCTTGGCCGATGTGGCATCTCTAATGTAGGGTTGCACATCGTCTGTTACGCTAAACAAGATGATCAACTTGGCCTTTTGATTGGCCCTGTCAAATTGAGCTTGTTGTCTTCCATCATCAAGTGATCTTGTTGTTTGTCCATCTACAATTGTCCATAGGTCTTCAAACTCAAGTAACACCTTGATCTTCGGTTTCCATGCGGCATAGTTGTCTCTTCTAGCGGTTGTGAATCGGTAAGAAGAACTTTGGTGCTTGTGCACCCATTTCTACAATCTGAATTTCTGAAACTCTGAATTTACGACAAAAGGTAAGGCTCTTATCACTCCATGTTTATGGTCTCCCTCTCGATATACCGTCGACCGATATACCAAACCTTTCTATATCGCTCCCTTCGATATACCCGTCGGTGCGTGGAAGAAGATCACCCTTTCAATATACCCGTCATTATGGAAAGATGTGTTAACACACGTGAAAGAATTTAGTATGTGGTACTTAGACGGTCGGAGAGGGGTTTGTGCTGAAAGCACAAACGGATGGGAGGGCTCAAATGTGTGTGTATTGTGTCCTTATTACTCCCCGTTGATTTTATAGGGTCGATGCCTGAGGCGATGTTTAGGTAGCTGTGTTAGGCATTAAGTGCGGTAGTAGTCGCGACGGCATCACTGTAAGCACTTCCCGGAGGCACCGTATATACCGACAGAACGCTTGTTATGAGATCAAAGATCTCGTGTGATAGAACCAAACATAAAATAAAAAATGTGCACTTTTTTTTTCACTTTATGCACCAAGATTAGTACAACATCCTCTCAAATTACATCAAAATAAAGTTTTTGTGTCCCCCCTCTTTACAAAAAAGGGTCTAGAATCACAAAATACACAATTTAGGCCAAAAATATTTTTACCCCCAATAGGTGGTTTTTCGCTAAATTTAGCGGTGGCTCTAAATGTGTTTGGTGAGCTTCTAAATTTGGAAATCTCCCAAAATTTATTAATTTCTCCAAATTTTCTAAAAAAATAATTTAAGAAAAAATATGGAGAGAGTGGGAATTGAACCGCTGACCTGTTTGTTCCCAAGATCCAAACAAACAATCTAAATATTGTTTTCACCTTTTCTCACAAACCGTGATCTGGGTTTTTCTAAAATTTTGACAGCAGCATCATACAATATTTTTCTTGAAACCCAAAAAATTTCAGAAGAATCGGAATCTTATTTTTTGATATCTTACGAATTTACCAGCTAGATCTGATTTTTTAGAAAAAATGATCCAACTTGTACAGACTTTTCATCATATGTAGAGGCTGAATCTGAAGATGATGTAAACTGCAAAGTTGTGCGCCTCCTTCTTATCTTTTCAGAAAAAAAAACGGCACATCAATCCGACATTTTATGAAAAATTTACGTCCTTTTTTCTAAGAGCTATCTGCTGGAATTTTGTTGTGGGACTGCTTGACCTTTGCTCCCGAATTCTTCACACCTCCACTTTCGAGATCTGATTTTTTTTTTTTTTAGATCTGATTATTTCTTTTCTTTTGATCTGCAATTTTTTTCAAGATCTCTCTTCTTTCTTTTTTTTTAAATCTCTTTTTTTTTTTTTTTTCTGTAATTTTTTTCCAAGATCTTTCTTCTTTTTTAAAGATCTCCAAATCTAAAATATTCCGCTAATATGTTAGATCAATCGGCTATGTCAATGACTAATAAAAAAATTTACCTTCCAAATAAGTGGATAGGTCAAATTTTAGTTGATGGATGTTTGGAAGGAATGGAGGTGCGGGATGCTTCATGGCTCTCCTTTGATGCGAGATCTTCTTCTCCAATGAATCCTCTCCATAATGCTCCTCTTGACCTTGCTTGGATAGAACCTACTCGATACCAAATGATAATAATGGTATAGCTTAGATACCAAATGATAGAATAGAATAAGATTGCAATGACTAAAGAGGGACGGAAGCCTCACAAATATTATTGATCATGAAATCGATTACATTACAATCGAAGAGCTGTAATATTTATAGATATTATACTGACCTCATATGGATAGACATGACACCCTAGCAGACACCAACTATGAGATGATAAGACCCGTCTCACATGCACATGTAATTACTACTAATACCAATATTGAATGTTATCCAACATAACAATATTGAATGCAAATCACTAGACTAGAGTACACATGTTGCACATTATTAAATAAAAGACAATACAATAAAATGCAATAAATATGCCTATGCTAAATTATGCTAACAATATCATATATTATTATGGAACTCAATGAAATATAATGAAAATGGGTCTTATTTATATAGGAAAAGAATAACAATGTAAGAACCAATCGAATGTCGTAGATCAAGCCATAAATCAAGGAAAGAACTAGTCATCAAAGAACTAGTTAAGTCCATAGATTTAGGAGATAACTAGACTTCAAGGATCTATTCAATATCATAGATCAAGGAAAGAACTATACCTAACAACTAGATAATATCCCCTAATATCTAAATAAATAAAAAGAAATATCCAAACACATAAGTGGGTGAGGATAACTTTACCAAAAATTTTAAAAATAAATGAGCAATGATATATATATTATTATTATGGAACTCAATGAAATACAATGAAAATGGGTCTTATTTATATAGGAAAAGAATAACAATGTAAGAACCAGGTCAGGTCGTAGATCAAGCCATAAATCAAGGAAATAACTAGTCATCAAAGAACTAGTTAAGTCCATATATTTAGGAGATAACTAGACTTCAAGAATCTATTCAATATCATAGATCAAGGAAAGAACTAGTCAATGTTGTAGATCAAGGAAAGAACTATACCTAACAACTAGATAATATCCCCTAATATCTAAATAAATAAAAAGAAATATCCAAACACATAAGTGGGTGAGGATAATTATAATAAAGATAAATAAAGTACCTAGGTGAACATGAGCTAAGGTAAATATCTACTCTAACACCCCCTCAGTGAAGCTAGGGGCCAAAATAGAAGTCGCATGTCCACGGTATGAGTCCAAAATTAGGCACGATGAGGTACTCATGTAAAATATATCCATAAAGAAATCTCAAGCCAAAAGAATGAAAGAATCTTGCTAAAAGGAAAGAGAAAGAAGAAGAGGAAGGAATATGTTCTCACGAACACCCCAAAAAACTTCGAAACCTCAAGTATGCCACGCAACTCAAGGTAGCAAGGTAATGTAAAAGGATTCGTAAAGATGTCTGCAACTTGCTGTTGAGTTGGAATGTACTCCAAGCAAAGAAATTCATCCTAAATGTGCTGACGAATGAAGTGGATGTGTATCTCAATATGCTTGGTCCACTGGTGCTCAAATGGGTTGCGAGAAATGTGAATTCCACTTTGGTTATCACACCAAAGTACATTCGATGAATGTTGTGGCAATCCAAACTCTGTCAATAACTATCAAAGCCAAAGAATCTCTTGACTCGTTGTATTTGTTACCATGTACTCTACCTCTGAAGATGAAAGTGCAATAACCTTTTTCTTTTTGCACACCCAAGCAACTAGAGAAGAACCAATACAAAAAGAAAGCTAGAAGTGGAATGCATGTCATCAATAGAACCTTCCCAATCTGAATATGTATACCAAACCAACTGAGTAAAACCCCTAGTGTAGTGTAGGCCAAAGTGGGAAGTTTCCTACAAATAGCGTAAAAATCCTTTTAGTATCTGAACTACTACGAGGAGAATGTGTAAATCGAGATACAAGCCCTACTGCAAATGAAATATCAAGGCGAGTATGGGTCAAGTACATGAGACTTCCAACCAACTTCCTATACAAAGTAGGATCACAAAGTGGAGTGGTACATGTGGAAGTAAGAGTAACCCCGACTGAAAAGGAGATGGACTTGGCTTGCAATCAGCCATATCAAAGCGTTGAAGAAGATCATGGGTGTTTTTTTTTTACTCAAATGAATCCCTAAATCTATCTGAGAAATTTTCAAACTAAGGAAATAATGCAATAACCTAAGATCTGTCATGTCAAACTATGTAGAAAGAGCCCTCTAAATATTCTAGATGTGGGAAGAAGAGATGCTAGTAAGTAACAGATCATCAACATACAAGACAAGTATCACAATATCCTCACCAACATGCTGGAGATACACTGTATGATTAGAGTGGCAACGAAAAAAACCAAAAGATAGAAGAAAAGAATCCATCTTGTCATACCAAGTCCGAGGGGCTTGTTTGAGACCGTAGAGAGACCTTCAGAGCCTACAAACAAGAGACGAATCCTAAACAAATCCAGCAGGTTGCTCCATTTATATTTCCTCTTGTAAATCTCCATGTAAGAAGGCACTCTTCACGTTCATCTGGTATATGAGCCACCCCGTGATGTAGAAATAACAAGTACAAAGCATACATAATCCATCTTGGAAATGGATGAAAAAGTCTCGAGTAATCAATAGCTTCACTTGTGAAAAACCCTTTGCAATAAGACAGGTCTTATACTTGTCAATGGACCCATCAGTTACATCTTTGGTTTAGTATACCCTCTTACACCTAACCATCTTTCTTCATTTAGGAAGAGATAGCAAATCCCAAGTATGATTCTTCATCAAAGAAGAATACTCGGTTGGCATTGCATCATCCCACTCTTGTATCCCATGAGCCTATGAAAATAATGTGGATCCTCATAAACGCTGATACAAAAGTTCAAAACCGATAGAATGTGCGTGATGATGCCTAGTAGGTAGAAGATTTTTATGAAAGGTGTTTCCTCAAAATTGTAGTACAAGCCCACTCAAGCATCTTGACAACATTAGTGGTAATAGAATCCTCAATGACATCTATAACCTCTTCATCAACCTCCTTAAAGAAAGGATCCTTAAGATGAGATGAAGAGGAAGGATGCATGGAAGAAGATGAAGAATCATTAGAAGTGAAGCACTCATCAAACTGAACATGTGTTTGAAAAATAATTTCATGAGTATCGAAATCTAGAATTTGATAAGCTCTTATGTCCTCACAATACCCTATAAAGATCAAGGGTTTTATCTTCTTATCCAAAGCTTTCCTTTTCTTCTTTGGCACAAAGGATCAAGCATAGCTCCTAAAGACTCAAAAAAATGAGGCATCTGAATTGGTGTTGGACCAAGCTTCCTCTGGAGTCAAATACTCAAGTTTTATGTGTGGTGTGTAATTCTGAATGTAGTTAGCACAATTAATTACTTCTACTCAATAGATAAAAGTTAAATCTTTAGAATGCATCATACAGTTGGCCATTTCCTTCAAAGTTTTATTCTTCCTTTCTATTAAGTCATTATGTTATGAAGTATGAGGAGCAGAATCTTTGGTGAATAATGTCGTGAGTTGCCAAAAGTTTAGAAAACTCATTACTGAAGTACTCCCCCCATTATCAGTGTGAAGCTTCTTTATGTAACTAGAAGATTGTTTCTTGACCAAATCCTTAAAGAATTTGAAGTGTGAAAAAACATCACTTTTTTACTTGAGAAAATAAACTCAAGTACACCTTGAGAAATTATCAATAAAGACAAGTGCATACTTAGCTCCATTAAAAGAGGGGGTAGGAAAAAACATCAAGTCACTATGCACAAGCTTAAGTGGTGAAGAAACTCTCTTGGAAAAATTCTTAAGAAATAGATCTTGGTGTTGTTTCCCTAATGCATAACCAGAGAAAACTCTCTCAAAACAAGAAACTCTAGGAAGATCATCTACTATACTATGAGTGCTCAACTCCTTCAAATATCTGTAATTGAGATGTCCAAATATTTCATGTCAAATTTTACTCTCTGAATCTACATGAGAAACCAATAATTTCCCTATAGAGGAAGTGTCATCAAAACCCTCAAAGTGATATAATATAGAACTATGATCAACAATACCTTGAGCAACAAGTGAATGAGGCTCCAACAAAGTTTGTACTTCTACCCCATGTGGTGTAAAATTCATTATTTTTCCTTGACCAGAATGAAAAATTTGATATACATAAAGTAAATTTGTGGTAATGTTAGGAACATACAGTGCATCTTGGATACTTCCACCATCAAGGTGTATATCACCTTTTCCCTCAACAGAAAGGAAAGAAGAATCTTCAACCTCAATTTTGGAAGTAGAACTCAAACCTAGAGAAACAAAAGACTCCTTGGAAGAATTCATGTGATGAGAAGCACCAGAATCTATAACCCAACTGTCTGCAAGTGGTGACTGAGATCTCCCAACAACATTAAGTGCTTTGTCATGCTGATTAAAAAGAGGTGGACTGGAGATAGAAATTTTATGTTTCTTGACTGCATCCTCTAAGGCTTGCATTCGCTTATAACACATATGTTCTTTATGACCACTACCCCTACAAAAAGAGCATGAAAGGCTAGAATTATTCTTGGATTTAGAAGACTCCTTAGGTTTAGAGTTGTTTTCTTTGGGTTTAGGAACACTTTAAGATGGAGAAGGGGTGGATTTGGTTTTACTTTTTAGTTTTCCCTTGCCCTTAGGATTAGATGCAACTAATGCCTTTTGAGAGGTAGAAGACTCAAGGTGAGACAATTTGGATTCTTCCCTAGTAAGTCTTTCACAAAATGTTTCTAAGTCAGACATTTTAAATGTGTCACCTAAGGCATCCATGCTAGAGAAAAGGTAGAAGAAAATATTTTAAATGGTCCTCTCAACTTGGATAGAATCAAGTAAACACACTCTTCATCTTTCTTATCTTTTTCACTCCCCTTCAATTGTGTCAACAAATTCTTGAACTTGGTAAGATAGTTTATTACTATCACTTACATAAGTTCGTGTCAAACTCATACACTCATCAAATTTGCACTGGTACTAAAATTTCACATATTCTGTAGTGAACACTAGTTGTTCTGAAGAAGTTAAAGCCCATAATCCTTTACTGCTTTATTATTGTTTCCATTCTTAGTTTCTATGTGCGATAATTATGTGTTGTTAATGGCTCAACATGATCTAATGCGAAGTAGACGTCATTATCAAAAAATCACCAAAAGAAATGTAATAACCAATTAATGCAACAAGAGCCCCCCTAGATTTTGGCACTTTATAATGAGTGTGTGTTACAATATGAAACTTTATAATTATAGTGCAATTCTCAAAATAAATATTTCCAATGGAAAGAGCATGGAAAAACAAACACTTTTACAAAAAATGGCACTCAAAACTAAGTTACCAATCAAAAGATACAAACTTTTCAATATTATACTCTCTATTTATTTTATTGCTATACTAAAATAGAATAAAATGCTCTTGCCTTTACCACACAAATAAAATGAAAGGGGGCTGGAGTTAAGTAATCACAAGCTTTAAGCCCTCATATGACCAGGGGATAAGGATTTATAGTCGATCTTAGGGTTTTTGCACCTTCCGAATTTAATGGAAGCTTTTGTTTTTCATAAAAATGCATGTAGCATCAAAATACGAAAAATCCCAAATATATGAATATCTGAAGAACTTATCTGCAAAACGAAACTTACAAGTGGATTTCAATAGCAATCTCCTACTCTGATACCATAAAAGGAACGATAACCAGATCGTACGAAGCCAAGAACTTAGATGCTAATCAAACACCATGATCAATAAGATGAAAGTAATTCGCCATAATAATTTTACCAAAACCTGTGCAAAAAAATAAGCAGCAATATCATATATTATTATGGAACTCAATGAAATACAATGAGAATGGGTCTTGCTTATATAGGCAAGGAATAACAATCTAAGAACTAATCAAGGTTGTAGATCAAGCCATAAATCAAGGAAATAACTAATCATCAAAGAATTAGTTAAGTCCATAAATTTAGGAGAGAACTAGACATCAAGGATCTAGTCAATACCATAGATCAAGGAAAGAACTATACCTAACAACTAGATAATATCCCCCTAATATCTAAATAAATAATAGAAATATCCACACACATAAGTGGGTGAGGATAAATACAATAAAGGTAAATAAAGTACCTAGGTGAACATGAGCTAAGGTAAATACCTACTCTAACAACAAGTGGTAGTGTTAAAATATCGCCTTCAAACTACAAATGAGTACAATGCCCACGATTTTCATATCAAATTCAAGGTTTGTTGGCTCAAAGTGGGTGATAAAGTGTACATAATTCTTTCATATGGTAAAAGCTAAACACTCAAACAAAAAATTTAAAGCCATTCGGGAAGCCAACAAGTGGCTCACGGATGTGCCCGACATGGTGCAATCTTTCATCCACCACTATTAGCAAGTTTTCAAATCCCAATAATCATTCACTAAGCAACAACAAGGTTTTCAAAAACACTTTTAAGTTGTCCCTTGCAAGACTTTGCAAGCCCAATGGATCGCTTGTGATATATTTCTTACCATTATGGATCTCCACGAAGTGGTTTTGGAGATAACAGATGAGAAATCACTGGTTTTGATGACCTTCCTTGCTAATTCTATAAATCCCTATGGGATACGGTGGGGAGATGAAATCTATCGGGTCTAGCTTAGGGCTTTCGCACCAACTCCCTCACTCAATTTATCAACAAAGGCCACGTCAAGTTCTTTCCCAAAATGGGTGACCACGAGGTCATTTTCAATTGGCCTCCAATCACTTTGTTGAATGTCTTCAACAAAAGCACTTGCTAATGTTGAGGATTTGGAAACATGGAGGCAGCCTATGATTATTTTATTGATATGAAAATAGCATATTATAATGAGCGGCTTAAAATTTGATTCCAAGTAGATTACAAACAATGAGAGTTATAATGTATATTTGCATTGTACAACCATATACAAATAGATATAGTTTAAACAAACTACACAACAACCTATGTGTTGCTACAACAAACTCACGTGAATATGAAAAATACAAATAATAAGGTTATAACAATATAACCATATAACTATGCACCAACAATTAACCACTTACTATAAACTAACTACAGTAAATGTAAAATTACCTATAGTAAATAAGTTTTACCTAACAACCAAAACCACAGTACTATAACTTCACGACATCCTACACGCAATTGTAAATCTAGAGAAAACAAGTTTCATTAAAAGTATTTATATACCGGACAATATCGTTATAGTATAAGAAGGAATGGAGTGGGTTCTACACTCTAATCAACGAGCTATATTTGTCAAAATTGACTTTTAAAAATCTCGCGATTGTATAGAATGATTGTTCACCCCGGCTATGCTCAAAGCTTTAGGTTTTGGCCCCATTTTTATCCAATTTATTCAAATATTTTTTGCGAGACATCGCATTTTACCTTTCAATCAATGGAGTTAACTCTAAACACGTCTCAATCATTCAATTTGTCAAGTTTTCCCTCTAGCCCCTTCATTGTATGTATTAGTTATGGAGGGCTTTGGCCATCTTCTTATTAATGTAATTAGAGTTTGGTCAAATGAATCTCTCTTTCGGGCTTGATAATTACATAGCTAGTTAATGGTCACTTTGCAAATGACATGTTCCTAACTCTTAATGAAAAATAACAAAACATAAAAAAGTTATGCAATGCCTAGAAATTTATTGCTTCACTTCGTGATCCAACATATAATGACATAAAACTCAATGCATGAATATTCTATTTTTCATTGTCTCCTTAGTTAAGAAATTTTATGAAAATGGATTCAACATGGGGAAGGCTTCGATTTTGGGGATTCCCTTTGCATTCTAGGCAACTCCCTACCAACTGTGGCATATGTTATAAAATAAGTTGAAAAAAACTTGCATATTGGACCATTAAGCCCCTCTCTCTGGTAGGAGGTAAGTATCAAATTTTCTCTAAAATGCTCACCACCACTCATGTCTACTATTCTTCTTCTTGGGTTCCTTCTCAAGTCTCTTATAAAAATCTTGAAAATTGCTCAAAATTTTCTTATGGGCTAGTTATGAATGTGGGAAGAGTTTATCATAGAGTTTAAGGGATTTTGATGTCTTCCCAAGGAGGTTGGAGCAATGGGGTTGTTGGACATTGATCACGAAGGTACCACTATTTATGCCGAATGGATCGATCAAGCTAGTGAAGATCAAGAAAATTGGAAATTTGTTATTTACAATTGCATTATAAAAGGAGCTCCACGGGGTCAAAAAAATTTCAAGGGCTTGATTTTCATAATCTTATCATTTTCAAAGCCCTAGTGAAAATGCTCATTTATGGTCAAAGGTGTTTGGAAGGCTTAGGAAAAGATAAAACCATGGCTTCAATGGAATGGAGATGGATTCAAATAAGGGAGTTCCACTAACCACGGTCTCCATTCATTAGTTTCCACAGTGTTCCTCTCACTAAAGTTTTGTGGGTTCATTCTCTCAAGCTTTTTAGATGAGGATTCACACAATGCTTGATATTTTTGCAAACAATCTAGGAAGTTTCTCTCATTTCAAGAAGCCAAACCCATGTTTCAACTGGAAAACAATGATGAAGATTCACGGTAAGTGCAGCAAGTTGGGGGACAAAAAAGGGGTCATAAGTGGACGTCATATTGTAAATAACAACATAATATTAGCTTGTAGGGATTATTAGCAATGCATACACTCAAAATTAGAAAAACTTATATCAATATGAATTGTAGAATCTGGAATCTAGTTTCTAAACTACTTTTTTTTAAAAATGGACAAGTTTAGCTATATTAAACACTCAAAATTCAATGACTTGGTATTTTTTTTTTAAAACACCTATAAGATTGTAGTCTATTTGCCCGCGATTTGGATGACCAAAAATTGATATATATATTTTTCCTTTGGTGAGAAGTTATATGCCGCTATCTACCTTGGAATAGATTTTATTTTGTATTTTTTGAGCAATATTTTATTTTTTATGATTTTTTCCGTGAAAGTGGTCTGAAAACATAAAGAAAACAAAGCACTTTCCGTTTGCCCACCATAACTTCATCAAAAAATATTGAAATCAAATAAAAAAATAGAACATGTATATAATTCCACCACGGTTGGGATGGTATAAGTTTTATCACATTTTGACAAGTGAAACAAAATTTGTAGTATTAAACGTAGACATAAACATTCACGGAAAAAAGTGTCTTAAAGACCTATTATTAGTAAAAAAAAAAAAAAAAAAAAAAATTTATCCTATTCTATTCACTTTAAAATCAATATTTCTACAAAGCTAACAGTCTCCCCTATGCGATGGTACCATTTTTATGACATATTTTTGACTTTTTGGCATGGTTCAAGTCCGCGGAAGACTAAATTTGATGTTTTGTTGTTTTTGATGTAAAATTCAGGATTTGATGTCCACTTAATTGTCCCCCAACTTATGGCACTTACCCTCTATGAGGAAATTTTAGAATCTATGCCTTCATAAATTCTCCACAGATCGGTGTGATTTCTTCCTAACCACGGAGGAAAGACTGGAAATGGTTTCCTATGATGTTTGAATAGAACTATTCACCTAGCAAGGGTGTGAATTAGTATCACCAAGACTCTTTATGGTGGAAATGCTTAATGATGTTGGTACCTTCACTCATCCACTCAAAGCTAGAGGTGAAAGTTTAATACGATTTGGAATGCCATTTTTAGCCCAAATTTACCCATTTTGCTTGGAGTCTATTGTATCGGGGTCTTCCCTTGGTTTCCACCTTATTTATTTAAGGGCTCTTCATCTTTTCTCGTTCAGTGATCATTCTCGAACAGTCATGCATATTTTTTAGTTTTTCCAGAATGCTTAAATTGTTTGGTCTTGGATTTATCATTTTTTCAAACCATTAAGGATGGAACCCTTCATATGGCATAATATCCTTTTAGGCAATTGGCCTTTTCTTCCTACGGGTTTACCCATATTTGGCATATTTCTAGAGTGAAAATTCCTTTTTTGTTTGGAAATGAAGGAATTCTATTGAATTTTCTTATGCTACTATCGACCAATATTTCAACTTATAATAAAGCTATGCTTGTTTCAAATGTTTTCTTGCAGATTCAAGTCCAAGTCCGAAAGGTGGCCACGATGTCATTCATATCCAAACCTTTTTTGGATCACGGGAGGAAATGCTCCCTAGACTATTGTTCATGTTTTGTTATCCTTGTCGTATCAAAATAACATTATGAGTGGAAGGGGACACCATTATAGTCACTCTCGTCGATGTTCTTACAACCCGATCTAGGTGGGGCTCTCCACCTCACCACCATTCTCCCTCACACTCTTGTCACAAGGCTCTCCACCTCCTTGCCATGATTGTTGGTCACCTTTTTCATCTTTTTACAAGGCCCCTTAGTATACATTAGCTACCTCTTTGATGCGAGATCAAGCTTAAGGGTCAAATGAATCTGCAAAGTTGACAAAATAATGACACTTATGGTTGGGTCCCCATTGTTCAAGGAAGGACCTTCTAGATGGTTAGGGCAACCACGATGACAAGGACCCTCCTCCACCAAACCTCTTCATTTTTTCTACTTGATATTCTCATTCAACTACTTGTTTTTCTACGTTTTTATGTAAACTTTGTTCTAGGCCATGTGTGTGGCATATTGTGACAACTTGCATGGTGTGCTTCCATACCGCCTAATTCTTTGTGAATATTTGTAGTGTTTTATTTTTCACGCAATATAAGCTCATTATTTCATCAAATAGAAATGTTTAATTCCAATTTTATTAATCCAAAAATTAAAATACAAGTAAATCACTAACCATTATAGTTTTGACAAATGTGGCGGGAAAAACATGATATAGCTAGATGTGGTTTTGGTGCTTATATGTAAATAATCTAGGAGGAAGTAAGAAAATTTCAACCGATTTTTATTAATATACATCGAAGAAAAAAATTCAAATCCATCTGTTGTCACAAACTAGTTAAATTGTTGAAAATTTTGAGTCATGGGTAAAATTCTATTTTTTCATCTCTATCCTTTTTGAGTCGTAGTGAAGGAATAAAATTGGGAGTTAGTCAAAAATTTGATTTTTAGCATTGTTGTATTGAGTCGGAAAAATCAAGTATCGAGGAACAGGAGGAATTGTTCCATTGTTCTTCTTGTTCCCGCATCTCTGCATTCCCGCCTCAATTGGACAAATCGGGTGTTGCGGGCCTTGTTGACCCTATTTCTTCGATTCGTCTATTCCCATGTTTTCTTACTTGTTTTTCATGTCCACTTTAAATCGTTTGGATCGTGCGTTTCTTGCACACCATGTTCCCTAGTTCCCGTGTTCCCAGTATTTCCAACTTTTCTTATCCCTCTTCCCTCAATTGGTAAAATCGGGCACCGTTTGCACTTCAAGAAAGTGTTCCTTGGGTTCATCAATTCCCGCATCATTGATCTGCCAACTTTAAACTCCTTATAGAATAAAACGGGGTTCAAGCCCCTTTGGGTAGTGTTTAATCGAGCCTTCACGAGAGCCAATCCACCACCCAAGCTTAAAATTGGGAAAATTTGAGGGCCTTCCGCCACTATTTGAATTCTTCCCACTTTATTTTTTCCCCCACATTTGCAAAGATCTTGTCTACCCTATCTTTTCCTCCCCAATCTGAAATCACTCTTTTGCTTGTTTCTCCTCCATTTTCAAACCATTTTTAAAATTTTAGTTGCATTGAGAACGTTGAGTGGTCACCTTCATTTCCATCCAACCGATAAGTGGTTTCATCTTTATTTTTCCCGCTTCCGATCGGTTCTTGGTTTTGAAACCTTTCCCTATTTTCTCAAATAATTTTACCTCGAAACCTCATTTTCCTTTGAGTAAGTGATCAATTTAACCAAGATGAAGTTCCATTATGTTGGGTATGAACCCATTTTCTCCCTAGAAACCTCAATCCACAAATTGGGGACAATGACATCAAACATATGGACTGAATGCGTTTTGGACCAAGATGAGAGCCGATGACCCAACCTCTTTGGCCCAGTAATCCTAAACAATGGTCTAGCTCATGCATAAGGTTTTCCCAACTCATGTGCAATGTGTTGATACTATTTTGGCATGTGCATCTTGCTTTGACACATAAACAAAAGAGATAAAAGATCCCCAAGGGCGGTTAATTGCTCAACTTTATGCCCACCACATCAACTTAGCCCTAAGTATCCCAACCTTTGATGGTTCCAAGATCCTCACCATGGCGAAGCATAGAAAGATTATGATCTAGCTCCCGTCAAGTATTAGACAATGATTACCAAATCCTAGTTAAAAGTGAAGAAGAGAGGACCATCAAAGTTTCCCAAGACTCTTTACAGAGTTGATTGCATTGGAAAATTATCGGATATCATAAAACTACGACAATGGTGATGCATCCACCTTCTACTCAAGAATTTCAAGAATGGATGTGTGTTTTCATTAAAGTGATTTGTGGGAAAACATACTTTGAATTAGGGAAATAATTTGTGAAATTTTGACTTATCAACTCACTTGTGTTCATTAGACAAAAACTTTTTGTATGACTTCATATCTAATTTACATTATTTCGGATACAAAATATGGATTGGCTTATCAAGCCAAGGTGGTAGGCAAAATCTTCCTATCTATGAATTTTACACCCAACTTACTTATGAAAACAACAAAAGTCATCATAGGAGAGTTAATGATGTTTTCACAATGTTCTTGTAAGATTATTGGAAGGAAATGTCACAAACAATGTTTCTCTAGGTTCCGAGATAGTTGTGATGTAGTTTATGATAGCTTTGTTTATCCAGTTCCGAAAATTTGCATATATTAGAAAAACATGTTTTGAGGGAGCTCCTTACAAGATTCCTATTTATTATAGTGATAAAATTGTTCTAATTACGCTTTACATATAGCTATATCTCCTTCATCGAACTTGTATGGATAAGAAAATATTTGGCATATAGTTTCCCATATCCTTGGGAAATTATACTTGTAAATTTACTCTTGATGCTCAAAACATTGAAAGGACTATCTCTCTATTTAACTTGCACCCTTTCAAAAGAGGACATCTTTTGATAGTAAAAACTTCATTAGCAACAACCTTCGACTCTCTTATCAACATGTGTCAGCATTTGAATGTTACTAGGCGGGTTGTGAGGATGATTATGAGGTTAGAAAAATAGCATATGATAGGTTGTCTCTCCAAAAGATCCAAGAATTCAAGTTGCACACGGTGCCAAAGGGCATGGTTGATGATGGTTCAAGATATGCTTACTCACGAGTTCACCAACTCTATTCAATTCAGTCCTCTTCCCTGATTGACTAATCTCAAAAGGAAAAGGATAATCCAGATGATCTCAATACTCTTGTTCTACTAAGAATGAGACTATGGTTTGATAATACATTGAAGGAGATTAACACTTCTCAATAGGAAGCTTCTCCTCGTGAAACAACTTCCTCCCAACATGCAACTCCTCACCAAGCTTCTCCTTCTTCTTAACATGATTCTAGGACAAAAGTTCATGTAAAGAAATACAAAACAAAAGAGACTGGGAGAAGAGTGAGAAACCGAGAAAAGGGGATGATAATGAAGTTGAAACGGAAGAAGTGGAAAGAGAAACAGAAGCTAAACAAGAAAAATAAAGTGAAGAGGAAGGAAATGAAAAGAAATAGGATGATGAGGAGGAAGAAAAAGAAGAAGAGGAAGATGATGATGAAGAAGAGGATGTTGAAATGATAGCCTTGGATTAGGGAAAGGCAAGTGCTTCACATCCTAAGCTTGATGTTAGAAGCCCCGCCTCATCTCCTATAGTTATTACTATCACTATCCTGTCATTCAACCCCTTCCTTCACCTCTTGCACTTTCTCCGACTCCTTCAGTACATCAATAAGATATTCTTTCACTTGGTTGCATCCCATGATTGAGAGAAGGAAAAGAAAAAATCAATCAAAGGTTGAGGTTCCTAATTACAATGTTATTGTTGCATTCTGGGCACCACTCCTTCTCTCAATAAATCCAAGATTGTTTCTCATTTGGTTTCGGATGCCACAGACAACAATTTCTTGAAATTGCTAAGCCAAAAGGAGATAAAAGTGAGAAGGAGATTTCTCCATCATATTTTGAATTAATAAGGATATCTTTGAAGGATTCAACCTCTCGAAGGTGATGTTCATAACCTCGGAGAAATAATATCTAAAGTGATTGAGCGGGTAGAAAAGGGAAAGCAAACTCAAGAGTAATTGGAAGAACAAGTTCATACTCTCTCCTTCTTTATCAAATATTTTTTTCTCCGAGACCACCACTCTAGACCCAACTCCTTTGGCTTCTCTTCCACCTTCTATTGCTACAACCGATATTGATCTAAAGGTAATTATTGAGATTCACAGGACACAACCTTAGGAAAAACAACAAAGGTGGGTGGAGAAAATTATTCTCATTGGATTGGAATTCATTGACGAAGCTTGCAAAACATATGACAACATAATCTCACTCAAAGGCAAATCGGTTCAAATTTGTTGAGACAATTGAGAAAGAGGTAAAACTATGGGCTGATGTAATTCAATATCCCCACATAATGGCTCTAACTAATGAGGAAAATCTTCTCTCCCGATGATTCTAAAAACAACCTATCTCGCACTTGGTCATTCAGTGTGGAATGGAGGTTGAAGGTCCTTGAGGAGGCATCCACCGAACTGCAGAATTCCATTTAGAAGGGAGAGTCTTTGAAGTCTGAGATCTTTGTTGATTTGAGAGACCTCTGTTGTGATATTTTCAAGGATAATTCACCACAATGGAG
This sequence comes from Taxus wallichiana var. yunnanensis, assembly GCA_018340775.1. NCBI lineage: Eukaryota > Viridiplantae > Streptophyta > Pinopsida > Cupressales > Taxaceae > Taxus > Taxus wallichiana. Next base: position 955,001,031 of record CM031235.1, read on the forward strand.
TTCGACCGATAAAATCAAGGAGCGTTTCTTAAAGTTGATCAAGGAAGACTTGTGCAAAATGGAGAATGTAAACAAAGACAAAATGGAAGAGTTATCCGAGCTCAACAATGTGGTTATAGAGGCTGCATGAAAAGGCTTAGCTCAAGATGGAGGGACTGCTTTAGAGAAATGGAGGATTCCCTTGGGAGTCTGGTTGGTGAATCGGCTAACACCATCATGTCGATGAACATGGAAATATTAATTGCAGTCACCAAGTTTTGTATGCACGTGTTGAAGTTGAAATTTCCTGCCTTTGTTATCTCTTCTCTACCTTCTACCAGCTAGTTATATTTTCATGTTGACTTTTCTTTTTGTAAAAAGGATATTAATGTAAAGTCATTTTTATAAATGACTTAGCTAATTGGAAGATTAGTTAATCGAATTGACAATTAGTCAAGTAGATGTAGTTATGGTAGTTATTCCTCCCCTCTTGCCTATAAAAGGTTGTTGTTTTAATTGTAAAGGGGTTTGATATCGATGAATTGATGTAAAAATACAATTTTGAATACATAAGAGAACTTCTATTTCCCCCTCTAATTTTGTCTTTTTCCTTCATACTTTTATGTTTGTTTTCTCGCACTATGCGTATGTTTGGGACGGCGAAATTGGAGTTCATCCTTGTTTATTCAGAAGTAATTGAACTTTGATTTATTTATTTCTGGTCACAACAATGGTTTCCTTTATATGCATATATGTGTTTTCTCAGGTTTTCACTGACATCCAGGAGTAGAATAAGATATGTTTTCCTTCTCATTTGAAAGAGATGTTCCCACTTTTCTTCTTCTATCTCGAAAAAAATTCATTTGCCAATTTTTTTCCCTCGCTATTCAAAATAATGAAATTACCCCATGGAATCAGTATCCTCAGTAAAATTGAGTAGAATGTACATTTGTAAATATTCTAGGAGCAATTTTGGATTGAATAAGGGAACCTCTCCATCAAAGAGGAGGGACTATTGTCCTCCGAATGTTGACTACATTTCGAACTACCAATTTTTAGCCAAAACTATCTTTTATTTTCTATCCTATCATTCATTTCTTATCAATGACCATATTAACCTATGATTATTGGACAAGAAGACATGACATGGTTCATACCACCATGTCCCACCTAGTTGGCATTAAAAAAAAGGTGTTTAAGTCAAGTCTCAAGTCTCTGTTGGAATAGATGCTCCTCAAACCTAACATCTAAACAAGAAGGACGTTTATGTTTAGCGATGCCACCCCTTAGGGGCACAATTCAACAAGCTTTCTAGCGAGGAACAAAAACATATTTTTGAAGGTATAGATAATTCTTTTCATAAAAACAAAGTGAAACCCACTTTACCTAAAAGCAAGTCTCTCAAACTAACATGTCTCAAGAAAATTGTACATTTTCATAGTACCAACAAAGGTATAACTTCATTACAAAACTAGCAATCACACGTGAACAATGCAATGGAGATCTTTGAAGGGTATGCATCGAAAAGTCAAACTTGATGGTATAAAACATTGTAGGAGGAAGAGGGGTGATGAACGAGGGGTTTGAGGGAGGAGAAGGCCGGGGGTGGGGAAAATGTTTTAAGGAATCTAAACAAAACTCTTATTTCTTACAACTAGGCACATATGGACCATGTTCATTTTGTGTCAACCGTTTGAAGGAAAAAGGGGATGTAGTGCAAGTTGTTTGCAATGTGAGCCCTTGTGATTTGTGGGTAGTTAGATCAAGTGTCACTTTAAGGTGATTTAAACTTACGCGTGTTTTGGGATACTTTAAAGATAGGGATATGTGAAGAGGACTTTTCATCCCATGTCGAGTTGATGTAGTAGTTCAATTTGATAACCACAAATTGTGGCTAGTCTAGTGGTTCTATGTCATCTTTAAAGACCATTATCTTAGGCCATTACGCATTATTACCCATGCAACAAGATTTATGAATCGCAAGAGTTTTCTATGTGCATTTTTAGTTGACACCATCTCCTCAACACTCCAGGTTCTTAACACTCATTAAATTTGAAGGATAGTCATTTGTAACTATATCGGAAAAGATTTCACAATCGATAATCTTTTGTTGACTTTGCCACTGCGAACAATGTAAATGTAAAGGTTTGAACATGCAACATTACATTGCTCTTATGGTGATTACCCCGCAAACTTGGTCAACAAATAGATGATAATGCTAATTAGTCTCATTGTGACACCCTTTGGTGTCTTTGCGAGGAGATGTGAGTTGGCATGTCACATCGCAAAGTCTCCTTCACCACCCTTTGTAGATGGGGAACTGCATATGTTCAAATGCCAAACTCGCACATGTAAAATATGGAAACTTTGTGTTTAGGGTTCCTTATATTGTTGATTGCATGCAAATTTACAATTAGGGTTTCTCTTTAGTGATTAGGATTGCTCTCATCAATGGTGATATGTAAACTTCTACTTTGGAAACTTACAAAACCACACATTGTTGTTCCTACTTCCAAATTACTTGAAAATGACAATTCTAAAAGTTAGTGAATGAATTATAGCACTTAGAACTAACTTACAACAATTAGAAATAACAATTCAACACACAAACACAATATTTTTATCCTGAAAACCCCCAATTTGAGGGAAAACCAGTCAGGAAGGGCAATTGCTCTTTCTTCCCAGTTATATATTGGCCAATTGAAATGAATACAGATTACAAGAAGCTGAAGGAAGACAACAATGTTACTTCCACCCTCTCTACTTGTTTTCTCGCTCATACACCTTGCTTCTACAAATCAATTCTAGCACCAAAGTCTTCTTGCTCACTTCTCCCATGAATCGATGATCAATTCCACATCCTCTTCTTGCATTTATAGTTGCTCCCTATGTCCTCCCATGCATTGGAGAATAGGAAGGGTCATACAAGGAAGAGACACAGTCCGACATTCCAAATCCGCGATTGTTTGTGGATGTATTTTTGTTTTTATTAGTGACATGATCATCGTTGAAGGTAGACTAGCGGTTATGCAGAGTGGCGATTACATAACCGTCGCTTTGTACAAGGTGGTGGTTCTATAACTTAATAGTCTGCTCTCCTTTTTGATTAATTTTTCTTCTAGTTCTAGTTGCTCTGATGAAGTGGTGTCTTTCTAGATCCCTATGGATCAAACGGACCTAATGGCATCGTTCATCAACGACCACGACACAAAACCTTGACCCTCCATTTCCCCAACACGATTGTCCATTTCCTTGAAGATTGTTAGACACAACCATCAAGACTTCCATTTGGAAATTCATATCAACATAATTAATGTTTGAGGCATTGGCAAAAGAGAAAAGTTATTTTTGTGTGCACTCATGTGTCCTCCTTCAATACTCTAGCTCATTCAAGGTTATAAATAGGAACACTTCAGTTTGAAGATTATAATTTGGTTGATCGATTTGAAGACTATAATTCGATTTATTTATCATGGCATTTTATACTTGTTTGAGATTTATTAGTTTGGTTGTGGTGGTGTGGGTCATGAATTTGGAAGGGGGATGTTATGTCAACATATCCATCACCAAATTGAAATGAAAATGCAAATGTTGGAGCATTCATCTCATGTCCGAGTGGGAGCGGTAAAAAAAAGTGACATTGAGAGCCCCGCCATCATCATCATCAACAAACTATGATTCCCTACTCAAGTTTTATCTTCAAAATCTGCAATATGTAAAATCAAGCGTGCCCAAACCAACGCTCCGATTAGGACCTGAAATTGTGTGGAGTTATTTTTGAAAAGGAACTCAAAACTATACGGAGTTGACATTTTGATGTGAGACCTCATATGTATAGTAGGGCATCTCACATAAGTATCGTATTCCTAGAATTATTGGTGCAAACATTTATTGGTGCCGACAAATATTGGTGCCGACATGTAAATGTGGATGTGGAGATGATATGATCACCTATCGAGGTTATCACCGATGAGTTCTCTGAAGTAAATGGGGAGCAAGATGCCGCTTCTCGCAATCATCCAACACTTTTGACATGAGGAAATACAAGTGAAATGCGACTACCACCACGATGGAGAGGGAAAACATTCCAAGCGGCCATCCACCGCCATCAATGAATGATATTTATCTACACTTTGTTTGCATCAAACCAAGCAATGCAAGTACTCAAACCCGCAAAAAATGAAGCAACGACTAATTAGAGTAGATTGAAATGTCAAATTCTTGAAATGTTGTCTGCATTCCCATGATGTTGCCTACTCATTTGCATGGATAATTGTGATGGCGGAGTGCATCAATAACCAAATGCATCACAACCGACCATGATTTGATAGGTGTCAAAATTAGGCCCCCACGATTCTAATATGGAAAACACCTTGGGTGTAAAAAGAAGGAATGTCATATTTAAATTTAAATTTATATAACAATAAATGAATGAAACCATGTTATTGTTCGTGACAAGTAGACCTAGTCGAGAGTTATTTCGCAAGGTCGAAGAAGTCAAAGCATGTGAAGAGGTGGCAAGTTGTAGTTAAGAGATGTGTGGCTGCATCAAGATGATGCAAACACAACCTAGGCGACAATGGAGATAAGTACTAAAGGCGTCAATTCTTAGCGTTGGTGGTGGTTTTAACAAAAAGGTGGAGACAATCTTTGGAGGCATAAGTGTTGAGGAAGCTTGAAACACCTTAAATTTGTGGTTGGTGCGTTGATGTTGGGGTAGTCTCAATGCAGTTTCAAAGCTTTAATTATACCAATATAAAGTCAAAGCCAAAGCTAGTGTCTTTTGAGGAGGATAGCAGCGAGGAAGCACATAGACATGTTGTTCGCATTTGTGGAGGTGTGTGAAGGCCACACTTGAAAAGAATCAACATGGGTTGGAAACGACCTTAGGTATGCCGATAATGGTGTTGAGTTGAAAATGAGCTTTGTGTGGCACCAAATGAACTGCTCGAGCACCAAAGGAATCTTCGCCGTCGTGAGTTCAATGTGAGATGTTGCTATAGAAGACATGTAACGGATGGCTGCGATATAACCATGCATCAACGACCAAATACATCGTTGTTGTCTAGTGTTAGAAATAACGACCTTCTTCTAGCCGAAAAATTCCTTCAAATGTAGTAAACGTCACTTCGATAACATAATGACAAAGAGCTCATCGAATCCATATTGCTAGATCCCAATCTTTGAAACATTGAAGCATATAATGTTTTGTGGTCCAATATATGGTTCGATATTAAAGTAATAAATAGTGGACTTGTGGAGCTTTACAAAAATGTAGGTAGAGCCGGGGAAAAGAAAGCGAGAAGACTTTCATATGCCAAAGCGAGCATGTTGAAACTAAAGGTTTCCATTAAATTTTTAAAACTTATTACAAACTCAACGCTGGTTTTTCGATAGTTATTATATACATTTACTAATAATGATATAAATATTAAATTAATATCTATATGTAAATTATAAATTAACAAACTTGGCAAAAACGAGCCAGTCCCGCTAAAGCAAAGCCACGCATATCCAATTTTCTGTTTTTTAAATTCAATGGCAAGCCATTGTTGCCTTTGATTTAAGTCAAAAATTGCTCAAAACTGAGCAGGAAACAAAATTTAACGAAATGTCAGTATAGCTGAATGATTCGGGGATCCAATTGAATGGTGAAAAGGTGCCAAAAAAAAGGAATTCAATAAGACGAAGAAATGAAGCGTTTGGCCATGGAAATGAAGTGTTTGGCCATGGATGCAATGCCAGGGAATATTGATTTTTCAGAGGCCCTCTCTCTTGCACTCTAGATTGATCAAAAAATTCCTGGGGTTTTTTCTGTTTTGGTTAACCTTGAATTTTGAAAGCACAGAGAGAGTGGGAGCCATGGGTTAAATTTGACGACCACCTATACCTGTCAAACAATTTTTATATGACGGTAATGGACAGCTGCGAAGCGGCTGTGCATCAACGACTAAATGCATCGTAACCGTCTGTGATTTGATAGGTGTTAGAAAGAGCAACCTTTGTCTAGCTTGGAATACACCTTCGGTGTAATCATAGTGCAAACTGCAAACTAAGTGGATTGATAAAGATTATATTTGCTAGGAGAATTTACAGGCTCCAATTCTGTCCTAGGTAATGTCATAGTCCAGCCCACCTTACCTCAATAGGGATTATGGTGTGAAACTACCGGGATCGGACCTGACCCACTGAGCAGCCAGTCACCATGAAATGCAAATCAAAGTTACTTTTTAAAATATGATTTAATGTATATCAAAAATTAGAAATCCAAAACACTGCTACAAATAAAAGATAAGGACATGTTATGAATCTTGACACTACAAACATAGACAAAAAGACAAAATTCTAAACAGTCAGCTCTTATGAACAAAAGCTTCTTGAATTTAATAAATTAGCAAGAATGGACTGAGACAATATAGAAAAATGAATGAATAAACCGCATACAAAAATGATTACTGTAAATAGATATACACAACTGATTTCGATTTATTACATTTAAATTTAGCTAGCAAAATTTTGGAGAGAAAATTTGTAAATGCCATATTGAAGTTATTTTCTTGAGCACCACAATGACTAGTTTTTATGTTAAGGAACATAAAAATGATGATGTCGATGACGATGCATTTTTATGTCCTATACCTTGTAGAAAACATGAAGTAAATACCAGGCAATAAAAAAGGACATAACAAGGTAAATTTAAGTAATTCCTACTGGTAACTTATCAGGTATATTAATAAGGAAAACTTCAGGTAAAACATGTGAGAAGATGGATAAACTTCCATTAACTATTAGACGAAACATGTGGGGCAACATCCCTGCAAATTATGAAGCACACCCTCTGAGACTAACTGGTCAAAATTAGGTATCTCTACTCACCAATAACTTGAACTTTGGAGGTATACCATCTGAAATTAATATATCACAATTTAAAGACCCGAGTAATCGTATCTGCTCATTAAATATGAAACAATAGATAAGTTTTCCAACAACTTCATCAGACAAAAAGTTGCAGAGCAACTTACAACAATGATACAATAGTCTCCCATATTAAGTTTCTCAAGCAAGTCTCAAGCAACTTAATGATGAAAGTCTCATCATTAATTTATATTTTGGAGATATCAACACCTAACATTAATATATCATGATTTGAAGCCTTAAGCAATCATAACTTTGCTCCATTCCTTGACAACATTAAGAATAAACAAAAAGACAAACTTTCCAACAACTTCCTTCAGATGAAAAATTGCATATCAACTTATAAACAATAATACAAAAGTCTCCTGTATCAGGTTTTTAAGCCAAACCAGTGGAAATAGTTGATATTAATATGAGATTGCTAAAACATAAAATAGGCTGATATAATATTTGGAATGAGATCAGAGAAAGTTTCAAAATTAAAAACTCCACATTTAGTGGTGAGACATCAAGGGTTATTTAGGACCCGGTGCCCTTTTCTTTCCTGCTACTGCAAACCTCCTTCCTTTTAATGTCCGGCAATTGTTTTTAGTTCGTTGCCCTCTGCAAGGCAAACCAGCCTGATGCCGACGTCCTCTATAGCATCGAATATCAATCAATCTCTTGATGGCAAGGCTGTTAAATCGCCGCTGCAAATTCATAAATTTGATCACTATTGCAAACATAAAATCATCTATGTAAGCCCCAAATGGCTAATTAATTGAGTCTCAAGTTCTATGAAGTGGCGAAATCTCCATACAAAGTGCGAAATCTCCATGAATTTTAGATGTTTGCAAAATGTCAGACAAAGGGAAAACAAACACCAAGCTTTTAAAGACCAAATCTCCATGGAATTTTAGATGTCGGGATTTTTGGACAATATCCCATAACTGGTTAATCCAACTCAACATGGGATATAAATTTTTATGTAGTCACAAAATACTACAAAACACATCAATGAAATCCACATAAGACATTAAACAAAATAGTCAACTCTTGACGAAAAGTTGAAACCATTCTACATTATAAAAGTTTAACATAAGAATTCATGAAATTATAAATTCTGACCAGTTCCTGTAGCAATTCCAGATTTCAAGTCAATTATGAATCTTATTAAGCATCACTGCATGGTGCCAAATTTTGATCTTTAACATTTTAGAGCAGTTGGGGCTGATATGAAGACGACCTCTTTTAAAGATCTTCACTGAAAATAGACCACAGCATGTTAGCAATTCTTTACAAATATCTTTTAGAGCCTTTAGAGTTTATGGGGTACTTTTACATCAGTTATTGAGGCTTCTAAGGCATTTGTGCAGGCATTAAAGAATAAATAGGGTTTTTACACTTCCATTTTCAAAAATCAGGAAAGAAATTCAGACTCAAACCAGGGAAGGAGGCAAGATTCAAGCCATTGATTTGAAAAAGTTAACTACAAAAGGAAAGATTGGAGCTCCTTCCTGAATACTTTACTCCTTAACCACCGCTCTTGCCCATTCATGAATTTCTTTAAGAAATGGAGATGAAAGAATGCCCTAATATACACATTATCCAATAGTCATGGGCATTTGGCAGATTGGAAATTTGTTGCTCCACAGTACTCAAAAATGCTTGAGGGACTGATGGCTTTTCAGTATTATAAAAGCAATCCCTTGTGATGCCCACCTAAAGAGTATCATTGTTAGTGCAATAAATCCACTCTCCAAATTTCATTCTGATGACAATTCATCATTGAGGGACGAACATTGCTTCTGCTCTGAAAAGCAACCAAATATAGGAGATGCTTTATAGTTGAGAAGAGCATGGAAGAAACTTAATTTTTCATTTCATTAACATTTCTTATTCAGAGAGTTTCCTATAAACATTCAATTTATAGGGTGGAAAGTTATTACTTATATAATACAAATGTTCAGATAGCAAGAGCACTAAAGCTATTTTTATTTTAAATCCAAAAAAACAATGGTTAAATGCATCACAGGATATATTGCTTCCAGTTGCTTCAATTTATGTGGCTCTCGCCAGTGTTACTGGTTCTTTTTAGGCTCCCCAACACGGGGTTCAAATAGAGCCTTACATAGACCAGGACATGGTGAACGTCCATGAGCGTGTTAGGAAGAGAAAGATCTACACATCATGTTTTTAGATATACAAACAATATGAACTTGAGCCCGGAGTTCTTTGAATGATGGCAGAGGTACTCATAATTGGTCATGACACTTTGATTGAGCTGGTTGCCTCGAGAGAAAGCTAATTTTCAGATGAGTATGAGAAAAAGCTCTATCCATATGTTGATTGTTCCTTGTTAGGAAATATGAGTTAGTGCTCCATGTATGTGGGTAAATAACAATTACAGTAGTAATTATTATCATGTAATTTTGAATTAGTAAATGTGTTAGTAATTTGTTATATAGTTGTTATATAAAACAACTTATAACAAATACGGGTGAGTGAGTTTTAACAACTCACATAGATAGGTTGGAGAGTTGTTATAGCTACTTCCTATAATTTAGGAAGGCCATTTCCTATATATATAGTTGTATGTAGTGTAAAGAAGATGGATTGTATTGAATATTATTCATAATTATTTTGTTTATTCTGTTGTGCAAACTGATCCAAAACTTTCATTTGGTACCGGAGTGAATATGGGTAGATAAGTGACGCTGGATGACTTAACTTTGCATTAATCCTGCATCAGTGGTAGATTGGCGCAACTATCTGATTCTATACAATTATGGTGACATGCTCGGCCTAATGTGAAACGCCATAGTAATGCACTCATTTCAAGCCTTCTGTGCACGTCAGCTTTCATGCACCTTGTGATAGGTATGTAGGCTATTTGATTGTCCACCTGTGGATCTGTTCTGTGTTCTAATATCCTGTCAATCATCATGAGAGTCCAAAGATTTTATTTCTACCATGGTTGATCCCCAGAAAAAAAATTCTCTATACGGTGGATGTTGATATCCTTTTGACATGCCAGTAATTTTTGCACTAGGCCGACTATACATTATCTTCAGGGATCTCTTTGATTTGAAATCCTCGACCATCAAGCATTGGATCTGCAATTGATAGGAGCATCCTCGCAGCAAAAGCGTCCTTGAAAATCAGGAGAAGTTTTTTTGCATTTGTATTTTCCAAGAAGATACTACGTGGAGTCTACACTCGAGAAGAGTGTCACAAATCTACAATAATTATTAAACAGTTGAAACTTGCATTCTAAAAATCAGATTTGTTTTGATGAATGAAGTTATTGAAAGTTTGGTGATTTATTCGAACATAGAAAGGTGTCAATCCAAACAGTTTTTTAATTGGATTCTTTACCAGCCTGGACTCCCATTTGAAGGTCGCATTGATCATGAGCTCCTCGCCATTGTTTTTTTGAGTTTCCGCTGAAGAAGCTGTTTTTGAAGGATGTGAAATGACTCGTGGAAGAATTCATGTATATACATTGCTGCCTATAATCAGAAGCACAGTGGACTCAGTCTTCCATTTGTTCCTATGCAATCGGGGCTGAGATTAAATTAAAGGGAGTGTTGCTGCATTGAAATGTGCCTTTCTTTCCAAATTTTCTGCTCATGCAAATCAATCGTTGTCAACTTGAATCTCAATATCTATCTCCATTTGGTTACATCACTGAGATCTACACAGCTGTCAAACAAAAGATCTTTCCACATTCAAATTCTGTCCTCCACAGCCAACTGCACTACATGGCGTGTAAATTTAAGTCTCCAATTTTTTTGTTTTGAGTCGGTAATAAATCAAAACATATTTTACATATTAGATTTCAGTGTCTTGTATTTGCTTTTTAGTGTATAGCTTTGTTTATTTTGTTAAGAGTCTATAGTCGAATTGTTTCAAGTCTTTAGGATCTTTAAATATGTCAAAAGCTATATTTTACATACTTTTGTTTATGTCAACGTGTCAAAGTCTTTTGAGTCTAAAATTGTTATTGTATTTGTTTTTATAAAATTCTTGGTTATAAGCCTATAATAATTATGAGTTTAGTCAAAGTTCGTGTAAATAAGTCACTGTCAAGTGCTAATAGTTTAAAGTCGTTTCGTTGAGTCATTTATCAAAAGTATGTCAAAGTTTTTAAATGTCGATAGAGTTGTCTTTTGTCGTCATTGTCAAAATTTCTTCTGTCTAGTATTATTTAAAAGTGTCAAAATAAATAAAAAATTACCTTACGGACGCATTTTCGGTGTTACCCGACGTCCAAGTTATAATCGAGCTTCATGATCAAATCCGGTGGAGTTAGCAGCAGACTAACCGGAGGGTGGAGGCAAACGGAGGTTGGAGGTCAATCAGCGACCTCTCATCAGTCGCCAACGACGGGGCCGCATTTTGTTGTGGTGACATTTTTGTGGTGTGAGTATTTGCTTTCAATTTTTGCAGTGTGCTTTCCACTATGTTTTCAGAGTTCCAGTTTCAATGTGCTTCAAATTTCAGTTGTTCTTGTTTGAATAAGTGAAAATTTCACATTGAGGGGGAATGATTCCAATGTTCCATTTCCAGTTTCAGTTTGTAATATGTGAGCAAATTTTCCTATGTTATTCCCTACAATGAAATGTGATGAGAGTTGATAATAATACTTGGCACATCATGATGTGGTTGTAGGTAAACCACTTGAAAACCTTCATTTGTGGTTTGTGGTAAACCAATTGCAAAACCACCATTCTTGGTTGTTGGTAAACCATTCGCAAAACCATCACCTTGTGGTTTGTGGTACTCCAAATGTAAAACCACCATTCTCGGTTTGTGGTCAACCATTTGCAAAACCATCCTTGAGGTTTGTGATCATCCTATGAAAATCACCAGATCATGAGCAGGTGCAAGTACAAAGGCAGTTTTCCCCATGTTCGCACTAAGGGGGAATGTTAGGAAATATGAGTTAGTGGTCCATGTATGTGGGTAAATAATAATTACATTAGTAATTATTATCATGTAATTTTGAATTAGTAAATGTGTTAGTAATTTGTAATATAGTTGTTATATAAAACAACTTCTAACAAATACGGGTGAGTGAGTTTTAACAACTCACATAGGTAGAGTGGAGAGTTGTTATAGCTACTTCCTATAATTTAGGAAGGCTATTTCCTATATAATGGTTGTATGTAATGTAAAGAAGATGGATTGTATTGAATATTATTCATAATTATTTTGTTTATTCTGTTGTGCAAACCGATCCAAATCTTTCATTCCTTGACCTTAATTTACAGAGAAACAAGTTTCCCATGTTAGTTCTACACACTCTTAATTGCAATTTCTCTCGTGGCTGGTTATTTTGCACAATGAATTTTTTTTTTTGACCCAAATAATTATAAGGCTACAAGAATGACACTTTCATATTCAGGCTTATCAATATAACCCTAGCACCTCTAAGTAGAGGGAAGTCCAGGAAATGGTTATTTAACAAATTTGATCAACTAGCTATTTCTCATAAACAAAAATGCATTGCGCGGACTCAATGCATAGATAAGATATGCAGGACTCAACACACGTTATATTTATCTCTAGTTGCAAGCTGTTGTCTCATGTAGTCTTGCAATTTTTCATTTTATACCTATGTCACAAAGTTCAAGTTCAAGATGAGGATAAAGTTCGTCAATGGTTAAAGTTCGGAAAAAAATTATCATTAAATTTGAACAATAAATTATAAATATATCATATATAAATATAAAATAAATAATATAAGAACTTTATATATATATATATATATATATATATATATATATATATAATATGTGTGTGTGATTTAGAACTTAAAAAGATAAATACAAATTTAAAATAAACATTACATACAAATAAATAAATAAAACTAAACCTTAATAAAGATTTAATGTATAACCCAAAGCACATATAACCTATTATTTATTAATTTTGAGGGGTCCATTAAATCCTTTGTGCCCCGAATTCAACAATAGAAAACAAACGAATGTAATTTTCGTGAAAATTATTAGCAATATCTCTCCTCACATGTTGCGAACAGCTCCACCTGCACCACACTCACGATTACTCATACAATGAAGAAACAGAGCTTTTTTTGGCAATACAAATGGAACCGCATAGAGGATGGTGCCCAATGCACATACTGCAATTTACAAGTTTTGTAGACCATATGTTTTGGCTGCGATTTTAAATGGCACAGAAGTGCTTTCGCTCTCTACTGGAGGACTTTTTGTGCAGTTTTATGAAGACAATTTTTCCATGGTGGCATTCTGTGCAATGGAAAGGGCCATTTTCATCAACTGTACGGTCCATATTGCTTTTAACCTAATTTTGACTGATTTTTATGTGAGACATGTTCCAGCACAATCGTGTTTTATAGCCAAACTGTATCGAACATTTTTTATTTTTTTCACAGCCTAAAAAATGTGGCAAATTTCAAACTTCAAGGATTAATTCCGCCGAACCCCATGACTTAGTTCTATACAATGATTCTGAAAATGATTACATAAGGTAGCCTTATAAACCATTCAATTTTGAAGCAGGACCAATGCCTAAAGATCTTTTTGCTAGCTTGACTCAATGATCTGGTCACTCAAATATATTCTTCTCAATGACTCCTATAATATTTTAATTTTTTATCCATAATGTTATGTACCTAGGGATATGATATTATGATGTATATGGGCTGCCGCTGAAGGAAATGTCAACATGCAGCACCCATCCCCTTAGTTATATTAATCAAATATATTAAGTCAAATACGTAACTTCTGGGTTATATTGGGTAATGAGTCGGCCTGCGTTAGAAATAGAGAATTACCTATAGTTACCTAAGAATCTGGGATGGGGGATGCAGGAATGGCATAAAAACCCGGATTTGGGGACTATTAAATAGTATAAAAACTTATAAATATTAAAAATATACAAAGAAATTTAAAAAATGATTAACAACCAAATTTCTTAACACACTCCAGAAGAGCTCTTGACAGCTTTTTTTGCACTGCAGCCCATTTTAGAAATTTTTGGAAATCTTACGGAAACAAAAGTGACACGGCTTATCATTTCTCAGATTTCTCAATGTCAGTTGGCCACAAAGCAAATTGTTTCTTGTAGGAAAACAGCAGACTGGAGTAAGCAGGTCTAATAAGAGATTTGACATTTGTATCTTAAAAACAAGGAATAAGATGTTGGGATTTCTAAAATGTGGAAGTCATAGCAGTCAGTAACAGTCCATAGTCCACATTTGTGCTGAAAATTTTCTCCGTTCATATTATCACTCTCAATTCTTATTGTCTTTGGAATACAGCACAGTCATGAGTATACATTCTGGACCATGCCTTACTGCTTTTATAATCTACACAGTGTCGTAACCCATTTCCGGTTCTGTCCCAGAAGACATTATTTGATTAAAGATTGGCTTGTTATTGTTGATCAATGAATAATTACGGATGATTTTTGTTGCTAGTTAATGATCATGTAATGATTAATCCTTATGGATCTCTTTTGATGGGCATTTGGTTTATGTAGTTATCGGATATTCGTGCCACTGTTTAGAGATTGCTTGTTAGCAATAGCATACAGGATGTTAAATTATCCAGTCACTTTGGCTATTTGTATTTGTCTCAAACTAACTACCGCCTTTTGTGGCTTGAGATAGCTGCAGGATAGGTTTCCCCTCACAGAGACTGGATACCCAAAGAGAGGGCAGATCAGGGCGGACACTCTGCATGGGAAGAATCTGAGAACTTTGCACACACCACCTAGTTTCATGTTTCGGTATAGTTGCTTATGTGATATTCACGAGTTAGCGGTTATGATTTTGATGCTATCAGTTATGTCATGGTGATTTGTGTTAGTGTCGTATCCTGTTTGTGAGTGTTTTATTTCGTGCATGTTATTTGTCCTGACACAACCAAGTCGTCCGTGCCTCAGAGTGCATGTAGCGGCATGTGCTACTTGGGATACTATGAGTGGCTGCGCCACTCAAAATATTCCTGGCAGCGTGTACCATTACTTGTGCGCTACTAGACAACTTAGGATCTCTTAAAAAAGTGACACTTGACATTGACTCCACTCTATGACACCCTATTTGCAGCTACAGAATTTAGTTGGACATGAGTTACTAATGACATAATTATTGAAACCTCACATCTATTAAGTGGGTGCATTGGACCTAAGCATGAAATATTAGCCTATTAATTTGGTACCATTTTGATAGGTGAACATCACAAATACATTATTGATTATCACATTGAAATATTAAGGAGTTACCACCAAGTTCGCTTGCATGGCATTTACCACTTTGGTGGGATGATTATCTCCATTCGATACTATTTGATAATTACCACTTCTTGGTAAAAGAATCTAATCTCTGACTTAAACTACTTAAGTGGTTGACTCACTAATAGGAACCCTATTTCGAAGATAGTTGCACGACTTGAAGCTCCTTGAGGAAACCCAAAATTTTGGTTAAGCAGCATACATGGCATTGGGAACTATTCTTCAAAGCCCTGAATGTGGGAGGCAGATTTGCATGAGCTCCATTGAAGCAAAACAGGATTGTAACCCTAGTCTATTAAGTCTACATTCATTTGAAAGGAATTTTAATCTCCTGCAAAACAATAATTCAGGAATACATTCCTTGCTCGGGCATGCAACTGTAGTTGACAGAATATGCATGATCTATTTATTGAAAGCTCAGTTCAGAGCTGGGACACAGTTAGCAGTGAAAGAGTTTTGGGTGTTTTGTTGGCTCTGGTTCTTTTTGGCTATTAGTGCTGGAAAAGAGTATGGAGCTCATGGGCTCAAGCTAGGGTTTTCAGGAGCAGTGTATTCTCATCTCATTCTTGTCTCTTTAGTCTCCAGGCATGTTGTTTTCTGTTTCTGACTCTTGCCCACTCTTTGCAGGTGAAAAGAAGTGTTTTTGAGTTGTATGAGATTATTGGGTGTTGCTTGGAAGATTTGAAGAAGGAAATATTACAATTAATTGTTGTGATTCTTGCTTGCTTAGCTAGAGCACTGATTTCCAATTTTAACCCAATTGATACTTGTACATAATCTATTCACAATGTGGCAATAAAACCCCAGATTTTGGGTGCTTGCGTAATAGATTAGATCCCTTTTTGGCACAGCACCATGTATAGTAACCATACTAAGGGCACTGCCCTAACACCTTGTTGCATTTGGTAAATATGATGATTAATGATAAACCCTAGAACACTATGCCTAAAACAGTGACTATCCCAGTCTCGAGAAGATGTATTAGGGCAAGCCCTGTTCTATTTGACTATCCCAGTCTCACTCGTATATGCCTGCGAATATGCAGTCTGGATGTTAGTAGCATGGACTACTTGCTCGGTTATTCTTGACAGTAGCATCACTGTACAATGACTTGATATGGGACATGTATGTTAATTTATAGCTTAGCAGAGACAGGCAGATCTGGATTGACAAAGAAGGAATATACCTACATTATCTTTGGTCTTAAATCATTAGCTGAGAACTGTGGAAATTCTAGAGTCACTTCATGAATGACTTACGTGCAAGTATAATCTTATAGCTTGATGACCTGGTCTTGAAAGCTGTAGCATATGGCTAAGGTTAGGGATTCAGTATTATCGTTGATTTATAATTATCCCATTACAGTCCTGAGTCAAGTAGTAGTTGTGTTTAGAAGTACTTCTGGGTAGATCCCTTTCATTGGCACCTGGTACTTAGAGAGTTCTTATATGACTGCACCCAGTGGGTAAGATGCTTAGCTATAACTCGTTCATTTCTGCATGGAGCATAATTGAACTGTATTTTTGGTAACAGATTTCAAATTTTCATATGAACACGAGTGATAGGTGATAATATAAATGATCTTTCTTATCTATGGCATGGTCTGCATCTGACATGACACTTACATTCAGCCTCCTAGATGGTAATAAGTGCAGGATAATCATGGTAGACCAGTATTGTATGGAAGTACTTAATGAAGCTGGGGGCTGAACAGTGTCCAAAATATGGAACTTAGATATGTTATACTCTGCAGAGTGTGTTAGTTATTCCATTGGTAGACCAGGACTTACATCCTAGGAATCTAAAAAAGCAACGGATACTTTTATGCATAGATTAAGTACTATGGTCTTGTGTAAATAAACCTGTGAAATCAGGCAGTTTTCTTTAGTAAACAGTATGAAATGTGAATTACCGTTGTGTTGATAACTCACGGATTGTATTGTATATTGGTCTGCTTGAAAGTTACATGACCATACACTTGATGTTAACAGTGAGTTATGATTAGGTTCTATTAGTGGCTGTATCTTGTCTACGGCTTAGCAGTCCAGTAACACTTGACTGTGTTGTGTTTGTATAATAACTACATCCAAAACTGTGATTGCATGAGCAGGTCTGGAAGAAGTATTCGAGTTGTATAGACCAAATATGACCCCACTGTAACTTGCAAATAGCCTAACTATAATCGCAGCACTCTTAAATTTTCAGTCCTTGGATAACCAACTCACAGTTGAGGTGGATAACTCTTCAAGCAATATCAAGTCCAAACATGACTGTACTCTAATAACTGATTTGTTCCATTTGATGATCATTGATTGAAGTCTCCTGATCACTGACTTTGAATTGATCCTTGACTTGCATTTACTCTTGATTTTTGGCACGGATATACAGCATCTATAATCAACCTATTACTAAAAGACAAAAATACTCATTTTCCTTGCACCATGTTGTCCTTCTAGGACTTTTCCATTAGTATTCGAATTTACTACATATGTTGTACTTTGTTCATTTGATATAGAGCTGGTAGGGCTGAAGTACAGATCCTACAAGCGACAATTGAGTGCATGCATGCACCAGGCCAGCAGGCTCTTGCTTGCATGCCCTCACATGTGGCTGAATCCCATGAATTTCCTATGAGATTACGTTTCTCCTTTTAGTGATGCATTGTTTGCGTGGGACTGAAAACTTATTTGTGACCTGTTCTCAACCATAATTGGGCAGTGTATTTATATTGTCATCTGCCTTTAGTTGTTTGTCACTGCTTCAATTAGTTTGGGGTTTTCGATTGTCGTGTATGCATGCGTGATTGAAGACACTTGGGTGGGATCCACGGAATACACCGACTCTGTTGGTGCCACCCACCTGTCCTCTTGTTTGTAGAGTATGGTATTAAAATAGTGTGTCACGGGACTCAAGGGCTTGGGCTATTGGTGAGTTACAAGTAGTTTGTAATAATCAACCCAAGTTCCATTCCCATTGAGTCCATTGGACACTCTCAATAAGCGGCCATGGGGTCACCTTGAGGTAGGGGTTGGACTTCTCCATGTGGACCAAGCAGAACACAGCGGGCTGCTATCAATGCGGATCTCAGCAGACGTTAAGGACCCAACCCCACCTCATGTCCCACTTTGAGAAGGTGCTCCACCACTCCGGTTCATAGCTTCGGTATAATAAAAGCATTACCATCAAAATTTCAAACTCAAGGGCTTGGGCTATTGGTGAGTTAGAAGTAGTTTGTAATCATCAACCCAAGTTCCATTCCCATTGAGCCCATTGGACACTTTCAATAAGTGGCCATGGGGACACCTTGAGGTAGGGGTCGAACTTCTCCATGTGGACCAAGCGGAACACAATGAAGCACTCTAAATGTAGATTGCTTGGTGGGCATTAAAGACCCAAGCCCACCCCCATGTCCCACTTAGAGAAGGTGCTCCTCCACCACTCCGATTCATAGCTCCAATGTAATAAAAACGTTTACCATCCAAATTTTACTTAAGGTCTTGAGCTATTGGTGAGTGAAAAGTAGTTTGTAATCATCAACCCAAGCTCCTTCTCATCATGTGTCCATCAAACACTCTCAAGAAGTGGCCATAGGGACATCTTGAGATAGGGGTCAAACTTCTCCATGTGGACCAAGCGACACAACGAGCCACTCTAAATGTAGATTGCTTGGTGGACATTAAGGACCCGAGCACACCCCCATGTCCCACTTAGAGAAGATGTTCCTCCACCACTCCGGTTCATAGCTCCAGTATAATAAAAGTCTTTACTATCCAAAATTTTAAGACCACAGGGGTCGGGCCGGTGGATGGGTCAAACGACTTAGGTCACCTAGGTCTCGTGTTTGAATCTCAATTTAAATTGGGCAGCAAGACTAGGTCCTCCTATAGCTTGCCTCGAGGTCATAGAGAAGCTTGCCTTGTGGTTTAGAGTCGTGAGGGGCATTAATGTGCGCTAATTCGGATTGTTGGGCTTGATTCCTCGACATCGAAAAAAATACTTGTGTCATGGACAAATGGCCTTGGTTTCATGGTTATGTGCACTTGAACCAAACCCCAAGTTCAATTAATTGAAATGATTTGGCCAAAGCAATGATATAATTGTATTCATTGTCTATCCATAGTACTTCTTACTATGCATACTTATGACAATTTAGTAGTACGTAGGCATACCCGATGTTATTGATTAGATTGCATGTGATAGAGATTGTAATGAAGTTGCACATAGTTCTCATATTAGTTTTGTAAGGAAGTGCATTCAATTATCCGCCTCCTTCGTTGAAGGGCTTAGCCATTCCCTCATGTTAGGGAGTAAAGGGAGACTTTCACATGTCCATGGTTAGAGGTAAGGCACCACAACGATGCTCTCCCTCACAGGCTGTTGTAGAAGTCCCCTTTCCTACGCCAAAGGCCTAAGGGCCAATTCGAGTCCAAGCCTTGGTCATATCAAAGGGGCTTTGAACACTGGAGCTATTGGGTATGAATATCTAGTCCATTTTGTTATAATTCTTCATTGACATATGCAAAAAGGTGTTTTGAAGGACTAAATGTTACGTTTTGTCATTAGGAAGGGGCCACATGGTACTAATGTTCTAATTTTGCGTTGGGGGTCACTTTTGGACCATGGCAACTTAAAAGGAAAAAATAACTTAAGTTACTTTTATTTTATCGCCCTTCCAAGGGAAAAATGCGACTAGGGTTTATTGAGGCTCTTTTGCCTCAAGAAGTTATATAAGGAGTTGGGGGAGAAAGGAAAGACATTCTTGCATACCTAATTATCTCCTTGCATGTGCACCCGTTGTTTGTACATCTATAGCTTGTGGAGTGAAATCCCACAAAACCCTAGCTTCAATGGTGAGAGATCCATCCCTAGCTAGCAGAGCATTCTTTAGTAGTGAAAGATCTACCCTAGCTTGTCATTTTGGAGCTATTTTCGTGGGCTGATTTACAAAGATATTTTCGTGAGGTTTTAGAGATAGGGTTTTGAGGGTTTTGAGATAATTTGTGAAGATAATCAGTGGGCTTTCAAATTAGACTTATGGCAGCAATAAAGAAAGGGTTGGGCATCATTTCCAGAGGATTTCAAAGGGGTTTTGACCATCTACCAAAAAAGGGCGACTTGTTTTGGAGATTACAGCCTTTATTTGGAGGGTTTACAGTTGGCCATTTTTAGATCTAAGGATTGAATATCATCTTCTACATTTGTAAATGTTATTTCCAAAGTTTCATAGTTTTTGCACTTGTATTCGGAAAGATATGAATTTTAGAAGTTTTCCCGCTGTTTAGGCACGCTGTAATTTTCTCGCAGCAACGTTATATTGTCTGAAAATTCCAAAAATAGTTTTCTTATGTTCTTTATAATATTAGGAAGCTCTCTTTAAATTTTCAAGTGATTTGAGTGGATATTTTGGGAGTTATTAATTTTCTTCAGTTCACTGCCTCTAATCGGTAGAAATCTGCAAAATCAATATTTTATTTGGCTGCAAATTTTCAATATTTTGTATTATTTAAGTGGTATTCCACAAGGGATATTTCGGTGGTATCAAAGCAAAGTGGTTTCTCCAAATTTGTGGGATTGAAAGATGGGAGACAGAGACAGTGAGGATATAGGTGTAGATCTGATGAAACAATTGTTCACCAACATGGTAAAACAACAGGAGACTACCAATCTCTATTTGAGCTAGCTCACTGAGAGATTAGCACAGACAGGTTTGATGCTCATACGAAAAGAGGAGAAAATAGCAATATGGGACAACATGGTCAAAGAGGTGAGGGTGGACATTCAGGGCAGCGGTCTCCCCATTCTTCTCCCAGGCCTTTGGGGTTTCACGAACATTCTTTCTTAAAGGATCCGGAAGTTTCACAGTACGCCAAAGCCAGTGGATATTGTAGATGAGGAGTCTTGTTGGGAAAAGTACCAGACCTTGAGTGATGGCTTTCCTAACAACATGCCATCCCAAGAATATTGCAAAATGAAGATTGGCAGCAGGCCTAGGAGAGATCATCAGGTACAGGTACCAAAGTTGCAAAGGAGATTAGGACAGATTTCTATTCCACACTTCGACGATTCTAAGAAGTGTACTGCACAGTCTTGGGTTCAAAAGTTGAAGACATACTTCGACTTGAATCCTATGCATGAGGAAGATGCAATCTTACATCTTGAGGGAGACGCTCATGATTGGTGGCATCATGGGTTGATTACACAGGGACACATATACATCACGACTTATGCAGAGTTCACACAGAGGCTAATGAATAGATTTGATAGGAGGGACCTCGACATGTATTTTAGAGAGTTGACTCATTTGAGGCAGACCGGTTCCTTGGATCAATATATCGCAGATTTTCAGAGACTATCGGTCATGGTACCTGATGTTACAGAGATGAGGTTGATTTCCCTATTCACAACAGGTTTGACAAACGCTCTCGTTGGATTTGTGAAGGCATTTGAGCCTTCTTCTTTGCATGAGGCTATTAGGAGAGCTCGTGACTTGGAGTTATCCACTCCTAAGTCGAGGTTTCCACCTCGAGTGCAGCCTAAGGGTTTCCCTTCTAGATCCAATGGTTCGCAGCCGAAGGTACCTCTACCTAGGCAAGATACAGCCAAGAGACCATTTATATCTAGAGAGGACAGAGATGAATTGAGGCGAAAGAAACTATGTTTTGATTGCCGCACACCTTGGGTTCCAAGACATGATTGCAAGGGTAGAGGGAGGGCCCAATTCATAGAGGTCTTCGAGGAGAGTGATGGTGACGAGGAGTTGGACACACAGGCATTAGAGGATGATGATGAGGCATTAGATAGTGCAGTGTGTTGAGGAGCATAGCGAGATTTTTCCCTAGGATACTATCATCACTTTGTCTAGTACCCCGAGGTACAAGGCATTCAGAGTTAGGGGAGTTTTGCAGGGACAGCGAGTAGTGGTACTCATTGATAGTGGGGCAACCCACAATTTTATTGATGCCTCATTGGTTGAGAGGCGAGGGTTACAAACAGAGGAGTTTGACGGCTTCAACGTGATCAGTAGCCAATGGAGATTCTATGAGATGCACCACACGACGGGTTCCCCAATTGAGCATCACGATGGGTAACTATACAATTACCGATGATTTTTATATTGTTGGTATTAGAGAGACCAACATAGTGCTTGGAGTCCAAAGTGGCTCCATTCCTTGGTGAGTTTCGGACTAACTTCCGTGCGATGGAGCCAAGTTTAAGTCCAAGGGAGGCATGTGATCTTGAGGGGCTTATCTTCAGAGGCACCTCGAGTTGTTACAGCCAAGAGGATCGAGAGGATTTATAGGCACAATGGGGTGGATTGGGCAGTACATTGTTTGGTTTCGACCAAGAAATCAGAGGATGGACAGCAGGAGTATCATGTGGATATACAAGGCTTATCGACAAACATAGTGCGCTTTTGGTGACATACCTCCAGATAGGGGATTTGAGCATGTGATTGAGATCGAGGATGCTAGACCGGTGGTTACTTCTCCTTACCGTCACCCCAAACGGTTTAAGGATGAGATCGAGAAGACTATACATGAGCTCATTGATATGGGGCATATTAGCCGAGTTCCAGCCCTTTTGCTTCTTCGGTGGTATTGGTGAAGAAGAAGGATGGGACCATGTGGATGTGTATAGACTATCGTGCCTTGAATAAGAAGACAATAAAGAACAAGTATCCCGTACCACACATTGATGAGTTGCTTGACGAGCTACATGGTGCAATCTATTTTTCAAAAATAAATTTGCGATCTGGATATCATCGATCAAAGTCAGGGAGCAGGATGTGCATAAGACAACTTTCAGATGCCATTATGGTCACTTTGAGTTCTTGGTGATGCCCTTCGGATTGTCTAATGCTCCAGCTACATTCCAGTCTTGCATGAATCATGTGTTCAACCGCCACCTACGGAAGTTTGTATTGGTTTTCTTTGATGATATTTTAGTCTACAGCAGGACTTGGGAGGACCATATCAAGAACCTTGGTGAGATATTGGGGATATTAGAAGCTAATTCGCTATATGCGAAAGCTTCTAAGTGTGAGTTTGGCATGACCGAACTTCTATACTTGGGATATGTGATTGGTGGGGGTACAGTGAAGGTGGATAGAGAGAAGATACGAGCAATTCTGGATTGGCCGCCACCTAGGACATTGACACATTTGAGAGGATTCGTGGGGTTGTGCACATACTACAGAGGTTCATGAAGAATTTCTCTCGGTTGACTGCTCCATTGACCGATTTGACCAAGAAGGGGCTTTTGCTTGGTCAGAGGCAACGACAACAGTTTTTGATCACCTCAAGGAGGTGATGAGTTCGTGTCCCATTCTCGCATTACCAGATTTCTCCCGCCCATTCATTCTAGAGTGTGATGCATCAGGAGAGGGTGTTGGGCAGTTCTCATGCAGGATAGGCATCCCATTGCCTATGAGAGTCGGAAATTGAAACCCGTGGAGAGAGGGTATTCAATTTCCAATAAGGAGATGTTGGCCATTACACATGCTTTGGCCAAATTCGGACAAGACTCAGGGGCAAAGCAAATTCGGGTTCGTAAGGATCACAACAGCTTGAGGTTCTTCTTGGGACAGAAGGAGCTCAACAATCACCAAAGAAAGATGGGTGAACAAGGTACAAACATATGACTTCGACATAGAGTACACTAGAGGTAAGAACAATATTGTTGTTGACGCTGTATCTAGGAGGCCTTACCTCAGTTCTGGGCTTAGTTCTATGTCTAAGATTTCAACGGATCGAAGGTTCATATACTTGTTGAGTATTCCAAAATCGGCCATGTGAGATCATGGATGGTATTAGACAAGATAACCGATACAGAGTAGTGGATGATCTCATTTTCTACAAGGATAGGATTTTCCTTGTACCAAGATTCAAAATGAAGGCGAAGATCCTTCGAGCAATACATGATACACCACTAGCTGGGCATCCTGGGTATTTCAAAACATATAGATTTATTAGGGAGAGATTTGTATGGAAGGGGATGAAGGACGATGTCCTTAATCATGTCAGAGAGTGTATGGTTTGCACAAAGAAACCAAATCCGAGCAGCTTTTTCCAAAGCAGATTACTTCACCTCTCCCCATTTCCGAATGTAAATGGGAAAGCATATATATGGACTTTATCACAGGGCTTCCCTTGGTGCATGGGCATAGCTACATTTATGTTGTAGTTGATCGGTTAACTAAGTATGCTCATTTCTTTTCCCTACCCAAGGGGCATGAGGCGATGGATGTGGCCCGATCTTCTATACAGGTATTTTTAGGCTACATGGGTTGCCTAAAAATATTGTCATGAACACAGAACAAGATCTTCATGAGCACCTTTTGGCAGGAGATCTTCAGACTAGCAAGTACGGAGTTGACTCCTAACACTAGCTACCACCCACAGATAGATGGGCAGATCGAAGATAGTCAATAAGTGGATAGAGGGCTACTTGCGGAGTTATGTGTCAGGACATCAACAGGCATGGATTAGATGGTTACACATGGGTGAGTATTGCTACAATACCACCTATCAGATGAGCATAGGTATGACTCCTTTCCGAGCCTTGTATGGGTACGACGCTATGACATTTGTAGATTTGGTATTACTAGATAGCCGAGCTCCCAAAGCTCGAGATTGGTTACAGGAGAACCAGGATATTCTGAAGGCTCTCAGAGAGAACCTTCAAGGCACAGAATCAACAAAAGGTATATGCAAATCGGCACAGGATAGAGAGGTCTTTTGAGGTTGGGGATCTAGTATTCCTACGTTTGCAGCCATATAGGCAGTCCTCACTGAAGTAGAAGGGTGCAAAGAAATTGAAACCACGGTTTTATGGTCCGTACTGGGTAGTTCGTCGAGTTGGGGCAGTTGCATATGAGCTAGAGCTACCGGAGCATAGTAAGATACATAATGTCTTCCATGTTTCATGCCTTAAGAAGGCACTCAAACAACATATTGTACCATCTACGAGTTTCGCCATTAGATGAGGAAGGGAAGTTGGTGTTGGAACCAAAATCCATTATCAAGAGTGACAGAGGGGGCTTAGGAGCAGAGTGATCACTGAGTATTTAGTGCGATGGAAGGGATTGCCACTTGAGGATGCTACTTGGGAGGGAGAGCAGATTTTGCAGCATCCTCATTTGCATTTGCTTGAGGACAAGCAAAATTTGGGAAGGGAGGACCGTAATGTCCCCTTTCCTACGCCAAAGGCCTAAGGGCCAATTCGAGTCCAAGCCTTGGTCATATCGAAGGGGCTTTGACACTGGGAGCTATTGGGTATGAATATCTAGACCATTTTGTTATAATTCTTCATAACATATGCAAAAAGGTGTTTTGGAAGGACTAAATGTTACGTTTTGTCGTTAGGAAGGGGCCACATGGTACTAATGTTCTAATTTTGCGTTGGGGTCACTTTTTGACCATGGCGACTTAAAAGGGAAAAGTAACTTCAGCTTACTTTTATTTTATTGCCCTTCCAAGGGAAAAATGCGACTAGGGTTTATCAGGGGCTCTTTTGCCTTGGAGAAGTTATATAAGGAGTTGGGGAGAAAGGAAAGGCATTCTTGCATACCTAATTATCTCCTTTCATGTGTAACTGTTGTTTGCAAATTTATAGCTTGTGGAGTGAAATCCCGCAGGAACCCTAGCTTCAAAGTGGTGAGAGATCCATCCCTAGCTAGCAAGGCATTCTTCGGTAAAGAAATATCTACCCTAGCTTGTCATTTTGGAGCTGTTTTCAGGGCTGATTTACAGAGATATTTTCAGGGTTTTAGAGATAGGGTTTTGAGGGTTTTTGAGATAATTTGTGAAGATAATTAGTGGGTTTTCATATCAAACTTACGGCAGCAATAAAGAAAGGGTTTGGCATCATTTCCTGAGGATTTCAAAGGGGTTTTGACCATCTACCAAAAAGGGAGACTTGTTTTGGAGATTACAACCTTTATTTGGAGGGTTTCCAATTGGCCATTTTCAGATTTGAGGGTTGGAATATCATCTTCTACATTTGTAAATGTTATTTCCAAAGTTTCATAGTTTTTGCACTTGTATTCGGGAAGATATGAATTTTAGAAGTTTTCCAGCTATTTAGGGCACGCTGTAATTTTCTGGCAGCGTTATATTGTCTGAAAATTTCCAAAAATAGTTTTCTTATGTTCTTTATAATATTAGCAAGCTCTCTTTAAATTTTCAAATAATTTGAATGGATATTTTGGGAGTTATTAATTTTCTTCAGTTCACTGCCCTAACTGGTAAAAATTGCAAAAATCAGTATTTTATTTGGCTGCAAATTTTCAATATTTTGTGTTATTTAAGTGGTATCCCACAAGGGATATTTCAGCTGCACATATGATAGCCAAAACTACCTACTCAGAGCGATTGGGCATTTGTTGTATTTTTGTACTTATAATATCGAGTTAAATATTGGTGTATTTGTAGATTGTACCCTCTTTTCTCTCTCTCTATCGGGAGGCCCTCAATTTAGAGGATAGAGGAGGGCCCTCTCTCTAGATCTAAATGGAGAGGGGACCTCTTGATCTAGAAGGAGGGGGCCTCTCAATATACAGCTGACAAGAGCCCGAGGGGGTCATGTAGGATATTGTATTCATCCAATGGGCCAGGCTTTTTTACCCAGAACCATGTTATTTATGGATTGGAACTGTAATGTACTTTTAGGCTGTATATTTATGTTGTGTGCTTATTAAAGCATGTGAAATGCTCAATAATGAATGATGAATCTACCCAATGTGTGAAATGTACATGATGAATACATATGTAAATGGATATGATGGATTAAGTGATGTATAAATTGCTGTTTTAGATTTATTTATATGCTGTTTAGAATGTTATCAGTTTATGATTAGGTAGTTTACATGAAGTAACGAAACCCCATATCCAAGAGGAACAATTGTGTAATAGGAAAAAAAATAAAAAATTGTACATGTTCTGGTGGAAATCTGGCAGGGTTATTACGAATTGCCTTTCTCTTCGTATAAAATATGCATACAAGATTTGTTAAGTGATTGGAGCTTCTGATTTTAAATTAGATTTAAAATACAGGCTTTTTCCATATAGAAATGAGTGGCTTCCAAGCTTCCAACAACAATCTTTAACTACTAGATACATTACAGCCTTCCAAATTTATTTCATTTTCAATTTTTTGGAGCAGTGGTGCAGCAGGATTGAGACCATAAATCACCAAACAACAAGAAATTTGCGGAGAAGGTGATGGATTCGTTAATCAATGTGGAACCCTTCAATGGGTGAAACTATGTGACAAATCCAAGATAAGCACTTTGAGATTGATACATATTGGTGTTTTTCAAATAGCTATATTTAAGATATCTATACTAGTATTTAAATCTTAAAAAAATTGTAAAGTTCAAAAAAAAAAAAAAAGATTTTTTGGGGACTTCCCGAATTTGGGTTAGCTGCACCAAGAGGACGTTTTCTCCCGTTCCCAAGTGCCCAAGACATCCTGGGCATATGGGCAGGACACATCCTTGCATAGCACTAGGTTTACCCGTTCATTATTAGTAATAGAGATCTATATAACGGAGATGAATATCATTGTGGAGGGATTAAATTAGTGGAGAATAATCAATTTGCTAGAAGCATATTGCAGGTTGACCCCTTGAAGTGGCAATCCCATGTTGGGAGATATTGTGGAGTTATTCCTTCCTTAAGGAGTATTGTATGGTGTTGCCCTGCATACCTTAGGGTAATTATTTTGTTTCTAAACATATTGCATATTAAGGCATCTTGGCCCACAAGCATATCTTGTGTTGTGTAATCTATATTATAATTGGTACAGTATAATGATTATGTGGCATTTTCTATTGCTATATATTATGTGTCTCGAGGAAATTTAATGGTCAAGCGGACCATCTAGCCATCTTGGTAAAAACATAGGCAGAAGTCAATCTTTACCACTGAAATCATGAAACACAAATTAGGATGCTTTGATAATAACTCCCCCACTGCTGAGGATGAAAAGATTTTGTTTGTGTCCAAAAGCATCAATTAGTAGGAACAGCATATGCGAACATTAGCGGATATTGCATAGACTCCCCTATTGAACGCTCTTGTTTTGGTCATTGCAAATTTGAATACAATTCCAGGCTTAATGTCATTGTTTCTGCACCAATAAAGAAGATTAGAATGCTATATAAACTGGCTAAGACAAGTACCATTGGCAAGAATCCAATTCTCATCTATGCTGTGAGATCTGTAAATTCAATATGCCCTGCTTACATTCTTTGCTTCTCTGTTCAAGCATGGCGGGATCATCACGACAATCTGAACAGTCAAAAGGGTGAAGACCTTCACAACCTCCTCATTACTACGGCATCCCTAAAACAATCTGGGGCCTACGCATTTGACTTTAACAGATATCTTAATGAAGCATAGCGAAAGTTGAAACAGATCTAGTATGAAAGTCAATAAGATGTTGGTCAAAGGGCACATTTTGGAAATGGAATAGAGAATCGTGGAGTTACTCATTAAGTCGAAGGAAGGTCACTGAGTAAGTCCTGTTTATCTCCCATGTCAGAAAAGCTATGCCTCCATCCAGTCCTGTCTATTTTGAAGGTGGAATTTATAATTAAGCCAGTACAAGCAAAATAATTTGAAATACATCTCCGAATGTATCATTTGTAGCCCGTCTCACTATGGATATAGGCAGCAACAATCTGAAGTACAATTTCCCATCAACTCATATGCCTGGGGTTCCAATTTCCACGTGAGGAACTGGAGTACTCTGTACATGTCATCACCAATCAAGAAGAGTGCAAAACTAAAGAAGGGACAATCCTTTGCCAGAAAAGAAAGGTTTGCAGAAAGGAAGGGTTGGCATTTCAGGATTTTTCCTCTTGATGTTCTATGCAAGGTTCAGTTCATGTCGTCAGTTCTCTTATGAAAAACACAAGGGATAACTTCTAATAATGAATGTAAATCATGCTTTCCTGGCTCACCTGAACAGGTATGGCCGTGGATACTATACATTCCGGTCTCAAGCTTTCTAAATATTTTTTTCTGTTCAGTAAAATGTTTGAACGAGAACATAGTCAAAACACAGGCATCCTAAAGGCAGGACTCTAGCTCCAAATAGATCTTAATCCACTATAGTTTTGAAGATTCATGCAATATACTGTTGTTTTTTCCTTTTTGTTGGGAGATGTACCTTTGGAGTCCAGTTTAGACCTTTCCAAGATCAACACAGCCGATTCAAATTCTGATTAAAATGCAGGCATCCAAGAATAACAAACTCTGTTACATATAGAGACATAACATATATCTATAGAGAGAGAGAGAGAGAGAAATACTTCCCCCTACCAGAGATGGGGATGCAATTCTGCTCCCTCAACTAGCAATGACAAGTCAAGATAGAGATAGGTGAAGGAGACACAGATGGGTATGAACACCTCCTACGGAACACAGCCAAATTAGAATTGAACTGCAAATTTTAAAAAGTGCAACAATACCCTGGAATCGGCACAAGAATTGAGCTCATGATTGATTATGAGCTAGTTAGGCCCAATCCTCAAACACTAACTCACACTTATTAGTTATTAAGACCCCAGAGTTAAAAGCTTGAATGCTTTGAAATTCTCCAGTGGGGAGTACACACCAGTTTGATCCTGATGACCGAAGGATTACATCCAATTGCACCAGTAATCGTCCCAGCACTGGGAAAAGTAAATGATCAATGATCTAGCCATTGTATACCTGGCAAGTGGGCTTGCCCTACAAAATTGGGCCTAGACTCTAACAGTATCTACATTGGAGCTAAATTTGCAACACACTGCATTGCATGTGACAAAAACATGGGAAACATCTAAAGCATTACACCAATTCCAGAGAAAAGTTATATGTAATGTCCCTCTTTCTCAACTAATAGCATGGAAGACCTTTGGCCCATTCTGTCTACCCGACGACCAAAGGGTGTGTGCAAGGGTGACTTAAGTCACAATAAATTTTTATAAGTGCCTAAAAGAAAATATTAAAGCACTTATAATTATTTATTTGGATTAATGAAAGCATGCACTTATAAATTAAAGTTGTAATCTCTAGGAAAAGTGCATAGGGACAAATATGGGTCTAATTTTATTTTGTATCTCCCCTAGAAAGAATGGCGAATGGCCTAGGAGATGGATAATGGTTATTTAGAAATTAAAATAGGCCCATACTATTTTTGTATCTTCCCTAGGCAAAAATGCGACTAGGCCTAGGAGGGAAAACTTGCTTAGAAATAATAACTGGAGCTGATTGGATAGAGAAAGGGTGGCCTTTGGGTCATTTTTCATTTAAAAAGGGAGAGGTCGACTTAGAAGGGCATTCCATGCTCACTTCATATTTTGATATTGGCTTGTAAGCTGAAGCACTTGTTGCTGTAACTTCTGAGGACGAAAACCCTCGAGGAGAATAGTGTAAAGGGAACGAAAACTCTATTACACTCATAATTTGTATTGGAATTTCAAGGACAATCAGGTTGTTGAACCATCTTTTTTTGCACTAGCTGGAGCAACCCAGTTTTGGCAGATTCTGGGCACATAGGAGGGGCATGAAATCAGTTTTCATCAACTGCTGTTGGAGCTGGATTTGAGCTACCCTCATATACATTTAAGGTGTGTTTCAGAGGTCCAAAATCCTCTATTACAACTGTTATTTCTGACTGTATTTTGCAGAGTGTTTTATTATTAAAATCAGCCTTTTACAGTCCAGAAATGGTTAAAAATACCTCTGCAGATTTCTGTAAATAATTTCAGATCTATTTGGCACTTTAATCTATATATTTCTGTGGAGTTGAGCTTGAAAAGTCTGTACTTCAGTCTTGAATGAAGAAGTGAAAGTTTAAAGGTCTGATTTCTATGGGTTTATCTCATAACCCAAGTGGCAAATCTCATAAATAATTCTGATCTGCCCTTTATTTTATTGCTCTCATCATGTGAAATCTGTATTTTGCTTTGGGTTTGACTGATAATCCAACTTGAGGTGGAATAGTCCCATTAGGGAATCTTTCACTCTACTCCAGATGACTGCTGACATAATCATAAAATTGCTATGACCATAACTGACGTCAGGTCAGGAAAATTACAACTGTAAAATTGCATCCTTATACTTACTAGTTAATTTTAAATATAAAACATGCATAAACAAAAACTACGAATTAGATTCTTTAGATAATTTTCGCAGGTTCTCAGTTTCAAAGTATATATATTTGGAAATATCCATGTTCTGTCCATTTTTCTTTTCAGTTCTCACTTCTAGACCCATCTTCAGGGACATTTGATCATGGAAAAGCAGGACAAATGGATCAAGACACATAATAGTATTTTAGATCATAGATGTTTGCAGAAAGACGTATGGATAAGCTGTATAGAAACAATTAAAGTTTGTGTCTAACGTTTCGAGCGAGTTATCTCACTCATCTTCGTGGAAATGAAGTACAGCGAGATATTTCATTCTAAATGTGGGACAAAAGCTTCAGTAGCTTGTATTAATAAATTAAGGCTTTCACAGTTCTTCAATTTAGAAAAGATTTTTGGAAAAACAACATTGCTATATTTAACTAAAAATTTTCTGCTTGGCTTCTATGCAGTTTACCAGGAAAACCTTTGGCATATATATTTGTATGTCAAATAGGGTGAGCTTAAATGGAGTAAAATAATGCATCCAGTTACCTGAGTGAATATGTGGAAAGAAAGAGCCCTTGTGGAATCTAACCCTAATATTACCCCGTGGAAAATTTACCAAATTCTTACTAAAGAAATACTGTCACATTTTGGGATTAAAACAGAGGATTGAAATGATTACCAGGTCTCCTTCAATCATGTATTTGTTGACCTCCCTTCGAATTTTAGTGAGTTCTTCCTCAGCGAGTTCGCGGGTGAGCTTGTTCTCCATGCCCAAATCATGCAATACCTTCCTCGATGTGGTGCGCCCTATGCCATGAATGTATTGCAGAGAATACTCGATTCTTTTGTTGCTCGGGATTTCCACTCCTCCAACACGGGCACACCGAATGTTCAGCCCTGTAAACTGTACAAAATTCTCACCAAAAATTGGCCCAATAAAACTCCACACAGAGGCACCATAGAGTGCGTTGCCAAATATATGAAAAGAGGATTAAGAGGTAATGGGTTTTCCTACCTTGGGAATGAGGGAGGATTTGTGGGGCATACGAACATTTGTGTCTCTTCCTCCTCTAGTAATACCAGCAAAAGCAGGAGTCAGTTGTATTGCAATTGCCGCAGCCATTCTGCACGAGTTGGTATTCTGTCCTCCGACTTTGCTTGCTTCCTTATCCTGCTATGTGTTTTTTCTTTTTAACTTTCGAGTTACGCTAGTTTGGCACATGGGAACCATGGTTTAGATATTACATTGAAAGCTTTTTGGCCCTACTCATGAGATAGATAACATGAAATCCAACAAAAAAATTTGGATGAGGAGTGCACTCATTTGGGCACTAGATTATATAGATTGTCAGCATCTTGCTCATGCCTTTCAGCGAAGTATATAGTGGATTTACAATTACGAGTAAGCGTACAACTAAATTAGTGATCACCTTTAGCTTAAGCAATTATGAGTAAGAGGCATCCATGCCATCAAAGTCACTTAGGGCACGATCCTAACCTCAACTCAAGCTTTGACTCTCTCGTGCCGGGTATCTCTAGGGCTTGCGCTTAAGCAACTACAATTAAGAGGCATCCATAACGTCAAAGTCACCTAGGGCACGATCATGGCCTCAACCGTTTTGACTCTTCGTGTCGAATACCTCTAGGTCTTGCACTTAAGTAGCTACGAGTAAGGGGCATCCACGCCATCAAAGTCAAGCGAGCACGATCATGGCTTCAACCGCTTTTGACTCTCTCGTGCCTGGGTATCTCTAGGCCTTGCACTCAGCAAGACTTGATCCCTAGTGGGCTCATTGAAAGCCTAACAACATCACCAATAGACCAAGGGCCCTTCGATGAAATCACCTATTTTTATTTCCTTGCTAAGTAAGGTGGTCAATGTAAACAATTTTATGCTTTGATCTTGGTGAATGTTTATAGTTACTTAATTAATTAAAAATAAAAATATTTGTAGGTATAATATGGATAAATGGATTACATGTAAATACAATACAATTAATCTAATTACTTTTAATTATGTGGAAAGGTGTTTTACAAAGTGGTAAGGTGGGATGGTTGGCAGGCTATAATGTTTATGCATAAACAAGTAATTGATAACTTTAAAGTTGATGTTCATTTGAGTGTTATAGTGTAGTAAATTTCTTTTCGCCTAGAGAAAGTAGACGAAAAATTGTGATATCTTGGACATGTGGGGAGTTTGGATTGTATAAATTATTCCAAAAAAATTCCAGGGGCCAACATAGTGGTGTGGCTAGATTGAGGCATACCAATACATAAAAAAATTGCGAAGAAAGTGGTGGACTCATATTGATTCTATTAACGCTTTACAAATAAATTTATTTAAAATATCGGTGCTAGTTAACACGTATACAAAATAATAATATTTTTGTATTGATATATTTTAAGTTTAGTAGTAGTACATATAAATATGGTGTTGATATTTAGTTTTTAATAATGTAGAATATTGTGACACTCTTCTCAATCAACTTATAAACGCATACTCAACAATATTCAAAACCTAGCCTATAATTGTAGATTTGATCAAAATAGACTACCATAAATACAGGGACTTGTCTTTCACCTACTTGAAACATTTGTAAAACTTGTGCATCTACTTAAAATTGATAGTGAAGAGGGTACATAGCGCAAAGTACTTTTGTTATATCATTAATCAATCAAAGGTTCAAATCCTTCTAGGTCTTATACCTATCCACAATATTGAAACAAAAGGATCTTTCTAATTATAGAATTATTATGGTTTACCAAAGTTACTTACCATGCTTTGTATAATATATGTGAGAAGCAAATGAGAGATTGACAAAACAACAAATAAACTTGAAACTAAACACCAAACTAGCTCCAAAAGTAAGCATTCAACAATTAATCACATTTTCAATTCTTTTAAGTTGCTTTTGGAAATCAAACATTCAACGATCGATCACATTCTAATTTATAAATTTAATTTCGAGAATTTGTGATATCTTGAACATATAGGGAGTTTGGACTCTATTGTTTATTCCAAAATTTATTTTTTACATCCAACATAGTAGTGTAGCTAGATTTTGGCTACTACCAATCCATGGGAAATTTTTAAAGAAAGTGGTGGACTCATATTGGTATCCATTGATGTTTTTAAAATAAATTTATTTAAGATATTAGTGTTAGTTAACACATATACAAGCTCCAATTATTAGGCTCACTTAGTCTTTGTCGTGCCGCTTTAGGTGGTCTAGGTTGTGGGTTCCATTCATGGTTTATCTCGCTACGTGTGGAATAGGGCATTTACATGTTGCTCTAGAGGTTGATCGGTGGTGCTCGCTTTGCGTAGAGCTTCACTCTTCAAAGCTCCAAGTCGTCCGTGTATTCATCAAGCCCTTTAGATTTTCAAAAAAACACATACAAAACAATTATAATTTCTAATTCGTATTTTTTTAATTTAGTAGTAGGATATATATATATATGATGTTGATACTTAGTTTTTAATAATATAGAATCTCGTGACACTTCTAAATTTGAATTTCTAAACACACACCCAAAAATATTGAAACTCATTATGAGCTAATTTTGATCACACAAAATTAATAAAAATAGAAATTTTTCAAAAGTGTTACTTTGCGTGATTTATCGCTCTCATCGCGATCGTCTCATTTTTGTGATCGTTATGATCTTCGTTTCGTCCATTTTGGGTAAGTCCATTTCGGGTAAAAACTCCTCCCGCCAGGTCTTAAACTGCATTAAATATTAATTAATTAATTACTCTTTGTTTGATAAAATCAATTTTTAATAACTTTGGGGTTTTTAATTAAATAAATATTAATTAAAATTCATTTGACAAGATTTATTTTAATTACCGAGGCAAAAATAAGTTTCCGCTTCCCAAGACCCGAATTTCCCCTTTTACAAATTTATTTTAATTCCCCGCTTGTGGGATTTCTTCCACCAATTGCCAAATCAATGAATTGGCAAATGGGCAAAAATCTCCCGATTTCCCACATGGGGAAATAAAATGGGGATTGTCAGCCCACCTTGCCATTTCTGTTGGCAATTGGCTATTTATTTCCCCACTTCCCCTTGGCAATTAATGCCACTACCCGGAAAGAGGGAAGTTGTTTTAACGGGACGAATAAGAAACGGTTGTGAGGAAGCTTCCTAAATCCTCATAAAATCCTTTCGTCAAACTTGTTGGAAGAAGTCGTGCAAAAGTTTTCTAATTTCTTCTAAAGGAACATCTCAGAGAAATATTTTATCACATCCCTCAACAAATCACCATGCTACCCAAGATAAAGAAGAATTTTCACGTTAAAAAAAAATAAAAAAATCAACACAGCAGCAGGAAGAAGACTAGCGTGGATGGAGGAGCTTTGGCATGTTTCAGTCATAGAAAAACAACAGTACTCTCCATGCAGGCATGAAGCAAAACAACAACAACATCCGTTAGGAGGCCATGCCTTCACCAAAGGAAGGCCAAAATAGGTTTCTACGCACAGCCAAAAGATGAAAAGTAATAAGTTTTAATGCCTAGGATCTCCACGCATTGAGGAAGTTTTAAAAAAAATAAAAGTCAAACAGCAAACAACAGTCCAAAAAAACAGTCTCCACGCATGCACTTGGACTCTCCATGCATTTGCAAAAGGATTAAGAAAGTAATTTCCACACATTTTTCCACAGAAAACACATCATGCCAAGAGAAAGAGCAGACTGTCCATGCTTGAGGAGAAGTAATCCATTAAAATTTGTTTTTGGTTGTTTTCTTTTGCAACAAAATCCCACGCTGCCAAAGGGGGAGATCCATCACGCGGGTCAATGGAGGAACAATAAACCTTTGGACTTGTGTGAGTGTGCAAGATAGTGTTACTCGTGGGTTTTGTCATGAATTGGCACAGATGTGCCAAATTTCTAGCATGAGTTTCAACCCGGAACCAATTATTCAAATCCATACCTCACGGCCTGACCAAGTAGAAAAAGCTTTGAAAACTGTTTGCAAAGAAGCAAATGCAAAACTGAAAGGAAAAGAATTGGAACTACTTATTGTCATTTTTCCTGATAATAACGGCTCTTTGTATGGAGACTTGAAGAGAATATGTGAAACCGATCTTGGACTAGTTTCTCAATGAACAAAACACGTGCTTTGGGATGAGAACAAATTTTTAGCTGATGGACCGCATTCTTTAACCAACAACCTTTGTTACACATATGCAAGATGCACACGCTCTGTATCTATAGTTCCTCCAGCATACTATGCTCATCTAGCTGCTTTTCGAGCTCGGTTTTATTTGGAGCTTGATATATTGGATAGCGGTTTCTTGTCTAGTGGTCTTCCTGGAGGTCGTGCGACTCCTGGTGGCTCAGGTTCTCGGAGCACTCGTGTACCAGCTGGAGCAACCGTTCGTCCATTGCCAGCTCTCAAGGAAAATGTTAAGAAAGTGATGTTCTATTGTTGAATATAAATTTTCATAACATTTCCTTGTACCAAGATATTATACGTGAATGATTTAAAATTTGAAAAGTTTATAGCATTCAATTTCTGGATTGTGTAAACAGTTGCATAACATGATTTATCCAGCTGCGTGCAGTTGGAATGGAATGTTATGCCTTTAAAACATGATCTTTCATTTCTTGACATTGACATCTCTGTTCTTTTGTATGCGGTGGCAAATAGATCATTCATGTTGTGAGCATGATTCGTGAAACTTTGCAGTGATAGCTTTACTGATATTGTAACTTGACAAACCCATATCTTTGTTCCAGTAGAATGTGATGTTGTGGCATGGTGCATTGATGGAGCATGATTTCAATTGATGTAGCATGACTTCAAATGATGTAACACGACTTCAAATGATGTAAATTAATAAAAATTTCAAGATCGATCATGCACATAGCCATTGCGACCGGATAATATTTAAAAATTATGACTTTTGTCGCAGTTTGTATCTAGCAAAGTAATCAACTTTGGAGCTCGATATCTCGAAGTCAGATGATCATCGGGAAGAAAGGTTTGGTTCATTGAATTCTCCTCATCTTCATATACTCATTTTCCAAATTTCAAATTCACAGCACCTCATTTGATATTTTTCATGAACCCAAGAAAAACTCAGTTTGCTCGATTTTGTCGCGCGCACAATTTCAGCTTGGCGAAAGACCTACTTTGATAATCCATATCTCGAGCCCAGATGATCGTCAAGAGAAACGGTTTGGTTATTTGAATTCTTCCCAACTTCATGTACTTATTTGCAAAAATTCAAATGTACAACACTTTGTTTGATATTTTTCACGAGTCAAATAAAATGCAGTTTGCATGATTTTGCTGCGCGCGTGGTTTTTAGCCTGTCAAGGTGACTCATTTTGAGAGTTAATATTTTGAACTCAGGTGATCGTCAAGAGAAAATAATTGTTTTGTTAAATTTTTCCCACCTTCATATGCTCTCTTGCCAAGTTTTAGATGCCCAAGGTGATGTTTGGTATTTTTCTCAGGCTAAAACTAAACGAGATTTTCACAGTTTTACACTTGCATTTTCCTAGCAGTTTCAGAAGAGTCAACTTTGACCTTTAATATTTGACTAAATAATTTGATTGGAAAAAAAAACCCTCTGACACAAAAACTTTTGGTACCTTAATATACTTCCTCATCCAAAGGAGAGTTTCTTAGAACAAGATTTGTTATTTTTCCCAGGGCAGTTTTGAGGCAATTTGTGTAGTTTTGTAAGAAGGAAGTAATAGCCTGAAATAACGCTTCTTTCACAATCATGTCATCTTCAAACAAAATGATGTTGCGGTATGGATTCTAGGGCATTCTACTCACTTCAAGCTCCATTCAAAGTGTGAGAACATTGATGATACCAACTTGGGACACATCGACGTAAGTTGGTTCTGCGATCGCATAACAACTAAATGTGAGTCACAATTTTCTTGAAGTTTGTTCTGAATTGCATAGATGCACCACGACACCTGCATGGTGTGGCGATTCAACTCCAAAGACCCCGAAGTGGAAGCAACCTCTGACTTCTTCATTATGCGGTATAAGTCGTAGCTATTGGCATAGGTCTCTTCAGAGTCAAAACCATTGTTATCGGCAAAGATCGATAATTGAAGAATCTTGTCTACATCAATTGTTTTTACTTGATTGTTGTACGGATCTATTCATCGAAAAACTAAGACCAATGATAAGTACAATTGTGTGGATCATCAAGCAAGGTCACATCATTCAAGTGTGTCCTGTCACTCTCGCTTAGCATTGGGCACAATACTTCATTAGTCGATCTTAAAGTTGGAGCGTTCTCAAATTGGACGACCATGAGCGGATTAGAATGCCAACACTCCGGATGGTGACAAAGACAAAATACATAACTCGGGAAGTGAATTGCAATTTTGGCTCTTAGAAGATCTTCTCAATGGTAAAAGATCAAAAGTTAGATTTTGACAAGCCAAGGTGGCGTAACGACTACAGTCTCGCGACAAATAAATAATTCACCATGGAAGGCTATTCGGAGCATGTGGAGAATTGTGTGTAATTGTGAATGTGAATACGAATGAAGACGAACTTTCTCACACCAGGATGTTGCTCAAACGAAGGGGTGGATGAATTGCTAAAGTTTCAAGATCGACTCTCTTGTCATCTAGAGGATTGCGGAACACG
The DNA here is from genome assembly GCA_018340775.1 of Taxus wallichiana var. yunnanensis. NCBI lineage: Eukaryota > Viridiplantae > Streptophyta > Pinopsida > Cupressales > Taxaceae > Taxus > Taxus wallichiana. The sequence continues at coordinate 955,039,949 of CM031235.1, forward strand.
ATCAATGAGTTCATTCATGTACGATCAGGATAGGTGACTCTTGGCCCAATGGATAAGGCACTGATCATAGGTGTTTTGATCTAGGTGGCACATTGTTGACTACGATGTCTATGTGTGCATCCAAGTCATTTAAGTACCCATTTCTTTTATTTACGTATTTTTTCCTTAAATGACTTTTTAACTTAAGTGGTTTCTATTTTTAGTCACTTTGTAAAAGTTGGTTGAAAATTTCAAAGCCACTTAAGTGCCTTATTTAATGATCATGTAAACCCTAACTACTTTGTAACCAAATTTTGAGTTATTAAAGAAAGTCGAGCTCATTTGTAAAGGTGACTTTGAGAGAGGAGAAGAAAATACTTTTGTGTGCAAGCTTTGTTTCAGGAAGAAACTTTGTGTTCTTTGTGAAGACATTTTGGAGTTAATGAAATACGAACTTTGTGTCTCATTCATTGTCTCTTGTAACATTTGATGTTCTTATGTTTATTAGATATTAGATGTTTAAATCTTGCATTGAAATATTGTCTTTGATCTTATTGTTAATGTTATTGAGTTGTTGTTCCTGTTCACAGTGATCAAGCTCTGTTATTTACTTGCTCATGTGTGTTCCCTTTACTCATTTTTGTTTAACTGATGCAAACTCCATTTTATTTGTGTTAGTTATTTATTGTTCTTCTTAATGCAATATTAGGCTTTGCTTTTACCTAACTCTTGCACATTCCTTCCATTCATTCCTTTCCATTTTGTTCCTTCATTTCATTCCATCTCCTCATTCACTTTTCTTGCCATTGATGTTCAAACACCCGACACATACAATTTTGAATGTACATGTGTAAATACAGTTTTAGTTTTCAATAAAGGCAACCTCACCTTCATTGAGGAGGGACTTCGTTCCCACACTGCAAGCATGCCATTTGCATTCATGCAAATCCATATGCTAACAAAACCTCACCTAGAAGTGTGACTTTGATCAAAATAAACTACCTAAATATAAGGACTTGTATTTTACCTACTAGAAACATTTGTATGACCTAAGCATTTACTTGTATTTGATAACAAAACATAGAGTACCATCCTTATATCATGAATAAATAAAATATTGGATCCTCCTAAATCATATACATGTCTATAATATTGGGAACACAAAGGATCATTCTAATTATGGAACTTTTATGATTTTCCCTTTACCTACCACACTTTGTAGAATATACTTGAGAAGAAAATAAGATGTTGACTAAATAACAACAAAATTAGAACTAAACACCAAACTAGCTCCGAAAGCCAACAATCAACAAATGATCACATTCTCACTTTTAATATTACTTTTGGAAACCAAACATTCAACAATTGATCACATTCTCAATTTTAAAAATACTTTCAAAAATTGTAGTAATAATAAAGATGATACTTTTGCTTTCTTTGTGAATTTCAAACAATTTTTATATTGTCACAAAGGTGAAATCTTTTAAAATGTATGGAAAATTTAGGAATTCCCTCTAAACTAAGATTATAGTATGATGACATTATGAGAAATTTAATGGTTGAACATTCCATATGCACCTAATTATTAACTTAACTAACTTAACATATAAAACCCAATATATTATTATCCTTATGCTAATAAGGGTAACTTCGTAATGGAAGTGGCCCTCTTATTATCATTATGGTTGATTTATTGAGGGATTAGTATGTTTGTTTGCTCAAATTTCTCATAGCCTCTTATATGGATTCATAATCCCCAAAAATATAATGTACAATTACCTTCAAATACATACCTTACTAACTCAAGTCGATATGTCGTTTTACCGCATCTTGAAATTACTTCTATGACTCTTAAAAACCTCATTAGATTAAAATAATAAAGTCCAAATTTTTTGGATGGCTTAGTCGTGGTAATATTTAAACCTCAATATATCATGATCCTTATGCTAATTGGGGTGACACCACAATGGAAGTGGTCCTCTTACTAACACAATGGTTGATTGGTTTCATGAGGTGAACATATTTTCTTTTTGGTCTTTCCATCTCCTCCTATGTGGTTTCATAATCTCAAATCTTAAACAATATCATGTGCAATTACCTATAAATACATGCCTTACTACCCCAGTCGATATTCCTCTTTAGTGCATATTGTATTTGCTTATACAAATCTAAAAAATTCCCATTGAATCAAATATATTAATACTACATTGGTTGGTTAGCTTGGACCATAATAACATATAAACCCCAATATACCATGATCCTTATGCCCATAGGGGTGACACCATAATGGAAGTGGCCCTTTTACTAACATAATGGTTTATTGTAGACACCAAATTTGGGTCACACTCCCCTAAATTAATTAACGTAATGTATTCACCTAACCATGACCCCTTACCCCACATTCATATTAATTTAATTACTTACAATTGAATTAATGTTCATCCTCACATTATTAATTAATTTAATTACTTTAATTAAGTTAATTTACACATCACCTAGACACCTCACCATGGACTTATTCCTAGCCTATTAATTAATTAAGACTAGGTCCCTACTTATCCCAACCAATTGGGACTTAGTCTAACCCTAAAATTAAAGTCCTATTCCTTCTCCAACAACACTCCCACTTATCTAAGTGTCAACCCTCACTTGAGACCCGAATTAGCAATCAAAATCATGCCAAAAATAGTAAAGATCAGATTATTTTTGGTAACTTGACTAATTCACCCTAACCGACGCCGATTTATCCTCGGCCACATCGGTCACCTAAACCGCCATCGGTTCCTTTATATACAATTTTACAACTCTTTACATGGGTTGGTCATTCAGTTTTGGGAGTTTGATTGCAATCAAGTGAGGATCTCAGAGTCATTCCTTCATCCAAATGACATCTACATACCACCAGAGTGTAACACAAGCAACAAGTTCTCTTTTAGATTGTTGGAATATCTACGGGGACACACGGGTTGCACTTTGCCACAACACTGAACCAACCATCACTTCACCGATCAATCACCAACCACCTTCGATCATGAGATCTTCATAGCAACAAGTAAGTAATGTGATTTTAATCATTTGTGCTTACTTTACTATAGATCTTTTATTTTTTTTAAGTATTTCAGTTTTTGTTGTTACCCAAATATCTCCATCTTCCCACCAATCCACCAACCCAACCATTTCAAGCCTTTCCACCTTTCTTAACCTCTCCCTTTGATATTCTTGAGTCTTCTCAGTTATATTACGAGCCTAACCACACCTTCCTCACTCTCTGTGCAATCACAAAGAGGTCCAAAATCCATCTTTATTAAGTTATTACCCATTTCCCCTACCGACGTCAGTTTACCATACTGCCATCGGTTTCACCCTATACCGACATGTCGGTCACTTGACCGATATCGGTCTCTGTGTCATTTTATACCCTCTGACCAACAAGCCTTCAATTCAACCAAAACCAACCCAAACCTCACCTGATCAATCCTAGACCCTTTATCGACCTTTTTTAGACTTGCAAAACCCATAACATCTACCAAACCTCTGGATCTAATCGTAACTTTTCTTGTTAGATTAGATTTACTTATTGTATTAGCATGAGATACCTAAATCATACAACTATAGTAGGATTTCCTTATTTCATGGTATTTGTTGCATTAAATTGTATTTGAAAGTGGATTGAACCTTCTAGGAAGCACCTCACTTCCTCGGATCTAGCATCTCACTAGGCAGTCCACTAACCTATATTATTAATGTTATTTTGTGGTCTTGTTGTGTTTCTTACAGTCATTCCTCCTAGCCAAAGGGAAGCTCTCCACGATCAGCTCGGATCAAAAGTCAACAACACACACATTCTACCTTTGACCTTCATTTTACAAGTATTCCTCCTAACCTCTTACCTTATCTGTTTTACACAAAACTATTTGGTGAAACATTTTGGCATGCCAGTGGGACCCATTTGGGTTCTTTGCATTGTTCATTCTTAGGGAATCATTGTGTGTTTATTTCTTTTTGAAAGAGAGTTCACATTAAATCTTCTCCCTTGGAAACATTCTTCTTCTCCTACTTGTCTCAGTGAAACTTGTAGTTTGGATTAAAAAGAACACTTCTTTTTATTTTGTATTGCATTAGTGAAAGACATACTCTTTCCTATTCATTATTTCTCTCATCGAATATAATTTGTGGATTTGGGTTTAAAATATTTGCATCTCATTTTTGTATGTTGCATTGTAGCTCATTTAAATTATGGGAAACCTATATGGAAGTCATGACCAGCTGATGGTTGAAAAATTGAACCGTAGCTCACATTTTGCACACTCTCTCTATACCAAACCACTAAAACAAACTACACATTTCTTAAACAACATCTTTCCCGAAGAAGCTGTCAATGATCACACGATCAGAGGATTGACAATGGGCTCCAACTAGTTTTCTGGCATCATCATATCAAAGTAGGGCCTCGAGTACTGCAAAGTATATATTGGGGACACCACACCAAAACTTACCTAAACCAACCATAGTTGTCAGTTTCTAGGGGGGCACCTTCGATAACCAAAAATCTATTCTATTCACAAGTCAGTCCTAAATGGCATAAGCCACAACATAAAATCTACATCATAGGATTTCATGTTTTTCTAGCTTTTTCTTGATTTGTGTTTTGAGGTGTGAGTTTTTTTCTTCATTTTTCTCTCCCTACATACTCCACAATCATAGTTGGTGTATTTTGACTATTTTTGAGTGTGTTAGGACTAATCATTTCCATACTTGGTCTCTGAGTTGGTCTTTTTATTTGACCTAAATCACCAAAAATTCACTTTTTCCATTTTTCATAGATTTCATAGTAATCGGTGTCAGTCCAACGACCACCATCGATTTCATCATCTCACCACCATCAGTTCACTTGACCATCATTAGTTTTAGGTTATTTTGGTCATTTTTGCCAAAGTAGCATTCAATCTCTATTTCCTTTCTTTCTATGACTTCCTTTGTCACTTTACTATATTTCGAGTCTTTGATATTACCTTCAGAGCCTAGTTCCACTTTATTTTTATCATTTATTGCCAGATTTTCCAATCTTTCATTTCTCCACAGAAACCGACATCGGTCTAGCCAACCGATGGTGGTTACCACCAAACCGTTCGTCTATCTCTATGTTCTAATTTTTCAATCAAAACAATGATCAAATCACACCTTTTAGACCCATTTTTCTCCATTCCTTTATGTTTTTCATCATCAAAGGCTCAAAATACCCATTCTATTGTCAATCACATGGTTTTGACTCATAGACAAGCCAACACTCTCATGTTTCATGTTATCGCCAACCTCTTCCACCTAGCCCATCACCCCCTTCCATCTCATCACCTATGGACCTCAATCAGTCTCTTACCATACCCACTAGTGATGAGGAGTTCACGAGACTCCTTGATCACAACCCCACCACTCTAGTATTATCTCACCCATTCATCTACCCATGATTCATCGGGCAGCTTGTATATGACATGCCTGTGTCCATTCCTCCTACTCTCGCACCCACTTCTACATCATCTACTACTACCATGTGTGCCTTACCCTCTTCCACCTTACCACCTGTGGTTTCCCAACTTGACCCTACATCATCGATATTTTCACACTATGACATCTGTCACTGCCTTTGACGTTTGTCACTCCTACGATGTCAACCATGCCTTTATCAACCACCCTGAGTGTAGGTCTATCTACACCCTCCACTTCTCATATACCTATTACATCTCAGCCACCATTAGTGTCGGCAACCCACACTCCCTTCCAAAACATCATCCTCTCCATCCCATAGTCTCTTCCTCCGATTTCTATGAGAGTCTTTACATCCATCCCGCCCTACCTACACCTATCACCAATAACCCCCTATTTCATCTACCACTTATTCAGGGTACTTTCCCTCTACATCTATTCCCCTATGTTCCTTCATCACAATTTTCATACTCAACACCACCACATACTTGGGATGTCATCCACATCATACCCACCTTATCTACCCCCTTATACTACGGGGGTGCCCATCATCACAACCTACAAATGATCTTATCAAAATGATGATGGACAAGATGCAGACATTAGAAGCATTTGTCTCTCTATCACACGTAACTCTCTGACATACAATGATTTGTAATGAGCCCATTCACCCATCCATTCCAATTCATCCATACCCTACGCATTGGGAAATGCCTAAATTCAACCAATTCAATAAAAAGAAGACCCACAACAACACTTGTGGTCTTTTAAACATGTGTGTTATCTCATCACTCATGATGATGCTTTTCTCTTATGGACATTCCCAATGTCCTTGATAAGACCAAATTTAGATTGGTATAGTGCTCTACCTAGGCACTCCATCTTTTCATTTAATCAGGTAGCTCAGGATTTTCTAGACCACTTTTCTATCAACATTGTCAAGAAGGTCACCATGACCGACTTGTACACGACACACCAATATGAAGATGAATCTATCACATATTTTTTCACTTGTTGGCATAGCCTAATTAACCAACTCACATTCCAATTACCTCAGATGGAGTTGATAGAGTTGTTCACTAGAGCTTGTGCTAGACACATCTCACCAACTCTCCAAGTTCAAACCTTCCACACATTTTGATGAGGCATTCACCATGGCCCAAAACTTGAAATTCATGCCATTGAAGAGAAGAAGATACAATTGCATAACAAGAATGTTACGTTTTAAATCAAATGATACCTCTTCTTCTTCCAAACCACAAAATAATTATTCTAAAGAAAAAGGATCTAGCCAATGCAGTAGTTTTGAAAGTTGGCCCATCTCATCCATCCAACCAATCAAAACCTTCTTCCAACCTTTCTCTTGTTCAAGATTTTCAGTTCAAGCGGAGAAAAAAAATATACTCCCATAGGAGAACCCTACTCTTCAGTTTTAGAAAAATTCTAAAATCCAAGAGAATCACTCTTCCACCCATCAAACCACATACTAGTTTTGACCCTTCTCATCTTGTGCCTACATGGTACAAAGAAAATGATTACTATAACTATCATCGCGTTAGAGGTCATAATGATGGTAATTGTATAACTTTCAAAAACATCATCCAAGAAATGTTAGATAATGGAGATATTCATCTTGATAACCCTAATGCACACTAATCAAACCTTCACATCTTCAAGAATTCATTCCCAAATCACACCCCATCATCTAACCAAACTGGAAAACTTCAACCAATGACAGTAATGTTCATGAGGTTCATGCCATTTTTGACATCATACCAACTCCTTCTACTCAATTTCCTCCCATTCCATCTATCGAGGAGATTCTTGCATGAGCTCCTTCATCCACAGAGGGACCTATTTCATCTTCTCCTCTACCCATGGAGGAGTCCCCTTATCTTCTCCTCTACCCATGAGGAGTCCACCATATCTTTTGATGCAATTTCCCCACTCACCTCTCAACCTGATGAACAACCCGCAATACTTACTCTTCTACCCACGGGAGAGTCATGCTTACCTTCTTCTTCACCAAAAGAAGAACCTACCTCATCCAAATTTCCTTCTCCCTACTTACAAGGGGGTCCATTAGTAGTGTCCCTTCCTATTAGTGACAATTCTCCATTGGCTTTCAAGGATCCTGTTGATATTCTCTCATCTCTTCTACCCACATAGAGTCTAAAGCCAACCATTTCCTATCTCACAGAACATTCTTTATAGGGATTACTACCAAATCAACATCATCCTCCCTACATTGGTTTCATTCTCACATTTGGCCGACCACTTGGATTATGTTGAAAATTCCATGCTTTGGGGATGCCTTCGACTTATCTCAACTCAAATGCAAATGTTGTCCACTAACACTTCCATGATCTATCCAAAGGTGTTTCAAATAACCAAACCCACCATGCCCATGCCATTTCTAGCTACCCCTTCTTCATCACCCTCACTCACACCTAAAATTTTACCATCAAACAAAATTTTCCTATGCCTAAAACCCTACCTGCACCTATATCTTCCTCCATGTCCAGACCCATTACCACATTAGGGAGTCATGCCGACATCAAGCCTAGTCCATCCTCCTATCAAAACTAGATTTAGCCACGTCCTCACAAGCCATCACAAAGACTATTCCCCACCTAAGAGGAAGACCCAACCTCTTAGGCCACATACACCAACTTCTCCCACTACCCCTCTTTTCACCTTCACCACTTCCATCTATCTTAGGTCCCCACCCATCAACCTTGGTCAAGCAACCTCCTACCCAAGGTAAACCAAAACACAACAACCCACCTCCTCATCACGATCCTTTGTTCCACCCAAATTACCTACACACCTACTTCCCATTACCTACATCCTTTCCTACATCCTTTCCTACCTTCTTATATCCTCATCATTACCCATGCTTCTTCTCCTCATCATCATCCCATTCCATTTCCTCTTCCACCTCCTTCACCACACCTCCATTATCCCTTCCACATTTTCTCTTACCACCACCTTCCTTCTACATCACACACTCCTTCTTCACCTTTACCCAAGAAGGTAACTATCCCCTTCCACCATCTACCTTCCTTCTTAAACCTACACACTCTCACACAACTTCTTCACTTACACCTTTACCCAAGAAGGTGCAACCCAAACCCAAAACCATACTATCTACCAAACAAGTAGTCAAACTTACTCAACCTCCGATTCCACCTCCAGTGATGCCTCTCCCACCAAAGTCACCCACACTTCCATCTAGACCCACACTTACTTCACATTGTGATCCATTGGCAGGGTCTTACACCAACATCTTAGCTAACCTTTTGAAACCTCTATCATCACATTGCCACCACTTAGACCTTACGACCCACTCAAACCTAAACCATAAGGGTTTGATGATACCAAAATTTGTTCTTACCATCATGTGTCAGGGAATGATGTGGAAAATTGTAAGGCTCTTAAGACTATTCTTCTCTAACTATGTCCTCTCAAGAAAACTTTGACGATGATGATCTTTTAGATGAGGACCCTATTCCACCTTCACCTATTACCACACAACCTCTCATACCTATTTAGTGACCTCCATCTCCACCTCCACAACCCTTTTATCCTCCTCCAACATTTGAGATCAATATGGTCTCGCATCAGAGAGCTAGCCAAACCTCCACCAAAATGCCAATGTGTCATTGCATTTCTTTCACAAAACCATTATATTCCCTCACCATATTTTTTCCCATCATGTCGCTACACCTTTCATGACTCACCTTCTCCTTCACTACATAGATCAATATGGTTCAAGTTTCCACTCGATCCTAGAAGGAAAAAGGAAAGGAGAAAACAACCAACTCATCCGCTACTCCTTTACCCAACATTCCATCTACACCTGCACCCAAAATCACCATCCATGGACCCATACCCTATTTCTGATGGGGTTTCCCATCGTACAATGCTTAAACAATTACACTAGTCTCCTCTCAAAATGTCTTTGTATGACCTTGTCCAAACCTCTCGAGTCTCATCATCAGCCCTCATTGAGGTCCTACAATCTATTGAGGTTCTACCTAATGACCCTACACCTGTTGCATCCATTATCACCCTCACCATGTTGCTTCTCTCACCACTTCACCCCCTTCCTCTACTCCTCACTACCACTCATCAAGTAGCCACTCTCAGTTTCTCTGATGAAGATATTTTCCTCTCTCAATCGGATGATCTGACCCCACCCTATTCATTTCTCATCTACATTGATAATATACGCATTCGACACATTATGATCGATGGAGGTGCCAATATCAACATCATTTCCTCCCATGCATATAAACAAATGTGCATCCCTTCCAATTACATGCATAATAACCTAGTTATGTTGCATTCATTTAATGATGCCATGACTTCCACCCTCAACACCATCATTCTCCACATTTGTGTGGGCCCCCATGCCATTCCTAAATTATTCTATGTCTTAGAGGGGGAATTCTAATACAACTTTTGCTTGGCCGACCCTAGATTCACATCATGGGTTGTGTTCCTTCAACCTTACACCATTGTTTAAAATTTGAACATGAAGGACACAACTATACCATTCCAACCGACCCTTCACCATTCAAGACCTGTAACATGTTGTATCGACCTAATGATGTCCTTATACCAGTTAAGGCATCTACCACCATTACCACTTTTCTTCTTCAACCGCTGCCTCATTCACCACTTTTGTCACTACATCTTCCATAACCAACTCTCTATTCACTTCTACTATTACCATGCTTCTACAGCTGACCCATCAACCAACCCATCTACTTCTCAAACATCCAATGCTTCTTCTTCCCGTTTCCAGTGATTCATCCATTCCCACTACCCACATACCAACTACCGATCCCTTAGAAGGTGTTTTTTTAAATGCCTCACTCTGGGGAATATCACCTTTATAACATTGACACATTCCTTACTCCTCAAGAGTATGGTAACCTTCACCAACATCCCCATTATGATCACCACATAGGTGAAGTTTTCCCCTATGGTCCTCCCCACCTTCACACCAACTTAATGTATGGGGGACTTGATGCTTCTACCTACTCGCCCGAGCCACCTTCCCAAACTCGACCATTTTCCTCCAACCTTCAATCTCTCACCAACCACCACTTCACCCACACCTTCCTCCATCACTTGCACTTGGAAGGGCTTTGGCTTTGGTTTCTATGAACAAGGTCACATATTTTCATTCCTTGCACCACTCGTAAGCATAAAGACCACAGTGGTATTGGATTTTCTAAACCACCTTCCAAGAAGGCCCGAAGTCAAACTCATTGAGGATGATAAACCTTCTCCACCCCTTTCACCTACCTCACCACCTTCACCTACGAGTCTATGGATCCATAATCCATTCCTCCTAACTTTTTTTTTTTTTTTGTAAATTGTTTCCTGGGACCTCTGACTTATCAACATGATGGCAAGGCTCCTCTTCTCTTCCCTTCATGTATCCTAACATGATCGATGATGATACACCTTCTATTAACATCATTCAATGTCAGGATGATGAGTCTATTCTTACCTACCTTAGGTGTGGAAGATTCTTATATTCACCGGTCATTACCTTCTAGAGATGCAAAACCATGTTGAATGAATCGACCATCGAAATCAACATTCACACTCAAGACATGACCCACACATTCTAAAAATAGGCCAATCTTTAGATGTTGCTTTGAACAAGAAGCTTTCACTTCTTTCCTCCAGGATCATAAAGAATGCTTTTTGCTTGGTCCTATGCTAATATGCTCGGTATTGACCCAAACATTGTGGTCCACAATATCATAACCATTCTTGATGCCAAACCCATGAAACAAAAGCTGTGAAAAAATGCATCCTCACATTGCCCTTCTTTTCAAAGAAGAACTCCAACGCCTCCTTTCTATTTCCTTCATTCTACCCATTGATTATCCCCAATGGATCTCTAACATTGTTCTGTCACAAAAGCAACAGGGGACTCTACATTTGCATGGATTTTGTGACCTTAACTTAGCTTGCCCCAAAGATGACTTTCCTCTACCTAGTATTGACCAACTAGTTGATCTCACCACCGCCATGAGATGTTATCACTCATGGATGGTTTCTCAGGTTATAACCAAATATTACTCACACCAAAGATCAACAAAAAACCACCTTCATCACTCCTTGGGGACCTTCTACTATCATGTCATGCCCTTTGGCCTTAAAAATGTTGTGCTACATATCAACGGGATATGACTTATATCTTTCATGACATCATGCATAACATATTGAAGATTATGTCGATGATCTTCTTTCCAAATCCAAACATCGGGCCAAACACCTTACATTCCTTAAGGTTGTCTTTGACTGTCTCATCAAATATTGTGTTCACCTTCAACCTAAGAAGTGTGTCTTCATTGTTCTCTCAGAAAGCTCCTTGGTTTTATCATTTCTTTATGTGGCATTGAAGTTGATCCTACTAAAATCAAGGCTATTCTCAAGATGCCTCCACCTACTAACCTTCGTCAACTTTGTAGTTTGCAAGGCAAGTTGCAATCTATTCATCACTTTATTTCTCATCTTTCCACCACTTGCCATCCATTTCATCATCTTCTCAAAAAGGATGTCTCCTTCAAATGGGATGATGAATGCCACAAATATTTTGAAGCATTAAAGGGATACCTCCTCCAACCACCTATGCTCATCCCACCAAAAGATGACATTCCCTTTTACCTCTACATTTCTGCCACAAACCATTCATCTAAGGGCCATGCTCACTCATCATGATGATGAAAACATAGGGATCGGTGGTTTATTATATAATTCATACTCTTCTAGACTATGAGACTAGATATACTCATGTCAAAAAACTTTTCCTAGCCTTAGTATTTTTGCCACTAAACTTTTCCATTACCTACTCAACCATAAAACCTTTGTTGTCACCAACACTAACCCCTTGCATTACATGTATGCTAAACCCTACCAACACCAACATGTGTTATGTTGGCTCATGCTTCTTGCAGACCTCGATCTCAAATTCATCCATCAAAAATCCATCAAAGGAAAACCATTGCTAACCAACTTGCAAATGCACCTCTATATAGAAACCACTCTTCTAACTTCAATTTCTAGATGAATCCATTGCTACCCTCTCCCTAGATGATACCATTTATTAGATGACCTTATTCTTTGATGGTTCCAAATGCCATCATGGGGGTGGTGTAGAGTTATCCTTATTCCTCTTGATGGTGAACCTATGTCATTATCCTTCAAACTATATTTTGATTGCACCAATAACATCACCGAATATGAAGCACTCATATTGGTCTTCAAACCGCCATAGCCTTAGATGTTAAATCCATTAATATTTTTGGTGATTCTCAACTGGTTGTGAACCAAGTCAATGGTCTATACTAGTGTCATAATGAGATACTTCAAAATTATAAGCATCACGTTGACATGCTCTTGACTACCTTTGACCATTATGAACTTCAAACCACCCCATGTTCCACAAACAAATTCATGGATACCATGGCTTGTCTTGCTTCTCAAATACCCACTTCACCCTTCACTCAAAAATATTTTTCATAGTAAAAAGGTTACAATCACCTTCTTATCTATTCCGAGATGTTAACTTTGTAGGAAACATTGAAACTAACCCACATGACCTTTGGTATAAGTAGTTTGTTGACTACCTTTCCCTTTCAATTCTACCTCCAGATCTTACTCACAATGGACAAACGAGCCTTCCTCAAAAGTGTCTCTCACTATGTCATCATGGGTGGTATTCTCTATAAACATGGCTTTGATGGTATCCTCTTACAATGCCTTACAAGTTCTGAAATCCCATACACCATCAAGGAAGTTCACGATGAGATTTACGGAGGTCATTTCAGTGGCTTCACTGTCACTAAGCACATCCTTCACCTTGGCTATTACTTGGCCAACCCTAAACCAAGACTGTTGTGACTATGTCAAATGTTGTGTGAAATGTCAACAACATGTTAATATTCATCACACCCCTAGTCACGCCTTATAGGTCACACGAGACCTTTGGCCTTTCTCTCAATGGGGTTTGGATCTTGTCAGAGAGATTAACCTCATTCTTCCCAACGTCATCAATGGATTATTACCGCTATTGAATATTACACTAAATGGGTGGAATTCATACCTCTCATTTCTACAAAATCTGAGAAAATATGTGAATTCATCAACCATCACATCATTTGTCACTTTGGTGTTCCTCACCACCTCATCACTAATAATGGAAAAAATTCAAAAAAAAAACCCTATGGAAACTCTGTGACGCCTTTGACATTCAACTCAATTTTTCTTCACCTTATTATCCTCAAACAAATGGCCAAGCCAAATCAACCAACAAAACCCTAAACAAAATTCTTATGAAATTCATTGATGATACTAGTAAGGATTGGCACACACACATTCCTTTCACCTTATGGGCTTACCGCACTAGTATTCACACCTCAACCATTGCCACACCTTTCTCTTTGGTCTATGGTATAGAGGTTGTTTTTCCTCTCAAAGTCCAAATTCCATCTCTTCATATCTCACTCAAATATATGCTCAACGATGATGATTTTTTCCAAGACCGTTTGGCACAACTTGAGTTATTAGATGAGCATCATCTAACTTCTCTTGATCACCTTCAAATCTACCAAAAATGTATCAAACATGCCTATGAAAAAATGTGTCCAAGAACAAACCTTCAAGGTCGATGACCTTTTCCTAAAGGAAAATCAACATGTAACAAAAGTGGAGAAAAGTAAATGGGGAAAATTTTCTCCTAATTGGCTTGGACCCTATATCATTTACTCATGCCTATGGGTCAGGTGCTTATCATTTATCTTCACTCGAAGGTAAACCTAAACCTAATCCCCAATGCCTTGCATCTTCGACCATTCTATTGTTGAATCAAGTACTACATCACCTTTTTCTATTACAAACTCATCCCTTGAGTACCCTCCCTTTCATTTACCTCTTTTGAGGACCAACGACTAAACATGAATTGTGTGATTATCCATCACCTTTCAACCTTATCTTAAATATGAGTACCACGGCTCTACTCATGGCATGGTTCTCATGGATACTTTTCATTCTTGTCAAGATGGAATCCCATGGTCATTCGTCACTTAAAACACCTCTTGCATAGTAACCTTTGTGTGTTATGGTTTTTCCTTCATAAAGGAAGCCTATACTCCTCTATAGTCTTGTCCATGACCTAAAAGTCCAAAGATGTTCAAAGTAATATATGGGATTTTCAAATTCAACTCCTTGAGTAAAAATTCTAGAAAATAGATGAATCCCTCAAAAGGACATCTATCTTTCTATCTTGCTACTATAAATAGACTGCTCCCTCAAGGACAACTATACAAAGCTAGCCATACTATACGTAGTCTATCCAAAAGGAAGACTATTTCTATAAAAATAAAAATAAAAATATTTTGAAGCTTCCCGCATCAATCAACTTCACGAAGACCTCAAGGATTCATTCTATTTATCCCACATAGACTTCCCACATCGATCAATCTATCAAACAAAATCAAAAAGAAAATAAAAAAATCAAGAAAAGTACAACTTTTTCATCATGGACTTGCCTATTTCGGTTTTGGGTATCTTGTAGAAGAGGCATGTTGTCTCACAACAAGGTTACACTAAACAACCCATTTCACCTCATCTTCCTTTCTTTCTTATTTTCTACCTACTCAAGGGACGTGCCACAAATGTGACATTTCGTGATCATGTAACTTCCTTCACCCTTAGAACAATCAATCATGCATTGCCTTTAGGGGTTTAAGTTCATCAACCCATCCTTAGTATGCTCATTATGGTCCTTTCCACTTCTGGAGCATTCCACCTCTTTTACCATTCATCTCTTTTCTTACTTATTGATTCTGCTACGCAAGACTAGACCTTCGACACCTACATTCTGGGATTTCTTCCCTTCAACCTAGACTCAACCATGCCTAACTGACCTACACTCAACCATACCTATTCAAACTAGACTCAACCATGCCTATTCAACCTAGACTCAATCATGCCTAAATCCTACCAACCCATTCATCTACCCATCATATTCTTCCCTCACTTATGGGAGAACTACATTGGCCTGAGGCCCCTTTTCACCGAGGCTATGTAGGTAGCACTCCGAGGGCATGGGGCCCTTGGAGGTTAGCTCAACCACTTTTACCCCTAACCAATTTCCCCCTTTACATTCACATCCAAACTTAGTTAGTTTCCATTTACACAATAACTTGGAAATTAATATATCATAAAAACATACATTGTTTCATCATACCTACCATTTTATAACCTCAACCATATTCTACCTAAATCATTTAACATTTCCATGATATCAATTACTTGGAAATTTAAACACAACATACATACAACACATTATTTCCATAAAATCAATAACTTGGAAATTTTTAACTCAACCAAGCCTACACCTGACTCCATCATGCCTATATCTGACTTAACCATGCCTACAACTAATTCAATAATGCCTATACCTGACTTGATCATGCCTACACTTGACTCCATCATGCCTATATTTGACTCCATCATGCCTACATGACCTCAACTCAATCATGCCTAACTCACCTAGTTTCCATAATAAACAATAACAATGGAAATTAAAATGAGTACATCATCAGTCCAATAATCATCAATTGTATAAAAGGAATGTTTGTGTATCAATACATATGTACATAGGATAAATAATCAAAGTGTCTCAAAAATATCATACAATCTCACAAAATATTTGACACACACAGGCATATATATATACCAAAATCAAAATCATCATACAATATCAAATGTCATGATTAATCAACCCCACCTGAGACCCTCCTCTCCACTCTCACATGTCTCCTCCTCTCTCCCTATCAACCACCCTTCTAGCATCTCTCCACCCTCTACTAGTCCCTATCCAGCCCACCATCTCCTCCTCCTTGCCCTCAGCTGGGCCCATTTTACGAGAGTTGGTAACCTCACCTTAACCATATCTCTAGGGCCAATGACCCCTATGCTACTCCGAGTTATGATTCTGGACCTGGTCCTCTCACTAATTGTCTATTTAGCCCTATGTTTGGCATATGATGGAACATCAATGCCTGTTGTGGCTAGATGATCCTTGTAATAACAAGCCTCGCTTCAAGGCATCCATAAACCTCACCATCGATACAAAGATAGGGTGGCACAATCACCCTAGTGCAACCTTTGTGAACTCTACCCCAAACCATGTGAGGCCCTTGTCCTCATGCCTATCGCAAGACCTTGACCTTGTTCCCTAGACGTTTCTGCTACTTTCTAGTACTGTGTAACTACTTGGGCCTCGCACAACTTCCAACATGACCCTATAAACCTACAATTTATGCATATAACATTGCATGTACCATATGCACCCATCCCTTACGGGTACTTGTGCAGGAACATGTCCCTAGGTTGTAGTTAGTTGCACTCAGTAGAGTGAAACCATGTGCCTATAATGCAGCTACCTGCCCCCACCATCATCTCCACCCTATGCGGGTGCTGCTGCCTATACTACTTAGGCTTGTAGGGTCGTCACTTGTGCTTGTAAAGTGGTCACATGTGCCTGTGACCCTTTCAGCTTGTCATGAACCCCTATAAGCTATATATGAAATGCATCTCTAGTGCATCTCTCTAAACTATAATAGTAACTTAATCAGGTTGTCATGGCCTCATAGGTAATGCCTATAATCAGGTTATCCACCACTATTTGTAGCCATTAGTGGTACCTACGTCATCGATCCTCCTATCTGCTACCCTCTCCTCCTGCCTAGTTGGATTTGTTGGATGTGGTGGAGACAATGGTCTCTCCACATTTTCCATGTGGTATGATGGAAAAGGTGGAGGCACATCCTATCAAGCTCGAATCATTGTTAGACTCGGTCCACATGGGATCATCTCATGCTCACCGAATCTCAAGCTTTATATCCACCTGACTAGCTATAAACCATCCAACTCAGCTTTGCCATACCCTTGTAAGAAGGGAACTTGATATATGGTCTCCATAATATATCTACTGCTGATATGCCATCCAGTAGTTGCCTATAATATGTAACATCCCTAGTAGCCTCGACTACTCTAGGTTGGGCCCCAACTAGTACCCACCACTTGAACCTAACTCTAAACACTCCTCCGAACCAATCCTACCTCGGTAGTCCGGGTGGTCGTAGGCACACTATATGCTCATAGGCCCAACAATGTAAAAGGAAGGTACAACATACTCCAAATCTGTATTCATCAATACACCCATAACTCTCTATACAATCGCACCAAAAATGTAGGTGCCCATATAAACCGTGCACTATGCTCTACCATATCCTCTAACACACCCATCAAAGCTAAAGGAAATCTCCCTCCCTTTGAATCTAGAAGTATAAAATAGTTGATCACAATCATCATCAATATTGTCAAGTGTGTCTCATCAAGATGTGTAACATACATCTCTCCATATCTAACACTCGCACTATGGTATGTCAACTCTACCACAACATCACCAAACATTGTACCCATAGGCTCTAGTGCATCATCGAATCCAATCTGATAGACCATGTGCCCCTATAATGGGTAGCCTCAAAATCTTGTATACATCTTCCAGGGTGACTTTCATCTCCTAGTCGGAAAATGGAAGGTATTGGTCGTATAATCCCATCTATCGATGAGAGCGACCATCATACTGTGATCTCTAATGATCCACCTATATTTCCTAATCGAACTGAGACCAACATCTCTAATGTGGTCCCACTCCTCCTCTATGACGGTGGGCCTAATCTCTACCAATAGTGGCAGTTGTCTATCACACATCGTGAGCTATTTTCATGCCTGCATCATTAACCCACATTCATATTTCATTAGTCATCCACCTAGCTCTCAAGTTTCATTCTCCCTATGCCTAATCTACATCTATTATTTTCTCGCCATGCCTTGCTTCTTTTCACCTACCTTTCATTAAACATTTTCACTTATTTAATTATCTTCCTTCCTTCATCGTTTTGACACAATTTGCACCTCAACCACTACCATTTATGACTACATTAAACCCAAACCCCGTATAACTTTATCATTTTATTCACTTAGCCATTTATCCCTACCTCATAACTTCACCATTTATCCTACCCCTCCATTCTTCTATATTCTTGTCACCTAATTTTCGTGTCTTGGTCACATTTCACACCGACTCAAGCACTCAGGTCACCTTGATCGGTACTCGGTCACACTTTAACCTTACCGACACCAGCCAGCCCAGCCGATGCCAACCTAACCTCGATCGATGTTGGTCACTAGATCTTCCCTAAGGCCAAAACCCGACGCCCCTTTTTTGCCAAAATCAACCCAAAACAACCTAATTCCTACCTAAAACCCACCCCAATCCCAACCATTTCCATTTTACTACCTATTTAACCTACATTTCACCCTCCCCATCCCAATTTCAATCATTTTTACTCACCATTTCAAATTCCACATTCAAAACCCCCTTTCTTCATTTTTACCTCAAATCTTCATCCAAAACAAACATTGAGAATTGAATCCTACCTCTACATGTTGTCGTTGTCATGTTGGAATCTCCCCTCTGGGTATCATCCTATCGCCCAATCACCTCACTCGTATTGATCTCACGGGCCCTGCACACTAAATCTAATCACCCGATAATTACTCGCTAAGTCATCCAGATACATGACTACCTCATTCTTTTCTCCACACAAACCACACACACGCTTCACTCTATTGTTTTCACAATGTCGAAAGGTTAAAATGAATCCGTAATATACAGATTTTTACTTTTTACCCTTCCCCCAACTTAACTGACATCAATTTACCATGACTAGCATCAGTCATGTGCCTTAGTGTACCATCAGTCGATTTCCCGATCGACATCGGTTCTCCAAAATCGATATCGGTTAGCCCACCCCAGTTGCACCATTTCTCACCACATTTGATTGCCCAAAACCCTTAACGCCTAACCTAAGTTTGAACCCAACCTTACCACTCTACCTAATGACCTTATTACCTACCACCATAGTGTAAAATAGATAAGGTAAGAGGTTAGGAGGAATACTTGTAAAATCAAAGGTCAAAGGTAAAATTCACATGTTTTTGGCTTTTGATCCGAGCTGATCGTGGAGAGATTCCCTTTGGCTAGGAGGAACAACTTGTAAGAAACACAACAAGACCACAAAATAACATTAATAATATAGGTTAGTGGACTGCCTAGCGAGTGCTAGATCTCGGGAAGCGAGGTGCTTCCTGAAGGTTGTCAATCCACTTTCAAATACAATTTAATGCAACAAATACCATGAAATAAGGAAATCCTACTATAGTTGTACGATTTAGGTATCTTGTGCTAATACAATAAGTAAATCTAATCTAATAGACAAAGTTACAATTAGATCCGGAGGTTTGGTAGATCAATATTGGGTTTTGCAAGTCTAACAAAGGTCTGATTAAGGGTCTAGGACTTATCAAGTGAGGTCTAGCTTGGTTTTGGTTGAATTGAAGGCTTTTTGGTTAGAGGGTATAAAATGACACAAAGATCGATATCGATCAAGTGATTGACACCAGTATAGGGGTGAAACCGATGGCGGTAGGGTAAACCAACGTCGGTAAGGGTAATGGGTAATAACTTAATAATAATGGATTTTGGACGTCTCTCGTGATTGCACGTAAAGTGAGGAAGGTGTGGTTAGGCTTGTAATATAATTGAGAAGACTTAGGAATACAAAGGGAGAGGTTAAGAAAGGTGGAAAGGATTGAAATGGTTGGGTTGGTGGATTGGTGGGAAGATGGAGATATTTGGGTAACAAGAGAAATTGAAATACTGAAAGAAAATAAAAGATCTGTAGTAAAGTAAGCACAAATGATTAAAATCACATTACTTACTTGTTGCTATGAAGATCTCATGACTGAAGGTGGATGGTGATTGATCGATGATGTGATGGCTGGTTAAGTACCACGACAATGCAACTCGTGTGTCCTATAGATATTTCAACAATCTAGAAGAGAAACTGTTGTTTGTGTTGTACTTTGGTGGTATGTAGACGATGTTTGGACAAAGGAATGGCTCTGATATCCTCGCTTGATTGCAATCAAACTCCCAAAACTGTTTGACCAACCAAAGTGTAAAGAGTTGTAAAATTGTATATAAAGGAACCGATGGCGGTTTAGGTGACCAACATCGGCCGAGGATAAACCAACGTCGGTTAGGGTGAATTAGTCCAAGTTACCAAAAATAGCCCAATCTTTACTATTTTGGTGTGATTTTGATTGCTAATCTGGGTCTCAAGTGAGGGTTGGTGCTTAGATAAGTGGGAGTGTTATTAGTGAAGGAAGGACTTTCATTTTAGGGTTAGACTAAGTCTCAGGTTGGTTAGGATAAGTAGGGACATAGTCTTAATTAATTAATAGGCTAGGAATAAGTCCACAGGCGAGGTGTCTAGGTGATGTGTACATTAACTTAATTAAAGTAATTAAATTAATTAATAATGTGAGGATGAACATTAATTCAATTGTAAGTAATTAAATTAATATGAATGTGGGGTAAGAGGTCATGGTTATGTGAATACACTACATTAATTAATTAAAGGGGACCAAGGGGAGTGTGACCCAAATTTGGTGTCTACAAATATAGTAGGGTATATATAGGAGTTAGAGAGTAGGTTATGATCATCATATTGAGCACTTGAGTCTTATTGTATGGTTTGGAGGTTTCCCTCGAAGTGGTGAAGTTATTATACTTGCATAATGAGATCATTCGTCTATATTTTGGTGTTTTATTTCCTAACTAATATTCATATATATATCTAAGTAATTTCATTACAAGTGGTATCGAGCTTGATCTCGACTAGATCTACGTCAAAACCCTAATTGTGAAGGTTCAACTGTATCTCAAATACAATAAATTTTTCTCTACAATCATTTTCTTGGTGTTGCGAAATCGGTCAAATAAGATCCTCCAAATTTTAAGACTTTTTGACTTGTTTTGCAAAAGTTATATCAATTTTAGGGTTTTTCATGAATTCGCTACCTAGGTTACAATTTTGGGAATTTTTCTAAGTTTCTTATATTTTTGGAAATCGTTTGAAAGTTATCTAGGGTTTGTTCTCTATGTTTCTCTTTATTTATCCAATAACCTTAGAAAACCCCAAGCCCTAAATTTCTACCCTAACCCTGGTATCCCAAGACACAAACCCTACATCATGACAAGGAGATCAACTAGAGGCCAAGGGAAGGGTCAAACTCCTAGTAAGGAAGATTTGGATTTTGAATCGTTAACTTCAAGGGCACTATAAATAGTCTCCCAACTTAAGGATATGGTGAACAACTGGATGAACAATTTATAGGTCTAGTTTGGTCATAACTTGAATGCACGATTGTAGACAGAAAATCATGCACTTGGGTATATTTCTAGGTCCTAAAAACATGCTAACATTTACATGATTCCTAAGCAAGAAAACTAGTGGTTGAAAACTATTTATGGGATCTTTTATTTTTCTCTTGTTTTCTATTTGGTCTTACACATCCTACAACACAATAAAAACTTAACTTATTTATCTTTTATGACTTCAAACACGGTTGCCTAGCCAAGACATAAGCGTCAAGGTGCTCTTACCCTCTTGGGTGCCCCTAACCCTTTCTTACCTTAATCGTTCTTTTTGGGTCTCTTTTATCTTTCAAACATCTTTTTCACTTATTGGTCATCCTTCCAGCTTATCAATTACAAAAATTCAAACAAGGGAATCATATAAATACATAGTTATGTTTTCAAAATGAGGGACCAAACACTAAGCATTACTATCATCACCTAAGCTTATGTTCCAAAGGCACCAAAGCACTCAAAATCCATCCATCTAGCATCCATTCTAGGGACAAGGGTTACATCAACCTTGCATACACCGCATAGGAAGGATAATTATATTCTATTACATCCACACATACTATTACATTACTACATTTTAACTACAACTGCTATCATTTGTGCAACTTGCACAAGGGCATACTAGGGCACCATTTCTCGCACACACTCATCAAAAGTACATGGAGTATAACATGTAGTGCAGTGCTTAGTCGTAAGTTCACTTTTTGGTGACCTTTGGGGTCAATCAGGTCCCAATTCTACATTTTCCTTTTTAGGTTTGATGTGGTTTGTGGGTATGTGCAGGTGAACTTCTTTCTTGCATGTTACATGTATCTTTGGTGATCATAGTGTGAATAGTAGGCAATTAACATGAATCAATAGTGAATCCTTTACGACACAAAAGAAATAAGATCCTGAGCTCTGCGCACAGTCACCGGTTCCCAGATCTAGTCGCTAGTGCCCAGTGCCTTTGCCCTATATTGGGTGCCCATATCTAGCTCTATTCACAAGCTCCAAAATTTATATCGAGCAAAGAATACCCTATCTATAGTTTTTTCAGAACTTTCTCCCGCTTAAATCACTTCCTATTCATTCAAAAATAAGCTAGGTCCTCCTATCTCTCCTCCTCACTTAGTATTTTAAATTATTGATTGCTTATTGCTTAGTTCTTGTTGTATATTATCATTCTTAAATCAATAGGAACAATAGTTACTCTAGAATCATTTTTATATAGATGTTGGTGAAAGACAATTAGAAGAGATGACAACCCATATGTTGAGGCATGGGGACATGGGAAACTAACATCATTTAGTTGCTCTAAGAGTAGACCAATGCAATGTTTAACCACCACATGTGGGAAAAAATTGGTGAGTCAAGGGAAGATGTAATCTCAAGGGATCCAGTCAATGGTGGGATGAGATTGTAGATGAAATAAAATATGGATCATGATACTCAATTTACATGATCCATAATGCAATAAGGTGTTGGGTTCAAAGAACCATCAGTGCAAAGACCAATTCATGTTGATTCCAAAATCAAATGCAAATCCAATACAAATCAAAGTCGATAGATATAGTCGAAATGAGTGAAAGTGTAATCTTCAACGCTAGTATGAAGCTAATTTTAGCGCAAGGGAGGGGCAAAGAATTCATTTTATAGGGGTTGCGGAGGAGAAAAACCCAACGAAGATTAAAAATGGTGCATTCCAAGGTGGAAAGAGGAACACATGAGCCCTCCATGGGACCTCCTTCCTTAACATTGTGATTACGAAAATCCCTAAAAGTTGTGGATTCAATAAAAATAATGCATTAAATAGACGATTTCATGGTTTACAGAGGATCAGTTATTTGCAATGTAGGTAGAACCTCAACACTTTTTAATATCCTAAATTTGATAGGTTGCTCTAGTTTTATATTTTTGTTAATTTTTAAGAGGTGACAAGTTTGCAAATATATTTTGACATATATCTAAAAGGTTTTATTAATATATCTAAGATATTTTGAAATCACTATGCGAGATACAATGATATAAGTATAGAGTAACATGATTCAACTTATTCAAAAGATAACATCAATCTTATGAAAAATGTTGTACTTTTTTAGCCATATGAAGGGGTTTCTCAATCAATGTTGTCAAATTGTCTAAAGAATTGTAAGGTGTTAACAACTAGCCATTACACAACTGAAAGAAATGGAAAAGTTTGAGAAAATATGGAGAAAATGAGATTTGTTGTTTTTTATTTAATTTTTATGGTGTCAATGTTTTCAATTGAACAATATTTAATTTCTTAGAGAATATGAAAACATGAAATGAAAGTTGGTTGAAAAGAAAAATGTGATACTTAAATATGGGAATTAAAACCCTTATGTCCCAACACCTATTCCATAGCTCAAAATATTGTTCCTACCCAAATAATATCTTCTATCTATGATCTATTTTATCATCTCAATCTAGTCTCATAGACACCGCTTTTGGTATCCCTTGTTCCTCATCCTGCATTCCCTCCCCTTCGTCATCATTTCCTACATACATACCTCTCTTCCCACTTAAATTCCCCTTCCTCCTAAATATAATTTATCCCTCTAAATTATTATTTTCCACCATGATCCCATCCTAATCATATCCTTAATTCATCTTCCTAGACATCCCTAATCATCCTTAATTAATCCTAATTCCCGTCTAATCCATTTATCCTCTCTAAATACCCATTTCGTCCTCCCTAGGCCTTCATTTAATAATTTCATCTTGCATTTTCCTTTATTTAATGTTTTCTACCTCTCACCTACCCTTTTATCTCCCTTAGACAACCCCGACCCGCCTAAACAACTTAAAACCATAATCTACCCCCTTTAAACCAATTTTGCATTGAGTTGGACATCATCCCACAACCCAACTAGACAGGTCTTCTACTGCACTACCAATGACCCATGTGGATCTTCATTGACCCTATAAGTATCCCCTCACCCCTCCTTTGTTAAGGATGCAATTTCGAGAGTTGAAGCTATCTTGCGAATTTTATTGTGATTGTATGTCTTCCTTGGAGCTTTTACTACCACCTTGAAGTTGCTTCGGAGCCGTTCCATGTTTCCTTTGGAGGTCTTGGAGATTTGAAACTCGTTGAAGTCCTTTGGTCATCTCACCATCTTTTGAATCAACTTTTTGTAGGTTATCAATTATCCTACACCTTACCATTTACCTCGTCATCCATATATCTTGTCTCATATTTCATTTTTAACCCATTTACCTTCATTGAACCCTAACTCCCTTCTCATTTGTCCCTTCCTGGTTCTTAGTTAACCCATCCTGTGTATATTTTGTTAACTATCACCTTCCCATTTTGCATCTTGTTCTTTGATCCTGCAGTCCTTCATATCCATAGATATGGTCATCCTTCCCACCTGCCACCTCAAATTTGACCTTCACCAAACCCAGTCACCATCGACTCATCCTAGTCACCTTCAACCAGATCAATATTCATTACATTCGTTATCAAATTCTGTAATTTTATTGCATCATTTATGTAAAAAATCAAGTCCATATCTTCTATATCACCTCAATTTCGTCACAACATCATCACCCATTCCATATTAGCTTCTAAGTAATCTAGATCTGCTCCTTTTGCTTGTTGTTTGGTTCATCCTAATACAATCACCGTTGGCTAGGTTCATTGCTCTCTCGTTCGCCGCCGACCCACCGAGGTTTGGTTTGGTTTACATTTTCTTACTTCAAATATGCATTTTACTTCATCTATTGGATCTAAACTTTTTGTTTTAGTTTAGATTTTGTTGCATCATATCAGTCATTTATCATTGAATTTATTTATCCTTTATCAAAAAATAGGTTGACATCCATCCTCGAAGTTTTTAGTTCTTGGGACCGATGCTTATCAAAAACACACTCATCTACCTACTAATCATTTTCTTTGATGAGTTCTCTTCATTGTACAAGTCATTTAAGTCTCTATGAGGAGGATCTCTATTTTACGCTCGTATCCATCGTTATCTCATCTAGAGGTAGCTTCAACCCTCTTTTCATTATTTTTCAGTTCCATTTTATTATACCTCTTTTCTACTATTCTCGTAGGTAGGCACTTTACTTTCTTGTGTACATAGTGGAGTGATTTTCTTAGATCAACTTGTTTGGTTTTAAAATAAAAATAAAAAGGAAATTACGTTATCCAGGTATTATTCATTTTTCTCTATTTGATCCTTTTGCATCATTTTTCCTTCTTTGTCTAAGTGTATTCATCAAAATAACACTTTATTTTGGACTTAAAAAAGAAATTTCATAGTTTTTATCAATCTAGTATAATTAGGAGGTTAATTCTTTTCATACAATTTTATCACACACTTTGAAAAAATGCACACATCTTAAACATCTTCTTCCAAGTGGTACTATTGGGATTTCATCATCCAATAGGAAACCCGCCATAGTGTTTGGGCCATGTAATTTTTATTTTTATTATCGGTATACGCTTAAGCACCCAACACCTTTATCACTTTGTAGTGTGTGAAGTGAGGGGTAGGCCCAATACCGTGCCATGTACTTGATAATCATCACCGATTTGGGCCTTATGTACCTTTGGGTCTATCGAGGAATCCATCCAAAATAACCCAAAACCATCCATAGTTTGGCCATTTCTAGGCTCCTTGCCCATTTTCTCTTTCTCTCACATTTTTCTAATAATCAAGATAATTAAAACTCTGTTGCATGATTTGTTTGAAGTAATTAATAATCAACATAGTTTTTATTTTATGCCCGTTATTACACATTCTCAAGCAAGAAAAATGGAACAAACCATGACATCCAACAACATTCCCACTTCGATATTAATTCCCAACAAACTTCAACCTTTCTATCATTACTTTCACCCTTTGGTCACCTCTTCCGTGGTTACTCAACCTATGGTTTCCATTCCCCCTCTTCAAGATTCTCAAGCTATCCAATCTAACACCCATGTTGAAACCAACCCCTTCCTTTATCATCACTCAATCCCATCTAGACTAGCTACTCCCCCATCTCGCCACTTCTATGGGGACTTTTGGACCTCCTACCATTCCTCATGGATGTATGGAATTCCAAGAGCTTATGGATTCCAACCCCATCACTTTGCATGATTACCTTCTTTGTAAGTCTACCAATCTCCCCATCGACATGCCTCCTCTTCAAAAATTTATGCCTGTCATTCTCACCCCTAGTCTACCCAAGTCCTTACATCACAACTTGTGTTCTTCTTGAGAGGTGCGAATGAACTTGCCATGACACAACGTGAGATTGGATCTCACCAATATTTCTCCATGATCCTCCAAACACATCAATCCACTTAATTGGTAGATCTCATTCCTCCCAAAGATATTCATCACTACCATCCCCACCCAACCTTGTAAGAGTCCCATTTACTTCCTCCACCACCAGAACAACACACTCACACTCGGCCCCTATTTCTACATCTCATTTCCATGTGAACGTTATCATCTCACAATATCATCCTCAAAATCTGTTCAAACCCACCAACCTCCATTTGGATGTGTTTTTCACTACCTCCTTCCTAATCAAACTACTCAAATGCCTCAACCATCCCATAATTATATCCCCACTCATCTTGTACAAAACCAATATATCTCTCAACAACCAATGCAATCTCATCCATCCTATTACATGCATATCTCCCTACCACCTCGATCTCTCATCCAATCCAATCAAAACCATTCAACAATCCCCTCCTTATAAACCACCCCTCAAACACATAATTACCAACAATCATATCAATCTCGCCACAACACCACCAATATCCTCCATAACATAATCCATCTACTTTTATATCCCACAACCACATCCACATACTTCTCATACATCCATAACTAATGATCACATGAATGTGTTATTAAATAGAATGGCCAATCTTGAAGCCACAACTTTGGGATCTAAAACCACATTTTCCTATGAACAAATTTGTAACGAACCTATCAATCCATCAGTTCTCATAAAGCCTTATCCCCCACATTGGGAGCTCCCAAAATTCTCTAAGTTCAATAGTAAGGAGGACCCACAACAACATATTTGTGCCTTTAGGAATGCATGCTACCTCATTTATCCTAATCAATACCTTATGCTTCATACATTTCACTTGTCGTAAGTCGGACTCGCGTTGATTGGTACAAATGGGCATTCCACAACATTCTCTATTTTCCTTCACACAAATCACACAACTATTCCTAGAGCATTTTCTATATTAATATTGCACGTAATATTAACATCACAAACATCTACGCCATTAGACAATTTGATGACGATCTATCATAAATTTGGTCACAGAGGGCATGGCATAATCAACCAATTATCCTTCTCCCTTCCATATTGAATTAATCGAACTCTTCTCACGGTCTTGTGTGAAGCATATTTCCTATACTCTTCAAATACAATCATTCCAAACCTTTGAAGAGGCATTTACTATGGCTCATAAACTTGAACTTTATTCCCTTAAGCAAGGCCAAGTCAAACTTTGATAAAATAAACCCAATCCCAAATTTACTAAGTCCTCCACACATGGTGACAAATCTAGAAGGTTGTCGATGTCATCATGGTAAAATCTTTCTCACATCTACTACTTCTCACATAGAGCCTTCTCAAAGGGATCCTAGACCACCTCCTAACTATACCCCTCTTGGGAATCCTATAGTTCCATATTCAACAAGTTAATGGTAGTCCATCTCATCCAACTTCCTCCCATTCAACCCTTGGATGACTCGCATGACCCAAACCAACATGGTATCGCGAGGAAAATTATTATAAGTACCATCAAGTCCATGGTCATGACATTGAGAAGTTCCTTACTTTCAAGATCTTTTCCAAAATCTCATAGATCATGGTGATCTTCAAGTAGATAATCCTAATGCACCACCAAATCAGCCCCTTGATGTCTTCAAACAACCCTTTCCCAATCATCCGCTGCCAATCAAACTATGCCCCCACATCTCAGGAACCTAATGCCCACACAATCAATACTATAAACCAAGAGTCACTATCATCACCTACACCCATCATCTCTTCATCCATTACACCCATCTCTATTTCATATGCTACTCCCATGCCCACAACTTCATCATCCACACCTATCTCTACATCTATATATCTACATCAACTATATCCATAACTATCACACCACACCATTTCAATTTAAACTACGCCCGATCCCCCCATCTATGTCTACTACATCCACACCCGTCACCTCTAGTTCTTCATCCACATATCCTCAACACCAATCTTAACGTCCTCATCACACGTTCCTACATCTATACCTATTTCCAAAACCACATCTACTACTATGATCATACCCACATCAACATATGAACCCATATAACCATATCATCTCTTAAGACATATAATATGTTTACACCCTCACTTAATATACAACTACAAACAATACTCTTGTCCCATCCACAAGTCCAATCACCCCTACACCAAAAAACCCTAGACCTATGGAATCTATAACCCCTTTTGATCTCATCAAACATATTATACAAAAACCACTTCCATCTTCAATATCCACATCTACAACACAATAATCTACATTACTCGGATTACCTCTAAAGACCCTCAAGTTGAAATTTTTATCATTCCTGCCAAAGGTAAATCCTCATAGAAAAGGTCTAAGAGCCTTGGCATACCCATTCAAAAATCCCTCACACACCCACACAAAAATTTGGAACTCCCAAGTCTAACCTCCCTAAGCAATCTAATGTCGCATCATCACTTTTAGGGACATATCATCTATCTTAGGACCAAGCCCTTCATCCAAGACCCCTATCATCAACAAATCTAAATCAAAACAATCTAATCCTCCTTCCAAATCTGATCCTCCTTCAAAACCATCCATATCCCCAATTGTCAAATAAGAATCCAAACCATCCAAGTCCCCAACCATCAAAATCGAATCTAAGTCATCTAATCCTCCTCTTCAAACTACACTAAATCACAAACATCCACTTCCTCTTCCAAATCTAAATCTGAGTCAAAAGCACCCATCAAGCCTCATACTAGTAAAATGTCTCTCTTTCCTTCTTCCACTACCCATAAATCTAATTCATCTACAATCCACACCCCCATTCTTCAAAAACTTCCATTGGTTCCTACGTAGAGGTCCTTCAATGTCTAATTCAAACATCCACAATCACACTTCCCCCATCAAATATTTTGACCCACATGGACAAAAACCATCATGGTTCGATTCTAATGTCATTTTTGCCTACCATTGTACCCTAGGCATGATACTAAACATTGTAAGCCCTCTCAAACTATCATCCATAATCTCATTAAAGAAGACAATCTTCTCATCGAAGAGGATCACCTCTTCCCCTCTACCAGTTCATCCACAACCAATCCCACTCCTCCACCCCAATATTCATCTACTAAGACTTCTAAATCTCTTTTCATCTTCAACCTTCATTTCCATCCCTCCTTCAAATACTACTTTTCCCAAAGAAGGCCTCTCACTTTATCAATGTTATTCGGATTGCCACTCATTCTCACCCCCATGATTTTCAATCACCTTCTCAATCTAAACCAAAGGTTTTTTCACCACTCCCTCTAGTGAGCCTACTCCCCTTCTTCATCAAAATCCAAAGTTTTTATCTTAGCTACCCCATAGCCTACTTTGTCATTGAAAAACTATTGTGAAATAGCTTCATTAGGCCCCAATCAAGATGTCACTCTATGAGCTCATCCAAAGCTCCCCCAATCATATAAAAGATCTCATGCTCTCTAAAGTGCATCCCTACCCCTAATGAATAGGCTCAACCTTTTGGGATCTCATTGAGTGCACTCATTGCTTCCTTCGCTATATATTTTTGACGACTCCAAAATTCCCAACATATCACCTAAGGACCATGACCTCCCACTTTTCATCACTTGTGCATATCAATGATACATTCATTCGGCATTCCATGATAGACAACAGAGCCAACATAAATATCATCTCATCCCATACCTTTGATCAACTCAAGCTCCCTAATTTTTTGTTGTCACCCAATCTCCCACCATCCTTCATGCCTTCAATGATGTTGTTTCCCCCACTTTGGGCATGGTCATTCTTCCTATCCGCGTCGGTGAAAAAATCCTCCATGAGGTCTTATATATCGTAGAAGGGAGTTTTGATACAATATCTTACTTGGGTGACCATGGATCCATGTCATGCGTTGTGTTCCTTCCACCCTTCATCATGCATCAAATATGAACATGAGGGAAAGATTCTAACTCTCCTCACAGATAATCCTCCATTCAAAGCATGTCACATGACTTATCGACCTAATGATGTGCTTCTCCCAAAACAAGATTCTTCTGAAGCATCCACTAGCTCATTTGTCTCTACATCTAAAATTCCCAATAATGAATCTATCAACAAAGTGATGGATTATCTCTTCACTAGGGGAGTGTTCCTTGCTCACCCTCAATGCTTTTCCCAAACCTCAATCAACTTGGTAGACTTGAAAAAGCTCCAATGTATCAACTTAATATCGGGATATATCATTTATTTTGATCCCCATCATCTTGCACCAATCTCATCTATGGTGGAATCATCGCCCTTCTTCTCTCACATCGATGACACTCAACCACACACCAAGCCTTATACCAATGGATTTGAATTTCTTTACAACAAATCCTTTTCATACACTTATCTTCATCGTTGTGCATGGAAAGGATTTGGAATGGGGCATTATGAACAAGGAATGCATGACCTCATCATCGATCAATCTCGTAAGCCCCATGAGAATTTTTGGATTGGGTTTTAAAAACAATCTATCGAATCACTCACACCTTCTTCATCCTCATCTCTCATGAACATCGATCCTCTTCTTCTCCATCCAACAAACCCATGGATATGGATGACACCATGTCCATTTCCTCTAGATTTTTTTAATCTCCACCATCACCTTGGGACCGGTCACTTATCAGTGTGAAGGTGAAACTAGGTCCCTCCCTCTTTGATTTCCTAATATGGTAGAGGAATATTCCCTACCATTGACATTATTCAATGCACTGATGATGAATCCATCCTTTCCTATATGGGGGTATAAGATTATTATCTTCATAATACCTTACCTCTAGACACATCCACCTTCTCAATGAATCCACCATCGACATCAACATAGGGACTCCAAGAGCCCACATCCTCAAAGTGGGTCAATCTCTTGATCCTCAAGAGCTTGAGTCTTTCACCTCATTCCTTTCTAGACATAGCCAAGGCTTCATATGTAGTCATACATCGACATGTTAGGCCTTGATCCTTCTATTTTTGTCCACAAATCATCACCATCCCCAACACTAATCCGATTAAGAGAAACTTTTGCACATATATCCTCACGTTGATCTCCTTATAAAAGAGGAATTTCAACTCCTTTTTTTCAACTAAATTCATCATTCCTATCGATTATCCGCAATGGGTTTCCAACATCGTACCCATTTTCAAAGTCTTTTGAAATCTCTATATCTCGCACTAAATTTTGAGATCTAAATCTCACTTTCCCTAAAGATGACTTTCCTCTTCCCAACATCGATCAACTCATTGACCTCACTCAGCCATGAGATGCTTTCTCTTATGGATGGATTCTATGGGTATAATCATATTCTTATTGCACAAAGGACCATCATAATAATTCTTTCATCACTCCTTAGGGGACATTTTGTTATCATGTCATGCCCTTTGGTTTGAAAAATGTAGGGGCCACCTATTAACACATCATGACCTACATATTTCATGAACTTATCCATAAAATTATAGAGGCATATGTCGATGATCTCTTGGGTAAATCTAAGCATCAACGAGATCATATTTCCATCCTTGAAATCCTCTTTGCATGTCTTATCCAATTCTTCCTTTGTCTAAATCTAACCAAGTGTGTGTTTGGAGTTTTAACTGAAAAATCCTTGGCTTCATCATTTCTATTAGGGGTATTAAAGTTGACCCTACCAAAATAAAATCCATCCTCGAGATGCCCTCTCCTTCTAATCTAAAGCGGAAATTTATAGTCTTCAAGGTTAGCTTCAATCAATCTATTTTCATCTCATGAACTTTCTCATCCATTTCCAACCTTTTCACCATATCTTTTCAAAGACATCAACTTTCATTAGGATGATAATATCAAAAATCCTTTGATGATCTCAAACAATATCTTTTATCCCCACCTATGCTCACACCTCCACACATGGGGGGATCCTTTCTATCTTTATATCTATGCCATTATCATTCTTTGGGTGCCATGTTGGCACATTATGATGAGCAAGGAAGGGAGCAGGACATTTATTACATCATAGTCACACTCTTCATGAATATGAGACCTATTACGTTGAATCTAAAAATATGTGTCATTATCTCTTTTCTTATTACCTCCAAACTTTGTCATTATCTCCTTAATCATAAAACCTTCATCGTCACTAGCTTTCATCCTCTTAAAACCATGCATTCTATCATAATCATAATGCCACATCACTCAATGGCTCATGCTCATGACTGAGTTTGACCTAGAGTTCATTTCTCAAAATCTATCTAAGGGCTAGGCTATTGTTGATCAACTAGTTTAAGCCCCTCTTTTGATAATCATCTTCCTCATAAAAATTTCTAGATGAGTCCATCTTCACCATTAGATCATGAGTTTTATCCCCTCTCATATGACACTTTTCTTTGATGGATCTAAGTTTTGGCAAGGGGGAGGCACTGGTGTTATCATCATTCCTCCTTGGGATACTCCTATCCCCATCACTTATAAGCTTAATTTCAATGCACTAACAATATGGATGAGTATGAAGCCCTCATCTTGGGTCTTGAAACCACTATCATGTTTGGTGTATTTAAATCCTTGATATCTATGGTGACTCTCAGCTCATCATTAATCAAGTCAAAGGAACATATCAATGTAAAAATGAGGTCCTTAAAAATATAAGGACATTGTTGATTTTATTCTTGAGGATTTTGACTTCTACACCATCCAAATTGTTCCTCACTCATCTAATCATTTCACAGACATGATGGCCTCTCTCATATCTCTCATCCCATGGGAAATAGAGGAATCCAAGATTTCATTGTTTTCCATCATCTCGATCAACCATCTCATGTCCATGAGCTTCCTCATATCAATCATGTTGATACCAATCCATCAAATCTTTGGTATTCTCAAATCTTCGAATATTTATCTCATTCTAAGATCCCCTCCAACCTATCCAAAAATGGTAGGAGATCGTTTTCTTCGATGTGTTAACTACTATGTCATCATTTACTTACATCCTCTATAAGTGCAACTTCATGGCATTTTCTTTGTTGTCTTAAGTCTCATGAATCTACTCGTGCTATCCAAGAAGTCCATGATGATATTTATGGTGGTCATTTTAGTGGTTTGGTTGTTTCCAAACATGTTCTTTGGATGGGTTATTATTGGCCCACCCTTAATCAAGACTGATTGTGAATATGTTAAGAAATGTGTCAAATGCTAATAACATTCTAATCTTATCTACATTCTAGCTAGGCCATCAACCAGCTATGGACTTAGGATCTTTGGCCTTTCTCACAATGGGGACTTGACATCATTCCTCATCAACACCATGTTCCTCTCATTCCATCATTCCACCATCACTGCAACTAATTCTTCACTAAATGGGTGGAAGCAATTCCACTCGCATCCACTAAAGCTAACAAAATTGTTGACTTTGTCTATCAACACATCATCTGTCACTTCAACGTTCCCATAAAATCATCACGGACAATAGAAATTCCTTAAAAATAAATATCTTAAGAAGATTTATGAATATTTCAATATCAAACTTATACCTTCTTTCTCCTTACTATCCTCAAGCTAACGGCCAAGCCAAAGCCACTAAAAAAACTCTTCATAATATCCTTTTAAAACTATTGACTTATCAAGTCATAATTGGCATCTTCATATCCCCTTTTCTCTTTGGGCTTATCGGACTAACATTCCATACCTCTACGGGTGCTACTCCCTTCTCTCTTTTCTATGGCTCTAAAGTCATTCTTCCTCTTGAATTCCAAATCCCATCTTTACGT
This sequence comes from Taxus wallichiana var. yunnanensis, assembly GCA_018340775.1. NCBI lineage: Eukaryota > Viridiplantae > Streptophyta > Pinopsida > Cupressales > Taxaceae > Taxus > Taxus wallichiana. The sequence goes on from CM031235.1 coordinate 955,074,823, forward strand.
GTTCCTCTACGACTTTGTTTCGACGAAGAACTATCTTCAAAGAATTCTAACACAACTTGAATTGTTAGATGAGTGTCACTTTTGATCTTTAACATCATCATGTTTATCAAGAGCATATAAAGCATGCTTATAAAAAACATATCAAGGAACATGAATTTAACATAGTGACCTTGTCTTAAAAGAAAATTAGAATGTCACTACTCTAGAAAGGAGTCAACGTGGAAAGTTTTCTCCTAACTGGATTGGACCATACATTATCACACATAAGTATGGGTTTGGAACCTATCATTTAGTATCTCTTAATGGTAAACTAGAAATGGAACCTCTCAATGCCTTGCACTTGTAACCATTCTATTGTTAACACACTACCAACATAGTCTTAGTCATTTCTTAAAATCTTACTTCCATCATAATCCTCTCCATCTCTCATTGTAATGATTTGGAATTATGTGGTCTACCATCACTTTCCTATCTATGACCTTGAATATGGGCACCATGACTCTTCCATAACATATTCCTTATGGACACATTCCTCCTTCTAGGTGGGAACCATGTAATCATTACATCTGTCACCCTCTTATCTACCTATTGGAACCATGTTAAGGTCTCCATAGGTGTCACTTGTACATCTTATCATCCCCTCCCCAAGTGGTTTACTTGGCTATCCCATCTCTATCCTAAAATCAAAATTCTAGATGTTCTATAAAAAAGCTATCATATCCAAAAATAGACTGCTCCCTCGAAGGACAACTATTCATATAAAGTAAAATTGTTAAAAGTATAGACTAATCCCTCAAGGACAAATCGTCATATAAAATATTGTTAAAAGCATCCATTGAAGGAAAACTATCATGCATCTAATCATGTCATCTAAAAATTCAAAGTCAAAATCAAAAAAAAAATCTAATGTAGACCACTCCCTCAAAGGATGGCTACTTTCTTATATTATGGTAGTAGAAGGCTTCCCGCATTGATCATCCTTCCAAATCTCAAATCAAAGTAAACTATAAAAAAAAGCATCCCTAGAAATCTTCCCACATTGATCAACTTTCCCATCTACAACAAACTTCCCACATTGATTAGTTTACACCATATCTTAGACTTAGGGCATAGACATAGACCACCATCTAAGGAGAACCTATTTTCCCCATATAAGCTCCATCTTAACCCCTTTTTCATGTCTATAATAGGTTTATAAGCACACATTCCATCTTTTCCTCATGATCTTAAGTTTGACTAACTATCATTAGTTATGTGTTAACATTTGTAATGGTTGTAAGTGTAATGCTTTGCATTGTTCCCTTTTCATGTTTACCTCCAATCCTGTTCAAAGGCATCCTCTTCCATGTACGCTCCTCTCTATGGTGAAGTGTACTTTCTCACATTTTGGTCACCCCATTGAATGTCACATTCTCATCCATTACGCTCTTATCTTCCCCCCCTAAGTCTAACTCATATCATCTCATCTAAACTCATTTATATTCTCATCTAACCCTCTCAATCATCATCTCATATCAACATATGCATCAACTCATCATTTCTACTCTAGTCTAAATCATATCATCTCAAACACATCTATCATGCTAATCTAATATAAATAACATCATATCAATCTATCATATAATCATGTTCTCATCTAAATCATCACACACCTAATCATCCATCATATGAAAAGATCCAATCAGTATAATCAAATCATGAAATTAAAATATCACATCACACATCTAAGATCAAATCAAGACATCACATCATCAAATATACATCACATCTAACATCTAATATATCTAACATCCATGTATAATAAAATAATCAATCCATGACATAAATCATCATACAAATCATATAAGACATGAAAATAAATAATCATATATATATCCTCATCAAAACATGTCCATACATCTGTGATAGGCCTCTATGGGCTCTATCTCAAAATCTATACATCAAAATCTACATACAATGTGCATTGTCCAATCCATGAACTGAACATTGGATAATCTAAGTGTTGAACCTTGCCTTTCTACTAAGGGTAGGTGTACCTTCACATCTCTTTGACCATCATCTCCTCCATCTGGGCCTAGGTCTCACCTCGGCTATTCCATGCTAGCCATGATCCTAGATGGAATTGGTTGCGTAGATCTCCCTGCTCCAATGCTACTACTGATAGGTATGATGTATATCTTGGCACATCTTAAGCCTTAATGTCACTATGATCATAATATTCTCCTCTTCTCCTAATGCCTTGTATTGATCTAGTGAAATAGTACTCAGAGTGTACTATCTGGATAGTTCCTGCGACACCACTAGTGCCTCACCCCTTGATGTTGCAAATATTGGATCAAGATCTCTAAATCTAGCCTTGTAGGCCTCCTCTCTCTCATGTACCTGGTCTCTCTATTGAATGGCCATGGTCCCTCTCTTGTAATCTTGTCGCCTCTTGGCATGCTACATCTCTCTCATGGGTAGTATCTCGCTCCCCCGTAGGCGAGCTATCTCCATTTTCATCTCCTCCATCTCCACCTCCTCTCCCAAGTGCTACATCCCCTACTATTGCCATACTCCTCCTCCTCATCCAATCCTAACTCATCCCTCTACTTTCCTCCATCTTTGGGCTTCCCATGCCTTCATCATCCACTCTACAAATCCAACCCCTACTCCCACATCATCATCACTATCCCAAGGTGCTCATGCATCCTCTAAATGGATCAACCATCATTAGGACTAGATGAGTCCTCTCTGTCTCATCTCATCTGGTATCTCATAGGGTCTCTTGGCACCATCTTGATGACCCCAAATTACCTCATCACTTATGAAAATTTATTACCTCCACCATCTCTAGGCTCTTCCCTGCACCCATCTAATCTTGTCTCATCTTATATAATTGAATTTCCTCCCCAGGCCATGCAAGAAATCCTCGTATGGACACCATATGATTTACTCTACATCCATTCTACCTAACCTATATATGTACCAATCCTCCCCTCTCTCCTTTATCTCACTGAGCTTAGTCGGATCTCCATCACAAAAATTCAACATAAAACTCTATGTGGTCTCCTACCACCCATGGAAAACCTGGTGGCCTAATCATAGTAATGTGCTCATAGGCACAATAATGTAATATAAACCCAACATCTAATCTTGATCTCCTTTCCATCGCATACATCCATAGCTCATGGTATACCTAAGCTAATAATGTTGTGCCAAATGAAAACAATATCCTATGCTCTATGATATATGTAAGCACCCTTGCTAATGTCCACGAAAATCTCACTCCACCCAAATTTGGAAGTGTATAACATGAGATTTCCATCATCACTAAACATATCAATTTTCTCCTTGCCATCCTTGACTCATATCAAGCCTCTTTATGGAAAATCCTCGGATGTGAATGTAATCTGTGGGGCATCACTCTAAATAGCCGTGTCAACACACCCAATCTCCTCTCAATCTGTGATCATTAAAGATTCACCTATCTTAGGTTCTTCTACATGTGATGAATATCTAACACTCCTCATCAACTTGTTCTATGGACTCCCACTATATCAAACCTCAAGATATGGTGCATGTCCTCTAGTGTCCATCATCTCCCCGTCCTAACCAAATTGTGCTAGTCCACACGTCCCATATATAAATCAATGCGATCATCAAATCCGACATCCCTCAAAATCCTCTAGTAGTGTCGAACCCACCTAACCCCACTGTGGCTAAGTGATCCCACTCTGCATCAATAACATCACCTCTAATCCAATCATACATTGTTAGAACTTATCTCGGAGATACAATGTATCTCTAGCTAAAAATCCCATCAAACAAACAATCATTAACACCCCAACACAATCCAATCATCATCAAAAATAAAATATCTCACATCCTAGTAACGATGGTAGATGCCATGTCCCAACCTTGGGTCAGTCGATGTCGCCTAACCTTGGGTTTCGATTTAAGGCTTTAGTCACACGGTGACCACCCTTGGCCCATATCAAATCTTAGAAAAAAAAAAAATAAAAATAAAAATAACTTAAAAACTAAGCTAGAGATTAGGAACTTACCATCCTCGATTCCTCCAGACACTTCTCATTGCTACACTAGCCTCCATCTCGCTCAAAATCTCAAATTTCTTTTTCACTCGTAACTCTTGATCATGAAGTCATATAGTACAAATGAGTTCCATCGGTCCACATCCACCACTTATATAGGCCACTAACTCCACCATTGATTGAATCTAGTATCCATCAACCTAAACCTATTCGTCATCAACCTAGACTAATCACCTTCACTCAACCTAAAAAATTTCTCATTGTCCTCTTTCACCCAATCTCTCTTACAAATTATCTTTTCTTCTAATTTTGACTTGTGTGTTGTTCATAACACACTTTTATTTGTCCCCTCGGGACTTATCTCAATCTCATCAAATATCCTCAATAATGTCCAACCGTCCACATCGTGATCATCTTTGTGTCCCTCTTGGGGCACCATATTTTATCCTAATCCCACCATTATGACCATATTTTATCTTTGTCCCACCCACATGATTTTTTTATTCCTCATATGTAAAGGATATCACATTTGCTTTGTTTCCCCACCTTTTGTCCTAACCCTTATCTTGACCATCTTCGTATTTGTTTACACATGTTTTAATGTCTTCTTTTGACCCATTTTGTCCCACGATTTCACATCCATCTAAGTGGAATCCTACTGACTCCCTCCATATCATAATGGTTTTCTCCGACTCACAAGTCCACGTAGGACATTGCTATCATCTCCATTGAGGATGTAATTTGTTCCCTATCAAAGTGACTCCAAAATCACCATCGTATTTTGTTTTTTATTTTTTCCTCCACTTAGGGCATCTTATCCTATCTTCTCTCTTTTTCTAATCCTTTCCATCCTATTTTATCTCTTTCAACACGTGATCGATTCCCCTTCATGTCATCGATATCTAGTTTGAGGGGAGCACCTCATCAATCATCCTTTTGCATTTCTTGTTTTTGTCTCATTGTTTTCTTGCTCAAACCACTTGACAAAAAGGAAAAATGTAGACACCAATTTTCGGTATCCCTTTCCTCATCCCATGTTCGCTCCCCTTCATTGTCATTTCCTACATACATACCTCTCTTCCCACTTAAATTCCCCTTCCCCCTAAATTCAATGTATCCCTTTAAATTATAATTTTCCACCTTAATTCCATCCTAATCATATTCTTAATTCATCTTCCCTAAACATCCATAATTATTATTAATTAATCCTAAATCCCCATCTAATCCATTTATCCTCCCTAAATGCCCCTTTGGTCTTCTCTATGCCTCCACTTAATAATTTTATCTCCCTTTTCCTTTATTTAATGTTTTCTACCTCTCACCTACCCTTTTATCTTCCCTAGACAACTCTAACATGCCTAAAAAATTTTAAACCCTAATTTTCCTCTCTTTAGAACCATTTACATTGAGTTGGGAATCATCCCACCACCCAAATCGATGGTCTACAGTAGTTTCAGGTGACCATATAGATCACCTTTAACCCTATAAGTACCCCCTCACCCCTCCTCTCTTAAGGATGTAACTTTAGAGATGAAGCTATCTTACAAATTTTATTGCATTTATATGTATTCCTTAGAGTTGTTACTTCCATATTGAGGTTATTTTAGAGCCCTTCCATGTTACCTTTGTAGGTCTTAGAGAGTTCCTCTTCTTTGAATTATTTTGCCATCTCACCATCTTTTGTTCCATCATTTTTACAAGTTATCAAATGTCCCGCATCCTGCGTCATTCACATATCATCCATATATCTTGCCTCATCTTTCATTTTCATCCCATTTCCCTTCATCAATCCCTAACTCCCTTCTCATCATCTACTCTTCTTGGTCACCATTGACCCAATTGTGTCCATTTTGTTGGCTGTCACCTTCCCGCTTCGCATCATGTTCTATGAGCCCACTGACCTTCAATCCCTAGATTTGATCATTTTTCCCACCGCCACCTCAAATTTGACTTTAGCCACACCCAAATCGTTATCTACTTAGCTTAGTCGATGTCGATTAGGACTGGATCAATATCATTACATCCATTATTAGATTCAAAAATTTTGACATCCTTTCTATCAAAATTAGGTCCGGATCTTTTCATCACCTCAACTTCATCACAACATCATCATCTATTTAATATTATCTTCTAAGTCATATAAATCTAGTATTTTTGCTTTTTTGGCTCATTCTACTACGGTCCACCATCGACTAGGCTCATCACTCTTGTGTCACCACCGACCCACCCAGTTTAGTTGGGTTTGCATTTTCTTAGATCAAATTTACATTTTACTTCATCTATTGGATCTCGATTTTCTATTTTAGTTCAAATTTTGCTGCATCATATTAGTTATTTATCATTTAATTTATTTATCCTTTATCAAAAAGTGGGTTGACATCCATCCTAGGAAGTTTTCAATTCTTAGGACTAACGTTGTCGAGCAACACATTCATCACTACTCTATCATTTTCTTTTTTGAGTTCTCTTCATTGTGCAGGTAATCTAACTCGTTGTGAGGAGGATATCTCTTTTGCACCCGTATCCATCATCATCTCATCTAGAGGTACCTTAAACCCTCTCATATTGGAGTTGCTTATTTTCTTGTTACCATTTCACTAATCTGGAGCAGTGCGAGAAGATTGGTTCAACTTCTACATTATTTACACAAGTGTAATTTTCGCTTAAAGAGACCAAAATAAAAATAGGAAAAATAAATTATTGCAATTTATGTATAGGAGAAGTAATAAAGAGACGTCTAAAATAGAAAAGCAAGCCACTATTAAGTTTTTTTAAAAGAGGCATTTATACATATATAGGAAAAAGAGATCGGGTTATGCATGAAAGGCCACGATGTTCTAAATCTAAGCAAAAGAAATCACATTTAGTAATAGGAAGTGACATTAAACTAAGATCCGTTGCATTTGAAGTGAAAAAATCCTACATTATATATAGATACGCATGATTAATGAAAAATTAAAGTAAATATAAAAACCGTTGCAAGGCTATATATTCTTGCATCACTAAATTAAACCGACATGATTAACCTATATTATCACAACCACTTGAACAAAAACATCATGTCAATAGCTGGGTTTGAACATAAGCCATCATCAAAGCAATTGTTCCAACTACCACTAAAAACTACAACAAAGACAATTTAATGACTAGAAATATGCCCTAAACTATCTATAATGATTAAAAATGACAATAAAGATGTAGCTTTTAGATAGGTTCTTTGAGCCGATTAGAAAAAGAAGCTTAGTTGTGGAAACTCTTGCATGCAACGCCATGGCATCACGAAAATATCAAAGCTTTAAATATGCAAAACAATCATGTCATTGAAGAAGATGAAGGTCATGCTTGGCTATAAATGTCGGTATGACAAAACCAAATAGGTCTCTTAGAGATGTGTTATATGGAACCACCCATCAAGCGACAAAGGAACGACTCCTTCTACACGCTTAATGAGATCTTGAAGAAGTACCTTCCGCATAGTGCTCTTGAAATCACATGGCATTCCAAGGTGGAGAAGCCATAACTAAAATCGAACCCTTATTCTAGTGAGGAAAATGCTCATTATTTCATTGAAAGCGATCTATGAATCTGCAGAGATAAAAATAAATTTCTCGGACGCCCCGAAGGCTTTAAACAACCAAGACAAACCATGAAAACAACGACAATAAAGGTGGTTTCCACTACTTAGTTTGGGGGGATGTGACATGGATGACCAGGATTGTGTTGCCGGTCAATGACCATCTATATTCAGTCCACAACTTTGTATTGGATGTCGCATGTAAGAGGTAGTTAGGCTTATTCCAATTGGGAAAATGCCTTCGGTGTAAAAATAAACATGTAGCTCATTGTATGCACCCAAAATTACATGTGCTACATTGTCGGAAAACAGTTACAAAAGTCCCAAATGATGATTCACATCCTTTCAAAATATGTTCGAGCTCTTAAACCCATATGCAGTGTATATTTGTAGCTTAGATGTCCTTACTTAGCTTTTCCATGCTTTTTCCAGTTTCCACTTCATTTTGTGCATGTTTTGGCCTTTAGTGCCAGGATCGCCTCCTTGTTTGGGCAGCGGTTCGAAACCACCGCCCGGGCGAGCAACGGTCCTAAGCAATATTTCTAGATTCCATCATGCATGTTTTTAACATGCAACACTTCATTTAACTTCACTTTTAGGATGCATTTTTAAACACTTTGTCTAAAAATAGTTTTGATTGCTTGGTTCTCCTTCCCTCTTCTATTTTTGCATGTGCTTTAGTTAGTTGGAACTACCTCTTCTTGCCTTATGTATGAAGGCACATCCCAGCCCCAATTCTTATATATTCCATGCTTGTGTTTAAGAAAAAGGCTCTGATAATTTTTGTGTATCTTGCATAGTATTGCTGCCACAATCTGCTTAGGAATTATATAGCCAAGCTCATATCTCTTGTCTTTATATCTCTTCTACTTGCATTAAACCAAACTACCTTCAAGCTACCATTGCTCAAACATCTTCTTCTACTATTGTTCTTGCATTCCCAATCCCTTGGACTCATATGAACACACAAAGAAAGAAAGGAACAAACTGAGGGGACAAACACAAATACAACTAGATTTACCAAAGCTATTGCTTATCTTGGTTGGAATTAATTGTTTGTTTGCTTCGTTTGCCAAATTGTCAATTTTGAATCATTAGTTTCAATTGCATATCGAATAGAGTAGTAAAATTTTTCATTTCAATTGATTATGAAATTACAAGTAGATCAAATCGTTAGAAAGTTTGCTCTTTAACATTACCAAGGAAGTTGTGGGAACAATAGCTCTTTTAAGGTTATTATTTGTTCTTCACCTCTGAGGTAGGGTTTGAAGAGTTTTTATTAAATTAGGTTATTTGTTTTAGATTTAGATTCACATATTTGCACAAGTCACTAGCTACACCCGGCTGATTATTTATACTTTATTTATTAGATTAGAAATAGTGCTTAAAAACTCGAAAAGATTTTTAAAAAGCGACTTTTGTTAGATTAGTTTACTTTCATTGTTTTGCTCTGATATATTGTGAAAACACCAAAAACATAGATTAGATTTCCTTTGATAGCTAGCTTGTTTTACCAAGATCATTTCAATTCATTCTGCATGACCATCAAAAGCCCACAACAAGAAAGATGTACGGCTGTGATCCTTGGTCCTGACCCAACATGATGGAATTGATAACAGACATTGATATAAGTTTATGTTTGACATTCCTATGCACACCTGTTATGTTCTTTGAGAAAATAGAACAACTAAACACGCTAAAAATCACCTCTAATCAAGCCTATTATTATTGGTGCTCTCAGCAACAGGTTTGATTATGCGCATGACCATAATAGGACCACAACCTCCACGAGTTTTTAGTTGTGATCCTCAATTTCCACAACCCAACGAGCAAGCTAACTAGTTAAATATCGACACTGGTTTGCGTGCATTAGTATTTAGATCATTACTGACTTCCATCGATATCATTTGCACAACTTTCATTATTAAGCATAACAACCGATCAAGCTAAGAATTTGTGGACTAGACCAGAAAATCATCTATAGTCCATGTGGCTTCATTACGCCTCTCGTTCTTACTTCCATGACCTTGTCTGGAAATATATACGAGACGCCCATAGGTCATTTTATGCATGTTCAACAACCAATGAATATAATCTTGGCAGAGCTCGATATTGACCGGAGTCTCCGAGAAACTATTATATCATATCGATCCATCACACCACTTTAGGTTAGGAGAGCATTCTTTGCCTTAGACTTGCAGATTCCGATATTGCATGTCAAAGATATAAGGTTTTCTCATTAGCTTATCCACCATCACCACACCATACACATCCATTTCAGTTCTACACCATGTGTCTCGGCACGACCTCGGGAAGTCGGTGCGAAAGAAGGTCACGTGTTGATTTTCTTTTGTATAAATTGGTGAACCCAACATGAAGAGCTAGTCTCTAAGCATTTCCACTTTCTTCGTCCATCCTTTATTTTACGGGTATTCTTATACCCCATGAATATGTCGAGATATGACAAATACGGTTAACCCATCCCGAGTTTTGACATGTACAACTATCAAACATGTATACCACAACAATCACCTTCGCTCTCAACATGGGCAAATAACCACTCAACTTGCTCAAAATCCTCTTCTTCAGGATCCAATATTGGTTCCTCTGTACATATTAAGGAACTTGACCAAATCACATAGACATATCCTCATGAACAATCAAGTTCAAATAACATGAATTTCACTGGGGAAGCAAGTTCATCTCCTTAGGTATTGTTTTGACAACCCATTAGCATGAAATCGAACTAACTCCCGTATCTAGATGAGGAGTACTTATCACGATACACCAGGATTGAACAACGCTTCTAGAATATGAACCAAGATTTTTATAGGTTGCAAGGACATGGTGATGTCCCACTTCAAAACAATAACACTACCCCTCCAACAATGGAAAACATTTCCAACGAGGGGTGACAACATAGTGAACAATTCATAGCAGGATACCACACTCCTCAACAACCTCCAAGAGTTCAACAAAAGCACCTAAACAAAACACCATCCCATCAATGGGTGACATCATCTTGGTGTTAGTTGAAAAAGTCAAAGAGTTAGAGCTTTCCCAAAATGCTCAAAGTTCATACGTAGGACAAGTAAGAAATTCTCCTGTCATGAAGCAAAATTATGGACAAATACCTACTACGCAGAATCCTCCAGGTTTATTAGAGCACTCCAAAACCTAGAGATTTTTTGACTGGGACGGGCACCTTGGGTATGCCCCCTCATGCCACATATGGATATCTACAATAGGCACTAGCCAGAAGTGCATTCTCAAACGCCATACCAAGTGACTTTTTGTGCCTTGACTCCATATCAAAGTAATCAACCCCCTATGTACACATGTACTCTAAATAACCACAGGGGGATATGTACACTTACCCAAGTCCATATGGACAGCCATAAGGGATGTCATACACCCCAACAAATGTTTACACTTTGTACCATTTCAACAATTGATGCAACCTCCACCTCCCCAATAGGGATCTTTAATGGTTGAAACATACGCAATGGGGACTTATTTTGAATATCTTAAGGAGCCTCTAGACTTCTCCATCCGGATAGTCATTCTCCCAAGACCCTTGCTCGATCTTTTGAAGTTCAAAGGGGAGGGTGATCCTAACACTCACATAAACTATTACGTAACGACCATTCAAGAGCTACTCCCATGGGACATAGTTATTGCAAATATTTTCCCTAAGACACTAGAAGGTATTGCTCTCAATTGGTATTATAGGATACCAGAGGCTTCAATACACTCCTTCAAGCAACTCATATCAGAATTTATTAAGGATTTTGATATGAACAAAATTTTAAGAACATGAATAAGAGAATTCCTTCATATAAAACAAGAACACAATGAGTCGCATGACCCACTTCATTCAAAGGTGGTAATAGGTTCTCTACTCCTCTGCAAGCGCTCCAAATATGGATTAGATGGAGCTTTGTGATTTTTTCCTCCACTCCCTCAATAGGGAGACAAAGGAAGAAGTTCAAAATTCCCACTAAGGAGCTACGAAGAGGTGTTAGAGGGTGCTCTCTAGATTGATCAAGCAACCATTGACAATGGTCATAAGAATTATGGAGCAAATGGAAGGTTAGTCACTCCTAACCAAAATAACCCCGGTTACTCCAACAACACAAGAAATAATCAAGGACCGAAGGTCCTTAATAAGAACCATGGGGTCACAACTGATGGTGTTATTGATCAGCCCAAGAAACCCAATGTTGTTAGTCCTCCCAATATAAATACTACCAATAACAACAACAATGGCAATAATCAAAGAAATAATAACTTGCCCTTAATCAACGTTGTGGATTTTAATCATCCTCAACAACAACAATAACAACAACCTCAACAATCAAGACAAACGTAGACCCAAGGCCCTAACCAATACCCAGGTGGGTATCCGAACCAATTCCAAAACCAAGGGCAGGGGTTCCTAAATTTTAACTATAACAATCAATAGTTGAACAATAATCGTAATTTTAGACCACAACAAGGTGCAAACCAAAGGCCTCGAGATTATGATCTTGATTTGTATTGTGGTTTCCATAGGGTTCGCGGGCATGACGTAAGAACATGTCACAATTACAAAAAGTTTCTACAATGTTTTCCAGAGGATCAAAGACAATTATTTGTTGACATGTTTTTGGCAAACCCAACAACGCCAACTCAGAACACCTACATGGGACCGGTATCCCCACAGAACACACCACTTGGAATCTTCAATGATCCTCTCCCCATGTGCCCAAAAGATGGTAGAATAGATCCCAACGGCTCAAACAAGGGTATTGTAATAGGAACCAATGACTGTGAAGCCTTGACTTCATCAAACCCATAAGTAGCACCTCCTTTAGATGGTCACCAACAAAAAAATTGTGGGATTGGTAGAGTTGGACACTGAACCTCAGATTAACGCTGCCACTAGAACCAAATATTATTCTTCGCAGCCAATCTGATCTACCCAACTATATCAGATGAAATTCGTGATACACTAGGCAAGCTAGTAGGAGCTTATGACTTGATCAATGACCTAACCAAGACCTTCTCTCACATTTCCTTCTTGGATCTGATTAAAGAATTCCCCTACTCACAGAGCTGCTCTATTAAAAGCACTAGGTCTTGACCATTTGATTAACGTCACTCCTCCTCTAGAAGCGTAGATAAACCATGTGGACTTTGATGTCTATCCTCCAGGGACAGCTTGAAAGAGATGTTGGATTCATATTTGACATCAACAAGATGCCCACAGAATTGAAATAGCTTGTAGAGGTGATCTAACGTTGTTTTTACAAGTTTGTATTTACAACAACTATGTAAAATGTTGATGATTGATGATGGGGTAACGATTCTGATAATAGCCTTCTCTTTCCTTCAAAAGTTAGGTTACGGAGAGACCAATTTCTCTTCAACATGAAATATGTTGAGAGGCTATGACAGCCTCAAAGTGACATCAATTGAGACTATAGTGTTGTTATTCACTCTTGGACATAAGACAATTCTAACCGAGTTTTATATTATAGATCAGAAACCAATTATAATATGATCCTTGGTCATCCTTAGATTCATCGCATGAAGGTGATTCCCTCCACTTTGTTTTAGAAGTCAAGTTCCTACATTTAGGGAAAGTCTTTGTGGCACAGGGTGATCCAAAACCCTTCAACATACATCTAGCTAACTTGAAAAAGAGTCCAAGGGTCCATTCTAAGTTTGAGCTTCCTATAAATCAATTAAATAAACCTTGAAGCTCGAGTGCGAAGGAAAAGTTGGTTCCTACAATGAATTAGAAATATTGGGCTTGATCGAAGGCATTCTCAGTAGTCAAAGATGAAACTGTAATCGTAGAGACAGTTTCATTAGGAACCACAACAAATATTGTCGAGCTATTAGAGAAGGATTTACCTATTCTCCTTCCATTCGATTCTATGGGTATGGGACATACCTTGGGACTTGGATCTCTTCCAACATATGAAGTTTGTATGGTTGAGGTAACTGAGGTAAAGGAAGAGGACACAAAGGATGATCCAACATCCATTTTTCCAAGTAACTGTTAGACTCTCCATTTTGATGGAGCCAAGTGTCATTTTGGCGTTGGGGTAGGTGTGATCCTTACCTCTCCTGAGGGAAGAATTTTTCCTTTTTCCTTTAAGTTAAATTTTGAGTGTACAAACAAAGGGCTGAATATGAAGGCCTCCTACTTGGTCTCATTGTGGCCAAAATAATGGGTGATCTTAATATTAGGGTGTTGGGAGATTCACAATTGGTCACAAATAAGATATATGAGGTATATGAGACTAGAGCTGAGCATCTACAACTCTATAAAAATAGTGCTAAATCTAACAAAGGGGTTTGAATTCATATCGATTGAAGCAATTCCACGAGAGAACCTCCTTACAAACTCTATAGTAACTTCTGCTTCCCACTTCACTCCAAGCAGTGAGTTGGAGGATACAAACTTCATGGTCTCAGTTCGTGTTGAACCTTTGGTTCATAAAACACCGATAACCCCAATGTTGACATACATAGAAACCAAGAGTGAGTCTCATTATCTCATATCATGTTGATAGTGATAAAGAAACTTTGGGATATCTAAACGCTTTTGCAGAATTGCATCTTACTCATCATGAGGTTGATCTTTCCCTAATCCCACATTCTTCTTCCTATTTTGGAAATCCCATGATAGAATCTTCCCTCAAAAAGTGTTGGTTGTGGAGCCTCGATAGTGACGGGGTTGCGGGGGCTTTACCCCCTTGCGGGGTTTGGGGAAACACACCGAAAGCCACATTTTATATGTATTTATGCATTGTGAAATCTGGACCATTCCTTATTAGGTCACAGATCTAATGGGTGGTTTTCTATGTTTCCCCAAAATGATAAAAACCCTAATATCTTTAAAGGGTCATTATGTATGAGGCTCATTATATTAGTGGCGATCTATGAGAGAGATTTTGGCTAGACTGAATAAAAGGATTGGCTATTTTTGGTGGACGTAGCCCATTTTGGGTGAACCACGTTAAATCTGTGTCTCTGTTTTATTGCATTCTTTTCTATTTTATGTTTTCTGCATTATTCATTACATGTTTGTTTATCTGTACAACTGGTATAATCCTAACAAATGGTATCAGAGCACATTTGAGATTTATTTGTTGGTAGTATACTCACAGAGGGATTTCTATTTGAGTGGGAGAAGCAACAATGATAGAGGAGAATAATTTTAGAGTTGAGAAGTTTGTGACTGAAATTACCAGCTATGGAAAATGCAAGTGGAAGATTACCTGTATCAAAAGGATCTATACCTACCATTGGGAGGTGAAGAAGTGAAACCCTCAACCATGTTTGATGAGGAGTGGAAGGTTACTGGACAGGAAGGCTCTCGGTGCGATTCGATTGAGTTTGGCATCGTCCGTAGCTTCAAATATCTCACAGTGAAGAGTACGATAGAGTTGATGAAAACCCTAGCTAATTTATACGAAACACCTAGTGCATCCAATAAAGTTTATTTGATGAAAATATTGTTTAATCTACAAATGAAAGAAGTTGGATCTGTATCTAACCATCTTAATGATTTCCACACTATTGTAAATTAGTTAATATCCCATTTGATGAGGAGGTTAGAGCATTATTATTCCTATGTTCTTTTCCAGAAATTTGGGACAACTTAGTAATGGTAGTTAGTAATACATCAACTACTTCTCTTAAATTTGAAGATGTAGTCAGTGTCATTTTAAATGAGGAAATGCACAGGAAAAGTACAGGGGAAAATTCTTCTTCTGGAAATGTGTTGAATATGGAGAGTAGAGGGAGGAGCAAGGAGAAATCAAAGAGTAAGGCTCATGGGAGATCTAAATCGAATATGGGAAGATCCAAATCTAGGAGTAGAGGCATTACTTGCTGGAACTGTGGAAAGAGAGGACATGCTAAAAATGATTTTTGGTTCAAAGGAAACAAAGAAAATCATCTCGAAGGTATTAAAGAGGAAAATACGATAGGTAATATTATTCATGATGCTCTTATACTTTTTCTTGACACTAGAGTAAAATATTGGGTAATAGATTCAGGTGCCTCTTTCCATGCAACCCCTGATAAGGGCTATTTTAAAGAGTATGTCCAGGGAAATTTTAGACAGGTTTATTTGGGCGATGATGAGCCATGCAACATTGTCGGGAAGGGCAATGTACACCTGAAATTATAGAATGTAAATACATGGATATTGAGAGACGTGAGGCATATACCTAGCCTCTGGAGAAATATCATCTCTGTAGGATAGCAGGGGGTGGTGAAGGTTGGACAATCACATTCACTTTAAATTCTTGGAAGGTTTCCAAGGGTGCCCTGATAGTGGCACGAGGTAAGAAAGTAGATACTCTTTATTTGTCTACTTGTATATCTAATTCTTCTACCATATTGTCTACTTCAAATGAGGATGCCAACATGTGGCATAGTAGATTAGGACATATGAGTGAGAAGGGCATGAAAATTCTACAAGAAAAAGGTAAGCTTTCAAGTTTGAAGCAATTGGACTTAGAGTTTTGTGAGCATTACATTTTTGGAAACAGAAAGAGTTAGATTTCTCAAGGCAGGGAATACCAAGAAAGAGCAAAAGTTGGAGCTAGTTCATACATATGTGTGGGGTCTAGCCAATGTTGCATCTCATGGTGGTTCTCTGTACTATGTCACATTCATAGATGATACCACAAGGAAGGTATGTGTATATTGCATTAAGCGTAAGTCTAATGTCTTTGATACATTTAAGAAATAGAAAGCACTTGCTGAGAATCAATGTGGTTTTAAATTGAAATGTTTGAGATCTGATAATGGCGGTGAGTATTGCAATAAGAAATTTGATGATTATTGTTCCTTGAACAGGATTCATAGAGAGAAAATAGTTCCCAGGACTCATAACAAAATGGTGTTAGTGAGAGGATGAATAGAACAATAATGGAGCATGCATGGTTAATGAGATTGCGCGTGGGGTTGCCTCTTCGAGTTTGGGAAGAGGCTGTGCAGTCTTGTTGTGTACTTAATCAACCGTGGGCCTTTGAGTGCACTAAATGGAGGAATTCCCGAAGAAGCCTGGATCGGGAAAGAGGTAGACCTTTCATATTTAAGAGTATTTGGTTCAGAGGCATTTGTGCATGTTAATAAAGAAATTGGATTCAAAATCCAAACGTTGTACATTCATAGGCTATGGCTCCAATGGTGATTATGGATTTTGGTTTTGGGATCTAGATGAATCTAAGATAATTAGGAGTCGTGATGTTGTTTGGCGTGAAAATAGAATGTACAGGGATCAGGTACAGGATGAAAAAAATCCCAAGGAAGAATTGGTTGAGGATATAGCTCCTAAAAATGAACTCTCAAGTGGAAAATATCCACCTATAGGTACCGAGGTTGACAGTTCTGTAGGCCAAGCATGACAGCCAGTGTTGGCATCGACACCTCTGTCAGAAATTCAAGAAAATGAGCAGCAAGCAAAAATAATGATCCCGTGACACCCCCATCTTCGGTAAGAAGGTCACAACGTATTAGTAGACCTCCAGAAATATTTTCCCCTTTGTATTATTTGTTACTAACAGATAGTGGTGAGTAGAGAGATTTGATGAGGCAATGTAGGTGGAGTCCACTAAGGAGTGGGAGTGTGGCATGAATGAGGAGATGGACTCCCTAGAGAAGAACCAAACATGGGATTTAGTCAAATTGTTGGCTGGGAAGAGAGTACTACAAAACAAATGGGTCTACCATGTGAAAGAAGAAGAAGGTGGATGGAAAAGGTATAAAGAAAGGCTTGTAGTGAAGGGGTATGAACAAAAGAAAGGTATCGATTTTGATGAAAATTTCTCCCCATTGTAAAGATGTGTTCCATTCGTACTATATTAAGTTTAGTTGATGTTGAAGATTTACACTTAGAGAAACTTGATGTCAAGACGACATTTCTCCATGGTGACTTGGAGGAGGAGATTTATATGCAACAACCACTTGGGTATGAGGTGAAGGGTAAGGAGAAATTGGTTTGTAGGTTGAAGAAGAGCCTATACGGGCTCAAAAAAGCTCCCGGCAATGGTATCTAAGGTTTGATAGTTTTATGCATGAGCATGGTTTTACTAGATGTCAATCAAATCATTGTGTGTACTTTAAACGGTTGGATAGTGGGAGCTACATTATTCTTCTATTATATGTAGATGATATGCTTGTAGTAGGGTCTAATATGCAAGAAATTACAAAGCTTAAGGAAAAGCTTGCACAAACATTTGCAATGAAGGATTTGGGTGCAACAAAGAAAATCCTCGGTATGTAAATCAAGAGGGACAGGAAAAATAAGAAATTGGTGTTGTCTTAGGAGGACTATGTAGAAAAGGTGTTAGAGAGGTTTCAAATGCAAAATGTGAAACCAATTAGTACACCATTGGTTGGGAATTTTAGATTAAGTAAATAGCAATGCCCAATAACACAAGAGGAAAAATATTATATGGCATGGGTTCCTTATTCTTCAGTAGTTGGGAGCCTCATGTATGCCATGGTTTGTACCAGGCCAGACATTGCCCAAGCAGTGGGAGTTGTTAGCAGGTATATGGAAAATCCGGGTAAAGCACACTGAGAAGGCAATCCAATGGATTCTCAGGTACTTGAGAGGGACCAGTAGTAGGCACTTGTGCTTCAGAGGATCAGATTATACTTTACATGGATTTGTGGATTTAGATATGGCAGGAGATGTGGATAGCAGGAGGAGCACTACTGGATACATGTTTACAGTTGGTGGTGTGGTAATGAGTTGGATCTCAAAGTTACAAAAGGTAGTTGCCCTATCTACTACAGAGGCAAAATATGTTGCAGCGACTGAGGCAAGTAAGGAAATGTTATGGATGAGCAGGTTCATGGAGGAGTTGGGTAAGGAACAAGGGGATTGTAAGTTACACAGTGATAGTCAAAGTGCAATTCACATAGCAAAGAACTCAGCCTTCCATTCCAAAACCAAACACATTCAACTAAGATATCACTTCATATGATAGGTGTTGGAGGATGGGCAACTTGAGTTGGTGAAGATTCATACAGATGATAATCCTGCTGATATGTTTACTAAGCCAATGAAAAGGAGAAGTTGGATTTGCATTCAACTTTTGTGGGTCTTCAAGATTGATCTTGAAGTGGAAGAAACAAGCCAAGAAGAAAATTCCAAGCAGGAGTTGTAGTGGTGGAGTTACAAAAATCAATCTCCAAGTGGGATATTGTTGGTTGTGGAGCCTGATAGTGACGAGGGTTACAAGGGGGCTTTGCCCCTCTTACGAGGTATAGGGTCTGCGCCGGGGGGTTCGGGTGCGGTGCCCCCAAAGCTACATTTAATATGTATTTATGCATTGTGAAATCTGGACCGTTCCTTATTAGGTCACATATCTAATGGGTGGTTTTCTATGTTTCCCCAAAATGATAAAAACCTAATATCTTTAAAGGGTCATTATGTATGAGGCTCATTGTATTAGTGGCGATCTTGTGAGAGATTTTGGCCGGAATTTGAATAAAACGATTGGCTATTTCTTGTGGACGTAGCCTAATTTGGGTGAACCATGTTAAATATGTCTCTGTTTTATTGCATTCTTTTCATTTTACATTTTCTAAATTATTCATTGCATGCTTGTTTATCTATACAACTGGTATAATCCTAACAGGAAGGAGCTCATAATTTATGAGGTAGGAGAAGAGGGGGATTTAGAGTTACCTCCGGTCTTTGCTGCATGATTTTGAGGAAGACAATGCCTTCTTAATCGAGGGAACACTTGATATAAACATTTGGACAGAGGAGGAACCAAAAATCTTGAAACTGGGATCCTCTCTAACTCTTGAGGAGGTTGAAATACATACCCGTATCCTTAAGGAACATAAAAAAGCTTTTGCGTTTAACTACAAGGAAATGACAGGAATTGCACCACACATTGCAGTTCACAACCTTGTCACCAAGCCAGATGCTAAGCCAATTAAGAAAAATTCAAGGCCCATGAAGCCAAAGGTGGCCCTCATGGTGAAGGAAGAAGTGATGAAACTCCTGCATGTAGGATTCATCAAGCCAGTTGACTACTCACAGTGGGTGTCTAATATCATCCCGTTCTCAAGAAGAATGGAAAGATCCACATTTGCATAGACTTTTAGGATATCAACAAGGCTTGTCCCAAAGATGATTTCCCATTACCATCCATCGATGTTATTATCAACGTAATAAATGGTTTTGAGTTGTTGTCTCTCATGGATGGGTTTTCTAGGTACAATCAAATCGAATATTTAAATAGGATCGGCTAAAACTACATTCATAACTCTTTGGGGAACATATTGTTATGTTGTGATATCATTTGAGCTTAAGAATACTGGTGCCATGTACCAACATGCGATGACTTATATATTTCATGATATTATACATAAGATTGTGGAATCCTATGTAGATGACCTTCTTGCTAAGGCCAGAAAATGCTTGTGATCACCCAGAGGTGCTTCGTATCATCCTTTCTCGCTTAATCGAATACAACATCATGTTGAATCTAGAAAATTGCATGTTTAGTGTAACGGAGACAAGCTTTTGGGATACATCATATCTTCACAAGGGATTGATGTAGACCTAGCCAAAATCTGAGTTTGTCTTGAAAATGACTCCACTTTCATCGGATGAGTCTCGGCATCAGATATTTCCTTGGGAAACTTGGTGTAATCCAAAGGTTTATCCCTAATTTGACCTTTGCTATTCACCCAATCAATAATATGTTGAAAAAGAATTGTTGCATTGATTGGATGAAAGAATGCAATGAGGCATTTGAGTCAATTAAACAGTTCTTGTTGTCTCCTCCCACATCCATGACGCCAGGTCGAGATCACCCTTGATCTTGTATTCACAAGCTATAGATGTCTCATTGGCTTGCATGTTAGCTTAAGAAGATGATGATAAATGAGAGTGTGCAGTCTATTTCATTAGTCGACGTTGCTTGATTACGAGACACGTTATATGCAAGTAGAGAAGGAATGCCTTGCTATAGTCTTCACGAAAAAGCGCTTAAGACATTACATGCTAAACCAAGAAATAAGGGTTATTGTTAAATTAGATCACCTACGGACATTTCTCACGTAAGGGTCCTTATCTAAGAAAGTTGGATGCTTCATAACTCTGATGGGTGAGTTTGAGTTAAAATTTGTTAATTAGAAATCCGTCAAAGGACAAATCATTGCGGCAGTTGGCTTTGAAAACTTTGTTGGATGGAGGCGATCTAGTAAATTTAGACTTCCCCGACGAGTGTGTGTATTTTTTTGAAACTAAGCCTCCCATTTCTACATGTCCATGGTACACTGACATCATTAACTTCATAGTGGACCATACATATCCAAAAGGGTAACCTCACAACAAAGAAGACGGTTGCAGTATTATAACTACCAAGTATGTCATCTTGGAACAAGTTCTCTATCATAGAGCCTTTGATGGAATGTTGTTAAGATGTGTTGACGAAGAAGAATATGAAAAGATTCTTTATGAATCACATAGCGGAGTATGTGGAGGTCACTTCGGTGGCCACACCACTACTCGAAAGATACATTGGATGGGATACTTCTAGCCCACGCTAGAACATGACATGGTAGAGTTTGTGCGCAAATGTCATAAATGTCAAGAGTTCTCCCATGAGATCCACATACTGCACAGCTCTCTGACAACCAATTGCAACACCATGGCCCTTTTCCACATGGGGCTTGGATTTGATAGGGAAATTCTCTCCCTCATCAACAGATGGTCATAACTTCATAATCATGGCCACATAATACTTTACTAAGTGGGTAGAAGCCATGCCTCTTACCACCGTGCCTGGATCGATAATCGCAAAGTTCATTCTGAACCAAATCATTTGTAGGTATGGGGTCCCACAAGTCATTATCTCGGATAATGACACATCCTTCAAAAATGATGAGGTATGTGAATTGTGTGAAAAATTCAAAATAAGTCACCACACGACTTCTCTCTATTACCCTCAGGCCAATGGATATGCTGAGGCTACAAACAAGACATTAAAATCCATTCTCCTTAAGACCATCAAGGAGAACAAACGAGATTGGCATTTAAAGCTTTTTCGACCTTGTGGGCCTATCGGACATCAGTAAGAACACCGACAGGCAACCCCCTTTTCTTTGGTATTTGGTGCAAAAGCGGTTTTACCACTTGAAGTCAAAATACCTAGTCTCCGTATATCATTGCAAGGAATTATGGGAGAAGAAGGCTATCGAGAGGCGTGACTCTCTCAACTAGAAATTATTGATGAGGCTAGACTTAATGCTGAACAACGACATAATGTTTACGTTGACCGATGGCTTGGCAATACAACAAGAAATTCTATGAGTGTGAAATATATGAGGGAGATTTGGTTTTGAGACTTGACATCCGAATAGACAAAAAGACTGGTGAAGGAAGGAAATTTAGACCTAGGTGGTTGGGTCCATATCGAGTAATAGAAGACTACAAAAATGGGGCATTTCGCTGTGTACACACTAGAGGGTGAAGAGTTTAGCAAATTTGTGAACTCTCTTCACCTGAAGAGGTATTATGCATGATCCATTAACATTTTCATATGTACATTACTGCATCTGCATTGCATTTTCATCTTCCAGTTCATTCTGTAAAATTTGTGATCAAGGGACTTATTCTTATAGCAATTCCTAAAAACTTCTAAAAATGTTGGAAAAACATTTAAATCATGCCTCTACAAATCTTCATGGTATCATCAATTGTTTCCGAATCATTTCATCGATCCAAACAAGATAAGACAAAGCTTTGATAGTAACCATACCAAGGCTTGCATACTTGGTTCTACTTATGGTCTCTTTCTAGATTAGGTGTCTTTGCCTATAGTCTGTTCTAGAAGCTTCATGGTGTCACATCTATCCCGTATATATATCTTTGGAAATAAGAACATTCTAAACATTTTTCCTAGATAAATAAGTCAAATGCAAGTCCACAAAATTTTTTATTTTACACATTTCTCTGCCCTACCAACCTTCGGTGTTGAGCCTGCGTCTCTTACTGGTGATGTAGGGTTGGGAAAGGAGAGAAATTCCCTTACCTATGCCTTGTCCATGGTGATAAGCCCATACTTCCTATTGGTAGCATGGGGCAAGGTGTAGGGGTTTTCTTTTACAAACTTGAAAGTTAGAAACAATTCATTCAAATATTGTGAAATTATAAATCAAAACAAAGTGAGTTAGATGTCCAAAATTCCAAAAGAGCTTAAAACCTCAAAACCATATTTTGTCAACGAAGTGGCCATCTACGAGTATAAGTCTAGATAAACTAGAAAGTAACTCACATTCTAAACTATGAAGCAAACTGAGTAGAGTGAGGTTGTCATGTCTCAATTTGGTTTTATCAAATCCTTATCTTTCTCTCATAATTACCATTCACCAACTTTCCATAGCTTGTGCCCGTTACGGCTCTCTATGTTGAGCCCTTGCATCTTACTAGTTGTGTGGAGTTAAGAACGGGAAAGTTCATTCACTTATCATACCACTTTGTATCACCATGTTTTGCCAAAACAATATTAAGTACTAAAAATTGTTAAAAGAAACTAAAGTTCAACAAACAATTTGCACTATCATATATCAATATTAAAAAATTAAAAAATAAATCATTCTATTAGCATTCATATCCACTATGCATACATTCTAAAAATCATATAAAAATAAAAGTTCTAAACATCTAGAGTACACATGCAAAGTGAGCCAAGAGGAAGTCAACTCAGATACAAAGAATTACCGAACAAAAAGAAGAGTCTGTATATATCATAATAAATTGAGTTTTGTGTACAATTCCATCACGCGCTAGGCGTGGTCAAAATGCTCTCAATGAGCCCAAAATATACAAAAAAATCATATAACGCTTGACAAAATTGCAACAAAGCAATAAAAGGCCCAGTGGCATGTCAATCCCTATGGGATCCCTCAAATGGTGCACGACCGTATCTGGGACTCCTATTGCAGCTACGATGATGAGAATGAACCGAATGGTGTGAGTGCTCATGGTGGCGGCCATTGGCCATGGTCTTGCTGCGAGAATGACTCCGCCTCATCAATCTCTCGGCTACCTCATACCCAGCCACTTGAGTACAAAGAGAGGTCATCACTCCACTACTCTCCGGGCAGTGCAAACACACCAAATATGTCCACTTGGGCACGCTATGATTGGCTTGAATCCTTAGTCAGCTCGACTCGGGTCTTCCCTAAGGGGATCAACAAGGTGTCCATGCACACCCATTGAATAAGCTCTCGCCACTCCTGTGCAGTTGCTACAAGTAAGAAAATAAAGAAGAAACGACGAGTTAGAAAATTACAAAAACAAAAACAAAAATAAATACCAACTAACAAAGTCAAGGGAAGAGTATCAATGTACTTGGATCTCTAGGCATCCAAGTAGGGTCAGTGGTTGTTGTGGCTACTAGTGGTGGCTGTGGGGCCTCCCCAAAGCCATAGGTGAGATGATGTCCCATCATGAACTCATCATCTCCCTCTCCATCTCGAGGAAGTGGTCCCTCCGAGACCAAGGTCTCTCTCTTTGCACTTGCTTCCTCCCGTGCTACTCTCAGCATATCCTAAGTATCATGCCACTCAGGGTCGCTCCCTCCTCCATATGAGCTACCTCGCTAGTCTCACCACCTAACCCCTCATCACTCATCTCATCCCCAACCGACTCCTCGGTCTCATCTCCTGTGTACTCCTCAGATTTAGAGTCTAGATCAATGGGCTCATCCTCCTCTCCACTTGTGAGTGGGAGCGGCTACAATCCAAAGTAAAGGTGCTCGAGGGGCACTAGCTGCCCATCGGGTATGGACCACACACCTAATTATAATAGGCACACCTGGAATAACCATAGTCTAGCCAGGATCCCCTCTAGGGCCCTTCCGGGCCTCATGAATGGTCATGGGTATTGGTGCTAGTGGGGAAGCATATCTACATTAGGGAGGCAAAATTGCTTTGAGGAACTCACCAAGCGAGTGAATCTCAAGCTTCCTTGTCTATCAACTAAGCGACTAGTAGTGGAGCAAGCCGCCAATTTGGTCACCTCCTTCCCCCATGAACAATGTCATGTCTTGGTATGGGGTAGCACCATGTCTATCGAAGTCAAACAAGCCACCGGCTGATGTGGCACTCTGAGGACTGTCATCCCTATCCACCAAAGCGGCCATGATGGCCCCCAGATCCCGTCTTAGCACTCCCCTTCCAAAGAGGACGATGCACTTGTACACCCGGTTCATAACCAATGTGGTGTGGCTTAGTGGCTGACCCTACAACTTGACTACCATGTATAGGTCATGATAAGTAGTCCCCAGGATGTCTTCTCCCCAGGCGTATATGCGGTTGTGCCCCTCAATCTAGGCAATAATGGGAGCCCAATAGTAAAGGAGAGTATCACCTCCCTTGTCCCCGATCAATCATGAGGACAAAATGCCCATGATGGCTCTGTAAATGATGGGGACATGAGAAGCAACAATGGATTGAACCTTTATTCCCTTCTTCGAGCTAAATGAAATAGCGACATCTCCCATGTATGTGGCCCACTGAGTCATCGTGGCTTTGGATTCTGCTATCTCTCAGAGTCAATCATCTCGCCTAGTATCGAAGCCCCGCATGCGGTATATACGTCCTCCAGGGTGATAGTCCACTCACCCCTGACACCTGACAATTGGAAAGTGTTCCATTCTGCATCCCAGTAAGAAAACAAGTCACACAGTATGTGACTGGCAGGGGTGACATGGGGCACCCATGTAATCCTCCAAATCCCTGCCCTCTGGAGAATATATGTCTCATCATGAGTCAACTGGTCTAAAATCCCTAGGAGCTAATCACACTCCCTCTCATTACTCCAATGGATGTACTCCTCCTTCTGCATCCACTAAAACACAAAAAAAGAGCAAGTTAGTAACGTATATCAAAGGATAAGCTCACCAAAAACATGACAAAACATCAAAAATCCAAAAAAATTCAAGTTAGCACGCATTTTGGTCATTCTATTCAGAACCGCCACCTAGTGTAGGGCAATAGTCCTAGACTGATTTTTAAATGCATTTTTAACCCTAGATAACGCTCAAAAGCACACAAAAAGACCATTTCGGACAAAATAAAAGACTTCCCTATGGGCGCCCCCTAGAGACTCATTTAAGACAAGAAATTTTTAAAATGATCCCCCCTAAGTAAAATTTTCAACATTTTTACATTTTAGGTTTAAAAATGCAAAAGTGAAAAAAACCAACCTTAGACCACATAGGTCGATCTCCCGCTCATGGAGGCATGATCATGATCTCATAACAGTCGTTTTAGCTATACTCTCGTTGAAAATGGTCACCGTGGGTCTAGAGCTCCAAAATCACCAAATCAAATAAGTGCAAATGAATTGGAAAATGAGTTTGTTTTGATATATATATGTTGTTTTGACCTCGTTTTGAGTGTATGTTTTCACAGGGATGGAGCGTTGGTGCAGGTATATCTCTATATCCTCACACAAATGGTAAGTCCTCTTGTCATTTTGATTTAGTGTTTATTTTTCGATATTTTATCTATTTGCACTTGAGTCTTCTTTCCCTCTTGTAGGTATCGAGAGCTTGGATGACGAAATTTTGACACACGAGTGCATGTCAAGTATAGCTTCTAACTCCCCATTTCGGGAACGCCATATTTAGACTCGATGTTTTACACCTCTTCATGGCTAAGATGCTTCTCCAAAGGGGCAATATGTACGCACCCAAAATTGCATGTGCTACATTGTCAAAAAATGGTTACAAAAGTCCCCAATGATGATTCATGTCCTTTCAGAAGATGTTCGAGCTCCTAAACCCATCTGCAATGTATATTTGTAGCCTAGATGTCCTTACTTAGCTTTTCCATGATTTTTCCAATTTTTGCTTCATTCTGTGCATGTTTTGGCCTTTAGTGCCGGACCGCCACCTGCACTGCGCAGGCGGCGGCCTAAGCAATTTTTCTAGATTTTGTCATGCATGTTTTTAACATGCGACGCTTCACTTAACTTCACTTTTAGGATGCGTTTGTGAACCGATTTGTCTAAAAATAGTTTTGATTGCTTGGTTCTCCTTCCCTCTTCTATTTTTGCATGTGCTTTAGTTAGTTAGAACTACCTCTTCTTGCCTTTTGCATGAAGGCACATCCCATCCCCATTTCTTATATATTTCATGCTTGTGTTCAAGAAAAATGCCTGATAATTTTTGTGTATCTTGCATAGTATTGCTACCACAATCCTGCTAGGAATTGCATAACCAAGCTCAGATCTCTTATGTTATCTCTCTTCTACTTGCATTGCAACCAAATTGCCTTCAAGCTACCATTGCTCAAGCGTCTTCTTCTTGTTGTTCTTGCATTCCCAATCCCTTGGACTCATATAAACACACAAAGAAAGAAAGGAACAAACTGAGGGGATAGATAAAGATACAACCAAATTTGCCAAAGCTCTTGCTTATCCAGGTTGGAATTACTTGTTTGTTTGCTTCATTTGCCAAATTGTCAATTTTGAATGATAAGTTTCAATCGCATATCAAATAGAGTAGTAATTTTTTTCTTTTCAATTGATTATGCAACTACTGAGTAGATCAAATCATTAGAAAGTTTGCTCTTTGACATTACTAGGGAAGTTGTAGTGAACAATAACTCTTTTAGGGTTATGATTTGTTCTTCACGTTTGAGGTAGGGTTTTTATTAAATTAGGTTATTTGTTTTAGATTTAGATTCAAATATTTGCACAAGTAACTAACTACATTCAACTGATTACTTGTACTTAGTTTGTTTATTAGATTAGAAGTATTGCTTAAAAACCAAAAAATATAAAAAAAACATTTACTTTTGTTAGATTAGTTTGCTTTCATTGTTTTTCTCTGATATATTGTGAAAACACCAAAAACATAGATTAGATTTCCTTTGATAGTTAGCTTGTTTTACCAAGATCATTTCAATTCCTTATGCATGACCATCAATGACCCACAACAAGAAAAGACGTACGATTGTGATCCCTTGGTCCCATAACCCAACATGCGAAATTGATAACAAACATTGATACAAGTTTACGTTTGACAGTCCTACGCACACCTACGTTCTCTGAGAAAATAGAACAACTAAACATGCTAAACATCGCCGCTAATCAAGCCTACGATTATTGGATGTTCCTTGCAACAAGGTTTGATTACACACATGACCACAACGTCCAAGAGTTTTTCAGTTGTGATCCTCAGGTCCCGCAACCCAACGGGCCTACTAACCAATTAAATATCAACACTTTGGTTTGTGTGCATCAATATTTAGATCATCACCACTTCCACTTGATATCATTGCACAACTTTCATTATTGAACATAACAAATGATCGGCTAAGACTTTTGGACTAGACTAGAAAATCCTCCATTGTAACATCCCCATTTTAAAACACCAGAACAAGGGAATTTTTTTTTTTTTTTTTTTTTATATAACGTTCTCTGTTATGAATTATAAAATTCAAACACACGTTCAAGATTTAATAATTGTTCTCTGCCCAAACAACACAGTTTGGATCATACAATTTCTTTTTAAAACGAATGTTCCCTGTTCACATATTTACAATATGGAACACACATTCAATGCCATTCAATCTTATAACAGATTCTATATGCTGCTGTAAATGACTCGATGAACTACCGATCCTTCCATTTTCATGGCTCGGAGTTTCAACGATCCTTCATTTCATGACTCGGCAACAACCGATCCTTCATGTACATGACTCGGCAACAACCGATCCTTCATGTTTGTTTATGCATAGTATATTTTATATACTTGTTCTCATAACCTTCCCCGGTTATCGAAGTGATCCATTTAAGAAGCCTATCTGAATATCTTCATACATCGATATTCATCGACATCTGCATCTTAAATTAAGTGATAAGGACAACGCAACCATCACCATCAATTGCGATACTTTGGCCAAAGATTTTCACATGCTTTGCATGATCATATTCCTGGATGTGATACACATCTATGGAATACGTCCTTCACTTCACTTCACCTGTTATCTAGAATGGTCTTTCCTGGTTCCTACCAGTCCTCAACGTTTAAGTTCAGTTTTAAACTTTTCAATTCCAACTAGTAATATGAACGGGTATAGGAAGGCACTCCTGGTAACTAAAGATACGCAGACATACGGTGTCGTTACCCCACGACTCCGTGTGTCTACTTATCTTTAGTATTCCGGAGTCACTCCGTATACCAGATCATACCCTATCCCCACCCCAGCTAAGATCTACACATTCAGCCTATGTATTCTAAATGTTTTAATTCGGGAGGGCATTGCTATATGTCAGCTGCAACATTGTGTCGTCATGAAGACCCCGTCTTCATGAAGACACCTTCTTTAGGCGGCGTATGCCAATGTCATAAAGATCCACGCCGATCCTTGATCCTCGTTTCCGTTGCAGTTGTATATAACTAAGAGGGACTAAACTGTCCATTAGTTTGCCAAGTATCGTCTCCTTCGTATCGAAGGGCTACATTTCCTTACTTGGTTTATTTCTTAATCATTGGATTAAGCAGTCCGTACCAACGGACGTAATAAGTTTAACCTATTAAACTTAACCAAGATGTTTCCAACTGCAACTAATTTCAGAATATTAACTTATTAGACGTCATTCAAACGAGGTCTAATCTTCGAGAAATGAATTCATTTGTTCTCCTTAACGTTATATAGTTAAGGATCATTGGTTATGGATACATTTATCCTATATCCTTTATTCTGAATTTTATCAAACGGGATCATTAATGGAGTTCGAAAACAAAGTTCGATTACTCCGAAATTGAATTGATATTCCTTAGCTCCTAAGCTAATCCTGAATACCTTCTGATTATGAAATCATATTCTTCTTAATCCTTTTTAATGTCAATTTAAAAATTCATCTTTACCCAAGTATGAACTAATTGCATTGTTCAACTTAAAAGTTGTATTTAAGTAAGAATAGATATCAGTTTCAATTCAACATCCATCCAAGGATAATGAAACAATTCCAAATCAGGAAATAACATCATATTTCCAATTTAAACAACAATATCAACTGATATAATTATTGAAAATATCACACCTGTAATTGTATTCAATATTTCAAGACATAATTTGTACATTTGCCAATCCAGCTGATTGGGTATAGTTTATACAAAGCATCCATACAACTCATGGACAGAAGAATATATTTTCTTCTTTCACAATTCCTCAAAGAGGAATAAAAGCAACAATTACAAGTTATTTTACATCTAATCAAGAGGCATCAGAAAACAGCCAAGCCTTCATTCTAATCAAATTCCATCTGCAAAATGAATTGCACGGGTCAGTTCAATGAACTGAGCACATTAAGCACTTATCCTTAAAATAAGATGCTTCAACTAACTGTTTCAATAAAAGAACCCTGCTTTTATGAAACGACAGCAAAACATCAATCTCAAAATAGGCACAAAGGAGAGATCAGCATAACAACTGAACTATCAGAAAAATATCATCACAATCAGCCAAGGGACTGCTGTCCCGTTTCCACATAATCATTGCAAGTATCAATTTACAATATTTGTAACGTTAGGAATACAAGTAGTTTGCTGCCTATATAGCATACAGTTATCCTTTCCATGCCTTTCATTAATAACAAATGTAAAGGATGAAACTAACTGAATATAAATCCATTACGTTCCTTTCCGTTCATGAAGCATGTTAAATTTAAAGCATTCAAGTACAAACAAGAAAGCGAACAGCAATGCATATAGTAGCTCCCATCTAAGCACTATAAAATTCTTCATTCACGAATTCCAGATTTCTAACTGAATGAAAGAAGAAAGATCATTTTTCTAAAACATTAATTCATATCTCTATTTCTTTCCACATGACTGTCCTAACAGTGAAATCCATACGAAAGACAATTCAAGATAACAGTTCAGAGTGAAACTTACAAAATCCACTCGGAATTCACTTTCCGGCAGCAAGAATAATTTCATTTTATTCCAGTTCATATGAATACCAAACAGGTTAGTAAGACATTATATTCATCGTTGAGCAAGCCATATCAATATGCATACTAGGTATTTGCTATACTAGAAGATTCCCTACTTCTTACACTGTATAGCTAACCAACAACAATTATGCAACCACGCAAGTATATATATTCATATAATCTTTTATACCTCTGAACACATATAGTTCTTAATAACAAGTGGTACATTGCTGTTACCTACAGCAAGACCGAGTCATAGGCACTATAATTCCAATGTCACTTTCAGAGTCCCAAATAGCAAAAAGAGAAGAATTCATTCTCTACGATTTCATTAAGAACAATCATTGTATTCAGAATGAAGTAAAAACATTCAAATCATGTTTTTCTAATCAAGACAACTCAATTATAAAGATAGCAGAACAGTCGTCCTTAATGAATAGCAACTCACATAGCCTGTACAGAACCAATCCAATCATGCCTCAACAATGAATAACCAATTCGAGTTCTATCTCGATCAACCGTTAATTCCAAAACAACATTTTCCATTTTCTTAAGGAGGTATAACATTCATATATCAATACCTCTATAAGGACAAACCGTTTTAAGGGGTTAATTGCATAAGCATGGTACAGTCAAAATAGACTCAGAAAAACAAGCTAATTCCCACAATTTCTATTTATTAAGGACAGAAATCCAAGTCGAGTTCACATTCACAAGACAATTCAGACAGAAGGTCAAACCTCATCTACAAGACACCATGGAATCAACTTTCCATCACCGAATAAAGAAATATAATCATTCACTGCACTGAATACAACCCAATTTGTATTTGTGTATACAGTCCGAACAGGGAGACCAAACAGCATCATTAAATCACCATAAAACCAACCCATTCTCACAGCAAAGAGAAAACATAATCCAACAATAACCTCAGAAGGAGAAATAGCTACCTTTTCTCTATTTTCACGGGTACCAAAACGTATTCGCTCATTTCTTAAACAAGAAAAGGCACAGCAATGGAAATATCGCAATTACTTCATTCAAGCGAAATCAGATACTCATAGAAAACCCAAATACCATCTTCATTAAAATCCATAATAGTAAAAGGAAGAGGATCTATTTCCTTATAAGTTTCAATAAGAACAGCTTAAACCAGCTATTGCTAACCGTTAAACGAACAACACGACAGGAATCATTTCATCCGTGAATATTAGAACAGTCGAACTCAGCGACCCATAACAATAATTCATATTATTTCCAAAATGACAACAATATAACACGATTGTAATTCCATTTTTCTCTTCACATGTAATAGCAGTTCCAAGCACAACAACAAGGAAAACGATTACACTATAAGGAAAAGATTAAACGACTTTGTCCACTCCATACAACATGTACAGAGAAAGAAAATGTCTATTTCATTCCACAACATCGTACGCAACCACAACAAAGAATTCATATTCCAACCCAATTTGAGCAACAACAACAAATCAAGGCGAGCAACCAGGGCGTTTTCTTATCATTTTCCAAAGAAAAGAAGGCAAGAATCCGCAAATCCATTTCAAAATCAACCCAACAAAGAATCATGCAATTCCACCCAAGAGCAGGGTTGTTTTAATGAAACATTTAAATCAAGCAAAGATTTTAAAGAGAAGGGCTTAACGTGCCTGTATTCTCTCTTCCAGAACTCGAAGAAAACGTTGTTTGCCGCGTTTTTCCTTCCACAGCAACAGCACAATCTCTCCAACACTTCCTTCCTTCTTCAGGCTTAACAACAGCCTCCAAATCTCCACAAAATGTCAAATGCCAAGAGCTGGTTCGACCGAACCAGGTCAGAAAAACCAAATGCAGAGCAACTTTACAAAAGGCTCGAACCAACAAAAATGAAAATCAATTTTTCCTCATGTCAAGCCAAGGCGAACTGTCGCGAGGATCAAAACCATTAATGCATTAAAGGCTTTGCCTTTTTCCTCACTTTCCGCGCCACCGCCACTTGGGTTGGCGAGCTTCTAAGTTTCAAATTTTCCAAGCAACTGAATTTGGCTCTATTTCAAAATAGATGCCTCTAAATTCCTTACCTGCCCCGCCAAAACTGGCGCCGTCCACGAAGGGACAGTTCATTTAATACCAATGAATGCCTCCTTCCCATCCTTATCCCTTTCTTCCCAAGGGTCTGCGTACCCCTTAGTTTAGGATTAGTTTAGGTTACATAACTCATTCGACCTAGGTCTTAGTTAAACCTTAGGTTTTAGAATTTAGATTTATTTTTCCTCTTTTTTTTTGTAATTTAAAAATCCACTTAGGATAGTAGTGTAGGATGTATGTTAGGTCTTAGGGTTAGTTTAGGTTTAATTCACACTAACCACTAACACTAACAACTTCCTTCCAGCCCCTTACTAACATTCACGTTAACGCAGAGCAGGACGTTCCGTCCTTCAGATTACAGGCCAAGGCCACCCGTGTCCAGGCGTTTCTCGCCCCACGAGGTCCCGAATTCGACAGTACAGGGTTCAAGAATCGAACCCCTGTCGTTGGCATTTTCGTGCTAGCTATTCACACCTGTAATCAGGCGCTGCACGCTCATAATAATCCTAGTCCAGTTCAAGTGTGAATTAACATAGAAAACACAAGAGGACCTCAGCATACTTGAATCAATGGAGTTGATTCAGGGTATGCTGTCAATCAGCACAAGAGCAAGCAATTATACGACAATCTGTCGTCACATCAGCAAACACACAAGTACAATATTTGCTTTGTCCCATGCAATAAATCACGGTATCAAGAATCCAAATTAAGAACACATTCTCTTAAGATCAAAACGTATCTTAACATGTTTGCTTTCATTCCAAGAGCTATAACAGTATGTAAAACATTCACCAAGTTAACATACAAAATCAGAGTGTTACATCCATAGTCTAGTGGCTTCATTACACCTCTCGTTCTTACTTCCATGACCTTGTCTAGAAATCTATACGAGGTGCCTACAGGTCACTTTCCATGTGTTCAACAACCAGTGAATAGAATCTCGGCAGAGCTCGATATTGATTGGAGTCTCTAAGCAACTATTATATTAGATCGATCCATCACACCACTTCAAGTTAGGAGAGCATTCTTTGCCTTAGACTCGTAGATCCCGATATTGCGTGTCAAAGATATAAGGTTGCCTCATTAGCTTATCCACCATCACCACACATACACATCCATTTCTATTCTACACCGGTTGTCTCGACACGACCTCGGGAAGTCGGGTGTGAAGAAGGTCATGTGTTGATTTTCTTTCATACACTCACCATTGATTTGGTTACATGTTTTTTATTAAAGTGTACTTATTAGATATCACCAATTATTTCATTCATTTTATCTCCGATTTAAAACTCCAAAACCACAATTTAGAAAAGAATTGTGAACTGAAATTATGGGGCTTGAGTTAGCCACGGGGACGTGGCCAAGTCAGAATTTTTACTGTTCTCTTCTACTTCTATTTTCGAGAACAACGCCACCAATGCCATACCAACAACGGTCAACCCATTGCCTTGGGTTCCAGGTTATTTGCCAACTGTTTTCTCAAAACACAGCTCCATCTACTGAGTGAAGGT
Source organism: Taxus wallichiana var. yunnanensis (assembly GCA_018340775.1). Lineage (NCBI taxonomy): Eukaryota > Viridiplantae > Streptophyta > Pinopsida > Cupressales > Taxaceae > Taxus > Taxus wallichiana. The sequence continues at coordinate 955,109,026 of CM031235.1, forward strand.
GAAATCACTATTATTCCCAATTCCTTTCCTCTCAATAGTGATGCCAAATTCCCTAAGAAGAAGCCCCTCCGCAGGTGCGGGTGCGTATGCCAACATGTTGATGATGCATTTGTATGCACCCAACCATTTGGATTGAGCGTAACGATTCTTCCTCTATAGGGGATGCATTCCTTTTGCTTTCAACATTTTTTTCGCGTCGGACATTATCTTGATTATGTCATAGAGCTTATCCACCCTTCCCATAAACGCGCTTGGGTGAAGCTCTACTAGGGTTGCATATTACACTGTCGGATGAGCTATCGCAAATTGCTCTCTGAAATCGATGTGTACCAACATGTGATTGTTGCTCTTGGCCTCCATAAGCACATTAATGAACTCGTAATTGCTTGCATCACCAAAATAGATAGAAACCAGAATCATGTAAAATAGACCTGCATTCAACTAAATATAGCTATGAAAAAACAAAGCGACTGACCTGCAGGGTACCCATGGGTTTGTTCCCACCGTGTCTTGCAGATTGGTACATTGTATCCTGCGCTCTATAGACTGGGCGTTGTGAATCTTCACAAATTGCTCTTTTGTGTACTTGGCTCTAGGTAAACAACTCAACTTTTACGTAGCCATATCTATAGCGTTGTTTACATATCTAAATAACATCACTGCGCAATTCGAACCTTGAACTTGAATCACACTACACATTCACAAGATTCTACATCGGGTTTGACAACCACCGAGAGGAATTGTGTAGCATAACAAAAACATGTCTTGACACGAAACACGTGAACCACCCACGTTAATCATACTTCAACGTCACTTTGAATGTGATTCCGAGTGTTGGATTATCTGCGGCATGTCGGTGCCGACCTAACTCACTCCCATTTTAAAAGCCTTCGACATAATAAGAAAAAAAAAAACCAAAATCATTAGATCTAAAAATATTGTTATTATTATGTATGATTAATTTAAGTCATAGCTTGTATAAAATATCTAGCAACCTAAACACTTTTTAATTTTCAGTACCATTCAAAAGATTTTTTTAATATTGAAATCTTTGTATGTATGGTATTTTTTTGATGGAGAGATCCTCCCTAAAAAAGTTGCTACCTTGCGTGACACAACAGATCAATCTTACCACGAAATGATGGTAGTGACATTGTGTGGTGGCCTTCTTTACGCAGAATGGTGGTAGTAAAATTAATATGATTTTTAAGTGTAAATAAATTAAGAGATCTTACAGTATTTAGTTTGTTTAAAAGGATTCATAAAATAGTTTACTACCAGATCATCAAATTCTACATGTTGCTGCCCAGGTTTGAACTGGGGACCTTCAGTGTGTTAGACTGACGTGATAACCGACTACACCACAGCAACTTCTGCTGAGCGATTATTTTAAAACAAATAGATTTCTAAATTGTAAAGTTCAGGTGGAGATAATAAATTCAATAGTGTTGTAGGATGAAGGACCTTGGTTACAGGTTGTGTTGAAAGATGTTCCCCTACTTACCTACTAGTTTTGAAATTACAAGTTACAATTTTAGATTGATCGGAAGTCAGACGCATCTGCCTGACCACAAACAAATACAACTGCTGTCATATTATTTTCTGCATAGAAACAATTGTCGACCACAGGCAGCTGTGAAGTACAATCTGGTTGGTGTTTTTATCCAGTACTCACTAAACTTTGAATACATTGATTTGTCTGAAATGAAACATGCGGGGATAGCTCAGTTGGGAGAGCGTCAGACTGAAGATCTGAAGGTCGCGTGTTCGATCCACGCTCACCGCATTGAATCAAATAAGATTCACCGTGTAACTGCCTAAATTCTCCATGGTGATGTGGCAGACTGTAAATATCTTGGTGATGCAGTTTTTACATCGTCGCTCTCATATTACCATGTGGCAGAGAGAATATGAGATCGTATACTCCTTGCATATTATATTATAAAAGTTATTTAGTCTATTTTATTTTCGTAACTAATTACGCTGAAGACGTTCCCCTATGGAAAAGGCCCTTCGGGTCGTTTCGGCGGTTATGTTAAATTTGACGGCCTACTAGATGTTTTTTCAAGATGTTTAATTTTGACGGCTTTTTGAATGTCGTTTTTCGCTTTTGCCAACTATTTTTAACGATGGCTTTTTCATGGCTATTTTTAAGAATCGCTTTTTCGATTGGCTTTTCCTGCGTCTTTGATCGTCCTTAAATACTTGACAACAACCAAACCAAGGCAAATTATTAAGCATTTTGTTTCATTCGGAACCAAACCAAAACCATAAGGGTTTATCCTTGCCTACCCGAGAACTCGAAATCCTTCATCATTGGTTTTGTAGTGATTTTCAAAGCTTCTAATGACCTTGAATAGGCTTGTACACACTTCCAACAACTTTTAAGCTTACCAGTGAGTCACAACTATTCACATCACATGGGATTTGTCCTTAGGATACCTCATCCTGTCACTAAGATCAGGGTTTTAACAGTCAAATAGTGTTGTATTCAAAATAACAACGGCTCTCTTCCTAAATCAGGGCTCTGATGGACTTCACAACTTGGGACACAATCTAACTTCCTTTTGGTATAACTGAGTTTGCATTTTTTTGTCAAATCTTGACTGAACTTACCTTATTCCTCGACTGTGCTAAGAGTTACAAAGTTACAGTCCCCAGAGGATTCTAACTCCCCCTCTTGTTATCATGTCAATGATGATTCTTTAACAATCTCACTAAAGTAGAATTCATATCAGTTTCCTCTCACCGGTTACATTCTTGTGCCTTATTCACATGCATTAACAGTCAAATAACGTTGTATTCGAAATAACAAGACTCTCTTCCTAAATCAGCTCTCTCATGGACTTCACAACTTGGGACACAATCTAACTTCCTTCTGGTATAACTGAGTTTGCATTTTTTTGTCAAATCTTGACTGAAATCAACGAAATACACATGAAATGGTATTTAGAGATCATGTATCTGTTCATCTTAAGTTCTTAACAAATATTGCTTTCCACTTTCTTGTAAATAAAGCAACTGGAAAAGGAGACAGATGCATAGGAATAGTTGCAGCCAGAATCCAGTAGTAGTAGTTCAAGAGAGCTTTGTTAAGACTATTTGCAAATCAATTTTATCCCTTTCCTCTCTTTACTCGGTTCCTCAATATTAGAAATAAGTATACTTTGCTCAAAAAACTCCGAACCCCATAAATACTAAAATATAAGGAAATTTGCGGGGGTTTTGTGTTGTGTAAGGCATCGATCATAAAGAGATCTTACAAGACTACAATCGTAAACAAATATGAAATACCATGAGATTTACCATGTATGTTTTAGTGGTTATTATAAATTTCTTATGTGAATTTTCCAATCGGCAAATCTAAGTCATGAAAAATTCCTGACTTGAAATAGCCAATTGTTGAGATAAAAAATACTTATATACCGTTTGTTGATCTTGTATTTAAATTAACTGCATTTTCTCTCCATCGTGTCAACTTAGACCTTAATTGTTTGTAGGTATTTATATACAACGGCTCATTCCTATTTGCACAACTTGTAAAGTGTGACCAATTCATAAAATCTTGATCGACCTCTTATGTTGTCAACTTTTCGTTGCATACAGCTTCAACTCTTCGAGTTCATAGAATTAGAAAACAAAATAAAGGCAAATTGTTTTCTTCTACATTGTGTCAACTTAGACCTTAATTGTTTGTAGGTATTTATATACACTGGCCCGTTCCTATTTGCACAACTTGCAATGTGTGACCAATTCATAAAATGTTGATCTGACCTCTTATGTTGTCAACTTTTCGTTGCATACAATTCAACTCTTCGAGTTCATAGAATCAGAAAACGAAATAAAGGAAAATTGTTTTCTTCTCCATTGTGTCAACTTAGACCTTAATTGTTTGTAGGTATTTATATACACTTTGCTCATTCTATTTGCACACTTACTGCCAAAGTGACCAGATTCATAAAATGTTGATTTGACCTCTTATCTTGTCGACTTTTCGTTGATACTGATTGACTCTTCTTGAGTTCATAGAATCGAAAATTAAATAAAGGCAAATTGTTTTCTTCATGGTCCGGAATATGTTGACCTCCTTTTGTATAGAAATAGTTCGGACATATTGAGGACTACATAATTTCAAATGTATGTTACATAAACAACAACATACATGTCAATCTCTGCATGGGGTTGAAAAGTTCATTGTAGAATTACACAACAAGAGGTTTTTAGAGATCAGAGTATCTCTTCATCTTTACAAACATTGCTTTATACTTTCTTGTAAATAAAGCAACTGACAAGGTGATATAGATGCATAGGAATAGTGCACTCAATGCGGCCGAGGAAGCCAACGGAGTAGTCCAAGTGAGCTTTGTTAAGATTGTTTGCAAACCAATCTTGTCCCTTTCCTCTCTACTTAGTTCCTCAATAATAGATATAAGAATACTTTGCTTTCAAGAAACGCCAATTCCAAAACACTCAAATATAGATCAATTCCCAAGCTTCTCATTGTGTCGGGCATCGATCATAAAAGTACTTTTGCACCTATCATTGTAAACACGTCAAAAATACCAAATAGAATGTCTTGTGGAACCTACCTAAAAATGCTAAGTGGAATAATCTCATGGGATGTCTATCAAACCATATTCCTTTGCTTCTTTGAGCCTTTTCGTTTACGCTTATCAGTGAACATTCATAGAAAGAACATATGAAAACATGCAGAGACCTATTCTCGCAAGCGGTGTTATACCATGGTCGTTTCTAGTTATACTTGCAAGTGGAACAAATATTCGATCATACATAGGCACCAACACAATAACAAACAAGTAATAAAGCTTTGCAGTTGTTGCGGGGATTTTAATGTCTCTAATGATCCTTATATCCATTATCTTGCCATGTTTTGTGAAAAAGGTTGGAGATTATGTGAAAACAACCCCATACATCAAACAAGCCACCCAAATAGGAAGCAACCTTAGAAAAGTTTCACCTCTTGACCTATGTGACTGCATGGCTTAATCAATATCTGTCTTGTGGTTATGGTGCAATCGGTTCAGAATTGCTTAGTCAAGAAACCTAGAAAACAAAAGTGAATATGTTTGTGAGCAGTTTTTTCTAAGTTTTTCAAGAGCATTTTAAAAAGCAAAATTTTAAACCTAATACTAAACAAAAATATGCCTATTCATGCACTCTTTCAAGTCATACACAACAAGATAATAAGATGCATATAAAAAGGTAAAACAGGTTACCTAAATTGATTTGTTGGCAAAAGATTTCGTGTTTCCCTGTGAAAGGTTCTTGAAGAACTGTACTCTCTATTTTCCTTTAGAAGGAACAAAGAGGTTCTACTTGCCAATTGCAGCAACAAAAACTTGGGTAATTTGTGTAATCGACGGTGGTAGAAGGAAGTTTATGTTGGTACATTTTTGTGCCACGAGAGGAAAATAAAGATGAGTGTGATTGCCATGGCCATAGTTGGGATGCCAAATCCAGACCCCATCCGACATTTTCTTGAATGTACATGATCACAAAAATAGATACAACTAATCCTCTAGGAAAGTGTCACCGGTCATTACCCATATAAGCTCTCGTATGTATGAAATCCAAGTTGTCTCAAGGATTCAACTTTTCAATTTCTTGCATGATTTTAAAAAATTCTATACCCTAATCCTCCAAATCGAATGCTTGGATCTTTGATCTTGTCATAACTCGAATTAGCCTTCAATTTGCTCGATTTTTGTCTCAATATTTGGTTGCCTTGAATTATGACCAGAAGTTTCTAAACTACTATTAGGAATACTTTCTTTTCAACAATCATCTAAACATCAGGTTGCATTGTTGGGTTTAAATTCCTCTTCTTCTGAATCAAATACAACACTTGATCTTGAATGTTCTTTCCTTATAACTTCATCTTTCAATGTGTCTGTATTAGAACCAAGGTATTCTAATACCACATCATAATTCTCTAACACTCTTTAAATACTTGCATCGAATCGGAGCCTTAGAAAAGTCTCAGCTAACACAACGATGAGGACAGTGCTGTTAAAGGTTTTGCTAATGCCGTTTCATTATCCGAGAGTGTATATTTCCATGCATCTTATTACTTCTTGATGAGCCCTATGAACCAGATGACTTTTCAACCATTTGTTGCCTGCAGTGATTACTTTCAATTGTGTAAAAATTGAATTGCAATCATTTCTCAATGTATATCAACTTTCAAGTTTGAGATGCAGTTTCAAATTTTAAATTGGACTTAATGTTGGAGATTTGATATAACTTTGTTTCAGTATATAATAGAAGGCAAATTGGTTGACTGATTTTTTTCTCTCTTGTCTTCAGGGCCAAGTTACATTTATTTGTAATTGTGCATTGCTTTTCTTTTATGGAAACTAATATTGTGTTGAGTCTGATGCCCAACCACCTATCGAGGATACATTGGGTCAAATCAAAACATTTACTATTTAAATTCTTGCAAGAAAGGAATCTATTCTGCAACCAAACAGAATTGTATTTAAGCTTCAAAAAGTTCAAGTAAAATGTATTTGCACTATTCTTTTTGTGTGCCATTCTCTTTGGCCTTGGTTAAGAGTAAATACTTTCTTTTCAATGATTAAGTTTCATTATTGGGTTCAAAATTCCTCTTATTCTGAATCAAATACAAGAATTGATCTTGCATGCTCTTTCGCTATAACTTCAACTTTACGACATATCTATACTATAGCCAAGGTCTTCTAATATTGCATCATAATGCTCTAACACTCCTTAAATACTTAATGTAGCAAGTTTTACAAATAGTTGTTTTGCTGCAATCATAATGACCGTATTTGGTTAACCATCTTCAATCTGAAATCAGTTGGTATGAAAGGAGGCTTTCCCAAACTTTTCCATACCTTTTCGGAAGTATATTTAGTATTGATCCTCAATAAATTAGGGTATTTTTCATTTCCAATTCACCCACTTGTATTGTGATCTTTGTTATCTCCTTGGGAGCCTATTTAACCCACTTGTAAGTGCATAGGCTTTGAGCCAGATTGTAAGTGAAGTAAGCAAGCTTCGGGTTAGAGGCCTCTGTAGCTTGGTTCTCACCTGGACAGCATACTTGTACATTTCATGCACATCATAATGGAAATCTACATCTACTAGAAGCTACACAATGGATACTTAGTGTAGAGCTTGTTTAACATCAAATCGGAGCCTTTTTGTTATAATTACAACTGTGACATCCTTAGAAAAGGATGTTTATGACAACATGGCTGACAAAGTAGTGATACAATATGAGGACAATGATGTTAAAGGTTTTGCTAACGTTGTGACATTATCTGAGAGCATAGATTTCCCTGCATCCTATTGCTTCTTGATGAATCCTATAAATATTGTGAACTAGATGACCTTTCAACCATTTTCTGCCTGCAAAGATTATTTCAATTGTGTAAGAATTGAACTGCAATCATGTTCTCAATGTATATCAAGTTTCAAGTTTGAGATGCAGTTTCAAATTTTAAATTGGACTTACTTATTGGAGATCTGATATAACTTTGTTTCAGTATATAATGGAAAGCAGATTAGTTGACTGGTTTTTCTCTTTCTTATCTTTAGGACCAAGTTACATTTATTTGCAAATGTGTGTTGCATTTTGCACTGCTTTTCTTTTGTGGAAACTAAGATAGTTCGATTATAATGCCCAGCCATCTATTGAGGATACCGTGGGTCAAAATATTTATTATTTAAATTCTTGCAAGAAAGGAATCTATGTTTGCTACTAAACAAAACTATTTATGCTTCAGAAAATTTAAGTAAAATGTGACCATGCAGGTACTTTAATCATGTAAACCGAGAACCATCATTGCTTATCATTGCAAATATTCTAAACCCTGTAATCTTCTCATTCCTTTTTCCCATGGATTCTAAATTTATTATTATGACCAACATGATAATCTTAGTCTTTATACCATTTTTATTCTGCTTCAAATTTTTATTATCTTGAAGAAATCTGCAATTAGATACACAATCCTCGAGAGAACCTGAAACACTAATTTCCACAATTGACCTTAGACCTCTTTTACTTGTTGAGTTGTTATTGAAGAACATATATTATACTTGATGTAGAATGATTCCAAAATTCAAGTTTAGTTCCCATCATGTATGGAGGAGTCCTCTTTTTGAATTCACAGATACATTTAGTTTTATTAACTTCTTCTTTCACTTTTTGCAAGATATTTTTGATTCTTTCTCCTACGGTAAAGAAGAGAATATTGTCTTTAAATGAACTTCAAGTGGGTTTCAATAATTTTTTTGCTGAAAATGATCTTGTATTATATTAATTCAATATGATACAAGATAACTTTCAACAAAAAATCGGGTGGTATGAGAGCACGCCCAAAAACCACAAACAAAGCTAGGTCGAGCTTAGAGCAACGCGAGTCACACTTTAGCATAGCCTAAAAGAGTACAAAATATAGGCATAGCCTAAAAGGAGACAAAAAGAACAATCGAACAACAATAACAAACATGCTTGAGGTGGGTAGATCATGATCATCTGGCCACCCCAAACCAGGTAAGTCCTTGCAAGCATCTAGAAGTTCCCAACCAACGAGCAACTTCTTCCTTCGGGTCCGCTTCCCCGTGAGTAGGAATGGCGAGGTTGAGGCGGGGAATTTTTTTGGTGGTGGTGGTTGAGGCGGTGAGTTCCAAACATCATGATGTGTAGTAGTGGCAGAGGATAGCTCCACCCATGTTGATGAGGTGACAGGCCCCAACCCCGGGCCGGCGAGTGAAAGGCGGCGGCGAGCCCTAACCACGGTAGTGAGTTGGTGAGTAATATGATGATGCAATGGGCACCTGGGGAGTGGCGAGTGCGATCGAAAGCATAACGCCGAGATCGGATATGCCGACCACCATGGGCGGAAGTTGAGGGTGCACAGTAGGAGACGAAGGAACTTGAGAAACATTATATGGGGCTTCCCCAGGTGGCGCAACGGGGTTTGGAGGTGGTCCACCTCTAGTGCAACCTTGTTGGCCTTGAATTTGTATCTGCAGAAGCACATTGGAGATCACCATAGATTTATTATAAATGGAGAAATATTGATCAACCAGAGAATTAGCAAAGAAAAAAGAATTTCTTTCTTTCCATATCCAAAACAAAATCTCCCCTCTAAAACATGCCAAATTTGGGTGTACATAAACATAAGCTTGGGATTATCTCCCGAAAGGATATGTTGCCAGTGAAGCAATGAGGCCGTAAAGGAAAGAAAAGTGAATGTATTCGGTTCCAGCATTTTGAGCTTTAAAAAACCGAAAGCATGTAAGATTGTTTCCAGATGACCACACAAAGGAAATTTGAGAGCTGGGATCCCAATTTGAACAAGACAAGCCTCGATAGGAAGGCCTTGGTGAAGAATACACCAAAGGAAATGAGAAATATTGGGCTCCACACATAGAGTCCAAACAATTTCAAATCGCCTATTCTAGGTCGATAGTGTGGAATGAATTCCCCATCGTGTATTAAGTTTATCCACCATGGGTAAATGAGACGAGAGCCAACGATAGCCTTTGCTAGATTTGTGATTACAGAATGGGGTATCTGCATGCCACTTCTTGTCCATCCACCATGGGCGAGAGGAATGCACACCAATCTTATGCAACATGTGGTTAGGAACCAAATTGATCACAATAGTAAAACTATCGTGGTCTTGGTTGGAAAGCTGAAATATAGTTTTGAAATCGACCAAGAGAACCGGATCGAGCGGTTTTGTAGAAGAAGTCCTCGATGGTGCAAATTTTGCATTTGAAAAATTTGAATGCGGAGATTCTTGAGACCTCACGGTAAACACTTATCTTGAGATTAAAAAATTGGTGACCATCACAGAGAGATTGTTGGTTGTGAGAAAGCCCACTTCAAAATCCATCCCTTCTACAAAAGCCATGGCTTAATAAATTCCCAAGCTTTCCAAATTCTCTTGAGCACAAAGGTGCCAAACAATTTTGGAAGGCATTGGGGTAATGAAAAAAATTGACAAACCCCATCCTTTCCATGCAGGCAGCCATAAGGGAAACATTCAACAATATCGTGTCGTATAAGAACTTTCATGTTGGGGTTAGCACACCGGTTGTACAGATAATATATCAGATCTAAGCATACATGCAAATAAAAGTAGATATTCTACCAGAAGAAATATACAAAACAAGAGACATAAATCAACACTAGATTTAACGTGGTTCACCTAGTGTGGGCTACGTCCACCAAGAAACAAGCCAATCTATTATCCAAAGCTTTGATAAGATATACAATGAAGATTTACAATCTTCCACACCTCTCAGATGTATAGTACTTTCTTTCTCTCAAGATTTTGCTTCATCACCAAGAATTCTCTCTCTCACCAAATTTTCAAATTCTTCTTAATTCTTGTTAGTACATACTTCTAAACCCTAGCTTTTATGCTTATATAGTCATTTATAGACTTAGGGCACTTAGCCATGCAATTACAATCAATAGATATACTTTAATGCTAAAAATAGATCTAATTCCCAAAAGTTAATTAAAACATACTCGCAGAGGTAACCGACGATGGTTAGCCTAACCAATGCCAGGTTCCTCCTTGCACGACCGATGTCGGTCCCCGGTGGTCCGATGTAAGTTCCCCTAACCGATGTCATCGGTTTACGTATTTTCAGCAAGTTTACATTACATGACTAAAATGAAGTAATTGAGCTCCACAACTCAACAATCTCCCACTTGGAGATTAATTACTACACCATACATGTACAACATCATTCTTGATCCTTCCTTAGCTTTGTTTCTTCCTTTTCAAGTCTCAAACTCGAAGACCAACAGAAGTGAGTGTAGCTCCAACTTCTCCTTTGCTAATGGCTTTGTTAGCATATCTGCAGGTTCTTGCTCGTATGAATCTTTTCTAGATTCAATTGTCCATCCTCCAATACCTTCCATATGAAGTGATACCTCAACTAAATGTGTTTCATTCTCAAATGAAATGTTGAGTTCTTTGCCAAATGAATTGCACTCTGTCTGTCACTGAACAGTTTACAATCACCTTGCTCCTTTCCCAACTCTTCCATGAACCTACTCATCCATATCATTTCCTTTCTAGCCTCTGTAGCTGCAACATACTCTTCCTCTGTAGTAGACAAAGCCACAACCTTCTGCAATCTTGAAATCTAGCTAACTGTTGTTCCACCTACTATGAAAATATATCTAGTAGTGCTCCTCCTACCATCCAGATCTCCAGCCATATCCGAATCAACATAGCCACATAATGAAATATCCAAACCTCCATAACATAACTACATGCTAGATGTCCCTCTTAAATACTTGAGTATCCATTGACTGCTTTCCAATGCTCTTTACCTAGATTGGCCATATATCTACTCACAACTCCCATTGTATGTGCAATGTTTGGTCTTGTACAAACCATAACATACATGAGAATCCCAACTGCTGAAGCATATGACACTTGTGTCATGTATTTGACCTCCTCATGTGATGAAGGACACTAATCTTTTCTCAATTTGAAGTGTTCAGCCATAGGTGTACTAACATGTTTTATATTCTGCATCTTGAACCTTTCTAACACCTTGTAGATATAATCCTCCTGAGACAAATACAATTTCTTGTTTTTCCTGTCTCTATGTATTTGCATGCCAAGATTATTTTTACAGCTCCTACATCATTCATAGCAAATGTGTGAGCTAGCTTTCCCTTAAGCTCACCAATGTCCAGCATACTAGATCCTGCAATAAACATATCATCCACATACAATAACAAAATAATGTAGCTCCCATTTTCAAGCTTTTGAAATAAACACAATGGTCGATTCACATCTCAAGTAACATGATCATGCATAAAACTATCAAACTTCATGTACCATTGCCTTGGAGCTTGCTTGAGCCCATATAGGCTCTTTTTCAACCCGCACACTAATTTCTCCTTACCCTCGACTTCATACCCAAGCGGTTGTTGCATATAAATATCTTCATCCAAATCACCATGAAAGAAAACCGTCTTCACATCTAGTTGTAAATGCAAATCCTCTCTGAACTAAGCTCAATACAATACAAATAAAAGTCATCTTAACAATAGGAGAAAATATTTCACCAAAGTCAATACCTACTTTTTGTGCAAATCCCTTTACTAAAAGCCTTGTTTTGTACCTTTTATGCCCACCCTTCTTCCTTGATCCTGTAAACCCACTTGTTTTGCAATGTTCTCTTACATATTGACAACTTAACAAAATCCCAAGTTTGGTTATGTTCCAAGGAGTCCATCTCCTCATCCATGCCATGTTCCCACTGGACGTGGGTCTTATCCTAGCATTGCTTCTTCAAAGCTCTCTGGTTCACCATTATCAATCAATAATAAATAAAATAGAGAAGGTGTAAATATTTTTGGAGGTTTACTTACCCTTTGTGACCTTCTCATAGGATTTTGGGGTACCAGAGGCTCAATCTGGACCTCTTGGACATTTGTATCCAAATCTAATAGTGACCGACATCGATCACCTCTAACCGACGTCGGTTTTGCTAACCGATGTCGGTTTAGCTCTTCTATAACCGATACCGGTTATGTTGACCGATGTCGGTCAGGGGTCAACCGACACCGGTTATTGTGTAACCATGTAGGTAATTCTTTTAAATCCGAGAGTTCATTTTCATTCACAAACTTCTCAACCTGGTTCATCCTTGGGTACCAAAATTTGATCCTCAGTACATTCTCTTTTCATTCCATTCAACATCACAACTCCTAATAATTTTAGAATTCTCTAAATCCTAAAAATGGAAATTGAAATCACCATATCCATAACCAATGAAAGTGCATCTCTTGGATTTTGCATCCAATTTTTTTCTATTTTCCTTATCAACATGCACAAAAGATTCTTGAACCAAAAATTTAAGAAAAGAAAGATCTACCTCTTTTCCGGTCCAAACTTCCTCTAGTATTCCTCCATCTAGTGAACTTGAAGGCCCACAATTAATCAAATAAACCGCTATATCAACTACTTTTGCCCAAAACTGTAAGGGCAATCCATAATGTATCCTCATACTTTTACACGTTTCATGATTGTCATGTTCATTCTTTCTATAACTTTATTCTCACGTGGTGTTCTTGAACCGCTCTTTTTTCTCGTATCCCATTCACTCGAACAATAATAATTGAAAGCCTTGCTACGATATTCACCACCATTGTCAGATCTAAGGCATTTTAACTTAGAATTTGATTCATTCTCAACAAGGGCTTTCCATCTTTTAAAAGTCTCAAAAATATCATATTTACGTTTAATACAATAAACCCATACCTTTCTTGTAGCATCATTAATGAAAGTAACATAATACTGGGATCCTCCATGAGAAGCTACCTAAGCTAGTTCCCACACATCTGAGTGTACAAGCTCCAATTTTTGCTCCTTCTTAGTTGCCCCAACTTTGAGAAATCTCACTCTTTTTTACTTTCCAAAGAAACAATGCTTACAAAAATCAAGATCTAAATCTTTTAAATATGATAACTTACCCTTATCCTTTAAGATCTGCATTCCTTTTTGACTCATATGACCCAACCGATTATGCCACATGCATGCATCTGAATTTGAAGTAGATAATGCAGAAAAAGAATCAATAATACAAATAGATAAATATAACATTCATACCTTCTTACCTCTTGCCACAACAAAAGAACCCTTGGTGAATTTCCAAGAGTCTCATGTAAAAGTAACCATGCAACCAGATTCACCTAGTTTCCTTGCAAAATAAGATTCCTCCTGAGGCTTGCACATGCCTCACATCTTTCAATACCCATGTATTTCCATTTTGCAATTTTAGATGAACTTCCCATTTACTAGTAATACTGCAAGGTTCATCATCACCCAAATAAACATGCCCAAAATTACCTTGGACATAATTTCTGAAATAACCCTTATTATGGGTTGCATGGAAAGAAACTCCTGAATCTAAAACCCATGATTCAATTCTATTATCTAAAGAAAGAATAAGAGCATCTTGCATTACCTCTGATGTAGCAAGATTTTATTATTTACCTTTGTCTAGTTGTTGGTTCTCTTTATCCTTTGACCAACAATCTTTCTTTGCATGTCCTTTCTTTCCACATTTCCAACAAGTAATTCCCTTACTTCTAGATTTAGATATACTATCCCTTGACTTTGATTTCCCATTACTCTTACTCTTGGATCTCTCCTTCTACCTGTCCTTACTTTCTACATTCAAAGCATTTCTAGATGATGATTCCTTTGTACTCTTCCTATGAATTTCTTCATTCAAGATTATACTAACCACATCATCAAACTTCAAAATATTATTAGCAGATGTTGTATTACTAACAACCATTACCAAGTTATCCCAACTATCAGGCAAAGAACATAAGAATAAGAGTTCTTTTACTTCATCATCAAATGGTATTTCAACCAATTTTAATTGATTTACAATAGATCGAAATCATTCAAATGACTAGATGTAAATCCACCTTCATGCATCTTAGAACTAAATAGTTTCTTCATCAAATAAAATTTATTTGAAGCACTAGGTTTTTCATATAAATTAGCAAGAGATTTCATTAACTCTATTGTAGAAGTCACTTCTGTAATATTGGAAGCCATGGATGTTGCCAAGCTCAATCTTATAGATCCCAAAGCCTTTCTGTCAAGAATCTTCCATTCTTCATCAGTCATCTTCGTAGGTCTAGACTTCTCATCCAATGGTAAATACAAATCTCTTTGATACAGATAATCCTCAATTTGCATCTTCCATAATTGATAATTTCAGCCATCAAACTTCTCTACCTTGTATTTGTTTTCTTCTGCCATTGTTGTAGCTCCCACTCAATCAGAAAACCCTATGTGAGTAAATATGTCAACACACAAAACCCTCAAACAAAGCTCTGATACTAGTTGTTGGGGTTAGCACACTGTTGTACAAATAATATATCAAATCTAAGTATACATGCAAATAAAAGTGGATATTCTACCAGAAGAAATATACAAAACAAGAGACATAAATCAACACCAGATTTAACGTGGTTCACCCAGTGTGGGCTACATCCACCAAGAAACAAGCCAATCTATTATCCAAAGCTTTGACAAGATATACAATGAAGATTTACAATCTTCCACACCTCTTAGATGTACAATAATTTATTTCTCTCAAGCTTTTGCTTCATCACCAAGAATTCTCTCTCTCACCAAATTTTTCAAGTTCTTCTTAATTCTTGTTAATACACACTTCTAAACCCTAGCTTTTATGCTTATATAGTCATTTATAGACTTAGGGCACTTAGTCATGCAATTACAATCAATAGATATACTTTAATGCTAAAAATAGATTTAATTCCCGAGAGTTAATTAAAACATCCTCACATAGGTAACCAATGTTGGTTAGCCCTAACCAATGTCGGTTCCTCCTTGCCCGATTGATGCGGTCTTGGGTGACCGATGTTGGTTTCCCCTAACCAACGATCGTTTATTGTATTTTCCAGCAAGCTTTACATTACAAGCTAAACTTTTGTAATTGAGTTCCACAACTCAACATTTCCAAGATTATTGGCGAATGCTTTCTAATAATCCATTTAGTGCAAAGAGCTTGCCCTTGGCATTGAATGTGAATAAGGCCGAGACCCCCAGAATTTCGAGGCAAGCAACAAATGTCCCAGGCTACCCGATGAAAACCTTTTCCTGTAGAAGCATTAGCCCACAAGAAAGCTTTGAGCAATTTTTCTAGCTTCTAGATGGAAGCTTTGGAAGGAACCCAACACGATGAGTAGTAAACATGTGTGGTTGTAAGAAATTTGGAATAGATTTGGAATTTTCCAACCAAAGATAAAGGTCTAGTGATCCAATATTCCAACTTTTTTGCCACCCGTTGAATGACATATTGCCATAGCTCAGCCAGGGAGGCTTGAAAAGCAAAAGGAATACCTAAGAATTTAAAATTTTCACCATGTACGATTTTCTTCTCAAAAGTGGCATGCCAATCAAGCCTTTGGAAGGAAAGATTGCCGATAACATGGTTTGGGTTTTTCGTCATTGAATGGATGAGCCAAAAGATAAACATAAAATATCCAAACATTGCATAGCATTGTGAATGTTGGTTTCATATTCAATGAGCGTAAGAAAGGAATCATCCAAAAATGCCCATTAAGAAGTTGAGAAGTGGGCTTAGCGGAAGTAGTGATATTCCACGAAACAAACCCTTTGCTTTGGCATGAGCTATGAGATAGCCAAAACCTTCAAGAAGTTCTGAGCACATCTGATGTAGGGATAAGAGGGTAGCCTTTCCGAATAGAGCGAAAAAGCCCAAAGGTTTCGAGGTTGAGGCTATTGATAGAGATCGGCGAAGCATCCACAAAAAGCATATTGATAGATTGAATAAAAATGGGACCAAAGCCAAGGGCTTGGAGCTCTTATCAGTATAAATGGACATTGATCCAATCATAAGCCTTCTCAAAATCAATTTTGATAAACATGGTGACTTTCCTGATTAGACTATGATCCCATTCCATGCCTTCCCACACCATCATGATGTTATCCAAGATGTATCATCCTGTATAAATCCTGCTTTTGTTTTTGGTTTGAACAATAGGTGCGAAGATTGTGTAATCTGCAGAGCTAACACTTTGGCAATGATTTTATAGGAGGCGCTCAACAACGTAATCGAGCATGATAGGTAATTTGATGCAGGTATCCTTGTTTAGGAATGAATTTTATGTTTCCCTTATTAATGTGTGGCCTTAAGGATTTTTAAGGAAACCTTCAAGATAAACATCAAACTTATTTCTCTTGACAACCGAATCCCAAAGGGTTTTATAAAATTCGCAAGGGAACCCATCATAGGTTTGATGCTTTATCATTGGCCATTTGTATGGTGGCTTCATGGAGGTCTTCAATGGTGAGCATTCTCTCGCAGATCACCATTTGAGCCTATGATAATTTACACGACACAACACCCAAACATTGATCAAGAGCAACTTGGTGATACCTCTAGAGGGTCATTGAGCTTGAAAGATGAGCTTTTAGTGGCGCCCATAAAAATGGCTTGACATAAGTTATGGGTCAGTAATGTGAGCTTCACCATCCATATGCTTTGAATCTAATGTTTAGGAAATTTTTTTGGATTTGAGAGAAATAAATAATTATTTGAAACTTTGATATCCAATTTTGAGCCAGTGCATCCGAGCCCAGATCTGTGCACCCTTGACACTATAATTATCCGTAATTTGGATTTGGTGTCGAAGCATTGATCAAAAGATGCAACTTGAAGTTGTAGAGTTTCAGAGAAGGGATCGCCTTGAAGTGCCACCACTACCCGTGCCGAGAACCGATGTATTAACAGAGTATGAGCGGCGCGGAATGTATTGCAAATGTCGGCCAAGTAGATTCTAAGAAATCTTGTTGTCCGAGTCAATGTGTCCTCCCACCAGGAATCCAATTGGCTTGCATAGTATGTGGATGAAATTGCTTTTTGATAATGGTACCGGTCATGGAATTAAATTCCAAACACACTTGATATGATTTGACGACGGGGCCAATGATGCATAAAGGTAGTATTAAGAAATAATTGACCTTTATGACAAAAGGGGCATGCATCATGTAAATTCATACGAAATCGTATTGGAGAATGATCCGAAAGGACAAAGTCATGCATGACCTCCATTGTCTTAGAATAAATGCTATCAAACTCAAAATAATATTGAGTGACAACATGGCCCTATCAAGTCGTTTAAGAACGCAATCTGCCCTCCACGTAAACCAAGCTTCAAATTGTGGTTACATTATCCATATTTCGCCCCAGGGTGCAAAGTATTGATCAGCCACGATCCCGCACAGAAGAAACAGATAAAACATGGTTAAATATTGCAAACAGGTCACAAAAGGACTCAATAATGGAGTGGTGGGGCCTGCGAAAGACCAAACGACCCTATGCAAGAAGAAAGAGAAGAGATGACTCTGTCGAGTGGATCCATGTCTTAAATCTATTTAACGGGTTATAGGTGGGCTTGGAAATAGAATAACGAGGTCACATAGAAGCCGTGTCAGAAAGAAAAAGAAGAAACAACGAAGATTTGAAGTCTTTGGGCTCAAAATAGTTTAGAAACGAGTCCAAAAATTGGCTAAGTATGGAGGAGGCAGTGGAGAGAGCCACGTGTCGGCTGGCAACGCTTCTCCAAAGTTGAATCCAAAAAGGGAAGCTCAAACTTGCACCAGCCCTCCACGTAGAAAATGGTCAATAGAGGTCAAAAGGTGGACATGGTAGGGGCTAAAAAAGAGGCTAAGTATAAAAGCATTGCGGGCCGCCACACACAGTTTGGTGCATCTCCAAGGAAGATTCAAAGGCAGAGGCTCAAATAAGCACTAGTTCACCATGTAGCCTAGGGTCTGAAAAGGTAAGAGGGGCCATTGAAAAGTCCAAGAGCCTACGGAGGCTTCTAAGTGTCAACCCGATGCTCCTTCAAAGGCAAATCTTGATTGGGATTTTAAGCAAGCGCGGAGCCTCCACGCATCCAGTCTCAAAAAGGGGACAATGTCGGGTTGAATAGTAAATGCATGGTGGTGGTAGGCGAGAGAGTGCGAAGTGTACAAATGGAACTAACTCAAGGTTGAATAAAGAGAATGTTTTAGATGATGTGCCAGACGCCACATGTCCCTGAAGAAATATGACCCCGTCGAGCAAAGGACTTAGCCAAAAACATAGAAATTAAGTAGGTCGGTGGAGGAAGCCACATGTCAGCGCTACATCATTCCAAGAGAAAATACAAAGGCCACCCTCGAAAAAGTGCCAACCCTCCATGTGTCCCATATAGAAAAGGGGGCCCATTTTTAAACCATTTTCCCGCCCTTTTATGCGATCGATACAAACTTTGAAGGGGCATATCTTTTGACTCGGGATCAAATATTGCAAATCTGACACCATTGGAAAGATCTCGGCCTCATCTATGCCATGGAGATCTGAGACTTTAAGTTTGGGGAGGTTAGGTGGGAGAAAATGGAGAAATGTCTTCAGGCCATTAATGTAGGATCTATTTTTCCCCAACAACCAGATTAGATTTCGATCTGATCTTCATTTCCTCCTTCTTTGAGGTGCCGAATAAGAAATTGATATAGTCAAGATAGATTTGGGAGAAAATTTTATGGGAGGCATTAATAGTGGTGGTTGAGCTTGGACTATTTTTTCCCACTTTTCTCTCTTTCTCTCCTCTCTGTGTTGAATCTATAAAAGCAAGGTCGAGACTCATTGTAAAGGGTTGGACATTCTTTTGTTTTTGCAAGCTCCCCTTTCCTTCAGCAAAGGAATTCATGGAGTTCAAACCTTCCATTTAAATTGCAATACGTTTCCTACCTTCTAGCCATTTGTAATGCATTGTATCAATCTGCAGAGTAATAAAACATGTTTGTGATTGATTTTAGATCCTTTCTTGTCTCCTTTGCTCTCATTTGGTCTTTCATTATAAATTTGGTTATCTGTGCTTGATTATTGTATGTATTTTGTTGGTTTGTGTCTATCAGCAAAACTAATGTTCATCATTCCTTCGGTGCATCACCTTGTAGCTTAGTTTTGATTTCTTGTATTCCTTTTATCCTTGTCTCCTTGGTAAAACTTAGATTAGGTTTAGGAATAGGTCCTCTGCAAGTTTCCACGTATGCACCTAAATAGAGGAATAGGAACCAACCTTTAATCTGGAGAGTTTTCCCATTTGCAAAGTCCCACACTTTGGGGAAAACTCAATGTTATGCGAATCACACCAAATGAATCTAGCCTTAGAAAAGCATAGATCTGACGACTCATTTGGGGGTGTTGTGATTTTGCACTAATAGTTTTGGCACACCCAGTGGGACCAAGAAGTCTCCATCTTTATTACAGTAAGATCGATGTGCACTTGCTATGATTCTAGCTTTTAAGAATCTTTTAAGAACTGCACATCTGATGACTCCAAAAGGACCGAATCCACTGGTTTTAGCAGTCTAAGTTCCCAAGTTCATGAGAAGGATACAAACAAGGTCAAGAACAAGAGAAGAAGGACAATTTGTACACCTACACTTGTCTCCAGATAGAAGGAGAAGAGGAAGAAGAGCCCGTAGGTCTCTATCTCCACCAAACAGAGCCTTATCAACACCTCCTCCTAGTAGGCCGTTCTTTCAATCAAGAAGGGTGCTCAGGCCGATCAAGATGACACAACCAAATCCTTATGTCAATTTCATTGCGTAGCCCACTCGCTCTTGAAATGTAAAAATCCAAATCTTGGTGGCGGCATTAAAGAGCATCCCATACTTCACTTTGGAGAAAACCCCGGACTTCTCCTGTGACCACGTTCAAGACATTGCAAATGTCTGTATAAATCCATGAGATCACCAGATGGACATTGCAATCAAGTTACTACCTTCTTCACTCAAAGGTAAAGCTTCACAATGGTTCGGGGAGCCTAGCAGCAGACTCTATTCAAACTTGGGACCATCTGTGCATAGCTCTTCACGACCGAGTTGGAGAAAAAGGAGATAACTTATCCTTGTTGGAGCAATTGACAACAATCAAGAGCTCCGAATGAGCAGTTGATGGATTTCAACCTCAGATTTCAATGGACTTGGGATAGGATTCCAACAGCAGTAAAGCCCACTAATGAAGGTGCCTTCTTATACTTTCTTAGAGCTTTAAATTCGATATTGCTTTAATGATTCAGTCAATGGGAGGCACAACCTTACCTATAGCCTATAGCCTTTCCATAGGAGCTGAGAATCATTTAATTCAAGGCTGGAAAACTTGCTCCTAGGCCATCCATGCCTCTATACCCCGAATTAGGAAACCCAAGTACCAGCCAAACACCCACATTAGCTCCTATACCCACTCCCAGGAGTCAAAGTTCAGTTGAAGCCTCCACTTCATCATCTAACACCTCAAAGGAGCTTCAGGAAGTTATGAAACAACTTCAAAACCTAGGAATGAGCTAGTAACCATCAAAAGATAGTAGGCTCAGAGTTCTAGGCCATATCAACCTCAAGCTCAGTATCAGGCTAGACCCCAGTATCATATGCCTAAATAAATCACAAGCCGAGGTCAGAACACAAATTAGAGTCAACACCAAGGACAACCTCAAGTTGTTAGACCTTTTAGGTCATATGATTCAAACACAGCTTCAACATCAAGGGCATTGGTTCCAACACAAGAATAACATGGCACAAGAATATGATTGGTGTTTCCCATGCAATCAGCCACATAATCAATCGATGTGCTTTAATGGTGCACTAAATCAGGCTTTGATGGTGCAAACCATTGGTGTGTCATAAGAACCTAGCCAAGAAGAAAATCAGCAGCAAGGAGACCAGCAAGAGGGACCTCCAAGTGAAACTATGCTTGTCAATTGGCAAGTTGAAGAAGACTCATGGAATGAATCGGTCCTTCTCAAAGTATAGCTGCCCGATACATGGTCCAAGCAGAGATATTGGAGAAGGACATTCACCAAACTCAGGTGATCCTCAATCCTCCATTGCTCCACAAGGTATTGGCATTCAAAATACAACTCCCAATATGTAGAGCCAATCCAAGCCACCTTCCAAATCCACTCAGGCACCGGTTGTAACAACCCATGTGCAAGAAAAAATGTGCCGGGAAGGGGCAACAGAAGGATAGATCATTTAATATCATTGAGCAAATGAAGAGGACAAGTGTGAAAATTTCACTATGGGAGTCATTGGCCATTCCAGGGCAGAGGGATCTATTGCAGACTGCCATGCAAAATTGGTCAAGCTCAAATCAACCCCTAACTAGCAAGAAGAAAGTTCTTACCAATACAACTCAACCTGGGGGAAACCATCGAGAGCAACAAGGTAAGAACCTGAGACCTCCTCCATTCTATGTTTCATTAATCATTGGGGATAAATTGGTGCATAATTGCATGATTGATTCTGGGGCAAGTAGTTCTGTAATGCCCAAACAAATAGTTGATCAATTGGGTCTCCAGTATGAAGTCATCTCTAGAGGGGTAGTACAATTGGATGGGACAATAGTGAAAACTATTGGAATCATCAAGGATCTAAGCCTCACTCTGCATGCCTACCCCAATGTGATTGTGTTGCAAAATGTATCAGTCATAGACTTGCCACCACATTTTGCATTGTGTTTGTCTAGGGACTTCACTGCCAAAATTGGAGGTTATTTGTCTATTGACTGGTCGCATATGCTCTTTAGAACAAGGTATGGGGCGAAGGCCACAATCAGATCCGAGCCCATAGCATATTATCACATTGAGTCTTATGTGCCTAGCCCAATCAATGCAAATTGTTCAACTTTTGATCAGGAGGACCTCCTAAACACTTGTGAAGCAGATACCAAGGTGGGGTGTATCCTGGACCTGACTCTCGATGAATGGGTGGTCAAAAGACATGCTTTTGATCCCTATAAGGAGATGGAAGAATCTGAGCTAGGAGTCTACTTGCCTACATGAAGAGAATCATCCTCTTCCTGACATCATTAAGCCAGAATATAAGGATGACAATGAAGTATGGAAATTGTTCTTTGATGGCTCAAGAAGTAGGCAAGGAGCTAGAGGTGGAGCTATGATTGTGTCACCCCAAGGTATGAAGTATTACTCAGCTTTCCATTTCTAGTTTTCCTGCTCAAATAACACTGCAGAATATGAGGCTTTGGTTCATGGATTGCATTGGGCTAGAAGACAAGGAATCAAGAACCTGCAAGTGTTTGGTGACAGTGAATTGGTTTCCAATCAAGTCAAAGGACAAAATGTTGTCAAGAATGACCTGCTCAAAAGCTACAAGAATAGGGTATGGGATCTCATTGAGGATTTCAAGCCTTCAACATTGTGTCCATACCCAGAAGAAGGAGAACAAAGTTGTTGATAGGATTACATCAGTTAGATCAACATTTGATGTGGTTGAAAGCATCATCAAGGGACAAAGGATAGCCACATATCCATGTGATTGTGAGGCCAGCGGATTCGAGATAACGACACATGCTAACAGTGTTTGAGAATGATCAGCAGATCATCAATTTTTTACAAGAGGAAGCTGAGTTCTCATCTAGGAATCAAAAAAATTAGAGCAGCAATATGGAGATCAAGTAGTGCATTGTATACAAACAAGCTTCCCAAAGGCTTAGTGACATTGGAGTCTATCTTCAATCCTAATGATTAGTTTTGAAAAGAGAAGGCTAATATACAGATCAAAGGAGAAGATTCAGAGTCAATTCTAGTTGGAGAAGGCAAAACACTTCAAATTGGAAAAGTGGCCACCGAGCAAGAAAGGTATGAATTCATGCAACTTTGCCAAGAGTTTCCAGATGTATTTTCTTGGAGCTATGAAGACCTAAGAGGGTTCAATCCGAAGCTAGCACAACACACAATTGAACTAGATCTAGCTACTAAGCCCATTAGGAAAAAGTAGAGACCAATTAATCCACACATTGAACCTCTGATGAAGAAAGAGCTAAACAAGATGATAGAGGCAAGTATCATATTTCCAATCAAACACTCAAGTTGGGTTGCAAAATTGGTCCCAGTCAGGAAGAATAATGGAGAGATTAGGTTGTGTGTAGACTTTCAAGACTTGAACAGCTTCCCTCAAAGATCACTACCCACTCCCCTCAATGGAGTAGATCTTGTAAGTGGTGTCTGGATCAGAGAGATTCTCTCTCCTAGATGGCTACTTAGGGTACAACTAGATAATGGTGAAGGAAGATGATCAGTTCAAAATAACTTTCACCACCAAATGGGGCACCTATGCCTACAGAAAAATGCCATTTGGATTGTCTAATGTCGAGCCACTTTCCAAAGGGAAATGGATATGGCATTCAAAGGGTTGATCAACAAAATAGTACTGATCTATCTAGATGACATTACTATGTTCTCCAAAATGCAACAGACCACCTTTTTCACCTAAGGCAGGTGTTTCAAAGGTGTAGGAGATTTGGGGTATCATTGAACCCTAAAAAATGCATATTCTTGGCCCATGAGGGTAGGCTTCTAGGCCATATTGTGTCAAAGGAAGGTTTGGCAATTGACCCAGAGAGAGTTGAAGCAATAAGAGCCTTTCCATTGCTAAGCCATAAGAAAGCTCTTCAAAGCTTCTTAGGAAAAATCAATTTTGTCTGCAGGTTTGTACCAAACTTTTTGCCCTTGTCAAACCAATAATGTTGATGTTGAAGAAGAGCTTGGCATTTAGGTGGATAGCTGAAGGAAAGTAAGTTTTGAGGCCATCAAAGAAGCTATATCACAAGCCCCAACTCTTGTGAATCTAGATTTTCTAAGGACTTCATACTATATGCCTTTGGTGGCAGTGACACAATTTCTGCAATCCTAGTACAACAAAACAAAGAAGATACAGAGCAAGCCAATTGCCTTCTTCAGCCAGGGTCTAGAAGATTATGAAGTGAGATACTCCTTCATTGAAAAGCAAGTCTGGTAGTGATCAGAGGGTTAAAGAAGTTTAAGCATCTAGTTTCAAACAATAAAATTCAACTATTAGTCTCCCATGCAGAGTTAAAGACTTCCTTCTCAGCAAGGATCTGAATGAAAAATGTGCAGGATGGATCACTCATGTCATGGAGTATGACATTGAGATCAAGGTCACTAAGCTGGTCCATGGGAAGGGATTGTGTGAACAACTGCCTCGAGTCAACAAGATGAAGAAAGTGGTGAAAAGAAGTTGTTTTTGTCTTGCAGGATAGTCAAGAGGAAGAAAATGATGATGTACCCACTCCTTGTTGGACTCAAAGCATGATGCACTTCCTTCAAACAAGCTGTGTCCTCCAGAAATGAGAAAAACAAAAGGAGACATTTCAGACTACAGGCCATCCCATATGTGCTTATTGATGGTGTCTTGTTCAAGAGGGACATCAATGGCATTCTATTAAGATGCATTGGGACAGATCAGATTGAGAGAGTGTTACAAGAGTTCCATGATGAAGCAGCTTGGAGGCCATTTTTCTCCACGGTGACAACACTCAAGATCATGAAGGCGAGGTTATTATTGGCCTAGGGTGTTTAGTGATTGCTATGCATGGATCAAAAAGTGCAAAAATTGTGCATTCTTCAAAGGCAAAGAAAGGCTAGCAACACTTCCATTGCACCCAATTTTAGTTGACCAACCATTCATGCAATGGGGATTGGATTTCATCGGGTCATCAATCCAAATTCGAGCCAAGGCCACAAATGGATTTTGATGGCAATAGACTATTTCACCAAGTGGATTGAGGCAGTGGCACTCAAAGAAGCTAATGAGTCTAGCATACTAGATTTCTATGAAGGGATAGTGACTAGATTTGGAGTGCCAGCCACCATTATATCAGACAATGCATTAGCATTCATAGGTTCCAAAATCATAGGATGGGCTGTTAGGAATGGGATTTACTTGAGCACTTCATCAAATTATTACCCTTAGGGTAATGGCCAAGCAGAGTCCACAAACAAGAACCTCATTAAAGATTGTCAGAAGAAATCTGGATGAAAATAGAGAACTTGGCACACAAAACTCAAATCAGCCTTATGGGCTGATAGGACAACACCCAAAAGGTCTACAGGTATCTCTCCATTCAAACTTGTCTATGGGAAAGAGGCAGTGTTGCCTATATCACTTGAGTTACTAGCATTGGAACTCATGAAGCAAAGTGGAGATGTCTAAGTTTGAACCAATGGAGGCCAGGTATGCAGAGTTGATGGAGTTGGAAGAAACCAGAGAACATGCACTTCAAACAATGGAGAAGGATCAGGTCTCAATCAAGAGATGCTTTGACAAGAAGGAAAGAACAAGGACCTTCCAGGAAGGAGACCTAGTTTTGAAATGGGATGCAGATTGGCAAAACTAGGAAGGCATTCCAAGTTTGATGCCATTTGGAGTGGCCCTTACATGGTCACAAAATGTAAAAGTAGCAATGCTTTCCAATTATCTACATTGGATGGTGAAGAGTTACAGATTCTAGTGAATGGAATCTATCTTAAACACTGCTACTAGAAGGAAAGTTCTCACCTTGTACATATTAGTTTAGTTTCTCATTCCTCTAAGTGCTTGTGCACATTGTCTTGTTGTAGTTTAGGTTGCTTTTCTCCTAAGTGCTTTGCACACTCTGCATGTTCTACTTGGAGCATGTATGATTTAAAATTTTGTATATAGTTGTGGTGTTGTTTTGTTGCTCTTGCATAACCCATTCAGAGACAGATGAAGCCTCGGGTCAAAGCAATTTTCTACTCTAAAACCATCGTTTCGAAGATTTCTTATGAAAATTGAGAGTGAAAACAATCAGGCTCATGAATTAGAGGTAGGATCAGTATCAGACTGTCATTCTCGACTCCATGCCCAACGGATATGACAAAGTAGTTGGTCTTTTCATCTAACAGAGAAGATACCCCTATGAGTCACCAAATTGTTATCCATATTTCACCCCGAGGCAAAGTATTGGATCAGCCATGACCCCACACAGAAGAACCAGAGAAAAAATGGTTAAATCTTGTAAACAGGTCACAGAAGGACTCAACAATGGAGTGGTGGGGCTGCGAAAAGACCAAATGACCCTATGCAAGAAGAAAGAGAAGAGACGGCTCTATCAGTGGATCCATGTCTTAAATCTATTTAACAGGTTATAGGTGGGCTCGAAATAGAATATCAGGGTCAAAGAGAAGAAGCTGGGGAGCAAGAAAAGAAGAAACGATGAAGATCTGAAGTCTTTGGGCTCAAAACAGTTCATAATGAGTCCAAAAATTGGCTAAGTATGGAGGAGGTAGTGGAGAGAGCCACATGTCGGCATGACGCTTCTCCAAAGTTGAATCAAAAAAGGAAGCTCAAACTTGCGCCAAGCCCTCCATGTAGAAAATGGTCAACAGAGGTCAAAAGGTGGACAAGGCAGGGGCTCAAAAAGAGGCTAAGTATAGAAGCGCCGTGGAAGCCGCCACACGTCAGTTTGGTGCATCTCTAAGGGCAGATTCAAAGGTGGAGGCTCAAATAAGTGCCAGATTCACCACCATAGCCCAGAGTGCAAAAGGTAAGAGGGGCCATTGAAAAGTCTAAGAGTCTGTGGAGGCTTCCAAGTGTCAACTCGATGCTCCTTCAAAGGCAAATCTTGATCGGGCTTTTAAGCAAGCGCGGAGCCTCCACGCGTCCAGTCTCAAAAAAGGGGACAGAGTCGGGTTGAATAGTCAATGCATGGCGGCGGACGGCCAACGAGAGTGCCAAGTGTCCAAACAACACTAACTCAAGGGTCGAATAAAGAGAAGGTTTCTAGATGAGCACCATACCGCCACCGTGTCCCGGTCGAAATATGACCTCGTGCGAGCAAAGGACTTAGTTAAAAACATAGAAATTAAGCAAGCCGAAGGAGAGCCACGTGTCAGTCCCACACCATTCCAAGAGAAAAATATAAAGGCCACCCTTGAACAAGTGCCAACCTTCCACGTGTCCCATATAGAAAATGGGGCCCGTTTTTTAAACCGGTTTTCCCGCCCTTTTGTACGGATCCGATACAAATTTCGAAGGGCATATCTTTCGACTCAGGGCTCAAAATATTACAAATCTGACATCGTTGGAAAGATCTCAACCTCGTCTACACCATGGAGATCTGATACTTTAAGTTTAGGGAGATTAGGTGGGAGAAAAATAGAGAAACTGTCTTAAGGTCCATCAATGTAGGATCTTTTTTGCCCCACAACAACTAGATCGGATTTCGATCTGATCTGCCATTTCCTCCTTCTTCAAGGCATCAAATAAGAAATTGATACAATCAAGATAGATTTGGGGGTAGATTTTATGGGAGGCATTAATAGCGGTGGTTGAGCTTTGGACTATTTTTTCCATTTTTCTCTCTCTTTCTCCCTCTGTGTTGAATCTATAAAAGCAAGGTCGAAACTCATTATAAAGGGTTGGACATTCTTTTGTTTTTGTAGGCTCCCCTTTCCTTCTGGAAAAGGAATTTGTGGAGTTCAGACCTTCCATTTAAATTGCAATACATTTCCTACCTTCTGGCCATTTGTAATGCATTGTATCAATTTGTAGAGCAATAAAACATGTTTGTGATTGATTTTAGATCCTTTCTTGTCTCCTTTGCTCTCATATGGTCTTTCATTATAAATCTGGTTATCTATGCTTGATTATTGTATGTATTTTGTTGGTTTGTGTCTATCAACAAAACTAATGTTCATCATTCCTTTGGTGCATCACCTTATAGCTTAGTTTTGATTTCTTGTATTCCTTTTATCCCTGTCTCCTTGGTAAAACTTAGATTAGGTTTAGGAATAGGTCCTCTGCAAGTTTCCACATATGCACCTAAACAAA
The DNA here is from genome assembly GCA_018340775.1 of Taxus wallichiana var. yunnanensis. Lineage (NCBI taxonomy): Eukaryota > Viridiplantae > Streptophyta > Pinopsida > Cupressales > Taxaceae > Taxus > Taxus wallichiana. The sequence continues at coordinate 955,137,291 of CM031235.1, forward strand.
GGAATATGAACCAACCTTTAATATGGAGAGTTTTCCATTTGCAAAGTCCCACACTTTGGGGAAAACTCAATGTTATGCGAATCACACCAAATGAATCTGCCTTAGAAAAGTAGATCTGACTACTCATTTGGGGGTGCTGTGATTTTGCACTAATAGTGGCAAAGTGAGATGCATTAGGATCAAAAATTCAAATTTATTACGCATGAAATACCATACTTCCTTTTCCAGTGCCTCCACCTCAGGCAAGTGGCCACATTTATCATTAGGTAACTCAACCATATTAAAATCTCCACTTATTAACAATAAGCATCGGAATGGAGTTGGTGATCCACCGCCACGTTGGCCTCTTTTCCACATTTTTCGAGGCATAAATATTAATGAGGCCAAAAGGGCAGCCGTCCACATTAAAGAGGACCCATATGGCATGGTTGGTGGGTCAATGTCGTGGTCAATAAGTAAAGGCCACCATTTGGGAGCAGAAAGTGAAATTAAACCTCCATGTCATGCTTCATGATTGAGGTGAAAGCCAAGTTTTCGCACTAGATGGACTTGCAAACCATCTCGTGAATCGAAACCTATAATTTTTACTTCTGAAAAAACAAAACATCTAAATTTACACATTGTTTGAGTTTCACGCACAACATATTTACGATAAGAGTCTATAAGACCCTAAAAATTCCAAGATAGAAAATTCATGGGAAACGATGGTCAAGAGCCATATCCCCATCCTCTAAGACATCAAGGGAATCATATTGATTTTGTAGGAAACGAGTAGTAAAAAATCTTGCAAATAATTTTTTTTCTAATTGGCGTACTCAATGTTGTACTCCGCTTCGGTGGAATCAACACTATGAGCCGGGATATGGTCCTAAGAGATGTGAGAAGGGATTCGGGGCCTTTTGGAAGGCCTTTGTGAGTTTCTTAGCAGGAGTAACGACACCGATTGTGGGATGGGAACATTATAAACAGAATTTGATTGGTCCATGAGAACCGATGCCGCGAAGGGTGTGTTAGAGTACTTTGGCAACAAGTTAGCTGAGTTGGTAGTGAACGTTGGTTCTTTAGTAACAAATGTTGGCTCTTTAGCATGCACGTTAATTGGTTGTTCCTTAACAGCTGATTCCTGGTGGCCATTAGAGCCGAGACCTTGGATTATCAGTGCTTTGCTCTACCGCGCTCGGCCTCCGAAAACTTGCCAACCTTCCTCCCGTAGGGTTTTGACTTCGGGAGAGCTGCTTTGGCCACAAGGCGGTTTTTGAGGCACATGCAGAGAGGACAATATTTGATCTTGTGATCAGAATCTTGACAATGAAGCATGTGTTAGGAAGATTGATATACATGACTTGTTGAGAGAAGCGTTTTCCCCCATCTAGATATCCACAAATTCCTTAAGGTCTTGAGAGAGATCAATCTCAACACAGACTCACTTCTGTGGGTGAGCATGGTAAAACCTTTCAGCTTCGAGGAAAACAACTCAGCCAAGAGAAGTAACAATTTGTGACAAAAAAGGCACACATGGGAAAGGAAGGCCATGAAATTCAACCTAGACAGACACTTTAAGGGTGGTATATTCGTATACCACGAAGTCCTCATGTGCCATGGGGTTAATATAAGCAATGAGTTGTGAACATACCAAGTGGCTTGATTAGCCGAGAATATTGGGTGCATTAACTCGGTCAAAAAAGTGAAAAGAAAGAAATCCTTGGTCATGTTTTGAACACTTTCCAAGATGACTCCATGAGGGGTCCAGATGGTGTTCACCCAATATTTGAGCATGCTTTCGAGGATGAAGCCCACAAATACCCAATGAGACAAAATTTCTCTAACCATTGACATGCAACATTAAATTTAGGAATGGGAAAAACCACATTAGAGGAGAAATATTACCTTGTGGAATACTTTCATAACGAACTCTTAGGTCAGTTTCGCCGATGGTTCCATCAAGCTCAAATCTCCACTATCTCTAGCCACAATTAGAAACAACCGGTATGGAAGATGGCGAGGACATTATATAGGGGATGCCTAGTGGGCAAGAAACCCTAGGAGAACCTATAACAATAAATTCCCGTAGAGCCCGAAAAGGCCGCGGTATGGCGGTCTAAATTGTAAAACCCTAGAAAAGCCGACTCCAAATTTTCACCAAAGTTGCAAACCCCCTCCATTGATTCACCAATTGATAACTTTATTTTTTTCAGTGGGTTTAATAGCGATTGAAGTATTTATTCATTTTTCCCGTTTATTACATGCTATGGAATAAGAGATTATTGTAGAGTTCTTTCATGTTATTTTCTTTTGATTGTTTTATCTATATTTATAGTTGGGCTCCAATCCTTTTCTCAAGTGACATGTGGGGGCATGTTCCTTCATCAATGATAGGATCCATTATGTGCTAAGGGCTCATTCCCAAGTAAGGCCATTTTGAAGTGTCCCAAGTTGGCGTTAGGCATCGATCGGGACAAGAATTTTTAAGCTTCTCGTCATACCTAAGAACATCTTCTTGGACTAACATACTTCTTTTCCCTCTCTAGTTTAATATGATGCAGACTAGAAACACAATTCCCCTCCCTACAACAGGCTTGACATTAACTACGCCTCGCTTGTAGAGGGAGGAAGAGTTTAAGCATCTTCAATGTGTTGTTAATGTTTTGCATTGCAGAAATTGAAACCACCTAAAATAGTGACATCTAAAAAGATTAGAGATCGCCTCCACCTGATGCCAACATCCCCAATTTTTCTCTCCAAATTCTAAACAATTGGAGATCATTCACGAGGCTTCTACTTGATTTATGATTCTAACAAAGATGCACTGAAATATGAACCACCCCACAAATTGAGGAGAACAGGAATACCAATCGAGGCATCTACAAATGGACAAAAATACAAGAAACATGCAAAGAAAATTGCACAAGCAAAAAGAAAGAAATTTGATTTAAAAACTATCTTGTAATGGTTAGTTTATAAGTGTTTGTTTATAAGTGTTTTTGAAAAAAACTATAACTCGTTCCAAATAATCCCATGTATGTATTGTGGCAAGATATATCTGGACAAAATAACACTTTTCAACATACATGTTCAATTTTTCCTTTTTACTATTGCCCACTTCTTTATCTTTCGACGCTCACATTCAAGCAATCTACACATGCGATTGCTAGTTATATATATGTTTTCAATACCTTCTAATCGAGACAATAACACTTGTTTGGTCAACCCTAAGCACCTTTAAAATATTCCGCATGGTATAATTTCATGCAATAACTTACTTATTTCAATCTATGTTATCAACGTGGATCTCTGTGCATGTATTTTGAACAAGTTAAGGTACTCTTATTGAATTTGAGGGTGACAATGATATCTCATATTCATCTTCACTTGGAGTGATAACTTACTACTTATTTCTAATTTTGTCAGTAGCTAAAAATCTTATATTTCTACATCAATCTTCCTCTTAAATCTCATAAAGAAATAAGTGTTTGTCTTAGTATTTGTTGAAAATATAAGAATCTTTAGAGTGGTCATACGTTTTTTTTGGTTGATCCACTTCTATTTATCCTCTAGAAATGGTTTTAGTGTATTAGTCCTTTGTTTCTTGTAATAAGACTAGTTGTGAAAGATTTATGTGCAAGTGTTTCTCAAAACAATTCAAGTTTAGGGAAAAGAGCATTTCCTTTTGTGTGGAGAGAACTTATGTGTATGCATCATTTACAAAGAGTAGTGGATGACCAAAGTAAATACTACATAATTAACATCATTCACACAATTGCCTCTCATGTCCTTACCTTTATTTAATAAATAATAATATTATCGAAGCTATTCTTATTCAAAATTTGATTTTAACTTTTGGATCAAAACATCATATCTCTAAATCGGTAATCTATGTTATGATATTTATGGGAGGATGTCATCAATGGATTTTATTTTGGGTTTTACTATTAGAACTGACCTTTATATTAATTGAAAAAATAAAGCGAGTTACATAGTAAGGGGCAACCAAATACTCATAGTCCCACAAAATGCCACAAGGGCACCAACAAAACAAAGAACGCCACGTGGGCTACATCAAAATGCCTAGAGAGAAAGCAAAGAACACAAGAGAACAACCAAACCAACCAAAATCAAGCACAAGCCGCAACACCGGGAGGGGTGGGGGATCATTCAGGGAGGGATAAATTCTCCACTATTTTGCTCTGGTCGAGGAGTATCGACATACCAACCATCATGTTCAAGAAAACTCGCATTAGTAATGGAACCATAATTCCCCTTCCAAGCGAGAGGAGTTTCGAAAATCATTTGTAATCTTGGAGGCATCGAGCCCCACCGCGGAAAATGCAGACAACTCCCTTCCTCCTCGTGAGGTGGGCTCCATCCAGTCCAGGATGAGGACGAGGCTAAAGGGAGGCCTCGAGGAGAGGCAAAATGGTGGTTTTGAGAGTAGCTTCTGAATTTAGTCCTTCAAGTAGCGAGCATCGTGGCGGTGATGGTCGAGGTGGGGAAGCAGAGGATCTCGGCGGGACTAAAATCATAGTGTAGGGTACACTCCCCCGAATGATCCGAAGCTCCTACGGATGAGAAAACTCGGGGGTAACCTTAACAACTTGAGCTTGAATTTTTATGCGCCACAAAGAAAAATGAACACTTTGTCATTAGTGGAAAAAAAGTAACGATTGATCTTGCTTGAAAATTAAAGCATTACAAGATTTCCAGATATCAAATGCGAATACGAGCACAAAATAATTGCCACAAAATATGAATATAATGAGGCCATGGGCTAAAATCACCAAACAAGGCCAAATGTTAATGAAAGAATTCAGGGTGGTAAGGCTGAAATAAGGAATGGATCCAAGTCCAAATCATCTCGAGCATGATGAAAAGACCGAGAAAAGGTGTTTAAAAAATCAGGATGAGAATAAAAGGACATTTAGGATTAGGGATGCCAATATGACTAAGTCGTTCTCCCACATGCACCTTGGTAGACCACAGGACACCAAAGGAAATGATTAACTTTGGGCTCAAGAAGAGAATTCCAAGTACAAGAAAGCCGATGAAGCCAAGTGGAATGCATGATTATAACCCCAACCGGGATTGCACTTGTCGATGGTGGGAGAGAGTGGGCTCAAAATTTGATATATAGCTCTAACATTATTGTGCAAGAAAGAAATTTCATGATTCCACCATCAATCGCGCCACCAAGTCACAAAGGTTTAATCCATTATTTGTGAAGCATAACATCCGTGCAGAGGCTACTAAATTTTGCATATATATGGGAGGTCTCGCATTGAAAGATTGAACTTCATCTTGAGATTAGGCCAAGAAATCCAGTCATTGTGAGTAACCAACTCCTGAATGGTATGAATGCCCTTGTGATAAAGCTAGAGAGCTTTGATGCTCAAAGTTTCGTAAAGTGGAAGATTTCCATCGGTGATGATGGGAGAATGTACACTTGAGAATAAACACGTGATTTGTAGATGTATGTGACCTCTCAAGGTCGTGTCGACAACTGAGAATGTGAAATATTGCGGGAATGCTAATGGGTAACTATAGGAGAATTAAGGACTAAGATTGGGTAGTGTGAGTTCCTAGTAGTTGAATTGGCCAAAGGGGAATTAGAGGCTATGTACGGGTAGCGTAAGTTCCCTATTGTTTAATTGTTTGATTTTATTTGTTTGCTAAATTACGTTGAATGTTCATTTTAAATAAATAAAGAGTGTAAAGTCGTCATAAATAAAAGACAAACATGTTTAATCTTTTAACTAACCAAATTCACTCCCAATTAATTAAATAAAATGAAATGAAATACCATCTATTCTATTTGTCCTCGAAAAGAAATGAATAAAAATAAAAATAATTAAACAACTAACATCTTTTTGTATTTTTCAAATTAAGATAAAAAAACTATTCTACTTGGACACGAGAAATTAATTAAAATAAAATACTACTACTTCTAATAATATAAACTAAAAAATGAGAATAGTCGGATGTGGCTATTCCTTTGTTACAGATGGTTGTCGAAAATCATATTCTAAAAGAATGTATTCGAAAATTATTAATCTAAATAAAATAAAATAAACTTCTTCTGGAAAATCTAATGCCTCAACTTTTTTCGAAAGGGAAAGCTTATGAGAAGCAATTTCCTCTTTTCCATATGAACTTTCCTCGAAGAAGTAAATCTAAACTAATTAAAAGAAATAAAATACGTGTAAGAAATTTTTTCACTTCTTCCTCCAACTAATTTCCCGAGTAGATCCAAGGAGATAGGATAATTCAGGAAGATATAAGAAATACTATAAATAAGATAAATACATTTTTCACTTCTACAATTCTAGCAGCTCAAAACAAATGCATTCTTTTTATTTTAACAAAATACAAATTAATTAAAGATTCAAAGAATTTAAGTACAACCCCAACCTAGTTCTTCCTACCGTATTGTGGTAGCTTCCCACAGTGATGAGATGTTCTTGTTTTCTCCTCATCTTTGTATATTCTTCTAAAGATGAAGGCCAATTGATCCAGGAATGCATAGATGCTTTGGTAGAAAAGAAAAGAAAATACTTTGGTCAGGCTGACTTGGTGTAAGAAATGACTGAAAGTAAATGGTAGGAAATAAAAGAGAAAATAGTTAGTTTTATGTGTGGTTCCTCTCAAAATTTCAGCAACATAATTCACCTCAAGAATATGAAAAATCCAACCCATCATACAGGTAAAAGTTTGGCTTTTATAAAAATATGGGAAAGAAGAAGTCAATTACATGTGTTGATGAAGAAGTGACAAATCATCAAAAGGAGAGGTATTAAAAATTCTAAACATAGCTAGATAGGAAGAGAAAATCAATATGATTCCAACGAGTCCAAAAATATGAAAATGGTTGAGAAACGAGTGAGAAAATCACTCTCGAAATCCAAACATGTGTCGAAAAATGCACGTTTTAAGTCTCTAATTTTAAGTGACAGACTAATCGGTGAGCGTAGCGGGTAGTTGCAGAAATTGTTGATAATTATGCAACCACTTTAGCTACACAACCGACCGCCCGACAATTACGCAACCGTTAGTTACACAACCACCGGAGCGGTTACATGAACTACCGATAACTACACAACCGCCGCTAGACAAAGACAAAGCTAAAAATCGGTCTTACAAGAAAAATTAAAGTTTGCAGACAAAACAAAAGGGTTGATTTGAGTCAAAGGAGGGATGCAAAGAATAGGGGGAAGGATCTGGACCTCATTTTTACCTTGGAAGAAGTTTTTATCATCATTGGAGATTTTACCATTCCAACAATATAACACTGTGCAATTTTGGGTGTGTACATATTGCCCCTCAGAGAATTGTTTTAGCCATGAAGAGGTGTAAAACGTGAAGTTTGAGTATGGCACTCCCAAATGGGAAAGTTAGAAATTATACCTTATTCGCTAGTGTGTTGAAACCACGCCAATCCATCCTTCCCGCCACCTGCAAAAGAAAGACGAGAATCAAGTGCAAATATAAAACATGATTAGTAAAATACTTTGAAATAAAACGATAAGATTACGTACTGTATCCATGAGGGTGAGAAATATACTGCTCCAAAGACATGCAAGCCCTACACATGCAATGTTAGAAAATCCAAATATATGTTATATATGTCATTTTCACTATTTTTAGAAATCATTTATGTTTTTGCATAAGTTTGTTGAATTTAGAGCTCCTGGTTTCTTATGAGTGTTTCATTCGTGAGTATGGTTATATTGGAGAGGATTTAGAAATGATGGTGTCAGGACCCAAAGAAGGTGGAAGGGGTTCAAGGATAGGTTAGATGCGAGAGATTTGGTCGCTTTTGTGCTAGGCTTTGGATTTTTCTCTTTGAATGCACTTGAGAAGAACTTCTAGGAAATTCGTAACTGAAGCGGTCGTAAGGGGTCTCAAAGAGATGGATAGGCAAAGTACCTTTATTGCTTAGTCTCATTTTTGTATATTTTATTGATTTTTTTTTTGTATTTTTGTTCATGGTTGAGCATTTTGATAGCACTTGTCCTATGGTGAGACAACATTATGCACGAGAAACTTGACATTATACACACACACACACACACACACACACACACACACACACACACACACACACACACACACACATATAGACATCTTTTTGGTTTGTCATTCCTTGCAACAACTTACTTCATTGTAGTTTTCTTCATCTGTGTACTCTTAGATGGTTTGGAATTTCGATGCTTTTATATGGTTTATGGATGCATGTTATGGATGATGTTGATGCAAATGTGATAAACAAAATGATATTTTTTGTTTATATATATTTTGATGATGCATATGAGAACAAATTGTAACATAGATACTTTGGTTTTCAAGCAATATTTAGAAATTATGTTTTATGGGCAAAATGTGATGAATGTGATATAATAGAAAGATGAACTTCCTACATTCATAGCTCCATGCAACGAGTGAGATGAGAGGGTTCATCATTGAGAGTTAGGAAGGATGCAAGTCGTATGATTTTGATGAATGAGGATGGAGACAAGAAGACAAGATTTTGACAAAGATCCAAGTAGGAACCTCTGAACTCAATCCTAAGAAAGGTCAACTAACCCGTCTTAATGCGATTTGTTTACAAGTTAATCTAGACTTAGATCCAAAGATGGCCTTTTGATTGACAAAATCTGGTTTTAAGGATTAACTCTCTTGTAACATACACATCTAACTCATTTTCTTGGGATTTTTATGATTTCAAACAACTATTTATTCATTGACTTATTTGCAACTTATCGATTTATTCGACGGAGCTCCCTACATCTTTCCCCTACTACTAGTAAGAAGCATGTGCCCATCACCAAGGACACGACATAGGAAAGTAAGGGCACTTCCCTCTTTCCCAACCTCGCACTACTGAGTGAGAAGCGTGGGCTCATCACCAAAGGTGGTAGGGAAAAGAAGTGTAGTTTTATTTTGAAATGAAAGCAATTTTGTGTTTATTGTTGATTTATCTTTTTTTGTTTGTTTATTGGTTTTAGACTTGTGCTTCTAGAAGGAACACTTGCCCCTAACCTCAATTCCACGTAACTAGTAAGATGTGAGGGCTCACCACCGAAGGTTGGGATTGGTGGACAAGAACTCTAGTTGAAATGTTTAGATTACTTCTATTATCGAGAGAGGTTTCAAGGAAAGATGTGACATCAAGAAGCTTGTAGAGAATGCAGGACTTGGGACAAGACACTGCGCTATAAGAAACCATGAATAGAACTAAGTGTGCAAGCCTTGGTAGGACCAATGTCAAAATATGTCTTAATTTCTAAAATGATGAAGATATTTAAATAATTCAAAGATGATATGATGGATACTTGAAGAGATATGATTGAATGTTTTTTGCAAATATTTAAAAGTTTCTTAAAAGTTGCTTGAAAAGTAAGTTTCTTGATTTACAATTTCATAATATGATAATGCAGATGATATGCAACATGGATGCAATAATGTACAAGTGGAGATGCAAATGAACTATGCATATAAGAGTTTAGGGTGATGCGAAGTTGACAGATGTCAAAATCCTCACCTTCAAGGTACAAATGATACACACGATCTTTGAAGTTTTTGTTCTCTTGTTAAGGGCCTACTACCTTGGGTTTAAAATTACAAACCTTGCCTACAACTATATATGCCTGATCTTCCAACCTTGGTGTGAATCGACCGCTTTGAAAGAAGCCTTTGTGAACATCTTTATCACACTCTTGACATATCATATTCATGTGATCATGACTATGCTACTCAACTTTGTTACCTACATAGGAGTAGTGGTTACATTTAACGCTTTTCACGCTATGGGATTATGGATCATGAACACAATGAGCTTAGTTTTGACATATTTGTGTCTAGACTAAGGCTAGGAATGGAGGAATCTATATAGATGGCCTTGATGGGTATCACTTTGTTATCAAAATCCTCTCATTCCTTCATTATTTCTATCATGTTTACTGGTCAAGATCATCGACAGAAGAGAAGCTATACCAAGGAGGTTACCCATTCCTTGTGGTTTGAAGGGGAGAAGGATCAGTTCATCACTCTCTAAGAGTTTCATAATCTCTTGTTGTGGTTTTGGTGGACACATTTTCCATGGATATTGCTTTACCCTTATCTTTTTTCTACCCTCAAACATTTTTGGGTTATTAGCCTCAACTTTTGGAACATTCGAGGTAGTCATGACCAATTATTTCGATGGAAGAGGTTTGTTTAACTGATTTGCAGGAAGCTCATATTCTGAATGGACCCTGGTTTCTTCTTGAGATTCTCTAGATGTATGTCAAAGGGTTTAGGATCCCCTTGAGCAATGAAGACCTTTCCCAAATGGAGAAATCTAACTTCTTGGAACAAAGTGGAAGGAATAGCCTTCATTCGGTGAATCTAGGGTCTACCGAGGATCATGTTATAATTCGTCTCCTTGTCAATAATGTGAAACTCTGTCAAGATGGTTTTTGGCCCGGGAGACAAGAAGAACTATAGTTCCAATTAAGGTTGCCTTAAGACTGTCATATTCGTGCAACATGTTTCTAGTAGAGGAGAAGTTAGTCTCCCCATATCCCAACTTGTGTAAGAAAGAGAAGGAAACCAAATTCTTAAAGCCCCATCATCGATCATGGCTCTATTGATACAATTTTTATAAACCCAAACTTGCAAGATATAATGCAGATCACCTCTTTGGGATATTTCAACATCGATAACATCTTGTTTATATAAAAACAAACCCAAAGAACCTTATCACTTTTTCCTGGAGGATGTATGTTAAAGTCAATATGATTTATTTGAACTCCAGGAGGAGGTGTAACATGGATGAAATGACCTAACCACCGCATCAAGTAATGTGAAACGATGCGCAGGGATTTCTTCAAAAATCTAGAAATGAGATGTGAGAAAAGGTCTTGTTCAAATCCGATATCAAATCATAGGCTCCCACCGGTTTTGAGAATGTGGAAATTTCATCATGCAAGAAGGAATGAGCGGGATGGGTTTTGAAATGTAATCCCTTGTATGAGTTGTTGCATTAATTTATGGTTCAACCTCTAGCTCAACTAATCCCAAAATCTTTGTATTGTTTTTTGAGCCAAGGTTAGGAGAAACTTGAGAGTTATCAGAAGTCGAGGCCTCATGGTCATTATTCCCTACAAGAATAACCTTGTTTATGTTTTGAGGATTCACTTTAACATATTTAGGATGCTTAGGAATGGGTCCCGATAGATGCCTAGGTTTGCATTCTAAGGTGCAACGTGCTAAATGACTAGGTTGTGAGGTTCCTTTAAGATTTGCTAAGAACATGTCCACAAAGAGTTACATTTGATTCTTGGGGAGTCTTTATATGAACTTGTTGCAATCCCTACAAGATCTAATGTCATGACTAATAACATGATGAAAACCACAATAGAGATTGGGATCATATTATCTTGGCCTTTGGTTCAAGTTTTATTGTTGATTATAACCCCGATTGTAGTTTTGAAACTGGTTGTTATAACCATGGCTCATTTTTGCCCCTCGACAAAGTTTTTGTACTATTTCGGGCCTTAGGTTTGATCCTATTGAGGAGGGAGACGATTGACATCAACCGTGGCCGATAGAGGAAACAAAATTAGGGCCTCTTTGATCACCCATGTTATTATTTTTATTGTTATTGTTAATGTTACCATTGTTTACAAACCAACATTCTTTGCTTGATCAAACTGCATAATGCTCGTGGTAACACTGCGATCGCGATTCAAGACCTTGGGTCCTCGGTCGCCGGCTCCATTGTTTTAATGGTTTGTGTTGTTTTGATTAGGGGATACCAATTTCGCATTGAGATCATAGGTCTTACACCCGCTATTAATAGTAGCTTTGTCAATTCAAAGCGCACCTTCCAACACTTCCTCATAACTATGGAAAGGAAACTTCTGGACTTCCTCCTTGGTCTCTCGATTGAGCGAGTGAAGGAAAATATCACAAAGTTCCATCTGGTCCATGTTGGGTGAACTTGTAGAGGATTAAATAACTTGACATTATCTTTGGATGAAATGAGTGGCAGATTCATTTTTCTCCTGACCTAATATGTAAAAACTCCCTAATCCTTGTTTGTAGAAACTTGTTCATGTCAAATTCTCTAATGAATTTGGAGACAAGTTATTTAAAGGAATGTATAGAAGCTTATAGAATTTGATAGTACCAATCTAAAGCAACTCCCTCAAGGGTTTTTGGAAATATCTTAGCCACCACAACATCCCAAGAAAATAATTCCCATATGGTAGTAGCATAGGCCTTGATATGAGCGTTTGGGTATCCTTCTCCCTTAAACTTAGGAAGATCAAGCAATGGGCATGGAAACATGACACCCCATATTGTGAAATCAAGGGGTTCTTTCAAATGCTCAATGCAAGTAACCATTGCGTAAGATCCCACCATTGGAGCTTCTTGATGAGGAGGCGGAGGAGGAGGAGTCGATGAGCTACAATATAAGCATTGAATGGAACATATGGAGCTCCTTGATATGGCGTATAAGGAGAAGGGAAAGTGTACGTGTCCATCTAGGGGGACTTTGAGTACATATGAAAATAAGGAGGAACGACACTAGGATATGGGATAGTAGGTGTAAAACCAGGGAACACCACATTACTTGAAGGAATGACATTTGAGAGCACATTCCAGCCCACCCTCGCATGAGATAAGTGTGAGACAAATGAGGACACATCCCTAGTGTGTCGATCCTCGTGAGGATATCACTCAGATTTGATTGGATCGATAACCTTGTTGCACAAGATGTTGCATTGGTTGTGTACTTATAGGGGTGTATCCCTTACTATCAACAAGATACCCCATTTCCTACCCTATCAGATAAGTATGTGGTGAGGGTTGGGTACTCTCTAGTTCTCTAATCCTCCCTACTAAGGTATAAATAACATTATGGGGTGAGCATTGAGTTTCTTGTTTGGGTGTCTCGCACATGTAGGATTTGGTTGAGAGAACATATGATGCCCCCTTATAAATTTTTCAACATTATTATTCTTGTCGCCCTTGAAAATAGGAATCTCAAGATAGGTAGTCAATGCATTATTGTTGAACATCAAAATGTATAAATATTCATCCTATCCAAGGACTCATCTATTTGGAGAAGAGGATTAGCAATACATGAAAAGATGTCATCTTCTATTGATTGCATGGCAATGTGAGGTCTCGACAAGACTCTAGGGTAAGGACTTGTCCTACTCAGTAAATCCATATTGTTTGAAATGGGTTGATTGCATTGTATGCTCAAAGGTTGATCAACCTCCTCTATTCTCACGTAACTAGTGGGGTTTGAGATATAACTAGGGAAGGTTTGATTGTTGGTGTATTTGTCACCATCCGAAAGGGAAGGGGATTTTTGTGCGGTGTGAAAATTAACTTGCAACAATTAGTATGTTGTTCATTAATCTACAATCATTTAATTATCAAACCAAGGGACGTAGAATTTCAATACTGCCAGTGTTGTATGCACAGTTATATATTTAAGAGATAGGAAGGTAAATTGTTGTCACTACAATTTGAGAAATAACAATACTTGGAAACAAACTAAATTTAGACTGGAAGTAAATACTAAATCTAAGGCAAAACATGTAAACTCATAATACAGATAAAGGAAGAAAATGTTGCTAATCTAATCATGCGATAAGTCAAATCAACAAATAAAGGAGAGGGTTAGCAAACTTCAAGTGGGCCTGCCATGGGTGTTAATCCTCCTAATGCCTCGTGACTACAACAAATGGACAAAACTCAGATTTTTATTTCATTAGCATGAAGATTACAGTTAGAAAATACAACAAATCCTCTATCTATCGATTGATCGATCCCTATTCTATGTTTCTATCCTAGATATCCTTCTTAGCATTAACCTTTTCCTTTTATACATCTCATTATAATAGAAGTGTGAAGAAATAGAGTTCTACTAGGAGTTCCAATTAGATCAAGTAAAAGATCTCAACACATAATCTGGAGATCCGATGCATGCAACATAAAATAATCAACAATTGTTTATATATCAATTACATAACTTAAGTAACCAATTATTTTGATCAACCAATTCCTAAATCATGAATTAAATTAGTTAGTTCCTTGTTAAGTTGCAACGCATAATCAGATGTTGGAGTTGAGTCATCTCCTAGTTCTCATGTTTTAATTGTAATTGATTCTTCCATCGACACATGCAAGCTCAAGTGTGATGTCCACATTCTATGAGCTTTTAAGATCATGGCTTATTCATGTGTGTGACCTCCTTTGGGTGTGGACACTTTGTCTGCAAAAAATCATTTGGCTACAAGTGAGTTCCTATGGATGATGCCTTAATTTATAGATGATTCCTTTGGTCATGGCCGATGGGTGTTAATGGATCCTTTGCATGCATATACAAGTTATAAAATTTTTTACAACAAGAGGCATCACATGCATCATCAATCAAACATCTTATTTTAATCAAGAGAATAAATGTGTACTCACAATACCACAAAATAAAGTAAACTAGTAATAATTATATTATTAATATCCATGCCATGAGTTTAAGTTATAATGAAAATGTCTAGTAGTATCACAGGGAAATACAAGTTCAAGCTACAAAATGGCTCAACAAAATACAAAGGATGAGTTGTTTATAAAGAGAATTAAACAACTCATCACACCCCTAGACTTAACTTCTTGAATGTCCTCATTCAATATTCTTTAGGTTCCTCAACTAGCTTAGGGTCTCACTTGAATGATGCTATATAAGCATATGAAATCCATTGGTGTAACATCAATTTCTTCAGGATCCATGAGGAATTAACCTCCATTCCTTCTATATTTTTCCATGACTCTGTCATGTATGTCATCATCCAATATGTTATCACCAAACCAATGTGGTATAGGATAGTGGAATATTGGGGGATGATAACCAATGGGAAACCAAGTTTTTCCACATCCTTAATAGAAAATTCAATGTATGCATTTACCCTCCTTAAATTTGGAATGATATTATGATAAGAGTGCATTTCTTCTTCACATCTTAGGGGACATCTCTTCCAATGCATCCGACATGAATATGCTATCTCTCATTCAAGTTGGGTAATTTGGTCCTTGGCTTCTTCATGATCTTTGTTTTCTCATCCGGTATACCATGTCCTCTTTATTTCTCCTTGTGTTCCAATGTATTTTCCATACTCTTCATAATTGCCTTTGTATTTGCGAAGCTTCACCCCTAATCATTAATGGCTGAAATTTTTTACAAGTGCCTATTCTTCCATCTATTTTTCTCTGTCCAATTCATTCATTAAAATAAGAATACATTTCCTAATTGGAAAATCTTCAATATAAAGTAGGATCTAGTCCCTATCATATTCAAGGGCATAATTTTACATATATAATTCAAATAACAATAGTTTAATCTCATGAGGCACTTTTAGGCATATAATCTAAAGAAATTCCAATATCTACTAATATCAAATGGAATATCTAATACAAGTAAGATTTAAGTATAACATCTTTATTTTAAGAAAATGGCATAAATTTAGAAGGAGTCCTACATTTAAATATGTCATTGGCCACCTAAAAGTGTCTCTTCTTTCTTCTTCTTTAGCCTTTCAATCTCCTTATCTTTGGCCTTAAGTCCTTGTCTTTTTCCTCCATGTCTTACTAGTGTTGGAAGATTATTTATTCCTTTTCTCTCTCCCATTTTCCTTTAACCTATTAACATAGGTTTCAAATTGATATACCTAGTAGTCTAAAATGTTTTGTGTTCCATGTTCCTACAAACTAGTTTTGCAGGCTCTTTGACAACTTCTCTAATGACAATATGTGGTTGCATGTTATCATGTGGCAACAATGGTGGAGTAGGCTCCAATATGGTATCAATTATCTCCTCAGTAACTATAAGAACATCCCCTATACCCTCTCAATATGCTCATATGGTTATTTTGTTTCAACTTCATGAACAATATTTTCAATAATTTCTTCAATAACATGGGGCATATCATCCCCAATTTCTATCTCATCAGTTTATGTCTCAAGAACTATGTGGTCATGGCCTTCCTCTATCCTTTCTTCATCATTCATGGCTACATGAGTCATGTCTTCAATTTCCTTTGCAACTCCTTCTCCTTCATGCTTATCATGGGTTTCCCAACATGAACTTCCTCTTCCTTATCTTTCCCTTCTATTCAACATGGCATTCTTGAACCATTTTATCTCCACTTTCTTCTCCCTTCTTCTCTTCCATACCCTACTGACTCCTTAAGACCTTGTTGCTCATGAATTTCAACTTCAACACCTTCTTGGTCTATTTCCATTGATGAGGCCTCAATATTATCTTCTACTTATCACTATCAATTGTTATGGTTTGGGGCTTTGTGGCTTTGATGGTTTGAATTTTTAGTTTTTAGGTAATGAGAATGCCTAGGTGGTGTAGGAGTGGATTTAGAAGATTTAGGAGTAGACTTGGAAGATTTAGGAGTGGTCCTGGAAAATTTCTCTTACTCTTTGAGTTTGATGATTTAGGAGTTGAAAATCCAAGTAGGGTTTCAAAATGAGAATCCTCTCAAGGGATACAGAATGGGGTTCTCTTCAAAGTGGTGTTTATTTTCATAAATAAGGGCTTCAATGGGTTTAGGATGAGAATTGGAAGCTTTGGGTTCAACTCGTATGGGTTTAAGAACTACCGATACTTATTCTTTTCTTCTTTCTACGGCCCAATAATTCATCAATATTCTTAACCTTGAAAAATCTCCCCAATTCAGCTTAAGAATGTTCTCTCTCCAATGTGTGTTTGATAATTAGAGTAATAAGATAATGGTGGAAAGTGTCGACCTCCCTCTCTATGATTCTCTACTCATCTTTTTCAAGATCTCATTTAAGAAATTTGGTACATTAACATGCCTATCATTCTTCAAGTGATTGAGTAACTTGAAATGGACTGTATTTAGTTAGGAATATCTACCCTCACAAGTAAAATATTTGATAATATAATTGGAAATTTCATCCCAGAGTGGTTTGAGAGAGGTTCGATATGTACCTTAACGGTCAGTTATGAAGGCATCATCTTCATCAACAAATTCTCAACAATCTTCCTCTATATTGGCTTTCTCAGGAAAAGTTCTATTTCTACAAGAATCCCAAGAAATGCTATCAAAATATCATCGTTCACCTTCACTATTAAACCTTTACCTTAGCTTCTCTATCTTTCAATGTAGTAGAAAATTCCTCGACCATAGATTCATTAAAACCTTGGAATTTGCTAATGTAGTCCATCCATCCACTGTTTATGAAAATATTGAAATATTTGTGGCTGGTTACAGATTTGAGAATGTTTAGTTGGCTCATGGTGAATTAAATCTCCCCATTTTGAATTTTGCAGATTACTTCAACTCTGATAGGGAAATCACACGGTTTGAAAGAATGATGTGAGAATTCGATTATGGGAGATTGTTTGAGTGCTATGTTTTTGAATTCTAAGACCGACTCACACGTAACACAAAAAGGAAATGAATTTAATTAATTGGATTGTAGCAAACATGTGAGGTAAAGTGGTGTGATGGATTAGGGTGAGGTGGAGTGACAACTCATAGATTAAAGGCGGTGATGCATAGTTGTAATTAAATACATTATGACGTGGCATAAATACCAATTAAAAATAATCATACTAATGTTACTTTAATAAAGTGGTATGAGTGCACTTATCTCGAGGAATATTTAGGATGATGATTGCACATGCATTGTGGTAATTACGCCCTTGTTGTATGTTGATATTCTATGATGTTGCATATACGGTTTTACTATGTGACATTTATAGGCTACTCCTTACTTAAATCAGATAATTCTTGGAGAGGGAATGTTGACCTATTCTGGTACCAACTATCTTTGTAACCACTCACACGTGTAAATTGTTCCTTATTTTTCTCCATGTAATCATGAGTTTTTCCAAACATGAAAACCAAAACAGAGCTTTGTTTCATGTTGCTGCAAGTGGAACATTAAGTCTTTGTTTAGCTACATGTGTTAGAGATTATGCACTCTTGCAACATATACATCAAATCCTGTAAAACAAAATGCTAAGAAAATAAAATGTGTTAGTTGAGTGTTGCTGATCAACAAGAAGGATGATCACAAAATTTTTATTCACCCTTGAACTATTCAAAAATATGAATACCAAGGCCACCGAAATAACTCAATCCTATGAAATCTCGAAAGATGAACCGACAATCTCATTTTATGATCTTAACTCGATGTCCTCATCTCCATCTTGTTTTGAATTCTTTTAAACTACTGCATGAAGGTTCTTCTATCGCTTAACTTCTTGTACAATCTCAACCTATGGCCATTTACTAGTAGCTTTAACCTCACAAGATCTATGGTGGTGAGTTTTACAATTCCATTGAGAAATATTTTCTCAATCTCATATGGACCTAACCACCTTGTCCTGAGTTTTCCATATGGTCTTTGTACTTCGAGTCAAATAATAAGGCCCAACCAACTTCTTGAAATTGTATTTTCTTAATGAACATGTTATGTCATTTGATCATTTTCTTTTATACTACCTTTGTATTGTGCACAACCTTTGTCTCCTCATTTCATTCAACTCATTGAGTTGGAGAATCCTCGCCTTTGAGCTTTAGACAAATCTATGCCTAGTTCTAGTGTAGTCCTTAATGTATTGTACTCAAATTTAGTAGGGAGAACAACATTATTACCATTAAAAATATTGAATGGTGTGAAGCATGTTATTGTCTTCCATGTTGTGTTGAATGCCCATACTGCCTCTGGAAGCCTTTCTAACCAATCTTTCCTATGGAGTGCAATGGTTTTTGTCAAAATAACTTCTATCTCCTTGTTTGTCACCTTTGCTTAGCCATTAGATTGGGATGATATGGTGTAGAATTCTATGCTTAATTTCATACTCTTTAGCTAGATCGGAAATAACTTCAACAATAAAGTGTGTACTATATAGATGAAAATTGACACGCGACCTTCAATTGCAATCGAATCCCCAAGGTCATGTCGAGGCAAAATTGGTGTGGAAGTATGAATGACTAAATGGTAGTGAAATATGGTAAAGGACGAAAGTGCGTAGAAATGGTATGGAAAGGTTGTTAAGGAAATACAATGTCTTTAACTCGTAATAATGTAATCTAATCATCAAGTGCAATGAAAACCTATCTAATCTAGATGGTCAATGGATGATCGTAAAGGATGGCAACGTGAAGACTCTAGTAAATATCGAGCTCTATGAATATCCTCTTTACTAGTTGTGGAACTCGTGGGAAACCAATGGGAGCCTCATAAATATGTCCATAAAAGGTCATGGAACAAGTGAGAAAGGCTTGGTTTCATGGAATCAAATCCGGTTGGTGGGAACATTCCAAAATGTGAGGACTGGTTGGGCTTCCTTGTTTAGAAACTTCAACTATGATACGATGTCGGGTGGCAATGGTTATGCACGTAAAACCAACATGCGTAGACTCGAGTCAATGTCTCGTGATAAGCTCTAGCACATTCGGTTGTGGGGTGTAGGATCACTACCGAAAGTTCTTAGTTGCTGGGGGCCTTGTATGGTCATGTAAATCATCAAAATGTGTTATCAAGGGCGCCTCTAGAACTCGTATGCCTAATCAGCCATGATGTTTAACATGTTGAGTTGTTGGATTTTCTTGGTGTATTGAGCCGGTGTTCTAAGGACAAGAAGATAGAGTCCCGTATCAATATCCGTGAGTAATTCAAGGTCATTTGGTTGTGGCACCCATGGATCACTTCCGTAAGTACACTCTTGTTCTGGATCATTAATGGTCATGAATTTCTAAGGCAATCTATAATTGGGTTGTCTTGACCAAAACTCATATACTTTTTCATCTTGAATATTTAACATGTCTAGTTTTTCAGTGATTGTTTGTAGATATGTAGTTGTTCGAAATACATTAAATCTAAGACCTTGATCAATGTATGCTCATGGTACCACGAGATTTGGATGGGGTACTATTGGTTCGAATACATAGTCCTTGGGTTCTCTAGGCTTCATAATTGTCATGTAAGAAATGATTGAATTAATCTAGTGAAGCAAATTAACTAAGTAAAGTAAATGTATGCTATGTTTTTGGTATTTTTCAATATATAAACTAAATAAAGCAATGAACGAAATTAATCTAATAAAAGTAAATGTTTTTGACTCTTTTATGATATTCTTAAAAACAAAGCTTCTAATCTAAATAAATAAATCTAATACGAATAATCAACCAAATGTAGTTAATTCATCAGGCAATTGTGTTAATATAAACCTAAAAAAATTAATTAATTGAAACCTTTCTAATCAAAAACCCTCAATCCTACCTCAGAGGCATGAGAAGAAATCACAGCTTCAAAGAAGCTATTCTTCCCCTGCAACTTCCCTTTGGCAATAATAAAGAGAATGTTTTTATAGAGACTTTCTAATATGATCTGATCTATTGTAATTACTTGATGATTGCAACAATAAAATACTTTCTCTACTCTATTTGATATGAATAATTTGAATGAATACGATTCAAAATTGACAAATTGCAGGAATGAAGGAAAGAAAATAACAAATCCAACCTGGAATACAAAACAGTGGTAATCCAGTTGGGAAGTACTTAGTCCCCTCAATTATCCTTTCAGTTCCTCATGTCCATGTGAGTCCAAAGGTTGGGAATGCAAAGTGTGACAATAATAAAGGAAAGTGTTTGGAGCAATGAGAAACTTGAATTTGAATTCTATAACAATGCAAGTGGAAGAAAGATAGACAATAGAAATGTGATTGGATATGCGCTTTCAAAGAAGAAAGAAGGCATCTTAGCAATTGCAAGGATGCAAAAAATAATTCTTCGACCATTTTCTTGAAAACAAGCGTTTAATTTATAGAAAGTTAACTATAGAGTGCAAAAGCACACTTGCGCAATGGGATGCCAAAACATCACATGAAGAGATAGTTAACTATGCAATCATCAATCATAAGTGGAAGAGGAATTAAGTATGAACAAATCAAACCTAGATTTAGGACATTTGAATGAGAAACACATCCAAAACCTGAACTGGAGTTGAGTTACACACGTACAAAACACAAGTGAACATTTTGGAAAAAGCGTACATGACCATCACCCTATGAAGAGTGGTGATTACGGGACCGCCACTTTGCTCAAGTTGGTAGTTACAAAACCACTGTCCAGGCCGGGCAATGGTTACAAAACCACCGCATAGGAAGGAGTTAGTTTTGACACTAAAGGTCAAAACTAGCCTAAAACTATGCAAGCGAGAAAAAGCGTGCAAAGGCTAAATAAGGAAATCTAGGCTACAAATATATACTACAAGTAGGATTAGGGGCTTGAACACCTTCTAAAAAGAAATGAATCATCATTGGGGACCTTTTGTAACCACTTTTGACAATGTAGCACGTGCGATTTTGGGTGCGTATACATGTACCTTGATCAATAAAATTTCTTGCACTACATACCCGGTGAAAATGTCATCATAAATAAAATTGGATACTTTCTCAATCTTCCGACTTGATAGTGCTTTTACCTTTGTCCACTTAGATAATCTATGCACACTAAGATGTATTCCTTCTACTAAGATTTAGGATCTATAGGAACAATGAAGTCTAAACCCCATTTTTCAAATGGCTACAAGACCAATTGAGGTTCTAATGTCATTTCATCCGATTTGGTAGGCTTACCCATTCTTTGAAAACTATCACACCTCGTATATAGTGTTTGAATGCTTATGCAATTGCTATCACTTACCCGAAAATGTGCATTTTTTCAAAATTTTCAATTTTTTTGGTCAAGTGACTCTTTTCCCAATTTTGTTTTGCCTTTGTGAAGTCTTTAGAAGTGAAATTTTCCAACAGCTTAGTATTTTTGGTGTTTTCGGTCTTAATCCTTTGTATTACGGCTATTTTAGGTTTTTGTGGAACAAGAGGTACATGTTCTCCTAGGCCTTTTGTTCCCCACATTTCCGCTTTGCCCGAATGCTCTTTTTCTCTTTATAGGAGTTTTAATGTTTTAGGGAACTTCTTTTAAGTCTTTTGTGTTGCATGGTGATTTCGGTTGTTTGCATCCCTCGAACCCCTTTTTCCCATGGGCCTTACGTTCCCCAAAATCCCGATGTATCTGCACTTTCCTTTGTGTTGTCTATATTGCGGAAGTTTCAAGTATTTTGGGAACTCATGACCTTTGTGCCATCCAACCCTCTCGTTCTCCACATTTTCATCTTCCATGCACTTTCCTTCATCCCGTAAGCCTTTGATTTAAATTTTATAAGTTTTATCTTGTATTACGAAGATGTGAATACTTACAACCATGTGACCCTTTTGTTCTTAAGGAACTTGTGTTCTCCACAAGCCCGTTTCCCGCGCTTCCTTTATTCCTTTATGTTGCGGAGTTTTTCGGATATTTGAAGTACCTTGACCCATGTTCCTTTTTGGCGTTTTGTTCCCCACATACCCACTTTTGACGCACCTATAAGCCTTTTGTGTATAATTTGCGGGTATTTCGGGAGTTCGAGCCCTCATGACGCATGTTCTCTTAGGCCATCATTTCTTTGAAAACCCGTCATATCCGTATCTCGATTAATATGGGGGTAGTTAATCTAATCTAGGAGGAAACAAAACACAACGTAAATCGTATTATAGTAATATAGAAATTACTAAATGATTAGAATAATAAAATAAAACCCTAATATGCAAGAAGAAAGTAAGGAAAAACTCAACCGATAAGAGGTGATTGTTGCAGTAGATGACTAGAGAAAACACAAATAGGAATGGTTGTGCAGAGGTCCCATAAAGGCTAGATATGGAGGATCTGAGTGGAATGGGGAAATTTGAGCAAGACTGGGGTGCCCACAAGCGCTCTGGTATGCAATTTGGCATCTTGGTCTTGAAAAATCTATAAAACTAGTTTTCACAGGGGTCGGAAGGTGTTCTCAAACCTCACCGTGTGTCGCATTAGGTTCATTATCCCGCTAATAAAAGATGATGTAGAGACCTGCAAGAAGACAAGGAGTATCAAAACCCTAAAAATAAATATGCATAATGAATGGGTCGAATCGACCTCAACTATCACAATAGTGAGCTTATTACTCTTAGTGTTGCACTACATTTTGGACCCAAATGTAGTTCTAGTGTGTGTGTGTGTGCATGTCGTGCCCTAGGTGCTCTTGTATCACTCACACTATGTGAAATAGTAAACAATAACTAAATGTAGAAAATGTAATAGCATGTGCATGGAATAGAATAGAATCCTCCCCCCCTATGAAGTGTGATGTAGACTTCCTAGCTTATGCCTTGATGATGGAGCTATGTGGATGCAAATGTAATAGATGGATGCAACTCTAGATGAGTGATAGTAGTAGATGATGCTAGGTCCCTCATTATGGTCTCATAACTTTATATTTATAGGGTTCTCTTGATCTAATTTCATAATTAACCCCGACATGGCCGACTAGGAAAAAGATAAGGATGAAAAACAACTAGAAAGAGCCCAAAAAGTGGTGGGAAAGTAGAACAAGGATCGGGGCACCCCGTGGGGACCGAGGTGCCCATGGGCGCCCAATACTACCTTAGGTGCCCCAGCAAGGCTAAAATGATGGGAAAGTACCAAAACAAACTGGGCATGTAGATTAAAATGTGCAGGAATGAAAAAATAAAATAAAACAAGGTGGCCAAAAGATGGGGTTAATAACTACTTTCTTCAATCAATAACCTTATAAATAATAGTATGAGACCGGGATAAATAAATGTCTAAAGTGTATGATTTTGTGACTACATTTTTCCCCACTTTATGTTGGTGAGTTGAAAGCTTGGTAACATAAATTAATTAGAAATGCGTACCTGATGTCCATGAAGAGTGTAGTAGAAACACGCCGAAGGACTAGACAAAAGCGTGGAATGAAAAAAATAAGATGGAGGAGTGTGGAAACTAAAGATGAAAAATGTGCAAATAAAAAGGTGATGAGAGTGAACCTAAGGCGGAATGTGTGCGTAGTTTTTGTAGTGTGTGTAGTGTACTTGCATGACCATAAAGCATGTGATGTCGCGGAATGTTGTTATTGTCCCCAATTTGACTATTTGTTTCTCATACGGCCGGACCTACAAGGAGAAAACAATCAAGTAGTCAAATATGTATGTAAAAATTCTATGTGTAATAAAGATGTATATGTAAATTACACAAATGTAAAATACGTGAAATGAAAAAGTGTAAATGAAACATGTGCACCTGATCCATGTCAAGAGAAAGAGTGTAGAAGGATATCATGTACATGAGTTTTTTCAGCAATCTCATGCCACCCTGGATGAAGAAGTGTAGGGAGGAAAGGCTTTATGTCCTCCAAGATCTAAACGCTTCTGCTGAAATGTGTGTTAAGAGATATTTGTATTGTCCTAATTTTTTGGGTGATCCGACGCCATTGGCCGAAGTAGTGTAGAGAGGCACACCTAATGTAACCCCCAAGCCTATAATCAAGCGTCCCAAAAATGCTAAGGACACCATGTCCTATAAATTCATTGTGTATGGGGTTTGTATACTGGTCTAAACCCACTCGCTGTAGAAAAATGAACCATGTCGGTGTAGAATCTTTATGTTAGTATGTAAAAACCCCAAATGATGCCCCCTCTTTGGGGGTGCATGTGACATCGCTAAATAGGAGACATGTGGCCCCAAAAGAGGACCAACACATGTACATTGAACCCTGGAATGTGTTTGGTAGAAACCAAGGCACGCATAAACAAGAAGGCTAGCCAAAGAAAATTGTAAAGAAAACAATGCATGCATATAGAAGACATGTGTAAACTACACAAACAATGTAGTAAATGTAAACACACAAGAAAGAAAGTAAGCCACATAAAGTGGGCTGCAAACATGGGACATCACTCACGATGTCGCAAGACATGCAAGGCCATCATGGCCGCAAACAACAAGCAAGTGTGCACACAAACATAGGGCAAAGCCCGTAGAAAATAAAAAATAAAGCAGAACAAGTACATGTAAAAACAAACAAGGAGTCATGGAAACATAGAATCCTAGAAACAAGTACTACACATGGAACACTTGTTAGCATGTTAGAGAAATAACCAATATATCAAAATCATGTATGATCAAGTAATGTAAGATGCTAAGTACAAAATGAAATAATAACACCTAGATGAGATGAATGTGGATGCACCCAATGACCAATATAGTAAAGGTAGAAGGCGAGAATCGATGCTGCGTGTAAGAGTCTTGTATCTGCGATCACACTAAACAAAGATGTGAATGAACATGTGTGGATGGTATATATAATGACATATAAGAAATAAAACTAACATGTGTAATAAAGTGATATTGCAAAACACATGTAAACAAGAGTAAATACACCAAGACAATGCATTATGCTTTGAATGGATGGAATGTAATGCAAGATGGAATGGTAGGCATCACGTGCCCCCAAGTGGATGAGAATGTATGTAATGAGGTTCATTTTGTTTTCCCCCTCAGTAGTCAAGAATGAACCGTAAATGAGAGTGCGTCATCGGGAAATGGTTGAGTAGTGTTTATTGTGTCTAACACGCTATGATGAGTGTGTATGTAGTGGTGATGAAATGCGACATATAGAAAGGATGAGCGTGAACCCTATAGCTAAATCATATATCATGATTGGATGAATGGAGGAGTGATGATTTATCTTAAGCATATATCACTATATGATGATTTATCTTAAGCATATATCACTATATGATGAATGAATGAGTGATGATTTAACACTAAGTGTATATCACTATATGATGAATGGATGAGTGATGATTTAGCCCTAAACGTATATCACTATAAAATGTATAGAATAGGTGACTATTTAGCCTAAAGACTATGTCACTACAAGGTGAAAGGAGGGAGTGGTGATGTAACCTAAGGTGTATACCACTATAGGATATGATGAAATAGGTGACGATTTAGCCTAAAGCGTATGTCACTAGCCTAGGAATGTCGTAGGATGAAATGTTGCATTATGAATGTAAGGTCCATTTGATTTGTAAACCCTCGACAATCGAGTATGGACCGAGGAACTAAAGTGTGTCATAGGGTGGTTAGCACAACGTGTAGAAAACAATGTAGTAGGTGTAATGATGAAACGACCATGTGGTGAATAGAATATGTAAAAATGCAAAGTGTGCATAATGCGCCATGTGACATGTGTAAGTAAATGAGTAGTGTAGTATGTAGGATGAAATGTAAAGCTAGACTCATATGTGATGTAAACTAGCATAGGATGTAGAATATAGGTGATGTATAAATGCGCAGTGTATGATGTGACTAGGTGTAGTTAGGGTAATGATGTATGTAGTGTGTAAGAGGAATAACGTATGATCCTAAACACGTAGATGATAGCAAGATTGGAAAACTAGTAAAAATGTGTGATGTATGAATGCGTAAATGTCAAAAGGTTGTAGACTATAGATTGTATGATATATGACACACAGTGTGTGTGATGGAATGCAAATGTGTAATGCCTATAGTGCAGTGTGTGGGGTTCAGTGTAAGATTAATCCCTCAACAGTCAAGTGTGAACCGAAGCACAAGAGTGTGTCATTGGGTAATGGCGATGTAAGATGTGTGATTGTTATACCTATATGGAAATGTAATAGAGAATAGATGTGCATGAGTGGGGGGGTAATGTATTAGGTGTTATGCCCACCGAGTATACCAATGAGTAAAATAACTGATGATAAGGAAGAAGGTCCTCTGTTTAATGGTTGTGGTGATGAAATCGTAGGACCATGCTCTAACAATGGTGGTATGATATACAAACGATATGCTGGTGAATGGGGCCTATATGCATGCAAGGGATGAATATAGGATTAAAATCATGGTGTAGTAAAATGTGTTGGTGACGGAGATCTATACGACATCGTAGATGGTTGAATAGAAGGATATGGAAAACTAATTGCAAGAGGTCATTGCTTGAGTAAACACTAGTCCGATGCTCATAAGATGTAAGACCATGATGGGATTTATCATTAGCATTAGAATGTTGTGCAACAAACAAAAAGAAGGCCTTGATGCTCGAGATGTTTGATTATTTGTGACAAAGAGCGGGAAGCATTATCATGACATCCATTAATTCAATGATAATGGCAATATGGCTGACCTTAGTATTTTGTTATCCTGTAAGGAGGATAATAGTGAGTAGGCAATAGAGTGATCAACTAATTACTAAGGAGTTGAATAAGAATGTCATGTAGCATAGTATTATGTTCAAATATGAGAGGCTCAGGAAATGACATGCTTTGAGGTTCAGTTAGATGGCATGTAGTGGATATAGATCACATATAAGATGTAGAATGAGCACAATCATGTGATTGAGAAGCATCCTTAAGTTGTTGAATTTCAGATCTAATGGAGGTGATAGTGGATTCCATAGCCTAAAAATTATCTTGACATAAATTATGTAGAGTGTGGATTGAGTCTAATAGGGACATATTAGATTAATGATGACGTGGGTCAGAGTTTTCAGCTAAACATTTGAATATAGGACTTATTTGGTATGGTGGTGTATTGTCATCAATAGAGGGAGGAAATGTATAAGTAAAATCATCTAAAATATCATCATTATCACCACAAAATCATATTGAATAGCGTGGGAGACTTGATAAACAATGGTGTGTCATTGGTCATCTAAATAACCATGTGAAGACGCAAGTTATACATTTCCATGGCGTATTGTTCATCAATAAAGGGAGGCAATTAACACCCCGAGCATATCAACTAGTAAAATTAGGTGAATAAAAGATAAAAGAGATATTGAAAATGCGCATGCACCAAAATGGCATGGAAAAAGGTAGATCAAAATGATCGGGATCAAGTGTGCCTCTAATATAATCTAACCAAGATTGGTCGAGGGTAAGTGGAGAGGAATTATGATAACGTGCAAGGTGAACAACAAGATGGAAAACACGAAGTCCATGTGCAGCAAAGTGATGATGAATAACAAACCCATGATACAAATGTGGGTCATATAAAGGAGAGTGAAAGGTCTTCAAATGTAAAACCAAGATGGAGGAGACCATCGTGTGAACATACAATGGCTTGGCAGAAGTATCAAGCAAAGATATGCTCCCAATAAGAATTATTCATGAAGAGAGTGCAAGTAAATGTAGGGTGTACTTGAAGGGGATGGTGTTAGTGAAGGTGTAGAGGACATAGCAAGGTCATAGATTGGATAGGTCTATGATATGGAATAATGGCATTAATAGTAATACGTAAAGATAGAGGGACTGCATCTATCATACATATGGCACCCGTAAATGGTGATAAGTGAGGGGGTCATCTATAAGTTGCGATGTCGAAGGGGTAGACCATGTTGGAGTAGACCCCATATAAAGTATCATAGCATTTTTCACATTAGGAATTGGTGACGAAGCAAGAGGAACCATATCAACCATGCAAATAGTAGTGTCAAAGTCATGTGGAGATTCGAGAGGTTGTGGTTCAAGAGCAGAAGATGAAGAGGTAGGGACACATAGTGTATCAAGAGAATCAACTACGTATAATATGGGAGAATTAACAGGTGAATGTGAATGAAAATCATCTTGTGGTTTAACAATGGTAAGAGGTGTAACTATGTGATCAAGTTGAGGATTTTGTGCCTCTTCCAAGATTTGTGCTAAAATAACATGATCAATAGTACACATATAAGCAAAAATGGCATCATCTAAAGCTTTAGGATCTATATTAGAAGATGGAAGCTGAATAAGTGAAGGACAAGGCTTATAGCCAAAAGGATCAACAATTGTATCAACAAAGGCTTGGCCAAAGCTATCAAACTGTAGAATGATTGGAGAGTCAGAAGGATTATTTTGGTCCATAGTAAGATGTCGGGTTCACCAAAATGATTAACTAAAATTGATTAATATGGGGGTAGTTAATCTAATCTAGGAGGACATAAAACGCAACAAACATTATATGATAATAATATAGAAATTACCAAATGATTAGACTAATAAAATAAAACCCTAATATGCAAGAAGAAGGTAAGGAAAGAACTCAACTGATAAGAGGTGACTATCAGCAGAGTGTCACAAATATGACTGGATAAAACAGGAGTAGGAACGGCTATGCAGAGGTCCCATAAAGGATGGATCTAGAGGATCTGAGTGGTCTGGAGCACCTAGAGTAGGACTGGAGTGCCCACGGGCACTCTGGTATGCAATCTAGGCGCCCTGGTCTATAAAAAAGCTCCAGAACTGGTTCTCACAAGGTCGAAAGGTGGTCTAAAACCCTTGCATGTGTCACATCAGGTTCGTTGTCCCGCGTTGTATGTTGCCAATAATCTAAGCTGATGTAGAGACATGCACGAAGACAAGGAGTATCAAAACCTAAAAATAAAGATGCAAATGAATGGGTTAGACTAACCTCAGCTGCCACAACAGTGGGCTTACTAATCTAAGTGTTGCACTACATTTTGGACCCAAATGTAGTTTTGGTGTGTGTGTGTGTGTGTGTGTGTGTGTGTGTGTGTGTGCGTGCGTGCATGCATATTGTGCACTAGGTACTCTTGTGTCACCACACTATGTGAAATAGTGAGCAATAACTAAATGTATAAAATGTAATAGCATGTGTGCATGTAATAGAATAGAATCCTCCCCCTATGAAGTGTAATGCAAGATTCTTAGCTTGTGCCTTGTTGATGGAGCTATGTGGATGCAAATGCAATAAACAGATGCAACTCGAGATGAGTGATAGTAGTAGAATGATGTTAGGTCCCTCATTATGGTCTCATAAATTTATATTTATAGGGTTCTCTTGATCTAATTTCATAATTAACCCCAACATGGCCAACTAGGAAAAGATAAGGATGAAAAATGGCTAGAAAGAGCCCAAAAAGTGGTAGGAAAGTAGAATAAGCATTGGGCACCCTAGTGAGACCGGGCACCCATGGACACCCCAAGATTACCCTCGGGCATCGCAATGAGGCTAAAATGATGGAAAAGTGCCGAAATAGATTGGGCATGTAGATAAAAATGTGTGGGAATGACGAAATAAAAGTAAAATAAGGTGGCCAAAAGATGAGGTTAATTAGTACTTTCTTCACTCAAGAACCTTCTAAATTGTAGTATGAGACTGAGATGAATAAATTTATAAAGTGCATGATTTTATGACTACAACATAATAAATAAAATCAATAAATTGTTCCACTTGTTTTCCCATTCTCTCGCATTACACTAAAAATGCTAAAATGCCTATTTTACAAGTCATTTGTCAAATGGAAAAGGTATATAAAGGGGTAATGTATTTCCATTTTTCACCTTCATGACATGAGATTTTTCACTATGGTGTACATTTTTTGTTCCTATGCCCTCGTGTACATTTCTAGCCATAGCTCTTGCTTTTCCTAACCATTTTCAAAAATTGAGTTGCGTTGTGATCCTAAGAAGAATACCATTATTCTTGAGATAAAGGTAAGCCATTCAAGATCCCCCAATGTTTATTTGGTGTCAAATTGAGTGTCATGCCCTACTGTTTTATTCCTCCTTAAAATCCTTGTTAAATCCTTATCCTTATGAGGTACCTTCCGTCTTCCTTCACCATGAAGTTTCAATATGGGGGTTATGAACACATATCCTCTCTTGAAACATCAGTACCCAATATTGGGGATAGTGATGTCCGACATGTTGACCTCAATGACTTTTGGGCCCACATTTTTGGAGATAACCCTACTCCCATGGCTCAATGCATCAAAGATAGTGGGATTGCTCATGCCGTTGGTTTTCCTCTCTCTCTGTACAATGTGCAAATATTATTCTAGCTTGTGCCTCCTGTTTTGATCTAGACACAAAAGAAATTAGAGACCCCGAGGCCAAGAAATTCCTAAATTAGATGTCAATTGTATAAATTTTTCCTTTAGAATTCCCATCATTGAAGATTTTAATACTCTGACCAGAGTGCAGGCTCAAATCCTTTTTGAGCACGACAAGGAAAAGTAAAAGGAAATGATTGCTAATTCATGGTTCAAAACCCCAAAAAGAGGTGCTTCTAAATTGCCAAAGGTCATGTATAGAGCATATTTCAAAGAATAATTATCTAATTTAATCACTTTCTTGTGTAGATTAATGGGCCTTCCTTCTACCAATGAATTTTAGCTTTTAATGTGTGTTTACATAAACATCATCTGTGAAGGGAAGAAAAGATTGAAATGGGGAGAAATCATATGTGAGAACCTCAGTGAACAACTAGTCAATTTACAACAAAGCAAGACATTCTACATGACCTCATACCTCATGTGCACAATTGCAACATACAAGGTCTGGTTGAGTCTATCTCCAAGGAATGATAAAAATAATGGACCAATGTATGAATTATACCCACAACCAACCTATGATAATAACAAGCACTATTTTAGAAGAGTCAAATGATGCCTTCACAATGTATATTGTTAGACTCTTAGAATGAAATACAACTAAGAGGGTGTTTGCTTTGAAGCCAAACAACTAATCTCAACATATGGCGTTTGTTCATTCAATTTAGGATGTTTTCCTATATTAGGTTAGCTAGGTTTGAAGGTGTGCCAAAAAACTCCCCATGTATTGAATGATAAGATAGTTCTTGTAGAGGTTTGCAGACAATTGGACATGTTGCATAGAACATGTAGAGACAAAAAGATCACATGTATCCAATTCCCAATCTCTTTGGGGAATTATAATTGTGAAACAACAACTTGGATGCTACAAATGTGGAAAGAACAATTTGTTGTATTCAATTTTTACACATTCCATAAGAGACATTGTTTTGATATCAAAGGTTTTATCTCCAATCACCTCAAAATGAGTTATTATCATTTGTTTGTTCTGAAGAGTATTGGGAGGATCATTATGATGAATATGAGGTGAGAAGAAGGTATTTTGGCTGACTTTCTCTACAAGAGATCAAAGATCTCAATATATATAAAGTAGCAGAGGATTTTCTAGATGACAATGAAAATTTGTATTCTCTTGAATATGTCAAAACTATTCAACACACACCTCTTCTCACAATAAATTGGTTTCAAAAGGAAAAAGATGATCTGTTGGAAATAATTAACCCTGTCTTGGTAAGGACAGAGGTTTTTTTTTACAAGAAGATGAAATCATATAGGGAAGGTGTGACACAACATTATTTTCAAGGAGTATCTACATCACAGAAGGAAGTTTCTGTTTCATTTCTGAAGTACATAATCAATCAATGCCCTTTCCTTTTCTTGTGGAATATACAATTAAGGGGTACTCCAAGAAAGGTAAGGATGAGAAGATTGAGAAAGATGAAGATATAGTTGAAAAGAATCAACAACCCTTCTCTCAAAAAACAAAAAAATATTCAAGAATTTGAACAAATAATCCAGCTTTTCAAGAATAAGAAAAAGGAACATAGGAACATGAAGAAAATAATTATGAGGGTGGGACGACCAAAAAGAAGAAGCTGAGGAAGATAAGGTGGAAATTGTAGAACCAAATTCTGGGAAGTTGAGCATTCCCAAGATCAAATCACCAACCAAGGAAGTGTCTTCTTCAAGTATTAAAACACCTACTTTGGAGGTATCTCCCGCCTAAACTCTTGGTTCTCTTAACACACTTGCATTGGGCCCACTTTCTGCTCCACCTTCCAATGATTCCTTCACATGGGTTCAACCCATGATTGATAGTAGGAAGAGAAAGACACCTTCTAAAGCCATTGCTCCAAGTTTTGATTTTGTAGCTTCTTCCTTCCTTGGTACCACTTCCACTCCTCCAACTAAAAAGGCCAAAATTTCTTCTAGGATAGTTTCGATTCAAGAGATTAACAATTTTAGAGATATTAAATCCAAGAGGGAGAAAGATGAAAAATACTTAACCATTGCTGACCTGGAACTAACAAGAATGCCATTGGGTGAGTCTACTCCTGAGGGAGAAGTGCATAATTTGAAAGAAACAATCTCCATAGTCATTGAGAGGGTAGAAAGAGGTAAATAGACAATGAGCAAATAGAAGAACAGTACATGTTCTTTCCGATTATATCAAATATTTCCTTTCGGTGATAAAGTGCTTGATCCTACTCCTCTCTCCTCAATGCCTCCTCCCACTATTCTATCTAATGAAGATGTTAAAGCAATCAAGGATATTCATAAACATGTTGCATATGGTAAAGCCATTGAGGTAATGGTTAAAGGGATGTTGGTTTCTAGATTGAATTGCATAGATGAAGCCTATAAAGTGAATGACAACATCTCCTTGGCTCAAAGTCAATTTGATATAGTAATCACTGGATCTGAAAAGGATTTTAAACTCTGGTTGAAATGTATTAAAGATCTTAGAATCATGAATGCTACAAATGAGAAAATCCTCTTGGCACACAAAGTTTTTGATGATCCAAAGAATAATATTTCTAGGAAATGGGTATTCAGTGTTGAATGGAAGATCAAGGTGCTTGAGGAGGCAATCACTAAATTGAAGTGCATGGTACAAAAAGGAGAGGCATTTAAATCTGAGATACTTGCTGAATTTCAAGCTCTACGGTGTCATTCTACACAAAAACATATGCAAAAGGAAATCATTAGATGAGATCAAAGAAAATTTTAGGGAACTCATCAAAGAATATTTTTTCAAAGATGAAACTGTGACCAAGGAAAAGATGGAAAAGATTACAGAGTTTCACAATGTTATCATGGAGGCCACCAAAGGTTTGTTGCATAATGCAATCATTGGAAAGGAAATGGAAGACTTCTTAGGCAACTCGGTTGAATGATATGGAAATTTTTGGTGCCTTAATCAAATTCGAAATCATATATTCAAAATGAAGACTCTAGTTGCATCATCTACAAGTTCCCCTTCCTCTAGTTCTTAAGTCTTTCTTTCTAGTCGTTGTATTTTAAAGTTAGCTTTACCATTTTGAAAAGTATAAAATTGTAAATAAAGCTAACTAAATGTAATTCATTAATTAAGTGGTAACACTTAATTAAAAATACAATTGGATTAGAGAAAGTTGGTTACAACCACCCTTTTGCCTATATAAGGCTTTTCTCTCATTGTAAAAGGGTTGTTGGATTTTGGTGTTTTGAATGTAATGATACATAATTTTTGATCAATATAGAAGAAGTTTCCCTCTATTATCTGTGTTTCTTCCCATTTCTTATCCTTACATTTATGAATGTGAATTTGATATATTAGAATACAGAAACGATGTGTTCAATTCATCTTGCTATAGTGTGAAGAAATTTGTGTCTTTCGTATCTATATTCGATGGATTTTTTGGTATATTAATTCATAAATTCTTGAAGTCGCATGCATGCATAAGTAAGGTGCTACTCTACAGTCTCTAAACCAAAACTTGCTACCTTCTTCACCCCTTTCTCTTATAATAGGGAGTAATATTGTATAAGCAAGAAGTATACTTGTGTTCTTGATAGGTGGATAAGATGAACTTTGTGTCTCTCTTTACCAGTCTTACTCATTCAAACTATTGTTTTATCTTCTAAAACTTCTATACCTTTCTCATCTTCTGTATTGAGAATAACTGAAAATGGAAACATTCTTTACACCAAAATCCTCATCTGGATATTGTTAGATTGTATATTTGTAAATAAGTAGTTTTCCAATTTTTTGGTGAATGAGGGAACCTCTCCCACAAAGAGGAGGGACTACTATCCCCTAAACTGTTTCAAGCTTCTGTCTAAAGACCAAATTTATAACCAATAGTGTTGGCTAGTAATAACATGTTGTCAACACTTTCTATGTTGTTCTTTTTACGAGAAAAGTGTCCTCCGCAAGACTCACCGTAGTAGGCTCTAAGAACATCATAAATATCCTCATAATCAATGGATATTATCATGACATTATCATACCCCGTGTGAAAAAAAATATATAGCTATCTAAGAAAAATGCACTCTTCTCAACTATGTATATCTTTTCGAATATAAGTAGTGTGGAGGTATTTTACCTGAAACTAGATAGTTAGCTACGTCTGCATACCAAGGAGTTTTTGTGGAGATAACAAATAAATTCTCATCTGGAAAAGAGTCATCTACTACTTGCTCTTCATCATTGGTGTCCATTCTTGAAACGAAATATGCTACCATGTTGTCCTTGATAGGCATGTCCACAATAGTGACATCAAACTCTTTTAAGAGTAACTAGCATCTAATTATTTTGCTACTCACAACTTTTTATCAACCAAATAGTTAATTTCTTCATGATCGGTATGAATGAATACCGGATAACTTGTGATGTAGTGTCTCGAACTTATTGATAGCATAAACAACTACTAAAAATTACTTCTCTGTGGATCGTAATTAAGTTCAAAGATGCTGCAAGTTCTTGCTTACATAATAAATTGTGTAGTTCAGTTCAAAAAATAGCTCCATCCTTCACATCTTAAAATAGCTCCATATTCCAATCAAGTCCTCTCAATACAAGGGATATTGTTAATAATTTATTCAAGGTTTGAAATGTAGTCTCACATTTTTCAGTCCAATCAAATGCAACGTCCTTTCCCAATAATGCAAACAATGGAGCTGCCACTTTGTTGAAATCTTGTATGAATCTTCTATAATAATAAGTGTGGCCTAGGAAAATCCTGACATCCTT
This sequence comes from Taxus wallichiana var. yunnanensis, assembly GCA_018340775.1. Taxonomy (NCBI): domain Eukaryota; kingdom Viridiplantae; phylum Streptophyta; class Pinopsida; order Cupressales; family Taxaceae; genus Taxus; species Taxus wallichiana. The sequence goes on from CM031235.1 coordinate 955,172,851, forward strand.
TTGCATATTTAGTGTTGGCATATTTATTACAACAGACACCTTTGTTGGAACAATCAATTCCATTAGAAGAAAGGTAGCGTCCCAAAATATTCCTTTAGACATCATCACGTAGCATTTTTCATTACTAAGAGACAAGTTGTGTTCTTTGCATCTCTTCAATAATTTGTCTAGATTTTGTATGACCTCCTCAAAGGTGTTGCCTTGTAATATGAAATCATCCATGTAAACCTACATATAATCATTTGTTATATTTGTGAAAATGCTTAAAACGCCCTTTTAAAATGTAGCACGTGCATTGCATAAGCCAAAAAGAAGAATTGAATAAGCATAAGTTCCCATGCGCATGTGAAGGTATTTTTATCGTGATATTTTGGTGCAATTTAAATCTAGTTATGACACTATATCCATTAAGAAAACATAAATATTTCTTACCAAATGAGTGTCAAGTAATTGATTAATGAAGGGAAGAGGAAAATGATCTTTCTTTGTTGCTGCGTTCACTCTCTATAATCCACGCATATCCTTCATTTTCCATTCTTCTTTGCACAATGACAAGGGGTGACACCCATTGACTGTATGAGATTGGATATATGAATCCAACATCCAGTAACTTCTTTAATTATCCTTTCACAATCTCTCTCACTATTGGGTTCATTCTTATTTGTGGTTGCCTGATTGGATTACAACTTTCCTTGATATAAATCTTATGTGTGCAGAGCTTAGGATGAATTCCACGCATGTCTCCATATTCCCATGCAAATGTTGTTTTATGTTTTTGAAGAATAGTTATCAACAAATTCTCTTGCTACGTATTGAGCATCTTGTTCATGTTCAGTGGCTTTCCTGAGGTTATCTCCACTTGCTTGGAGAGATCAAACATTGAGCACACATTGCTGCTGACAAAATTTAGTATACATTCGTGAGGAAGGAGTTGATGAAGAATGCAATTCTTACCTGGAATGTTCATGGTGCTTTGTTGTGGTAGAAATTGATCAGAGGGACAACTTAAACACCTTAGTCTATTATCTACTTCTTCGTTTCTTCCATATTTATTTTGCAATACATTGGAGAGAATGCCATCTTCCTCTTGTCCTTCAATTTTACATGAGTTTTCCAACATCGTGATTTTTGTATAGAATTCTGATATGCTTCTAGTTCTTCTACCCAAATTGTTTGATCTCCTTCATTCAATTGTGTAGGAGGATAAGGAATGAGCTTTTAGTTTCACTTCCATTAGAAATAATCATATTACTAGAATTGCATCCTATGAATGCATTGCGTAGTGGTCAACTATGGCCTTCCTACGATGATAGGATATCCTCCTAAGCTTGCTTTTGGTTGAAGAATAATGAAGTTAGTAGGGTATTCCTAGAGTCTACCACCGCCACTACATCCTAAAGGACTCCTTTAGGTTTCACCGTGATCTATCTCGCAAGATGAAAGACTCGTGACTATTAGTCTTAGTCCTTCTAACTTCAAATCATCCATGATTTTATTTGTTATGATGTTTATGGTTGCCCCAAGTCAATCAGAGTGTTCTTTATTTTTGTGTCATTTATTGAAACGTTTACCAAAGAACTGCTGGGCCCTATGTACTTGGGAAAAATTGAATTTCCAAGAATAATATTAGTTAGTTGTCCAATAACTTGCACAGTAGAAGGATCCTTTCTCTTCCTACCTAGTTTCTTTATGCATAGGTCCTTAACCAACTTGTTATAAATTGGAAAATCCTTAATGTCTTGAATCAATGGAATTTTGACACAAATATCCTTCAACAGTTTGACAAAATCATAATCAGATTCTGATTTGAGCTCAGTATTCTTTTATTGTAGTCTTTCAGGAAATGGTGGCTCATTATCCTGTGTTCTATCCTTGCTAGAATTCTACCCATGGTTGTTGCGGATCATCTTGCAACATATGTGGTTCATCAACAATCTCAGTAATGGTGGGTCTAGTTGGTGGAGGAAGTGCTCTTCCCGAGTGGAGGTGAATATTGTTGACATCAACTGAATTTCTTGAATTTATTAACAAGGGAACATCAAATGAATGCTCTCAAATCCTATCAATGGTTGTACACTTGTAACCAACTTGACACAGAAGTTTGGGAAACTGAGATCAATATGCATTTCACAATTGGAAACATACAATATTCACAATTATATCTCTAACATTTTCAGAATTTGAAAGACTAAGCCCCTTTGATTTGAATACCAAAATTAACTCCCTTAATTATGAGGACAAGCCTCATATTTATACAATTTTATGTCTTCTTACAACCCGATTTCCCCCAAAACTTAAAAACCATCCTGAAAGGCACAAAAATAAGCTCCATATTTGGAAAATATTTTACAACGGTGAAGATACCTTTTTCATTCCTTAATTTGATTATGCTTCTAGATGTTGACATGGATGTATGCGGGATTTTTACTTTTATTATTTAATCCCTTTTTATCTTATTTGTGTTGTCACCATCACTCATGAGCCCAGTCATAAATTGTTTGTTTCCTCATGTCATTATCTTACTTGATTTGATTCCTACCCTTTTGGGGAATATGCCTTAGGAAATGGATAATCATTGATACTCCCTCGTATTTGGTGCCTCCTCTGTGTGAATTTCCACTTCAAGCTAAAAATCACCTTTTGAAAGATATCAATCCTCTCCAGGACCCATGCGAGTTTTTCATAATTGATTTTCACATTTAATTTTGAAATGATACCTCACACACATTGCTCCTAAATTTTATGCCCTTATAATTTCACATTGTTTTCTCATAAAATTGCATCTTCCTTCATGCATTCGAGTGAAAATATAATTTGTGTGTGTGTTTCTCAAGCAATGGCGGATGTGGCATTAGGAACCAACTTGAAGGAACTTTCTGTAGATACTTTGTATTCAATCTTCGATCTTTTTGGTCTTGATAAGGTTTTTGTGAGAATGTTTTTCGAGATCAAAGATCAAGTGGATACTTGATGGGCCGTTAACATCTCATGCGGTTTGGGTAACATTGATATTGAGGCTTATCAATATGACCCCTTTCTTTTCCATTTTTAGGTTTTTTATTATCATTTATTTTATGTGGAAGATTAGAAAGCTCTGAATTGTTGAAGTTTTGGCTTCGATGTCGGCTTGCCATAAAAAAATATCATCGATATATCTCTTTTATTATTAATGAAGAATTGATGGAAAAATAAATTCTTGACGATGCCTATGAAATCTTTGTTGATGGTCATGCGGAAGATATATCATCAATTTCCTACAAAATCGCCACAATAGAGCAAAGACTTGCTCTTCTTGAGAAAGCATCCAAATTGAATTTACTTTTGATAGCACAACAATCATCTCTTAATTCATATTGTATGATTTGAAATCCCACGTCAAGGTGTTGATGAAATATATTCCTTTCTCTGAATGTCCTATGGCTTTTTGGAATCCGTGGAGTGGTTATGTGGTTTTTACTGTATTCTTCCTTCACCCATAGATTTTTAATTATTTTCTGGTGTTCTGTGGCCCTTTCATGGAGTTTTGAGTGTCTCACGGCTTTTTGGAACCAACAAAGTACTAACTTCATTGTTAAGCACACCTATCATTATTCAAGTGTGTCGTGGCCTTTGTTACACAACCACATTTCCTTATCTCTTGTTACTAGTGATCCATGACATCCCCTCTTGCTTTCATCTTGCATTGTAACCCGTAGAACGTTGAGTTCTTTATTCCGTGGAATACCAATTTGATGCATTGTGGCTTCCTTAGAGTTGAATAGTCATGCCCATCTTTTAATTTTTTGAGCATTCGGGAAGGGATGGTTGTGGAAGTTCAAGAAGTTATTGGTGACAAGATGACATATTCAAACTTGGGTCGTTATATGGTAGGTATTTCTCCAAATAACTCAACTAGGAAAGACTCAAAATGAGCACCAACATCAGCTCCATCTTGGGGATGGGCACCCCTTGTGGGTGCCACAAGAACATAAACCAGGCCAAATGCCTAATCCATTGGGCAAGGAGTCAAGGAGACCAAATACATATAGGGATTTTCTGAAAAGAAAAATTACATCCAAACCAAAATACTATCATGTTTGAAGCTCGGTCACTTTGTAGACCAAAACACACAAATGGAAACAACAACACAAGGAAACTATACATTATACAATGTTCATACCTGATACCTTGGCTTAGTCCAAGAAATGTTTGAGGTGTTTGTCATTGACAGGAAACTCTAGCAAGTGTCCTTCCAAATCCTTCAGAAAGAAAGTATGTTCCCCAATTCTGATATCAATAGAATATGGCCCCATCTAGAGAGCATCAAACTTCCCATGTTTTCCTTTATCTTCATGTCTACTGTCCCATAACAAGACTAAGTCTCCAACACTGAAAGCTCTTGGGGTGACCTTTTTGTCAAATATTTTCTTAAGTCTTTCTTTGAACTTGAGATGTATTTGGTGAGACTCTCTTCTTTCCTCATCCAATTGCATAATTTGATTGATCCTTGTTTCATATGGACTAACCTCTTTGCCATCTTCAAATTTTTGCATAAAATGAAACAATGAAAGTAGTATGTGTAAAGGTAGAATGGCTTGAATCTCATAGACTAGCTTAAAATGACATTTTCTAGTAGCTCTCTTAGGGGTAACTTTGTTTACCCATAGTGCAAACTTGAGTTGTTCACCCCACTTTGTTTTGTCTCTAATGTCCTTCTAAGGATCTTTAGAAAAAATTTATTACTTGATTCTACTTGGCCATTTCCCAGGGTTATAATTTGATGTTGTAGACACCTAAATTTTGTTTTTACAATCTTATTTCCAAACACACACAAATCACTCTTGTTCTTGCCAAATCTATTATAATTAGTGGTTTTCACTAATTAACTAATGTTCCTTACTAAATTAGTCAATTAACACCACGTTATTGATTTCATAATCTATTTCACATTCGGATGCAACTTTAAAAAGAATCAAAAGCCAAAATCCTCTTCAAAATAGACAATTGGCGTTTATAAGCTAATTAAACCTATTTTCCCCTTGAGTTATTCAATATGCCCTAATATTGACTCAAACCCTACTTCCGACTACCGAAAATCACCCCATTCACCTTCACAACATCTCAAAGATTTAAAAGTTTATCCCGGCCTTCTAGTTGACCCTAAGCGGTCAATTAAGGCTCCACACCTCTTAATCACTTGGAAATTCACTAATTGTGATTAGCAAGGCCTAATCATAATTAGTAATTATAATCTAATTTGAGGCTTTTAGTCCCACATGCACCAAAATACAAGTTTATCCCAAAAGGAAAACTATAAAAAGAGTGCACCTCATTCCTTTATACTTTACACCATGCTTTGATTTGCATCTCATATAATATATATGATTCATAAATAATTTCAAACCCTTGCCTAAAACCTTCAACAAGGTTAGTAGATGAATAATCTAAAGTGACTTAACAAATCATTTGGAGGTCATTTCACCATTGTTTGGAGTAGCAACCATAACCATTTGATTTCCTCTTAGGTCTATTAAAAGGCCCATGTTAGGTAATTCAACCATATTAGTAGGCATGTTTAATTAGATATTCCATTGTTTTCATACTAGTTAAGCATTCCCTTTAACTTCTATCTTAATGTTACATTCTTAGACTTATAATCCTTAGTTATTAGGTGGCAAAGTGGTGTTAGCCTTCCTTGATTAGCTTTGTTATTTTCTTTGTAAATTTTAGGATGCTTTCGTTTGGCACGCCCGAAGGGAGAATACCCCATTGCATTCAATTTTAAAAGCTTTTTAACTTAGTTTCAAAGTTTTTCATTTCGATTTTTAGATTAGTTTCAAGTTTCCTAGATTAATTTTATGGATAACATATAGGAATTATTGCAGAGAATAGACAAAATATTTACGAATAATATTCAATATATTCCAGTATACTTCACACAATACAATAGCCTAATATATAGGCAATAGTTTCCCTAGAATATAGGAAATTGACTATCTCGTGAACCATATTCGTAAGGTGAGTAGAAACTACCTCACAAACAATATAATGCTAATATTATATTATTGTTATTAAGTTGTTTATAACAACTCATAATAACAATAATAAAATATACTAACTTAAATAATGATTACACACAAATAATGGAGCACTAATAAATATATTTCCCAACATTCCCCCCCTTAGTGCGAACATGGGGAAAAATTTCCTTTGTACTTACACCTGCTCATGATCTAGTGATTTTCACAGGATGATCACAAACCTCAAGGATGGTTTTGCAAACGGTTGACCAAAAACCGAGAATGGTGGTTTTGCAATTGGTTTACCACAAACCACAAAGTGATGGTTTTGCAAATGGATTACCAACAACCAAGAATGGTGGTTTTGCTTTGTTGGTTTACCAAAAACTAAAAATGAAGGTTTTCAAGTGGTTTAGCATGATGTGCCAAGTACTATTATCAACCCTCATCACATTTCACTGCAGGGAATAACATAGGAAATTCTGTTGAAATCTGCATACTCACGCACAAACTAAAAACTGGAAATGGAACATTGGATTATGTTCCCCCCTTAATGTGAAATTTCCACTTATTCCAAAACCAAACAACCATGAACACTGCATATAAGAACACTAAAATCTGAAGCAAACACACAACTAAACAAAATGTGCCACCAAATCTTTGATACGGCCTCATCGTTGGCGACTGACAAGAGGTCGTTGAATGACCTCCAACCTCCGATGCCTCCATCCTCCAGTATCATGCTACTAGTTCAGCTAGATGTGATCATGAAGCTCAAAATACCTTCAATAATTTGGATGTCGCATACAAGCGAAAATGCGTCCAAAATTGAAATGCGGGAAAAAAAAATTCGAACTTTGGACAACGACACTTTTTACAATGGCATTGACCGACAATACATTTTATTTTGACATTGACACTATGATCAATTTCACTTGACCTTTTGAAAATACAATCTTTATACTTTGACAACAAAACTATAATGATCACGCTTTTAACAATACCGACATTTAACAATTAAAAGACACAACTTATTGGCAATTGACGACTTTGATGACTTTTTGATGATAACAATGATTAACTTGACGCTTACAAATGGACATCAACACAAATATAGTTATTTAGAGGATAAATTTTTAGACCCAATAAAAAACTATAATATGTAAGGACCTTTTAAAATATACATTTTAATGACTCAATGACTATTCGACAAGACACAAAGATTTGATAATAATATGAGTTAGTTGATTTAAACAAAAAAATCCTAATAAACTTGTAAAAGATATAATCGACCTCTTATTCACTTTAAACAATAACTAATCTGTATACACTATTAAACCAAACTTAAAACACAAGACTAGACTTACACGACTTGGAAAAAAGACCAAATGCATGCTTGGATGATGTTTATTGGGAATACGTAACATGGGATGTGTTGATAAGCTTGGATTGTATAGTATCTCCAAAAATGAGTCGATCTCACTTTCCACGCAATGTTCTGAGGAATTCAATGCATGGTATCGACAGCAAGATATGAGATTGACTTCATGGATAATGGAAGATGTATTCACTGGTAAAGAGCATGGAAAGGATTTGTTGCCATCTCCGCCAAACTGGAAGGAGGAGTGATGTAATAGACGAGACCACCCACAGAAACAAACTGACCTCTTGAAGAATATTCAGATTCTTTCCACTTCCCTAACAAATTAATGAGGAAGTTGTCACTATACCTTCTGTAGAGCAAGTGATAAATGAATTACAAATTTGAAAATAGCGCTGACTGCAAAATTATTGGCATGTTAGATGTATAAAATAACTTAATAGGATATGATCCTTGCTGCCCTTGTGCATTCTTTGATCTCACGGGAAAAACAACCTGAAAGCCTTGGAAGTATATCACAATGAGAAAAACTAAAACTGTTACGCCAAATTCTGCTTTGTGTGAACGGATCCATAGGTTCACAATTCCATAATAATATCAATGGATCATATGTTGATCAAATGCACCACATTTCCTTTCTCAATGTCACTTAAAACAATGCGAACAAGGAGATCGATGCTAGAAACAAATGTTGATGCTAAAAAAATATACAGAAACTTGATGCAAAGTGAAAAATGAACAATGGATACCGAATTGGAAGGTACACACAAAGATCTGCAGAGTCACATAAACCACGATCTTGACACCCAAGTCAACTTTATCTTGCATAAAAGAAAATTGGACGCAAGCCTTTGTATTTAACTTTGAACCTCACTGATATTAAGACATGCATAGATGCATATGTGGACTGTCGAAGAAGGCACAAACGTGGCATATATGATTCTACAGAGGATACCGAGAGCAATTTTATCTTCACTGGCACTGTTGGAGACTTGGAGAATAGTGTGGCAGATCCAAATCGAAGATATGTGAACCTGATCGTTGACGTACCAGACTGCTCAGGTACACAAGGGTCTTCCAGATCACACGTGATACACTTCAAACATCATTCACCCTCAAGAGCTAAGCACATGCCAATTGTAATCTACAAATCAAATTGATTCTTCATCAGAGGAACATGATCAGTTATACGCTCTAATACCAAATATGGAGAACATATCAAAATTATTACAGAGAATAGACAAAATATTTACGAATAATATTCAATATTTTCCAGTATACTTCACACAATACAATAGCCTAATATATAGGCAGTAGTTTCCCTAGAATATAGGAAACTGACTATCTCGTGAACCATATTCGTAAGGTGAGTAGAAACCACCTCACAAACAATATAATGCTAATATTATATTATTGTTATTAAGTTGTTTATAACAACTCATAATAACAATAATAAAATATACTAACTTAAATAATGATTACACACAAATAATGGAGCACTAATAAATATATTTCCCAACAAATTTCAAGTTTTCTAGTTTACTTTCAAGTTTTATAGAGTACTTTCAAGCTTTTTATATTAGTTTCTGAATATTTTTAGATTAATTTTAAAGTTTTAGAGTAATTTTCAAAGTTTTATAGATCAATTTCCATTTTTGAAATTTGTTTCAACTAGATTAGTGGTAGAAGTGTTTTCATGTTCTTTGTAAGATATAAGGAGGTGAAGCCCTGTCAAAATTCCCTCAAAATACCAAAGATTGAACCTTTTTCAAGAAATCTTCTCAAAACAACATTCATTAAAGCATTTAGATATGTTAGAAAAGGACTAGTTTTATAAAAATGAATACCATAAATTCTTGGTAAATTTTTTCTCCAATTTTATGTTGGCATTATGTAGTTCACTTCAATACCTTTCCAATGCAAAAATGGAGTCATTTTGAGGTTGGGAGAAAACATTATGGCCTCCGGAAGATAGGTTGAGCATTTACAGGAAAAAGACGCTGTGTATTATTGTGAGCGCCCATGCATAACTGACTTTGTAAAAATGATAGAGGGGTGCCTATGCATGACTGTGAGTGCATGTACATGATTGTAAGTGTCTCATGCATGACTATGAGTTCATGTGCACTAAGAGGGATGCTTACGCATCAAGGTAATTTTTTTCAAATTCTAGAATTTCAATTTTATGATTCCTATCGTTTTTAAGGGTTTTTAGATGTTGTTTTTGTCAATTTATTGATTTTAGAGAAATATTCCTAACAAAATGTCTTAGGGTTTGATAGATGATATGTTTTCATACTTTGTTTTGAGTTTGGAATAGGGTTGTGTATGCTCTTCTCTTGCACCTAGTGTGATCTTGAGAATCAAAAACACCCCTAAACCACTTTTTGCTTCTTGGGAGTAAGTAGGAACAATCATCCTTCATTTTTTACTTAAGGGAACAAACTTTCATGTTTTGACATATGCTTGATCTTTTAGTTTAAGAGTTTTTCATTTGATAAAGAATCAAGGCTAAAATTTGTGTATGCTCTTCCCTTGCACCTAGTGTGATCTTGGGAATCAAAAACAATTTTAGTCTTTCATTAAGAAGCACTTGGATTAATTGGGAATAAACCTTGTTTCTTTGCAAATTTTTATGGTAGTTAGTTGATTTACAAGATTTTCATTTCTATTTAGTTGGATTATTTTTTGTGTATGCTCTTCTCTTGCACCTAGTGTGATCTTGAGAAACAAAAACAACACTTAATCCTCTTTCTATGATATTGTGAACCTTTTTGAACTACTAATCATTTGTGTGAAGGACCTAAAACACTTGTCAAAGAAAGAAGGGCTCTCTTCAAACCAAAATTCTAACATTCACATGTGTTGTAGGTTGTCATTGGTGGTATAAACCAAATTATTTAATCCAAAAGATAAAAAATACACCATTCAAAACATTGTATTACAAGTTTCGATTAAGAGCTACGACACATCCACTTAACTAGGACATAACCCCTTTGGCATAAGACTTAAGCTACAACAATGGGGGTGGTCCTAGGAACCCTAAATTAGTTCACGCAAGAGGGAACCTTGTGAACGAAACAGGAAAGTGCTCCACACTACCGACTTGATTAGTATGCCTTGGTGAGATTAGAGTCAAAGATATATGTATTGTGACCCCAGTGAAAGTATAACTGAATGCACTTCGGTGCTCATTATACTGAAGGGGGTAAAGTAAATCTAAGATACTCCTTGGGAAACCTTGGTAAATCGATCTCTCCATAGATATCTTGTGACACCTAGAGAGAGAACCACCTAGGAAGCTTGCCAGCTTGGAGCCATTATTTTTGTCTTAGTTAGTATACTTGATATCTCTCACAAAGTGATAAATTTTTTAGATTCAAACTCTTGTTTTCCGAACAAGGAAAATAATCTCTCAAATTTGAAACCACATGATTTTCATCACGAAATCTACTTAGTGTCATTTTTCCTAGTTTTTCACTTTTCCTAAGACAAGGTGAAACTCTGCCAAAATAACACCAAGTTTATTTCAACACCACTTGGTCTACACCCTTGTTTTCTTATTTCCCATTTTGGACAAAAATGGAAACAACATATATGGATGTCATTAGATATCACATGTCCACCACTTTTGTATTCTACTAGTGCGACTAGGTTGCAATGCCGAAGCGCAAGTGGTGAAAGTGTGCTGGTACATACTCACGATCTAGTAGGCCCTCTTGTCTCAAAGACCCATATTTGAGACTTATTATCATCGTAGTTAGGTGATTTCATCCTTGTCTCCTTTTGAGTTGTTACGCTGCCCAAATTGTAACCATACAATTGAGATATTTACTTCTTGTTTCCATTGTGAAATTAGGCCTAAATATCTATATTGTAGGGTTACACTTTGCTCGCACGCATAACAATTTATTTATATACTTTGACATAGTATTTAAACCCTAGCTTTGTCTCAAGTTTTGTCGGTGTTGAGGTTACTTTGTTAGCAATGCTATAGTGTCATTTTGATACTAAAATATTGCTTTCTCGTAAAGTTTGATTACATGTCCAAATAACATTGTTCTGTTGCTTGCATTTGTATCGTCCATTTTACAAAGCTTAGACTTTGTTAGTGTTTAGAAACTAGATTTTAGCATATCTTGCTAGAAGACCGCATAAACATTCTCTTCTCTTCGCAAGGTGTTTAGAATCTAGAAAATCTCGCCAAGTATATGTTTGCATCCCAAATGCTCTATCCAAGCTCCGTGTGCTTTGTTCTTGTCCTCTGCCCCCCTTTTCTTTGCATTTTGGTCTTAAGTGATAGGACCGCCGCCCTCCCGAAGATAGGGCGGTGGTCTCACTTGAATCCCGCACAGGCAAGCCGTCCCGTGACCGCCGTCCAGGATAGGGCGGTGGTCTCAGAATCTTGCCGCCCCACACAAGGTGGCGGTCCTGCGCATTTTCCAAAATGTTCCGACGATCGCGTCAAATGTAAAAATTCAACTTTCACCCGCATTCTTCAACCACTTTGGCTTGCATTTATGTTTTGGCCACCTGGTAAATAGTGTTTTCCCTTTGTTTATAGTAAAGGAGATCAATTCCAAGTTACCCTCTGGTAAATCCAAATGTTATAAATAGCCAACTTGTTTTCAAACAAATGGCCCCTCTCCTTCTGTGTTTGATTATTCAGTTTGTTTGAAGTTCTTGCATAAGTTTCAATAGTTTCATATTTTGCATGAATTATCAGTCTCTCATTTCTGTATTAGAGATCATTTGATCTTCTTGCTTTCATCTTACTTCATTGTTGTCCCATACAATCAGTTTAGCATAAGATAGTTTCATTTTTAGATTAGAATCCATTTAGAGTTGCAGGTTTTGTTTGTCACAAGAGATAGTTTCCAGAATTCTCGGTGTATTTTGTGTTGTATTCCCACAATAAATCCTACTAGGAATTACATAGTCAAGCTCTGTTCACTTGCACTATCCCTCTCTTACTTGCATTGTATTCGGTTTATATCCAAAGCTTCCATTGTTCGAGTATCTTCTTCTATTGACACTATCATATACACACTTTTCTAGATTCACGAGAACACGAAGGAATGAGGAGATCACACTGAGGGGACAAGTCATGACACAACTAGATTTACCACTATTCTATAAACTCCAGGTTTGAGCTATCAAAGTTCTAGTTACAATATATCAAATAGAGTAGTAAATTATTTCATTTCAGTTAAAGCTCACTTTTGATATTGCCAGGGAAGCTATGGGGAATGATAGTTTCTGAGAAACTATGATTCATTCTTCACTTTTGAGGTAGGATCGGAAGTATTTCGATTAAAATTAGTTAGTTATTTAAATATTTAGGATAAATTCACAACTGCATAGAAAATAGCTATACCAAGCTACCTTGCTTGTTTTGATTCTGTTATTAGATTAATTGTCCATTTTCTGAATATATTAGAATAGTTGCTCTTTTAATTTTGTTAAAATACTTCATCAAAAATACAAAAATAAAAGAATATATGCATAGTGTAGATATATCTTTCATAATTAGTTTATTCATTTTAGTTAAAATTGAATCATCTTTGTATGACAATCACGGGACCTAGAGAGCCCAGAGATTACGTTTTCAAACCGATGGTACCTCAACCAAATCTCTCCACAACACTAGCTGATATAGATCAAGACCTTAGGATTCAGGTTTTTCAAACGACAATAAACCTACAAGTAATTAGTGAACAATTGAGAGAGTTGAATATTGAAGACGACAAGGCATACACATTCTGGTCAAATCAACCCAACTATAGACTGCCTTGATAGGATATCCGCATGACCATACAAGAACTCGAAAGAGAACAAATATTTGGTTACGATCCTTTAGTTCCACAACCCAACGCAGAGACCTCCTCATCGACATAGATACTGGCTTACGTATTCAAGTTTCTAGAACACCCGTAAGGTATTATGAGAAAATCATACAACTTCTAGTTCTAAACATAGAAGTTGAAAAAGCTTATGACTATTGATAGTCGGAAGAAGAGATTGACTCCTCATATGACCATAGGAGGTCCGCCACAACCATGAACTTACGGTTGTGATCCACAGTCCCACAACCCAACGGGCCTACTAATCAATCAGACATTGACGCTGGTTTACGCACACTAATATTTAGATCCTCACCACTTCCACCAGACATCATTACACAATTCTCCATATTAAACGTAGCAGCCAATCAAGCTAGGGATTTCTGGACTAGACCAGAGAATCATCCATAAAACTCCGGAGGATCCACTACACCTCTCATCACCATTTTCCATGACCTTGTCTGAAATATACACGAAGCACCTACAGTCATTTTCCACGTATCCAACAACCAATAAATAGGATCTCAAGAGAGAGCTCGACATTGATTGGAGCCTCCGAGAAGCTATTATATCCGAATGATCCATTACACCAATTCAGGTTAGGAGAGCCTTCTTTGCCTTAGATTCATAGATTCCATTATTGCGTGTTGAGGATATAAGATTGCCCAACTAGTTTTTCTATATCCACATATATTCCATTCTCACCGGCTGTCTCGGCACGACCTCGGGAGGTCGGTACGAAGAAGAGTTGCTTGTAGATTCTCATGCTCGCATGTCACTTTTCTATCATACAAAATTGGTGAACCCAACGTGAAACAAACAACTTTTCTCCTTTTTATTTTCATTTCTTTCATCCACCTTCACTCTTTCCCATTATTCTGCGGGTATTCATATACCCCCCAAATATGTCGGGATACGACGCATATGGTAGACCTCTCTCAGTCTCAAAGCAAATTATGGTCAAACAAATAGACAACCGTCACCCTCACTTTCTGCATGGCTACAACTATTCAAGTAATTACTTGTCATCACAAACTCCTCCTCAAAGAACTAGCTCTAGTTCTTCATTCCGAATTGAGGAGTTGGATCAACTTACACAAACAACAACCAGAGCCTTCAGGCTCTAACAATATGACATTTACTGAGAATCCACTTCATCTCCTCAGGTTTTGTTCAGACCACAAATCAATAGACAATTAGATCCACTCCCATTTTTGGATGAGGAGTATTTAGCGCGCTATGCTAGAAGTGAACAATGCTTCCAAAACATGTACCCACCTATAGGAAGTTTGCAAACACAACCCGATACCCTACTCCAAGAAAACACCCCCATTCCTCCACCTATGGGAAATACTCTCGGTGAAGCTTGGCAGGGTAATGATCAATTCATAGGGTATCATACCCCTTTACAACCTCAAGGTGTACAACAACCACCATTAAGGAAAAACACCGTGTCTTCACCAATCGAGGTCATCTCAGCCTTAGTTGAGAAAGTTAGAGGATTGGAACTTGCTCAAGAAAATCAAAATTCATATTTCAGGGCAAGCAAGAATCCCCAACCCTCCACATCATCCCAGCCAAGTTGACCTCCTTACAGAACATGCACGTTAGGCATGCCTCCTCAACATTCATATAACTATCCACAACAAACACCAACTAGAACCATGTTTTCAAACATGCCACTCCAGTTGAAAATATGATACCTCCCACTTAGCACCAAACAACCCATACCAGAGCAATGCTCCTCCCTACTTAAACATCTATTCAAAATCACCACAGGGAGACATGTTCTCTTCTCCCGGGATGTTCGCTCAACCACAGGGATTTCCTTATGCCCCTACAAATACATATGCCATGCCATATCAACAACCCATGCCACCCCCACCCCCTCAAAGCAGCACCATCAATGGTCGAAGCCTATGCGGTAGGACTTACTCAGAATATTTAAAAGAGCCCCTAGACTTCACCATACGAAATGTCATGCTTCCAAGACCTCTTCCCGATTTACCCAAATACAAAGGGGAGGGAGATCCAAATGCGCATATCAAGGCCTATGCCATGGCCATTCGAGAACTACTCCCTTGGGATGGGGTTGTTGCTAAGATATTCCCTAAAACCTTAGAGGGTATTGCCCTTGATTGGTACTACAGAATACCTGAAGCCTCGATACACTCATTCAAACAACTCGTGTGTCGAGTTTTATCAAAGCTTTTGATATGAACAAATTATTGAGAACAGAATCAGGGAATTCTTGCATATTAAACAAGAGCATAATGAATCCACTACTCATTTTATTCAAAGATGGCATACGGTTCTCTACTCATCAGCAAGTGCTCCAAACATGGATCAGATGGAACTATGTGATTTATTCCTTCATTCCCTCAATAGAGAGATAAAGGAAGAAGTCCAAAAGTTCCCACTAAGAACTTATGATGAAGTACTCAAGAGTGCTCTCCGAATAGATCAAGCAGCAATAGATAGTGGTCATAAGACATACAAAACAAACGGGAAATTAATCACTCCCAATCAAAACACTACGACCTATCCTAATGCCGGGAATACCAATCAAGGACCCAAAATCCTTAACAAAAACCGTGGGGTTACAATAGATGGAGTAATGTACTGTTAAAAGAGAAAATTTGTAAACATTTCACCACCCATTAACAATCAAATAACAACTTTACTCCAACAATCAACGCGGTGGATTTTAATCGTCCACCATGACAACAACAACAAAAACAACAAAATGGAAAATCCAAACACAAGGTCCAAATCGAAACCCAACTGGATATCAGAGTCAAAACCAAAGGCAACAACCTCAAAATTTTAACTCTAACAACCAATGCAACCTTATCAGAATTTCAGACCACAACAGTTTCAAATCAACAACCTCAAACTATAATCCCAATTTGTATTGTGGTTTCCACAAGATTCAAGGCCATGATACTAGGACTTTCCATGACTACAATAAATTCATGCAAGCGTTCCGAAGACCAAAGACAACTCTTTATAGATATGTTCTTAGCAAATTCTGTAGTACCCACACCAAACACTTACACAGGGGCTCCCCTCAAAATGCACCCCTCAAGATCTTTAACGATCCGCTCCCAAATCATTCTAACAATAATAGGTTAGATCCAAGTGGAATGAACAAGGGTGTTATGACAGGAAATAATGATCATGAAGCCTCAACTTCATTAAATCCACCGGTCACACCCCAATTAGGAACTCAACCGCAAACCAAGATAGTTGGCCTGGTAGAGCTAGACACCGAGCTACCCATAGAAACCATAACAAGAACATCAGGATTATTCTTCTCAACCAGTTCCAAGTTATCCATTAGAACCAGAAAACATTCAACAAACATTGGTAAAACCCATAGGTGCTTATGATTTAATTAATGACTTAACAAAGACCTTCTCTCATATTTCCTTCTTGGATTTGTTGAAGAACTCTCCCGCCCATAGGGCTGCTCTCTTAGAAGCATTAGGCCTTGGTCATTTAATTAACATCACTCCTCCTCCGAAAACAAGTAAACCATGTAGACTTTGATGTCTACCTCCAGTAAGGCAGCAGATAGGGATACTGAGTTTATATTTGATATAAGCAAAATGCCAACAGACGCTTGAAATTACACATAGAGGTGACCCAACCTTTACATTTACAAGTATGGGTTTACAATAATTATGTTAAATGCGTAATGATTGATGATGGGGCAAGTAGTTAACATAGTCCCCTTCGCTTTTCTTCAAAAGCTAGGATATGGAGAAACAAATTGTTCCACAACACGAAATACGCTAAGAGGTTATGATAGCCTCAAGGCCACTTCAATTGGAACCATAGTTTTACTAGTCACCTTAGGACCCAAGACGGTCCTCACCAAATTTTATATTATAGATCGGGAAACCAACTATAATATGATCCTCGGTCGACCATGGATACACCGCATGAAGGCAATCCCTTCCACGCTATTCCAGGAAATAAGATTTTTGCACTTAGGGAAAATATTTGTGGCACAAGGTGACCCAAAACCCTTCGATATACACCTAGCTGACTTGAAGAAAAGACCAAGTGCATTCACTCTGAGTTTGAACTCCCAACAAATCAACTTAACAAACCAATTAATTCAAAACCAGAAGAGAAGTTGATACCTACAACACAATTAGAAATTACAAATCTAGTCGAGGGCATTCCAACACTAAAAATGAGACTAACGTCATAGAAATGGTGTCATTAGGGACTACCACAAAAATTGTAGAATTACTAGAGAAAGATCTACCCATTCTCCTACCATTTGATTCTATGGGTATGGGATACACCCTAGGAATTGGTTCCCTTCCATCAGATGAAGTTTGTATGGTAGAAGTAACCGAGGTAGAAGAAATAGACACGACGAATATCCCAACATCCATTTTTCCAAGAAAATATTGGACTCTCCACTTTGATGGAGCTAGATGTCGCTTTGGAGCTGGGGCAGGTGTGATCTTTACTTCTCCCGAGGGAAAGATCCTACCTTTTTCCTTTAAATTAAACTTTGAGTGTACAAACAATGGGGCTGAGTACAAAGCCCTCCTCCTTGGCCTCATCATAGCCAAAAGAATGGGTGTCGATAACATTAGAGTGCTAGGAGACTCACAACTAGTTGCAAACCAAGTCTCTGAGGTATATGAGACTAGAGCTGAACATTTACAACTCTACAAAATGGCGGTATTAGATCTAAGCAAAGGATTCAACTTCATATCAATTGAAGCAATCCCACGAGAGCAGAACCTTCTCACAGATTCAATAGCAACCTCAACTTCCCATTTTACTCCAAACAATGAGTTGAAAACACAAGTTTCATGGTATCACTTCATACTAACCATTGGTGCGTAAAATACCAACAAACCCACTCCTGACTCATATAGAAGCTGAGAATGAGTTTTCTATCCTGGATCACTTTGATAGTGATAGAGTCACTCTCGAATATCTAAACACCTATGCGGAGCTACATCTCGCTCATCACATAGTGGATCTTTCCCTAATACCACATTCCTCTTCCTATTTTGGAAATCCCATGATAGAGTCTCCTCCGTAAAAGGATCTCGATATCTACAAGGTAGAGAATGGAGAAAGTTTGGAACTACCTCCGCCCCACTTTGAATTTGAAGAAGGCAAACGCTTCCTTAATCGAAGAAACAATTGACATAAACATTGGAATGGAGGAAGAACCAAAAATTTTGAAGTTAGGATCCTCGTTAACTCTAGAGGAGATAGAAATACACACCCAAATCCTCAAAGAACATCAAAAGGCTTTCACGTTTAACTACAAAGAAATGACAGGAATTGCACCACATATCGTGGTACATAATCTTGTCACCAAACCAGATGCAAAGCCAATTAAACAAAAGTCAAGACCAATGAAGCCAAAAGTGGCTCTCATGGTGAAAGAAGAAGTAATGAAACTTCTCCAAGTGGGATTCATCAAACCAATTGACTATTCACAATGGGTATCTAATATCATCCCTGTTCTAAAAAAGAATGGGAAGATACGCATTTGCATAGACTTTCGGATATTAACAAAGCTTGTCCCAAAGATGACTTCCCATTACCATCCATTGACGTCATTGTTGATGCAACAACTGGATTTGAACTATTGTCCCTCATGGATGGGTTCTCAGGGTATAATCAGATTAAAATATCTGAACAAGATCAAGCCAAGACCACATTTATAACTCCTTGGGGAACTTATTGTTACGTTGTCATGTCGTTCGGTCTTAAGAATGCCAACGCTACATACCAGCGGGAAATGACATACATATTCCATGACCTTATTCATAAAATTGTGGAATCCTACATGGATGACTTGTTGGCCAAGGCCAAGAAGCATGTGTGATCACCCAGAGGTACTCCGTATCATTCTCTCATGATTGATTGAATATGGTGTCACATTAAACCCAGAGAAATGTGTATTTGGTGTGATAGGAGGCAAGCTTCTGGGTTACATTATATCCTCACGAGGGATTGATGTTGATCCAGCCAAAATCTGGGTTCTTGAAATGATTCCACCATCAGATGAGTCTGTATCAGATCATTTCTTGGGAAACTAGGTGCAATCCGAAGGTTCATTCCGATTTAAGTTTTGCTATTCATCCAATCAACAATCTATTAAAGAAATATTATAGCATTGATTGATAAAGAATGCAACGAGGCCTTCGAAGCGGTTAAATGCTTCTTGTTGTCTCCTCCCACGCTAATGCCTCCTAGACTAGATCATCCTTTGATCCTGTATTCACGGGCTACTGATGTCTCCTAGCCTTGCATGCTGGCTCAAGAAGACAATGATAAATGAGAACATGTAGTCTATTTCATTAGCCAAACATTTGCTTGATTATGAAACACGTTATACACAGGCAGAGAGAGAATGCCTTGCCATAGTCTTTGCAAAAACGTTTAAGACATTACATGTTAAACCAAGAAACAAGGGTCATTGTAAAGACAAATCATTTACGAACATTCCTCACACAAGGGTCTTTATCTAAAAAGGTTGGACGTTTCATAACCTTAATGGGTGAATTTGAATTAACATTTGTAAACCAAAAATCCATTAAGGGACAAATCATTATAGATTGGTTAGCTTGACAAAATCCGTTAGATGGAGGTGATCTAGTAAATCTGACTTTCCCGATGAGTGCATATACTTTGTCGAAACTAGACCCCCCATCTCTACATGCCCTTGGTACACCGATATCATCAATTTTATCATGGACCATACATACCTAGAAGGTGCCACATCACAACAAAGAAGGCGGTTACGCATTATCGCTGCTAAATATGTTATCTTAGAACAAGTACTCTATCATAAAGCCTTCGATGGAATGCTTTTAAGATGCATTGACACTGAAGAATCCAAAAGATTCTTTATGAATCCCACAGTGGGATATGTGGAGGCCACTTTGGTGGTCACACCACTACTCACAAAATACATCGATGGGCTATTTCTGCCCACTCTAGAACATGATGCAATAGAGTTTGTGCGTAAGTGCCACAAATGCCAAGAATTCTCCCACGAGATTCACATGCCAGCACAATCTCTGCAACCAATAACAACCCCGTGGCCTTTCTCCATGTGGGGTCTAGATTTGATAGGGAAATTCTCTCCCTCATCAACAGATGGCCATAACTTTATAATCACAGCCACATAATATTTTACCAAATGGGTAGAGGCCATGCCTCTCACCACCGTACCAGGTTCTGTAATCGCTAAGTTTATTTTGAATCAAATCATTTATAGGTACGATGTCCCACAAGTCATTATCTCAGATAATGGCACATCCTTTAAGAATGATGAGGTCCATGAATTATGCAATAAATTCAAAATAAATCATCATACGGCCTCTCTTTACTACCCTCAAGCCAATGGACAAGCCAAAGCAACAAACAAAACATTAAAAGCTATTCTCCTCAAAATAGTTAAGGAGAATAAACGAGATTGGCATTTAAAATTATACCCGGCCTTGTGGGCCCATCGAACCTCAATAAGAACACCAACAAGAGCAACCCCTTTCTCATTAGTATTCGGGCAAAAGTAGTTCTCCACTTGAGGTCGAAATACCTAGTCTCTCGCATCTCATTACAAGGGATTTTGGGAGAAGAAGCCTATAGAGAGGCACACCTCTCTCAACTAGAAAGCCTTGATGAGGCCAGGCTGAATGCCGAACAATGGCACAGAGCCTATGCTGACTGGATGTGCCGAAAATATAACAAAAAGGTCTACGAGCAAGAAATATATGAGGGAGATCTAGTTCTAAGACTAGACAACCGGATTGATAAGAAAACCGGTGAAAGGAAGGAAATTCCGCCCAAGTGGTTGGGCCCATACCGAGTCATGAAAGACTACAAAAATGGTGTGTATCTCTTGTGTACACTAGAAGGTGAGGAATTCAATGAAACAATCAATTCCTTGCATCTTAAACGGTTTTACGCATAAGGCATCAACATCACCATTTGTATATTATATCTACCTACATTACATTAGTCACTTAATTGTTTCATTTTGTTCACTCATTTCATAACCATTGTGGTCAAGGAACTTATTCTTAAGCAATTCATTACAAACTTCTAAAAGTATTGGCAAAAACATTCAAAATCATATCTCTTCAAGTTTTCATAATATCATCAAATAATTCCAAAATCTTTTCATCAAGATCGATAGACAAATATTGACGAAAACCATACCAAGGCCTGCATACTTGGTTTTTCTTTCTTTCTACTAGGTGAAGTTTTTCTTACCTACGGTCTATTCTAGAAGCTTCTTGGTGTCACATCTATCCCTCTTACATCTCTTTGAAACAAGGATATTCCAAAATCACATATCAAAAGTGTCAAAATCAAATAGAATCAAAAATACCAAGCAAATAGAATATTTTATTTTACACACTTCTTTTCCCCACCAACCTTCGGTGATAAGCCCACATCTCTTACTAGTGGTGCGAGGTTGGGAAAGGAAAGAAGTGCCCTTACTCACCTATATCCTACCTTTGGTGACAAACCCATGCTTCTTACTAGTGGCATGGGGCAGGGTGTGGGGGGTCCATTCACACAAATTAACAAATCTTGGTATTTTAGAAATACAAATCAAATTATATTAAGTGAAAATAAGTGTCCAAATTCCAAAGAGATCAAATCCTCAAAACCATATTTTGTCAACCAGGTTGCCATTTATAGATCTAAGTCTAGATAAACTGAAAGTAAGTTGCCTTCTAAGCTTGGTGGTAGTTTTGAGTAGGGTAAGTGTGTAGGTCTAAGTTTGGTTTCTATCACTGGTTTGTCTATCTCTCATCATTTCATTCAGTCAAACTCATACAATTTGTGCCCTTCCCAACTCTTGGTGATTGAGCCCTCGCATCTTACTAGTTGCATGGAGTTAGGAGTGGGGCAAGTTCCTCTCTCATCATACATTCATCATCACGTTTTTTGCCAAAATAAGAAGAAACAACAACATTGCCCAAAGAAGCCAAAAGTTCAGTACTACAATATGTTTGACATCATCACATATCAACATTACAAAACAAATCAAAGAGAAACATTATGTTATCACTTGTCATCCATTGCATACATTCTGAAAAGCATATAAAAACAAAGATTCTAAAAACATCTAGTATACACATGGGAAACGAATCACAAAAATTCTAGATACAAGAAGATCTAGATCCAAAAATATATATATATATATATATATATATATATATATATATATATATATATATATATATAATCATGTTTTATATACAATGCCATCATGCACTAGGCATGGTCAAAATGCTCAATGAGCCCGAAAATACAAAAACACTCGTATAAATATCCACCAAAAATCACTACAAAAAGGACACCATGATCTCTCAATCCCTAGTGAGATCCCTCAGAAGGTGCACGACCACATCTAGGACTCCCGCGCGACGATGATGCTTCAATGAACCGAGGGCTCACGATCACGGCCAATAGTAGTTGGGTCTCACTATGTGAGAATGACTCCTCCTCATCAAGCGCTCAATGTCCTATATCCAGCTACCTCAGCATGAGAGAAGTCATGATCTTTGTTGCCTTCCGACATAGGGGCAAACACATCGGTGTCTCACCGCTGTTAAAGGCTCTCCCACATCCACAGTAAGCTCGCCCATGTACTCTCCGAAGGGAGCAGTAGAGTGTCCACGCACACCTGGCAAATCAAGTCTCACCATCCCTCAACAATCGCTGCAAATAAAAAAGGAGAAATAAACAAGTTAGAAAGTTGTCCATGATAAAGTAAAAACAAACGAAACAACAAAAGGGAAATATCAACTAAACAATTCTAACTAAAACAAAATCGAGAAAAGAGTAGTAACTCACTCGGATCTCCAGGCATCCAGGTGGGATCTCTAGGATCTGCACCTACCACTGACACTGCCACTGACTGTGGAACCTTCCCCAAATCTGAAAGAAGTGATGTCCTACTACAGACTCATCATCTCCCCCAATGTCCCGAGAAGGCAACTCCTCTGAGATCAGGGTCACCTTCTCTAGCACTCTCCTCCACCCTCTCGGCCCTCAAGATATCCTGAGTGTCATGCCACTCAGAGTCACTCTCATCATCCCCTCATCCCCACCTATCCCACCTCCTCTCCCTCCTCCTCCATCTCCTCTCCTGTGAACTCCTCAGAGTCTGAGTCCACATCAATGGGCTCATCACTCTCTCCACTATGAGCAGGACCAGCTCTCGATCTGAAGTAAAGGTGCTCGAGGAGCATCTGGCTACCCCTCGGGCACGAACCACCCACCTAGCTACAATGGGAACTCTAGGAGTGATCGTAGTCCAACCTCGGCCTCTAGGACCTCCCTTAGCCTCGCGAATAGACCTGTATACTGGCCCCACTAGAGGAAACATATCAATGAAGGGGAGGCCAAACTGCTGAGGTACTCTGTCAAAGGGGTGGATCTCCAACTTCCCCATCCTATCTACCAACTGACCCAGTGGAAGAGCAGGCAATCAATGTGTGTGTCTCCTCTCCCCATAACCCTACCATGTCCTGATAAGGGGTGGCCTCCATGTCTGCAATAGTCAAAGAAGCCACTGGCTGGTGTGGCATCCTAGTACGGTCATCCCTGTCCACCTCGCTACCCTGACAACCCCGGATCCTCTACCTGTATACCTCTCCCATAAGGAATGATGCGCTCATACACCCAACTCATAACTAGAGTAGGGTGACTCAATGATGCCCTATAATCTAACCACCCTGTATAAATCATGGTAGGTGGTCCCAAGAATGTCTGCTCCCCAAGCATAAATACGGCCATGGGCCTCAATCTATGTAATGATAGGAGCCCAACAATATAAAGAGAGTATCCCCTCCCTTGTCCCCAATCAACCATGAGGCAAGGATGCCCATAATAGCCTTGCGGAGCACAGGGATATCTGAACTCAACAATAGAGTATGGACCTTCACCCCCTTCTTCGACCCCATGGAAAAACAACATCTCCCATATATGTGGCCCATTGAACCATCTGAGATCTGGACACTGTTGTCTTAAGAGACAGCCACCTCCCAAGAATCGGGACCCCCAATATACGGTAGACATCCTCAAGGGTGATAGTCCACTCACCCCTAAGCACTCTGGTAAATCGAAAGTATTCCGATCAACATCCCAAGATGAGAATAAGTCACATAGTATGTGACTAGAAGGAGCAACATGAGGGAACCCGAGAGATCCTCCAAGATGTCAGCCCACTGTACAAAGTGTCTCTCTCTCTCGGCCCGGGTCAATGCATCCAACACTACTGGGAGCCAATCACACTCCCTCTCTCTGCTCCATCTGATGTACTCCTCCTTCTTCTGCATCCACCCAAAACATAGAAAAGGAGTAAGTTAGTAACATAATCCAACTGAAAAATCATCAGAACATATAAAAATGCCAAAAATGTAAAAACAATCAAGTAATACATCTCTTTTTACATTCTATTTGAAACCACCCCTGTGTGCAGTGGTGGTTTTCAACCACCACCTTCTATGGTGGTGGTCTCATGTAACCACCGCCTTATGAGGTGGCGGTCTTGTAACCACCGCCTTCATAGGGTGGCGGTCCCATGACCACCACCCTGTGTAGGGTGGCGGTCCTGTCCCAAATCGGCGAAACCCCCTTAAGCCCTAAAACACTTAAAAATGCAAAAATACATCATTTTGGATGAAATGAAGACCTACCCTATGGGCACCCCCCTAAAGACTCATTTAAGACTAACATTTTCAAAAATAATCCCCCAAGACAAAGATTTCTACATTTCTATATTTTGGATTTAAAAATGATAAAATGAGAAGAACTAACCTGAGACTTCATGGGTCGATGTCTTGCTCTCGAGGCATGATCACGATCTCACAATGGACATTTTGACTATACTCTCATCAAAAATGGTCACCATGGGTCCCAGAGCTCAAAAACCACCAAATCAACACGCGTAAATGAATAGTAAAATGAGCTCATTTTAAATATATATAGTATTCTAATTTGGTTTTGATTGTTTTTACGTAGAGTTGGAGCATCGACGGAGGTAAGTTCTAATCCCCACATGAATGGTAAGTCCTCATTCCATATTAATTTAGTTTTATTTTTCATTTATTTTATCTATCTGCACTTGAGTCCTCTTTTCATTTTACAGGTAGCGGGAATCTGATGGCGACATTTCGACACACAAGCATGTCAGGTATAACCTCTAACTCCCCATTTTGGGACCGCCATACTCAGACCCACCGTTTTATGCCTCTTCATGGCTAAAACACTTCTCCGAGGGGGCAATATGTACGTACCCAAAAATGTAGGTATTGTACTACCGAAAGAGGTTACGAAAACCCCAATGATGATTCAGGTCTCTTCGCAAGGTGTTCGAATCCAGAAAAGCTCACCAAGTATATGTTTACATCCCAAATGCTCTATCCAAGCTCTGTGTGCTTTGTTCTATCCTCTACCCCCTTTTTCTTTGCATTTTGGTCTTAAGTGATAGGACCGCCACCCTGCCTAGGGCGGTGGTCCCATGACCGCCACCCAGATAGGGCGGCGGTCTCTGAATCGCCACCTATGGCACAGGCGGTCCTGTGCACATTTTCCAAATGTTCTGATGATCACGTCAAACGTAAAAATTCAACTTTCACCCACATTCTTCAACCACTTTGGCTTGCATTTATGTTTTGGCCACCTAGTAAATAGTGTTTTCCCTTTGTTTATAGTAAAGGAGATCAATTCCAAGTTACCCTCTGGTAAATCCAAATGTTATAAATAGCCAGCTTGTTTTCAAACAAATGGCCCCTCTCCTTCTGTGTTTGATTATTCAGTTTGTTTGAAGTTCTTGCATGAGTTTCAATAGTTTCATATTTTGCATGAATTATCAACCTCTCATTTCTATTTTAGAGATCATTTGATCTTCTTGCTTTCATCTTACTTCATTGTTGTCCCATACAATCAGTTTAGCATAAGATAGTTTCATTTTTAGATTAGAATCCATTTAGAGTTGTAGGTTTTGTTTGTCACAAGAGATAGTTTCTAGAATTCTCAACGTATTTTTTTATATCCCAATAAATCCTCTAGGAATTACATAGTCAAGCTCTGTTCACTTGCACTATCCCTCTCTTACTTGCATTGTATTCGGTTTATATCCAAAGCTACCATTGTTCAGTATCTTCTTCTGCTGACACTATCATATACACACTTTTCTGGATTCACGAGAACACGAAGGAATGAGGAGATCACACTAAGGGGACAAGTCACACACAACTAGATTTACCATTATTCTGATAAACTCCAGGTTTGAGCTATCAAAGTTCTAGTTACAATATATCAAATAGAGTAGTAAATTATTTCATTTCAGTTAAAGCTCACTTTCGATATTTCCAGGGAAGCTATGGGGAATGATAGTTTCTAGAAACTATGATTCATTCTTCACTTCTGAGGTAGGATCGGAAGTCTTTCGATTAAACTAGTTAGTTATTTAAATATTTAGGATAAATTCACAACTGCATAGGAAAATAGCTATACCAAGCTACCTTGCTTGTTTTGATTCTGTTATTAGATTAATTGTCCATTTTCTGAATATATTAGAATAGCTTGCTCTTTTAATTTCATTAAAATACTTCATCGAAAATACAAAAATAAAAGAATATATGCATAGTGTAGATATATCTTTCATAATTAGTTTATTCATTTCAGTTAAAATTGAATCATCTTTGTATGACAATCATGGGACCTAGAGAGCCCAAAGATTACATTTTCAAACCGGTGGTACCTCAACCAAATCTCTCCACAACACTAGCTGATATAGATCAAGACCTTAGGATTCAGGTTTTTCAAACGACAATAAACCTACAAGCAATTAGTGAACAATTGAGAGAGTTGAATATTGAAGATGACAAGGCATACACATTCTGGTCAAATCAACCCAACTATAGACTGCCTTGATAGGATATCCGCATGACCATACAAGAACTCGAAAGAGAACAAATATTTGGTTGTGATCCTTTAGTTCCACAACCCAACATAGGAGACCTCCTCATCGACATAGATATTGGCTTACGTATTCAAGTTGCCAAAACACCCATAAGGTATTCTATGAGAAAATCATACAACTTCTAGTTCTAAACATAGAAGCTGAAAAAGCTTATGACTATTGGATAGTCGGAAGAAGAGATTGACTCCTCATATGACCATAGGAGGTCCACCACAACCACAAACTTACGGTTGTGATCCACAGGTCCCACAACCCAATGGGCCTACTGATCAATCAGACATTGATGTTGGTTTACGCACACTAATATTCAGATCCTCACCACTTCCACCAGACATCATTACACAATTCTCCGTATTAAACGTAGCAGCCAATCAGGCTAGGGATTTCTAGACTAGACCAGAGAATCATCCATAAAACTCCAGAGGATCCACTACACCTCTCATCACCATTTTCCATGACCTTGTCTGGAAATATACACGAAGCACCTACATGTCATTTTCCACGTATCCAACAACCAATAAATAGGATCTTGGCAGAGAGCTCATTGACATTGATTGGAGCCTCCGAGTAGCTATTATATCCGAACGATCCATTACACCAATTCAGGTTAGGAGAGCCTTCTTTTCCTTAGATTCACAGATTCCATTATTGCATGTTGAGGATATAAGATTGCCCAACTAGTTTTTCTATATCCACATATATTCCATTTCACCGGCTATCTCTCGAACATGACCTCGAGAGTTGGGTACGAAGAAGAGTTGCTTGTAGATTCTCATGCTCGCATCGATATATTTTGAGGTGACAACCTCTCTTTGAGGATAATCTCATGGTTGACCATAGTGGTGGAGAGGAAGATTCTCCTCGTATGAATATAGAGCGTCCTCCCGCCAATTTTGACGATTACATTTTTCAAAACAAACACGAGGTTCTTATGCATGTAGTGGAACTAGGAGCTAAGTTACCTCCCACGTGGACCCTTCTCTCATTGCGCAATGGTTCGAGGGGAAGAAGAAGTGGAACATCCTCATCACCATATAGATGACATATTAAACCTAGGTCATGCCTCTACTTCTGCATGAAAAAATAATGAGGAAGTACCTTTTGAAAACGACGGAGACTATTTTTTACCTCTTATTAAAATTCATTGCGAAGACCATGAAGAACATGTTCATCATGCACAACATCCCCCTAATGAAGATCGTAAAAAAATACCCATTCAAGAGGTGACGTTAGAACAATAGGTCCAAGCCCTCACTCGTCAATTGGCAAGTTTGGCTTTGCATATAAAAAGGAATAACCAAAAGTTGTGAAACAAACTATACAAAAGGAAAAACCTAAGGCTTCATTTCACGAGTTCCCAATAAAAACTCCTAAACGTGAGACACGAAAGGATCCTTTTCACCGAAAATAGGGGTGGGCATACACCTAGGCTTAACCCTTTGTATAGACCCACACCGCCACTCACGCAAGACCAGATCTTCCACCAAGAATGATCTACTATGAAGAATGACCTTCAAGTGTTACAAGAGGGCCAAATCAGTAACAATAACAAAAGTATGAGTTCAATGAGTTATGTCCCTACCCATTCAAAAATTTGAATGCTAAACGTACCTTTCCCAAGACACTTTGATTTTCCAAAATTTGACAAATATAAGGGAAAAGGTGACCCTCGTGACCATATTAAATATTTTTATATGACATGTCAAGAGGTGGCATTCAACAACAATTATCTTATGTGCCTCTTTCCACGAAGTTTAGGAGCAACGATGCTAGAATGGTTTGTACACATCCTAAGGGATCCATATCAACATGGCAAAACTAGCAGAAAGTTTCATATGACACTTCTCTTTTAATATAGAGAATGACATCACCATGTTGGATCTCTACAATTCCAAACAAAGAAATAATGAAAACTTCACTATGTTTTTACAACGATGGAGAGGATTAACTATCTATTTTCCTTGCTCCCTACCCAAAAAGAAGTTAATAAATATATTTTTTCCCAACCTCCATCCAGACATTATGTTCCACTTATAAATGTATTGTGGCAACACATTCGAAGAGGTAATCGAAAAAGGGAGTCAAATTGAAAAAGCATTACTAGCTAGGGGACTCTAAAACCTTTATCTCATGATCATAACGATTCTAAAACTAATGACAAAACAAATTTTGTCCCTAATAGGAACAAAAATTTGTTAGTGATGGGATATTAGACTCTAAACGAGTACAAGTTATTCAAAACAACACTCCTTTGAAGCTTGCAAAGGGATCTCTGCCTATGGAGTATAAGTGTCGTACTTTCACTCCTTTATCTAACTCAATGTCATCAATACTAAAATAGCTATAGGTGGTTAATATGGTTAGATATCCTAAAACTACGCCTTATGAGGATGACGCCTAAACCATCATGGTTTAGAGATAATGAATATTGCCAATTCCACCGCGTTAAAAGTCACAAAATAGATAAGTGTTTGAAGTTGCAGCACTACATCCAAGACTTAATCGAAAGTGGTGATGTGGAGATGGATTCATCCACTCCTAACAAATCCCCCAATACGAATACTTTTCCTAAACATAATCAGGACAAGAATGCTAATTATGTGTCTAATGAGGAGAATCATTTTGATGCTCTCATTGGTTGTGTAGATACACCTGTTGAACATGTCAACACAATAACCCCTGTGATATCCCCTAGACTATCTATGTCTAGGCATGTGCCGAAAAAGACTGATTATCACGCAGTTCCGCATACTTATGATAGTAAGGAACCTAGGTTTCAACATTCCCATTAAAGGATGCCTATCACAACTAGACCTCATTTGATTATTTGTGCTAAAGAACCCGTTCACTTACCTCTTCCCCCATCTTCAACTCATGGTAAGTGGTATGATTCTAAGTCTTCTTATTCCTCTAAACGAGACTTATTCCTCTAAAGATTCCAATCCAAATTATTCCTCTAAATATTCCAATCCGAATTATTCCTCTAATATGACTCCTAAGTCACGGTCCTCCCTGTCTTTGCAGGACCCCATTTCTCAGTCACCTCAATGACCCCTTCTTCCGTTAAAGAGCTCTCTAACTCAAAGTCCTTCTAATCAATCATCCAAGTCGACTCCCATGTCATATTCATCCAATCAACCTCTTGTGGTAGAATAACTACCCACACCGATTGATTCATTTTAGAATGAAGAAGAAATTAGAGAATTTATGAGGGTACATGAAGACATTCCTCTAGAAGTTTGCGAGCAAGAAACCTCTTTAGACCTTGATACATTCACATATTGGGAGGAAGAGATTGATGGATTTTGTCAAAAATAGAGGAAGACTCTACGATAAGGTTTACTTATTGGGAGGAAGAGATTGATGCCTTTTGTCAGAAAACAAAGGAAGACCCTAAGATCATCAAACATGATCCTCCACTTATTCTTCCATATTCACATTCTTCATTGGGCGATGAAATACTTGGGTCTAGCATTGATCCACAACCTATCTTGTCATTACCTAATCATTCTTTATCTATCTGGATTCCTCCATTGCAATCTTACCTTGGGTAATCAGTATGCACCCAAAATTGCATGTGTCACATTGTCAAGAAATGGTTATTAAAGTCCCCAATGATGATTCATGTCCTTTCAGAAGGTGTTCAAGTTCATAAACCCATTCATAGTGTATATTTGTATCCTAGACATCCTTACTTAGCTTTTCCATGCTTTCTTCAAGATTCTGCTTCATTTTGTGCAAGTTTTGGTATTTAGTGCCAAGACCACCACCCCGCCTAGGCGGCGGTTCTAAAACCACACCCAGCAGGCGTAAGCGATCGTGACCACCACCATGTGCATGGCGGTGGTCTGCATAATTTTCACAAATCCTTCCATGCGTCAAATTCACACGCGACGCTTCACTTAACTTCTGTTTTAAAACATGTTTCTTGCCCATTTTAGATGATTCCAAATCCCAACTGCCTTGTTGCATGGTATTCCCTCCCTCTTCTATTTTTAAATATATTTAATCAGTTTGAACTACCTCTTCACCCAATGATTTGGCACTCTAAGGTTTCCTTGTGCATGAAGGCACATCCCAACCAATTCCTATTTATACAATGCTTGTATTCAAGCAAAAGGGTCTGAGAATTTTTGTGTATATTGCATAGTATTGCTGCCACAATCCTACTAGAAATTGCATAGCCAAGCTATGTTCACTTGTGCTATCTCTCTTCTACTTACATTGCAACCAGAATGCCTTCAAGTTGCCATTGCTCAATAGCCTTCTCCTCTACTGCCTTTACATTCCCAATTCCTTGGACTCATATGGACACGCAGAGAAAGGATAAAGGACAATTCATCACACAATTGGATTTACCTCTGTTTTATGAATTCCAGTTGGATTTGTTGTTTTATTTCCTTCATTGCTGCAATTTATCATTGTTACATCATATCAAATAGAGTAGAAATCAATTTCCTTTCATTTGCAAGTAATTAGTTAATTTCCAAGAGGGTTTAAATCATTAATAGCAACCCCGGTGACGGATCCTCTTCTTCCCATCCCTGTGGATCTGAAGGAGATAATATCTATAGGAGATTGTCTAAATATCATAGATCATTTGGAAAAGTTATCATCTTAAGTTAGTTTAGTTTCCATACACTCAACACAGGTGAATAACCACACCGAGTTATTTTGCTTGTTTAGTTTTAGTGTAGAAGTAGATTTGGTTATTTAGAATAAAAGCAAATTGTTGTTTGTGATTGTAATATTTCAGTTTTTGTGATTTGTTTAGATTAGTTTCCCTTTTAGTAGTAACATAGATTGTTAGTTTCATCTTAGTTAATTTGGACACTTCAAACTAGATCAACACTTAGATCCAATTCAGTTAGACAAACCATAGGAATTTATGTTACCCATTCATAGCCTCTAAATCTCCCCTTTGCCAACTCAGCTACCAGGAGATCACACTACCAGATCTTAGTCATTGATCCTCCTATAGTTAGCCACACACATTCAACATCGGCTTCTCTGCACGACCTCGGGGGTCGAGTGCGGTTAAAGGTTGCATGTAAATTTTCATCCATACAAACACCACACAGTATCCCATCGTCTTTTCATATATGTGGACCACCTCCAAGTAGCCCCACATCATCTATATGTGGCTCACCTCCTAGTATCCCGTCTTCATCTATATTGAGGGCACATCCTAAAACCCCCTCATCTTCGATTCTTGGGCCACATCCTAGTAGCCCATCATATTCTATCTATGGGACACCACCGGAAGTCCTTCATCTTCAATCTTAGGGCCACATCCTTGTATTCCTTTATCTTCAGTCTATGGGACACCTCTTGGTAGCCCATCCTATTCAATTCTTGGACCGTATCCTTTGCATCCATCATATTGTTCTTCTATCAATGATTGTGGCAAACCCACCGTCATTTCTCACATCAATTCTATTCATCCACTTTCTTCTCCTACTTCTCGGGATCAGACAAGTCACGTAATAGCTTACAAGAAACCCAAACGGTTCCTTCATCCAACTATAATAAAAATTCCAAGAGCTCCAAAGCTCACAACAATTCAAATGATCTTAAAGTTCATAATCAAATGCACTTCAAAATTCACATCAACACACCCATCAAGTATGGCGTAAAGTGTAGAAACCTCTAAAGAGGGACTTCAAGCTCCCATACATAAAATCGACGTTTCATGATAAAATGCAGTCATCTATTGAGTATGAGCTCACCATGATCATTGAGATCAGGGATAATATGACTCTTGATAAGAAAACATGCCTAATCTTCCTTATCAAGGAAATCGCTAACATTGTTGTTGGATCTTATCATGCCAAGTGACCTTGTTGGTCCCACCTTTCAAAAAAAGACAAAAGTACAAAAAAGGAAAAAACACTTCAAAAAAAAAAATCAAAGGTACAAAGATCAAACATTGCAATCAGGTATTGCATACACATGGATGTTCTTTCTTCCCTTTCTTTCTCTTCTTCTGCAAGTCTTCCTACCATTTTCATCCCTTCGGTGATATTTTGGTTAGCCTATTCACATGCATTTTGTGATAGTTATCTCTATGGTATCTATTTGGCCTTAATCTTTTATCGCGTTGGTCTTTTATCACCTCATAAAATAAAGAATGAATGATCTTTTAAGATCCTATCACAATCAACATCTAAAAACTTGTTGCGAAGAAATTTTGGATATATTTGTTGATACTAGCCAATTTCGTCATCGCAATCACTTCCACTTCCTTCCATCAAGCCATTAGTGGTTCTTAACCCTTGTCAAAAATAGAGTTGAAATAAGTTTTAGAAAGAAAAAGAATCGAGTTAAATCAAAAAGCACAAAGTTGAAAGCAAACGCTAGAAAAAATTAATATATAACTCTCTCTTGGGGTATTTCCATAATCTCTACTTGGGAATTGGACACCGATTGGTAGTAGAGCAATGTTGCGATTATAATCAAATGCATCTCTATCAAAGATATGGACACACGACTAGCAGAGGATCAATGTACGACTCTCCTTCTACAATCTATTAAAAAAATCAACTTTGAAAAATAAATCATTCATACACATTGGCTAGCGTGTCTTCACTTGTTGTCTATCAAATATTCCCTCCAAGAGGTAATAAATTTCCACGTGCACACACTAGATCTCTATGAGAAAACATGATTAGTATGTTACCAAGTGTCTTTTTTACCTTGTTCAGACTCTTACTCTAGTTTGTATCTTGTCTCACGATTCGTGCCTTTGGCTAATCACTTCTTCATCACGAGGCTTCTAAGCTACATTCACAACATTCACATTGTTCTTCTACTTAGTTCAAAACATCCATGTGTATAATATTTCCTTTTTCCATGTTGTTGGGAACCTTTGTCCCCTTTCACAAAAACAATCTTCTACTTCTTTCTATCATGTGCTTCTTGCTAGCTTACGTTGGGGCATCCTTGTTCCTTCCTAGCATGTCATTGGGTTACGTTCATCAACATGTTGAACCTATCTATATTGGCCCTAATCCAAATTTTGTGCGTGAAGAGTTTGCCTTTGAATATTCCCATCTAACGCTAGGGGCAATTTCGCATCTTCACTTTCTTGCGCATATGCGTGGCATTTTGCCCTTGTACATCCCATTTGTCGTTGGGGGCATCCACGTTTCTTCATTTCCTATACATAGCTTCAGAAAACTTTTCAAAAATAAAAAAATTCAAATATGTTTCACAACTCCCAAAACATTCAAATATGTTAGTCGGAAAAGTCAAAACATCCAAATAAACATAAAAAACCCAAACAAATTGGTACAAAAAATTCAAAAACCCAAAAAAATTGGTAAAACAAATTAAAAACCCCAAATTTATGTTATCATTGCATATTTCACTTCGATACCTTTCCAACAAAAAAAAGTGGAGTTGTTTCAGGGTCGAGAGCAAAGGTTATGGCCTATGTAAGATAGGTAGTGCAAACAGTGTTACACAGGTATCCGTGTTGAACACTACCAACACAGTGCCCATGCTGAACACTTCCAACACACGCGCCTAAGTGCCCATGTTACGGTCAAAAAATTCAAAAATGAGCAAAACATTGCCAACACAGCGCTCAAGCCCATGCTGATCAAAAAATAAAAAAAAAAATGCAAAATGCATGCCAACATAGGTGCTCAATTGCCCATGCTTACACAAAATTCAAAAAATGCAAAATGCATGCCATCACAGGGCCCAGCGCCCATGCTTCCCAACACAGGTGCTCCCTTGAGTGCATAGGTGCACCCAACATTGCACATGCCATAACTTTTGCTCCTGACCTCGAAATAACTCTATTTTTTTGTGTTGGAAAGGTATTAAAGTGAACTACACAATGCAAATATAAACTTGTAGAAAAAAGTTACCAAGAATTTAGGGTATTCATTTTTATCAAACTAGTCCTTTCTAACATATCTAAATGCTTTAATGAATGTTGTTTTGAGAAGATTTCTTGAAAAAGGTTCAATCTTTGGTAACATTAATTTTGGCTTTAGATTTACCAAAAATTTATGGTTTTTCATTTTTTAAATGGCTTGCATACAGTTGAAGCCTATATCACCTGCATTATCCTCAACATCGAAATTGGTCCTACAAAACCATCTTTCTGATGTTCTTGTTTGTTCTTGTCTCAAACGACATGCAAATCATCGTGATCTACCTCCATTAACAAAGTTGGGTCTGCTTATTATGTCGGTACTCCCATGCAATAGTGAGTTGTCAGGTATTGTGTCATAATGCACAAATGCTTTCCATGGGACTACTTGTGTCCTCCGTTTTTCCCTCGCATGTGTTATTGCTTGGGGCATCATTTTTAACCCTTGTCGTTACAACACGAACATTCGGGAACTGTAGCTTGATAACAAAAACATTGGTATAACTATCTTAAACATTGTTTGTTTGAGTATATGTGATTGTGTTTGTTTCTCTGTTAGGTTAGCTAGTTTACTTTCTCGTATTGCATTGCATTCTGTATGTTGCATGGAGTTAAGCATCATTTTACTTTCTCATATTACATTACATAATGTATGTTGCATGGAGTTTCATATTTTTAGTAGTAAAAATTGTTAGTAATTTAGATTTTCATGTTATCTTACATTTTTGTTCATTTCAATAAAGGCTAATGATGTAGACCTAGGGGAAAAATGATATAAATAGGTTGCTTATTGAAAGGTTGGATGCAAAGATTGGGCTTGTCCTATATTTTCCATTAATCATTTCTTCTCCATTATCATTTATTACCATTACTAATTTTTCTTCCAAATCACCCGGGGCAATAAACAACTAGGTTTATCCTTGTCCTTATTCCTTCTCAATACCTAAGGGTTTCGCACTTGTTCTAACCTATTTTTTTCTATCCATTTCAATCATATTTTCGATCATCAATTGACTTCTTCTATCACCCCATCGACACTCGAGGGGGCATCCTTCATCCTACTAATTTTTCTTCAAAAATTTACTTGTTTATGCTTGTCTACTATATTTGAAGAGAAGTCACTTACTTCACCTCAAACAAGGGCAAATGTAGACACCTAAATTCCACTTTTGCAATCTTATTGTCAAATGCACACAAATCACTCTTATTCTTGCCAAATCCGTTATAATTAGTGGTTTTCACTAATTAACTAACATTCCTTACCAAATTAGCCAATTAACACCACGTTGTTGATTGTGTAACCCCTTTCGCATTCAAGATGCCACTTTACGATGAATCATAAGCCAAAATCCTCTTCAAAACAAACAATTAGCGTTTATAAGCTAATTAAGCCTATTTTTCCCTTGATTTGGTCAATATGCCCTAATATTGACTCAAACCCCTCTTCCAACCACTCAAAATCACCTCATTCACCTCCACAACATCTCAGCAAGCTTCAAAAGTTTATCCTAGCCTTCTAGTTGACCCTAAGAAATCGATTAAGGCTCCATACCTTTTAATCACTTGGTAATTCACTAATTTTGATTAGCAAGGCCTAATCATGATTAGTAATTGTAATATAATTTGGGAATTTAGTCCCACATGCACTAAAATACAAGTTTCTCCCAAAAGGAAAACTATAAAAAGAGTGCACCTCATTCCTTTATACTTTACACCATGCTTTGATTTGCATCTCATATAATACAAATGATTCATAGCCAAGTTCAAACCCTTACCTAAAACCTTCAACAAGGTTCGTAGATGAATAATCTAAAGTGGCTTAACAAGTCATTTGGAGAGGTAATTTCACCATTGCTTGGAGTAACAACCATAACCATTTGATTTCCCTCTTAGGTCTATTAAGGCCCGTGTTAGGTAATTCAAGTATTAGTAGACATTTTTAATTAGATGTTACATTGTTTTCATACTAGTTAAGCATTCCCTTTAACTTCTATCTTAATATTACATTCCTAGACTTATAATTTTAGCTATTATGTGGCAATTGTGTTAGCCTTTCTTGATTAGCTTCATTATTTGCTTTGTAAAGTTTAAGGTGCTTTCAGATGCATAGGCCAAATTTATACCATATTCCTTGCACATAGCCGCCAATGGTTTAGCTCTGAAACTCTTGACATTGTTAGAAACTATCTTGAAAGGAACTCCAAACCTACAAATTATGTTATTGATGATAAATTCCATTACTACACCGGTGAGTTACTTTACGGTGGGAATGGCCTCAACCCATTTGGTAAAAAACTTAGTGGCTACCAATATCCACTTATATCTAACACTTGAAGGGTAAGGCCCTAAAGTTTTTAGTCTTCTAGAAAAATGTTGACAACTCTCACATCTTCGAACCAACAAGGCAACATCTTTAAATAGTGAAGGCCACCAATAACCAACCCTTAAGATCTTATAGGTAGTGACCCTACAAGTGAAATGACCTCCACATACTCCCCATGAAATTTTGTAATTATTTTGGGGGCCTCTTCTTCAGTGATACATCTTAACAAAATTCCCTCTGGATTCTTCCAAGCTAATCCATGATCAGTCAAAACATACTTCTAAGAAACCATCTTAAGTGTCCTTTTCTTATTCTTATCCAACCATGTAGGAAAATTCAAGTTTATCAAGTAATATACTATATCCTTATACAAAATGAAGTGCTCACCTTTTCATGAGGATGTGGCCCATCTTCTTCAACATTATGTATCTCTACCACTTGAAAATTTCTCTTTGCCATTAATCTTTCCAAGCCTAATCCTTGAACTAACTTGGTTTTCTAGATCTCCATGTCATATTCCTACAATTTATTGACCCAACGACATCTTTTACTTGACATCTCCATTTATAAAAAAATGTCCTTTCCATAGTATGGGGAACATAAGCTACAACTTTGGAGCTTAGAATATAGGGCATGAAGATCTTAGTGGATTTTACCAAGGCAAAATCTTGTTTCTCCATGATGGAATATTTCATCTCAGCTCCCTGCAAGGCTTTGCTAAAGAAGACAAGGTGGACTTTTCATTCCCCATGAATGCCTGCATAACTCTTTCCTCCCATTTGATAACATGATCCTTCTTCAGCATACTTGTGATAGGAATGGTAATTTCAACAAAGTTGGAGATGAATCTCCTTACGAATTTTATCTTCCCAAAGAAAGACCGAATGCCCTTATAAGATATAGGAATGGGAACCTTGTCAATTGCCTCTACCCTTTCAAGATCTATCATGACCCCTTCTTGTGACATTATGTGCCCCAACAACTTTTCCTTTTGTACTCCAAAGTGACATTTTTTGGGATTTAATGAAATCTCATATTCTCTACATCTGAGCAACATATTTTCAAGGTGCCCCAGTGTTCACCCATTTTCTTGGAGAAGACAGGTTATATCATTTTGATATACTACTGAAAAAAATTATTTATAAGACCATAAAAGCCACATCCACGGCCCTTTGAAAGGTTGCTCTAACATTCATTTGCCCAAAAGTATCCTAACATAGACATATGTTCCCCATGGGGTAGTAAAAGTAGTTTTGAATTGTTCTGATTGTTTCACCACCACTTGGTTATATCCTAAGAAACCATCCAATGTGGATAAAAACTCTAGTCATGTTACCTTTTGTAACATATTGTCCATATTATGAAATGGGTAGTTATCTTTAAGAGATGTCTTGTTTAGATTTATGAAATCCACACAAATCTTTATGTCCCCATTCTTTTTCTTACTGGCACTAAGTTGGCCACCCATGAAGAATATCTGGTAGGTTGTATGATCCCTCCATCCCTCAACTTTGTCGAGTTCTTCCTGCGTCTTGTTTTGCGAGGATGAGGTTGATATGCCTTTTACTGTCTGAATGGCTTAGGTGACATTCCAATTGTATTTCATGTTGAAACATGTCTTCTTTGTATGCCTTAAATTCTGAGTATGACCATGTTATGCAATCTTGATATTTCTATAACAACTTGGTATAAATATGTTTTTCTTCTTTAATCATGCTAAACCCCAACCAAACCTTCCTAGGATTCTCAAGAGTTCCCAAGTTTCATTCTTCAACATATCTGGATGTAGAGATAGTTTTGTTTATGATCCTGTCGGCATTGTCAAAATTAGACTCAAGACAACCAATCTTGTAGTCTCTATTTACCTCTTGCTTTGTCAATCAACCCCAAGTGCACCGACACATCATCCAGGCCCGGTCTGAAGCTCACCCGAGGCGCGCGCAGTGTTGAGCCCCTCCTTTATGTGAGCTTCATGAAAATGTTCTTCCTTAATAAGGGGGTTTGCCTCAAAGAGAGAATGAACGCACCCATTCTTGAGAACCAGATTTAAGCACTAAATCCTAATCTAATGCACCAGAACATAAGATAACATGATCATATTACAATGGAAGTAGAAATAAATCACGATTATCATCAAGAAAACTAGTAATACACCCATGAACATAAAAGGAAATGTACATATCAAGATCCATCACATAAATGCTCTAGAATCACTTCATTATATTCATTAGTCAAAGTACAGTAGCCAAGATTACATCAAAAGAGTTCCATGTATGAAGGTTTTTATAGTAGCAGAGCTTCGACACATTATAGAGCTCACCATCACACATTTCACATTTTTACTAACTCTCTCCCTCTCTTTTTTTCATACTCGCACACACTCATCCTTCTTTATCTATCTCCTAAAACCATACATAAGAGGAACTCTCAAGGAATCTCCTCTTAACCACTCATCATTACATGAGAAAGCCTAAAGGAATCTTTCATGATTTCCCTACCACTACCCAAGAACATGCCAAATGTCATCATGCATTTCCTCAATCGAGTATCCCTTAGCATGCAAGTGCTAGCTAATCCATAACAAACTCGGATCCTTATCCTTTCATGATAACCGTATTGATGCCCTAGAATATCCTTTTCTTCAAACAATTCTTCATAGCTTATCCATATTTGTATCTGGTCACTTTTTCATTCGTTCCCTAAATACATCCTTTCTTGTTGTCCAAAACTCACTAAGTTCGAATCCATCCTACTTGGGCACGAGCCTTCGCGCATCTCTAAGAACTAATTCTGTGTGTGCCTTCGCGCCCTGCTTCCACGCACCACCAAGCTTCACGCCTTAGGTACTTAGTTAATTTAGGGGTCCAACATCACCCAAACTAATCGATTGTCACCCAAAATGA
Organism: Taxus wallichiana var. yunnanensis; assembly: GCA_018340775.1. Classification (NCBI taxonomy): domain Eukaryota; kingdom Viridiplantae; phylum Streptophyta; class Pinopsida; order Cupressales; family Taxaceae; genus Taxus; species Taxus wallichiana. The sequence goes on from CM031235.1 coordinate 955,213,190, forward strand.
TCCTTTGTGCTTCCTAAACAAATTCTTGATGACCAAAATCACTTAAGGCAAGACTCCTTCAAAATATAAAGAATAGTGGAACTGAAAGAATCAATAAATAATGGAAGAATATGTTACGTGACCAATTGGAGGAGTTCAAGGAACTTCGCGTCTATCTTGTCCTTCAACTTCTCCCAGGCTTTCAATTCTGATAAGGCCTTCTGGCGTTTCTCCCACGACATTGGGCACTTGGTATAGAGTAATTTCCTCCACCTTCCCCTTTAGTACATTGATAGCTACCACCATTCCATGCGAGAAAACCTCAAACGCATCCATCTGCTCGGTGATTGAATCTGGATTTTGCTAATCCTGAAGTCCAGCTTCTTGCACTTCATTTTGATTTTATCCTTCTGATTTGTGGTGTTAACAACCAACTGCACATGTTCGAGCCTTGTTGGTGGGGATGGTCTCCTATAAATCCTTTAGGCGGCCTCCTCTTCCGTCACTGCAAGCGTGTCAATGATGGGCTCACATTTTTTGTAGTTGTTGAAGCCCCTATCTACCAATATATTTGCTTCCTTGAGTTGGGTGAGAAAGTCCTCCAAATCAATGATTCAAGCTTCAATGACGACCTTGTTTTCCTCTTTCTCCTTTGCGAGAAATACAGTTGTGGGCCCCGTGCCATCCTTGAGATTTGTGAGCAACATCCCCACAAGGTCTTCAAGATATTCCATTTCATCCCCATAGTACTGTCTTGACCTAGCTCACTAATGTTGGACATTGTCCCAAAATGCTCTTTACAAGGGCGTCAGCTAGGTCGTATCCTTCCTTAGTTCATGTCTGTTTGCTCTTTAATCCCTAACGAAATGTATCTATCTCCTTTTCATTGTTCTTATTTTCCGTAACCAGGGTCCGAACAGTGACTCCTGCATCTAAGTTAAGTCGAGTCACCTCCAAACACATCTTTTAAAGTGCATAGCATGCTTTCTCATCTATTAAGTGGTTAGGATCTACCACCTTATATGTTTCTCCTCCTTTCTTCTTCGGGATGGACGGTCTTGATCGCATGATCGTGACCAATCACGTGACAAGTAACTCTTAAGCATCGTACACCTTCTTGACCTCCAAGTCCATGTCTTCTTACCTTCATGGGGTAGAATATGCATATGAGGGGACAAACTTAGTTAGGCGTAGTCTAATGTCTTCACATGCTACTAGTGGAATTGTATCTAAAGCAAGGGGCCCTTCTAACTTTTCAGTGCGATAGATCGATCGCGGCGATGACTGCTTTCAAAGGCTCCAATCAATATCGACTCTGGCGTGATTCGATCTATGGTTGTGGAATACGTGGAAAATGAAGTCCTTTGTTTCCGTGTCTCCGATAAGGTCATATGGTGGATGATGAATATAATCGATTCTTCCGGACGATTTTACGCCTAGTCCGAATTCCTAAGCTTCGTTAGGCTTTGTGTCCATATGGATAATTATTGGATAATGATAGGTGGAAGTGGGGTAGGCCTGGAATACTAGTGTGCGTAGGAGGCCTTGGCACCCACCTTGTTTATGTCGGATTGACATCGTGGGACTCGTTGGGTACAGGGATTCGTGGATCCTACAACCATAGACTCTTCGGTTGTTGCGGTCCGTTATGGTCATACGCGGGATCAAGTTCTAAAGGGGATTCCTAGTATCCCATGTCAACCCCCTCATGCTTTCTACGCGTTTAGAATCAATAGTTGTGCGAATCTTCTCGGAATACCTTTGCAGGTGTTCTCGCAACTTGGATTCTTAAGCCTATATCTACGAGGGGTGTCTCAGGTCTGGCTCCATTTAAGTGGAACTAAAGGATCACACCCGAAATGTTTGTTCTCTTTCGAGCCCTTCTACGAGTCATATATGGATGTTTTCTAGGAGTGCTGTAGTTTGGGCCGACTTCACCAAATGCTTGTGCTTGTCGTCTTCTATGTTTAATCCTCTTAACCGTGAACCGATGCTTGTAAAATGGTGGTTGTTTGGAATACTTGTATCCTCGAGATTTTGGTCTATGTCAACTATCGCTATTAGACGTAGGTTTGGCTGAGGCACGATTGGCTCTCAAATATATATTCCCAGGCTCTTGAGGTCCTTGATTGTCATACGAAATAAAATGCAAAACTAAGCTCCGTAATGAAAGAAATCCTAACTATTGAAATAAATATAATCGCATATAACTTTTATCTTTCTAAGAAATATTCTAACAATTTTAAGGAAAGCAAACTATTTAAGCGTATTTAGAAATAATAACTAAACAATAATTTAAAGCAGACAAGGCAATTCCTTATGGTTATTTGCTTCATGCGATTTGTAGAATTATTCTAAATAAATAAAATAGCACATCCTAATCTACTGCCAAGATTCTCGATCCTACCTCGGAAGTGAGGAATGAATCATAGTTTCTCGAAACTCATCAATTGACTTCTCAATATCGAGAATAGGATGAAATGAAATAAAGCGATTAACTACTCTATTTGATATGATTTTGACTAGAACTTTGAAATTTAAAACCTGGATTACGCATCCACCGCTGGCGAATCCGATGGTGTGTGATCTCGTCCTCGCAAAGTATCTCTCATTCTTTTGTGTTCACGTGGATCCGAAAAGCGTGTAATGCTAGCACCGATAGGAGTAGGTTTTGGGATAAGGATAAATTCGAGGAATGCTTTCTAAGAATCATTGAGTAGAGAGGATAGCGCAAGAGTACAATTGCTGAGCTTGGCTTATGCGATTCCTAGCGGGATTTTACTGTAGTCATGCTTCATGAGGCGACAAGAACTACAATATTCATCTTATCACTGAAGAGCAAAACCTGCACTTTAATGGCTTTCCAAGCTATTCTATTTCAAAATAAAGACCTTTGCTTACAAGTTGGATATGTGGCTTACCTCACCTTAGACAGTGAATAGACTAACTTACCTTCCCCTAAAGAGAGAATAATATTCAAGCATATAATGAATTGAATTAAGAACTCTAAGACACGATGGAAACAAATCTACAACAAAGAGAATTCAGTCAGGCAAGCTGCTGGTTGAAATGAGATAACAACAACACTTTGCCACTTCACAAGATGGGTCTAAGGCTTACAACTGGAAATGAGCAATACTAACCAAATATGAAATGAACTATCTTTATCAATCCTAAGCCCAAGCTAAAAAAACCAAACCAACCTTTCGAAAATCGAAGACTCTAACAAGGAAAAATGGTGGCCAAAAACTCACAAATTCTTTCCCATTTGCATGTGCACAAACCATGCATTTATAGGAATCCAAACACCCAGAACCAAACCAAATTGAACTCCTAAACAATAAACAAAGGAAAAACACTATTCCGGGGACCAAAAACATAAATGCATGCTCAAGTCGGCAAGGAAAAGCTAGTGAATCGTGATATTTCATGGGCGAGTCGCGTCAAAGAGAAAAACGCGCACCGCCGCTGCGGCGGGCGGCGGTTAGGAGACCGCCGCCCTACTCATGGCGGCGGTCACGGGCCAAGCCGCCTGGCAGGCGGCGGTTTCGCACTAAAGGTCAAGAGGCCAAGGAAAGAGGGAAAAAGTCTCCTCCTTTCTTCTTTAGATGGACGGTCTTGATCGCATGATCGTTGACCTCAAACTCAGGCTCTTCGGCGTGGAAATGCATGTTCCAGCTAAGCATCTTCTTGGTTCTGGGCACACCCCTTTTGATCCATCAAATCCCATCCATGTAGCTTTTTTTGGGTGGAGGGTGGCTTGGAACCTTGCATGCAATACCTTCATGGGGTCATCCACGAAGTCCATATGTGGGGACACGGTGTCCACTTCTTCCTTGTAGCTTTGTGCTTTTCCTCTCTGCTTCTTTGCTCCAGGGTGAATCCTTTATCCTCCTTTATAGTAAAGGAGTCCCCCTTATCTCCCCTTGGGCTTAGCGTGGTCTTTCATGTTGGGAGGCCTCACACACTGGGATCTTCTCAGGTCTTAGAGTGCTCCTTTCCTTCCTCGTGCACTTTCCTGCATCTGTGGCTTCAGCCTCAACTTCCTTCTCTTCAACTCTGCTTCCAACTCTTTCCTTGAAGGTGGTGGGGTCTTCTTCTTCACCTTCCTCCGAGCCTGTTGTGGGGCTCGATGCATCGTGTGTCTTTTGCTTCTTTTCTTCTAGGATCTTCCTCCTCTTCCTTCTCTTTCTCATTTGCCCTGGTAATGAGGCCTTGACACCACCTTGTAGTGAAGTGTTGGCACCCTTGCTACCATTTCAATGTGTGCATGTAGTACCTCCTCTTAGGAAGTATCTAACTTACCTTCACTTTGTTCTTCTTCTTCTTCCTCTTCTTCGATACTTCTTTCATGGGTGGGATTGGTGCCTCCCACGGCTTTGGAAAGGGGGAGTTCTATAACCTCCACTTCAATCCCCCTTGTGTTTTGGGGTGTAGTTACATGAACACCTGATGGATGTACCCTTTGATGGTAATGCTTGACTTGAGGGTGCAAGTCCAAAAAATATGGCTCCAAAACTTTGACATAAGCAGGTCGAGTGCCATACTTGTATGTCATGCACAATGTATGGACATCAACATCCACTTTGTCTACATCAAAGACCAACTTTTGCATGTCCTTTATTTGGTTGATGGCACACTTCATATACTTAGTAGTAAATGCAAGGGGAGATTGCACCATGGCCCCATCTCTCCCTTGGCCATCATAAAATTTGCTAGGAAAAAATGTTGTGTAACTGTGAGTTTTACTGATCCCCAAAACTTGTGGAAATTCATGGGGATGCACCACTCATTCTCAAATGCTTTGTGCAACTGTTTCAAACCACATGTTCATCTAAGCCTTGTAGGTGCTCGAGATGGTCCCATCACAAGTGAACTTCACAAATTGAACTACAGGGGATGAGTGCGCCGGTGGGTGAACCCATATGTTCCCATCTGGCCCATCTGGGACACCAATCTCCTAGAAAAATATGATCAATAGAAGTATGGAGCCCCATGTGATTTTTTCTCCTACCTCATTCTACACTTGTGCTTCTTCAACAATGTCATTTGTGATAAACTCTATAAAATTATAATGTGCCCTTTTTGACACTCTATAGGCCACATACAAGAACCTCTTATTGATGTCTATGTCCACCTCTCTGATGCACCCAATTTGCAACTAATGAGCTGGAGGTGACTCTCAATGTTGGGTCTGGAGATCCACAATCACCTATGCCCTTCCTCCCTTCTCATAGTTCAATTTCTTTGCTAGCTCCTCAATCTTTGCAGTGGCACATAAATCAAGTGCCATGTCCTCACCAGTGTTTCGCATGAGCCTATAACTATCCTAATCAAGTGGCTTGTAATCCTCATCCTTCTTCCCACGTGAAGTAGAAGAAGTCCTCATGCACCCACACATTAACCACCTAAATAATGGGTGGGTTTCACAAAGAAAGGAAACTCCCATAGCTTGTAAAACTCTAGTCTTTTATAATTCTTGTTGCACTGAGTCATCAACCTTAGGGTTTTCGAGCTCATCCACTATTGGAGTGTTTGAAACTAAGTCCACCCACATCATATTTTCATTGTCACTTGTCTTGTGGTTGTATTCACTGATCTTGCACTTGTATAACTTTGAACTCCACTTTTTTACCTTGATAACCCCTAGGGGTACTTGCATTTCAAGTAAATCTCCACGGGATCCTCCTTCTCCACCACCGGTCTCTTTGTTTGAGATTTCTTGGGTGCCATCTTCTTTCTTCTTTCTTCTCATGCCCTAGGTGCTTTGAACCTCTCCTTTTCTTCCCGGACTCGATGACTTCTCCACTTCTCTCTCACAACCCCTTTCCTTGCTCTGTTGTCTTCTTTCCTCCTTGTTAATGCCCCCCAAGACTACACTACAACTTACACAATTCCACTTTGGTTCATGATAAGTACCTCACTTCACTCTTCTTCACAAAACCCTCATCACACTTCAGCTTAGGAGCACAAAATAAATTTTCTAAGGAAAAGTAGTCAAAATGACTACTCTTACCTCCTATTTATACTTTTTCAATGCCTTAGAGTTCCTCCGACCACGTGTCTTAACGTCACTTTTTAATAGAGCACTTTATTTCACTTAAATCAACTTCCATGACTTCCCCTCATGCATCACAACTATAACCTTCTAGTGCTTCAACACTACTTCACCACATACCTCCTTCATGTGCATTACCATGCCAAAGTACATAACCTCTGTGTTGTCCACTAAGTAGTTCCCCATGGTGTTTCCTACCTTATGTTGTATTATGCAATCTTTCCCTTCTTCATGTGGTCTTTAAACTTTTCTCAACACACCTTTATAACCACATGAATTCAAACACCTTAACCATCATTCTTCTCATTCATTCTTCTACCTTTACTGCTAATCATTCCCATCAGTCCATTGTCGAAAGAATTTTCAAACATATTCAACATATCTGCTACTTCTTCACCCCACAAAAATGTATGCGTGGTCCTCTGTCACATAGAATCTCTTATAATGTAATTAGCTATTGGTGCACCAACACTAATGATGCAAAAAAAACCCAAAAATGATGACAAAGGAAACAACCAAAAGGGAAAAGCATTAAAGGAAACCTAATCTAATTGGAAATATTGCCTTATTTTAAACACACATAGAAGCCTTATTTATAGTAGGGCTTCACCTACTCCCATTGAAATATCCTAGCAACCTTGTCCCATCTAGCACTTGCAATTGACACACTAAATCAAGGATGTAAGATATAATATATGACCCTAACCAATGGACTTTGAGTTTCCCAGGATGGCATAAAAATTTAGAGTCATAAAGTAAAACCATCTTCCCAACCTCAAATTGTTTATTTTTAATGTGATGATCATGTCATGATTTTTGTCTCACCTTCTCAGTCTTCTGACTCCACCTAGCAAGTGATCACCTTTCATCCAATTACATTAACTTATCCATGTGCTCTTGTAATGCTTTCTCATCAGCCAATCCTCCTACGCATGCAATATGTAGAGAGGGCAACATAAATTCTACTTAGTAAAATAACTTCCATGCCAAACACCAATTGAAATGGTGTGGCCTTGTTCAATCTCTTGTAGGTTTTCTATATGCCCATAGTATGGTTGAGACTTTTCATCCCAATCTTGTCTCCCAACATCACAAATCTTGGTCAACATGTGACTTAGTATCTTGTTAAATGCCTCGGCTATTCCATTAGCTTGAGGGTGATAAGGGGTAGTCTTGTGATGAGCCACCATGAACTCTGCCAACAAAATCCTACTGTCTCATTCAAAAAATGTGTACCCTTGTCACTAGTCAAGCTCAAAGGGACACCCATACCTACTGATTATATTTTCCCATAGAATCTTGTTGTTGTGGTTGTTGTGTAATCCTTCGTAGGTGTTTCCTCCACCCACCATGTGTTAAGTAATCAGTACAAGTAATGATATAGCATGAACCAGTCCTTCGCGTGGTAGGTGAAATAGGTCCTACAAAATCAACCACCCACTTCTCAAATGGTTCAACACTAGCTATCGGCCTCAAGGGCATTTCATCTCTTCTTCTGGCTTGCCAAGGCACTGGAAATGATCACGGCCTTGCAAAACTTGATACAATCCTAGTAAATGCTTTCCCACCAGAGACCTGCTAGTAAAATCTTCCACGTGGTGGCATTTCCTACATAGTGTCCTCCTGCAATTCCACCATGTGCTTCCTCCATGATTGCAGTGCACTCATGCTCTAACACACACTGGCAAGATCTCATCATGACCTAACTTGTATAAGTCTCCACCAATTAACATGTAGGGCATGACATGTATAGCTAATAATTTTTCTCTCTAAAGTCTTCATTCCTTCTCGGCCATACCTATTTTGAGAAACACAACAATATCCTCTAATTCAGAGGGGCATGCACCACAATCTAAATAGTTGTGCATCTGGCATTTGTATCCTCAATGCTCTGCACATCCTCCCTTGAGTCGATCCTTGATAAATGGTCAGGTCCCAAATTACTTTTACCTGGTTTTACAACAACCATAAACTCAAACTCTTGAAATAATAGGACCCACTGCATATGTGCCCTTGTAAAATGGGCTTGTTCACCAAGTACTTCAATGCCATGTGGTCCATGTAGAATATAAAGGGTGTTGCCAATAGATACTTCCTAAATTTTGTAAGCGTAGATCATCAACAATGCCTCACACTCGGTAGTAGTATAGTTTTGCTCTGCTGGTGTCAACTTCCTGCTTGTAAAACAAAGAGGGTGATCAATAGTCCCCTCACCAGGTTGTGCCAACACTACTCCAATTTCCATCCCTAAGGCATCAACATGTACATGGAATGGCTTATCCCAGAAGGAAGCGTAATATGGGCATGCAATGATAAGCCTATTCTTCAATGTATCAAATGCCATCTGTTGCGCCTCTCCCCAATGAAATGTACTTATGTGCTTCAACAATCCCTCCAATGGCATGGTGATCTTGGCATATCCCTTAATAAATTTTTGGTAGTACCCCATATGCCCAAGGAATCCATGCACCACGCTCTGGCTAGTAGGTTCCCCAATCCCACAATAACGACAACTTTGGCGAAGGATCCACCAAAAGCCTTCCTTACATATGATATGCCCCAACAAGGGTTCCAAAAGTAGTGAAAACACATTTCTTAATGTTGAGAGATATACTCAACTATGACATCTCTCAAACATCAACCACATATTATCGCAATGGTCTTTTACTAGTCCATAAACCATCCAATCATCAAGGTAGACTTGAAGAAACTTATGGATGAAGTCCTAAATGCCTAAACCACAATGCGTGAAAAACACAAGCAGGTGTTCTTCAGTCCAAAAGGCATGACCATGTAGGAAAAACTTCCCCATTCAGTGGTGAAAAGGTTGTCTTTTCTTGGTCCTCCTTTGCACAATTCTAACCTGATGATATCCTGAGAATCCATCCATGTGAAAGAATAGATCTCATGCCCGGCTACTCCTTCCAGGATCTCCTCGGTGAAGGGGGTTGGAAAGGGTCAATGACACATACCACATTCAAATCCTATAATCAATGCAAATCCTTATCCTCCCATCCTTCTTAATGTTGATGACCATTGGACTTATCCATTCTGATTCCTCAACAACCTCAATGATGCTGATGTGATCATCTTGTCAATCTCCTCCTTGACCTTGACATGCATATTCAAATTCATTCGGTATGGTCTCTTCCAAATTGGGCACATGCCCTCCTTTAGTTTGATCCACATCTCTCCTAAAGAGTGGTGAACTCCCTTAAGCTCATGGTACCCACGAAAAAAATCTTGAAATTCATGCAACAGATCAATAATCTTTGAAACCTCCCTTTCTAACCAGTAATCCCCAATAGTAGCCTCCTTAGGTTCCACATCCGAGCCAATGTTAACCTTCTTAGTTTTTAGGGGTTCATGGTAGGCATGCACTTTCTCATCACACTATCCATTACCTCATGCATACCCATAGTATGGTTAACATCCAAGTTCTCCACTTCTTCACCATCGATCACATAGACCAACTTCCCTTTCTCTTTTTCCATGCAAGTGCGCTCAAGTTGTATTTCCTCTGGCTCTTCCTCATTGAAGTGCACTTCCAAGTCAGGTTCTCCCAAAAAATCCAATATTCTATCCTCACCACATGGCACTATCCCCCATAGTTAGGCACTTAACAACCTGCAATGCCTCATCATCACCATGGCTTTATACTTTGATACTCAAAGGTTTGAATCAAGTCATCTGTCAACTCCCACTAGTTTCTTGTCTGATGGCGTAGTTTCAATGAATGTACCATGTGCACACACAACCTTGTAAGGTGGAGTAAAATTATGCACCCATAAAGATGGAGGCAAGGCTTCCACACCTTCCATCCAGGCCTTCTCACATGCCTAGATGTGAAACAAGGTGGGTTCCTTCCCATGATAGTCTTGTATAGTAGTAGGTGCATTGCTTCGGAGAAACCTAACAGAGAACATTCTCACCTCACACCACTCTAGAAGGTTATCATGATGGGTCACCCACCAATGTGTTGTGGTCCCAAGAAAAGTATAGCTAAGCATACTTCTCCTTTTGATCTCACATCTCCACTGGGTCTCCATTGCTCGCAGGAAAACATCAGGGTTGGCTCCCCCAGTGTAACTTGGAAACTATTTTCCTCCTAGTGCCTAACTGAGCATGCCTTTGTTACTCTCATCACATAGAGCCTCTTAACTTCCTTCCTAACTAACTCATATGTCTCCATGTGCCCCAATTTTCACATGCCACACTAGTGGTATCACTTACAGATTGAGTGTCTTCCCACTAAATAACTCCTTTTGTTGGATGCACAACCTCAGGGTCTCTAATAGTGCACACATAGATTTTGTCTAGGTCTCCTTCTCCCAAGGGTTCAGTATAGGGTGTTGAATTTCCATCTGTCAAAGGGATGATAACATGTTCCTCCTTGTTCTCAAAACTTATATATCCCTTATTGAAACGTAAGTCAACATTGTTCTTATAGCACCAGGGGTGCACCCAAGTAACATGCTGGAAAGTTGTCCACCTCAGCAAGCACCAAGACTTCAAGTCTCCAGTGAATTTCACCCCTTGGATAGTGATAAAAACATCCTTTAAAACACCAATGGGCATTTCCTTTTGTCTTGTTAGCCATATACAACACATTTGAGGATGGTTGTAATGGGGGCCTTCCCATTTGATTCCATGCATCTAAAGTGAGAACATTAACTTCCACCCATGTCAATTAGAATATTTCTCAGGAGCCATCCATCAACTACTACATTCAAGGTAATCTCCTTATCATAGTCAATGTTGTGAGGGGAAGGTTAGCATGCAAGACCTGTCACTCACTCTCCTCCAACGCATGGTACTTTCTCCCATAGCCATTCTCCTAGAAAGGGATGATATTCTCTTGCCTCAACATTTTTCATACCTCCTTAACTTCATCTAGATCCTTTTGTGGAGCCTCAGCTCTTTTTTTTCTCTAACTACCATGATTTCTCCTTTAGGCATTGGATCTCTCCTTGTAGGCTTTGAATCACATCCATGGTTTCTGATAGACTTCTTTTTGATGAGCAGGGTCTAGGATACTTCCCATGCACCACCTCTTCTCTAGTAACCAATGGTCTTCTCTTTGGTATCTCCTTGGTGCATGCATGCCTCAACTCACATTATCACCGTATAGATAGGTTCTAACTCGACTCACGCCACCCTTGGCATCCACTTGTGAGTCATATTTCTTCACGCTTACCATCCCGACCCTTTTCCTTCCATTTTTTTTGATCATGTGTTCAAATAATTCTGGGCACTCCTCATACTTGTGCTTCTTTCCACACCAAGAGCATTGTAACAAGATCAAGGCATTCACGCTTATAGTGTTCCATAGACCCACAGTTGTAACAAGTTCCACATGGGAACTCACTTCTTCCACCTCTGCATGGTTTCCATGACCTCTAAATCCTCTGCGAAAATCCTCTTCCATGACTCCCTCCATCCATGCACCCTTCATAATGATGACCCTCATCCTTGGAACTACTTGCAATACTAGTTTGCACACACAATATCAATGGCATCATGTATTTGGTCAATCAATCTATAATCCTTGGTGTCATGAGTAGTAGAGGTGTAAATTTTGCAATAACAAGACACATTCTTACGGATCACATGCTTGCAATAGCGGACACCTACTTGCATCATGATCTCCATGGAAAATCTCATAGTCCACCATTATGGCATGATGAACCAACCTTCATGGGAAATTTCCTTTGTATGACCCTCTACTTCACAATCCATACACCATAACCCATTTGAGTCTCATGAGTGAGTTCAGATAATTTCTCCAATTTGCTTTGTCATTGCAGTAATTTGGGCTTCTAGGAATGGACTAATTCTTATATCAATGCTTCCTACTACCTCAGCATGCAAGGCAAGCCTCCAAGGCCTCACGCGGATCTGTGAAAGTCTTATGTGAAAGTGCCCTCTTAAATGGTGTGATCAGTCCTCTAACGAACCATTGAGCATGTTGTGAAGGGTGAATGTCATAAGATAACTTGGATAGGAGAGTCTTGAAATGTGTCATATACTCCACACTCTCTGCCATTCCTTGTTGAATCTCCTTCAACGCATTGATGCTTTTCTTTCAAACTCAGGTATGTGGAACTCTACCAAAAAGGCATTACACAATGCATAATGTAATCCACCACTATCTAGTGTGGGTCATACTTCTGTACCAGCTATGCATGCATCCTTGCAACGTGGTTGTAAAAACTAACTTTCTTTCCACTCCAAGGGTAATGATTCCCTTCACGCATGCCATAGTAACTCACACTTGTGTACATGTTCGCAAGACATCCTCAATGCCCTTGTAATCAGGTAAGTGGAGTGACATCTCATAAAACACCTATTGATGGTGTTGTGGACCTTGTCCACTAGATCCAGGACCTTGATTCCCTCTGGTGTTTCCTCCACCACCAAGACCCACTAGATCCACTAGTGCTCAACTCCTCCAGATCCACCAGATCCTCCTCTTGTCATAGGTAAGGGGCCTAACGCATGTGCTTGCCCTATGAGAACCACCATCATGCTAAACTACATGTGCCATAATTTGTGATACCAAACCACTCCCAGATGTGTTTCCCACACCGCTCCCAGAGATGTGATACTCAAACCTTGTGATCCCACACCTTGCCCAAATGTTGTGCTAGAAAAAATACCCCAAACACAGGAAATGATTGTGCAGCCATAGATGTACCAAATGAAAAATTATACCTCTTAGGTGTCACTCGACTATTAATACCGATACCAACTAGATTATCAAAACTTATCTCAGAACTAGAAAACTAAGCACAAGGGTCTAGTCACCATGTGGGTTAAGATGCACACCTATGACTCTCTCCTTTCTTCATATGATGAGCTCTCTCTCAGAAGTCGAGGGGGTTTCTCTTCCACACTTTCCAAGATGGGGTAGCTCAGTTGCTCTCAGGTTCCATCCTCCGCGTGAAAACCTCAAATCCTTCCCAACATCTGCCTCCATAAATCCATCACTCCTGCAACTTCACGTTGTCTTTCCAACTCCCTCTCTCCCGAGCTTCATTATACTTGAGCCACCTCTCCTCTCTCTCCATTTCTTCCACAAGGTCCATCATCCTCTACCATGCTCTAGCTTCCTTTGCCCCGCACCTAGCAGAGTTTAGCTAGACCATGGGAAAGGCTTCCAAACTCAACTTAATGACCAGGATCTTGATAGCCAATGGAATAACATGCAAAAATGATCCTCTAGGCTCCCTCAAGAATTCAAACTCAAATAATCTCTGGAAAGAATACATAGAAATAACATATTCCAGGGTATAACTAGTCAACACTCTACTCCACCAGTGATCAACAACATGGGTCCAGTCAGATCAACATCATGCAACCGCTGATATTCCTCCTAGGTCCAAACATGAGGTCTATAGTACCAACTTTCCTTGATGCATATGTTGAGAGCCATTCATACAACTCTACTTGGGAAACAAAAAAGAATGTCTCATAGAGTTCATGATACATGTTCTCCTCCACCCATTTTTGTGCATCAAACTCAGATCCATATATAAACCTCTGAGAAAACTCATCCTCCATGATTTTAAGCCAGGTCTTGATGTTGTCCAAGGTCAGACACTCTATCATCACACATCATTCTCACAAAACTTTGAAAAGAGGTCCCAACAATGGAACCAAAATGTAGTCTCTATTTACCTCTTGCTTTCATCAATCAACCCCAAGCACCGGCACATCATCCAGAACTGGTCTTGGAAGCTCACCCAAGGCACACATAGGCAGTGTGAGCCCCTCCTTTATGTGAGCTTCATGAGAATGTTCTTCCTTAATAAGGGGGTGTTGCACAAATAGAGAATGAACACACCCATTCTTGAAAACCATATTTAAGCACTAACTCCTAATCTAATGCACCAGAACATAGGATAACATGATCATACTATAATGGAAGTAGAACTAAATCATGATTATCATCAAGAAAACTAATAATACACCCATGAACATAAAAGGAAATGTATAGATCAAGATCCATCACATAAGTGCTTTAGAATCACTTCATTATATTCATTAGTCAAAGTACAATAGCCAAGATTACATCAAAAGAGTTCCATGTATGAAGATATTTATAGTAGTAGAGCTTTGACACATTCAGAGCTCACCATCACACATTACACATTTTTAAACTATCTCCCTCTCTTGCTCTCATACTCGCACACACACATCCTCTCTAAATTTGTCTCGCTAAAACCATACATAAGAGGAAATCTCAAGGAATCTCCTCTTAACCACTCATCATTACATGAGAAATCTTGAAGGAATATTTCATGATTTCCCTACCACTACCCAAGAACATGCCAAATGTCATCATGTGTTTCCTCAATTAGTATCCTTATCATTAAGCATGCATGTGCTAATAATAATAAAAACTCTCGGCTCCTTATCCTTTCATGATAACCATATTGATGCCTAGAATATCCTTTTCTTGAGCTTACACAAGTCTCATAGCTTATCCATATCTATATCTAGTCATTTTTCATTCATTCCCTAAAAGAATGTTAAAAGAATAAAAAACTTTGATGAAATCCCAAACTACATGCTTATATTGTTTCAATCTCTTGTTCTTAGTGGCATACAAAATAGACATGCTCCTCTGACTTTCTTTATAATCAGTTTTGAATCTCCTTTAACAATGATATCCTTTATCCCATGCTTCCATGTAATTTTTAAGCCAAGGATCAATGCCTCATATTCAACAATGTTATTAGTACATTCAAATTTCAAATTGAAGGAAAAGTTAGAAGAAACCTGATTTGGAGAAGTCATAACCACTCTAGCTCCATTTCCAAATTTAAAACATGCTTTTGTCAAACATCATGATCCAGGGCATTGACATCTTCTGGGGTCGCATTAGAATTCACTTCATGTTCTTTGAATCCATTAAAGCCTATGAATTTTCCCAAATCAGTGTCAACAAACAATACCTCATAAGAGGCATTCATAGGATCCTCAATAAGATGAAGCATTTTCTTTTCTCCATGTAGCTTGACTAGCTTCCCCTATAATGGTATAGAGGTATATGACATATCCATCTCGAATGCTGCCTCTAACGCTAAAAAAATCCCTCTTTCTTGACAACAACATGCCCCATTTTGCAGGGAAATCTACTATAATTGTGTTCATGGTTAAATATTTTCCAGGGTAGGCAACAAGTTGGAATACCCCAGAACCTTTGACATATCCTACAACCGAAAGTTCCCTCGAATCCATGGCATAACAAGTCCCAATGGCTCTGTTATTTTGATATCTAGCTCGTTCATAACCTATAAAGTCGTGACATTACATGAAGATCATGAATCAAACATATAATTGTGGAGAAGTCACCCATTGACAATTAAAGTAGTGAAGAACAGATCCACATTCAATTGGGATTCAACCAAGGATGTGGCTAAATATACTTCTGTCAGGGGTTCTTCTATGTTTTTGAATCTCTATTTATCTCAACTTAAGCTATGACATGCGAGTCACCACATTATTTGTATTCTTTTCTTTGGTGATCTGATCGACAATGGCTTCAGATCAAGCCCCGAACACAGATCATCCTTCAACCCCAAGTATTCAACTTGCTCTTTTCTATGCTCAAGAATCCTAAGCAATTCTACAATAGGTACTTAAAGCACCCTAAACTTTACAAAGCAAATGGATGACTAAACAAGGAAAGCTAACACTATTTCCATCCATCTAGCTAAGGTTATAAGTCTAGGAATGTAACATTAATATATAAGCTTAAAATCATGTTTAACTATTACCATTGTGTATTTTGTTTCAATACTTTTCCAACGCAAAAAAGCAGTGTTTTAGGTCGAGTAAAGTTATGGTCCGCACAATCTTTGGGTGTGCCTATGCACTCGAGGAGCGCCTTTGTGTTGGGTAGATGGGCACCTTTTGCTCGCCTGCTAGCCCTACTTTTGATATTTTGCATTGTGTGAGGGCAACATGGGTGCCTGTGCACCCTGTGGTTGGCCCCTGTTTTGTGGATTTTTTGCATTTTGCGAGGCAAAAAATAATTTTAGTACGTGGGCGCGCAGTGCCTCTGATGGCCTACTTTACTTCTACATTTTTGCATTTTTGCATACAACATAGTTTGAGCACTGTGTTGGCTTCCTTTTTTTCAACTTTTTGGATTTTTTCATGTTTTATGAGCGTGTGAGCACTTTTGTTGGCTTTTTTTTATTTTTTTCTTGGATTTACGAAGCTTTCATGTATAGAAAGTTTTCATAGAAACATGGATGCATCGATGACAAATGGGATGTACGAAGGGGATGTACTGAGGAAATGCCACGCGTGCCGTAAGCAAGAAAGTGAAGATGTGAAATTGCCCCTAGCGTTAGATGGGAATATTCAAAGTCAACTCTTCACACACAGAAGTTGGATTAGGGCCAATATAGATAGGTTCAACATGATGATGAACGTAACCCAATGATGTCTTGCTAGGAAGGAGCAAGGATGCCCCCAGCGTAAGTTGGCCAAGAAGCACATGATAGAAAGAAGTGGAAGATTGATTTTGAAGGGGAAAAAGGTGTCCGCAAACATGGAAAAAGGCAATATTATACACATGGATGTTATGAACGAAGCAGAAGAACGATGTGAATGTTGTGAATGTAGCCTAGAAGCCTCGCATTGAAAAAAATGATTAGCCAAAGGCACGAATCATGAGACAAGATACAGACTAGAGTAAGAGTCTGAACAAGGTCCAAAAAAAGACACTTGGTAACATACTAATCATGTTTGCTCATAGAGATCCAGTGTGTGCATGTGGAAATTTATTACCTCTTGAGGAAAGATTTGATAGACAATAAGTGAAGACACCTTAGTCCAATGTGTAAGAATGATTTAATTTTCAAAGTTGATTTTTTTAATGGATTACGGAAGGAGAACCATATATTGCTCATTTGCCCAGACGTCCATAGCCTCGAAAAAAGATACATTTGATTATAATCACAACATTTATCTACTTCGCCCGAGAGTATCAATAGCCTGATAGAGATATTATTGGAAATACCCTAAGAGAGAGTTATATATCAATTTTCTTTTGCTTTTAGTGTTTGCTTTCAGCTTTGTGCTTTTTGATTTGATTGATTCTTTTGCTTTCTAAAAACTTATTTCAGCTCTTTTATTTGACAAGGGTTAAGAACCACTCATGGCTTGATGGAAGGATGGGGAAGTGATTGCGATGAAAACATTGAGTGTCAACAAATATATCCAAAATTTATTCGCAACAAGTTTTTAGAAGTTGATTGTGATAGGTTTAAAAGGTCATGTGTTCTTTAATTTACCAAGGTGATAAAAGACCAAGGTCAAATGGATACCATAGAGATAAATGTCACAAATGCATGCGAATTGGCTAACCAAAATATCACCAAAGGGATGAAAATGGTAGGAAGACTTGCGAAGAAGAAAGAACATTCATGTGTATGCAATACCTCATTAAATGTGTGTTCGTTTACCTTTGCTTTTTTTTAAATGTTTTCTCATTTTTTTGTATTGTTGAATTTTTTTTGTTGAAAAGCTGGGACCACAAGGTCATTCGCATGATAAGATCCAACAAAAATGTTAGCAATTTCCTTGATAAAGAATAACTATGGTATGTTTTCTTATCAAGATTCATATTATCCCCAATCTCGATGATCATGGTGAGCTCACACTCAATAGATGATTGACTGTTTTATCATGAAACATGGATTTTTGTGGGGAGCTTGAGGTCCCTCTTGAGAGGTTTTTACACTTTACACCATGCTTGATGGGTGTGTTAATGTGCATTTTTGAATCGTGTTTGATTGAACTTTAAGATCATTTGAATTATTGTGAGCTTTGGAAGTCTTGGAATTTTTTATCGTAGTTGATGAAGGAAACATTTTGGTTTCTTGTAAGTTTTACGTGACTTGTTTGCGATCCGAGAAGTAGGAGATGAAAGTGGACAAAGAGAATTGATGTGAGAAATGATAGCTCAAGGGTTTCCCCAATTATTGATAGAAGAACAATATGATGGACACGAAGGGTACGGTCCCGAAGAATTAAAGAGATGTGCTACTAAAGGGTATCTCATAGACTGAAGATAAAGGACTACAAGGATGTGGCCCTAAGATTGAAGATGAAGGACTACCTGGTGGTGTCCCATAGATAGAAGATGAAGGAATACCTAGAGGTGTCCCATATATAGAAGAAGATGGGATACTAGGACGTGGCCCAAGAATCGAAGATGAGGGACTTCTAGGACTGTTCCCACAAGATGTATGATGATGAGCTATTGGACGTGGCCCAAGAAAAGATGAAGATGAGATACCAGGAGGTAAGCCACATATAGATGATGTGGGGCTACCTTGAGGTGGCCCACATATAGAAGAAGACAATGGGCTACCAGGTGGTGACCCAAGGTAAGACTGTAATGGACGAATCCTAATAGATAAAGAATGATTGGGTAATGAGAAGATAGGTCATGGATCAATGCTAGACCCAGGCATTTCATCGCCTAATGAAGAATGTGAAGATAGAAGAATAAGAGGAGGATCATGTTTGATGATCTTAGGGTCTTCCTCTATTTTCTAAAAAAAGGCATCAATCTCTTCCTCCCAATATGCGAACGTATCGAGGTCTAAAGAGGTTTCTTTCTCATGCAAATTCTAGAGGAATGTCTTCATGTACCCTCATAAATTCTCTAATGGCTTCTTCATTCTAAAATGAATCAATCGGTGTGGGTAGTTGTTCTACCACAAGAGGTTGATTGGATGAATGCGACATGGGAGTTGACTTGGATGATTGATTAGAAGGAATTTGATTTGGAGAGCTCTTTGACGAAGAAGGGATCGTTGAGGAGACTAAGAAATGGGGTCCTACGTGAAGGCAGGGAGCGCCGTGACTTAGGAGTTATATTAGAGGAATAATTTGGATTGGAATCTTCAGAAGAATCAGAAGACTTAGAATCATTGGGATTGGAATCTTCGGAAGAATCAAAAGAATCAGAATAATCATACCACTTACCATGAGTTGAAGATGGGGGAAGAGGTAAGTGAATGGGTTCTTTAGTGCGAAGAATCAAACAAGGTCTAGTTGTGATAGGCATCCTTTGATGGGAATGTTGAAACCTAGGTTCCTTATTGTCATAAGTATGTGGAACTACGTGATAATCAGTCTTTGTCAACACATGCCTAGACATAGATAGTCCAGGGGATATCACAGGGGTTATTGTGTTGACATGTTCAACAAGTGTATATACACAACCAATGAGAGCATCAAAATGATTCTCCTCATTAGACACATAATTAGCATTCTTGTCTTGATTATGTTTAGGAAAAGTCTTCGTATTGGGGTATTTGTTAGGAGTGGATGAATCCATCTCCACATCACCACTTTCGATTAAGTCTTGGATGTAGTGTTGCAACTTCAAACACTTATCTGTTTTGTGACCTTTAACGCAGTGGAATTGGCAATATTCATTATCTCTAAACCATGATGGTTTAGGCACGTCATCCTCATAAGACGTAGTTTCAGGATATCTAACCATATTAACCGCCTCTAGTTGTTTTAGTATTGATGACATTGAGTCAGATAAAGGGGTAAAAGTACGTCATTTATACTCAGTAGGTGGATTTCCTTTGCAAGTTTCAAGGGTGTGTGGCTCGAACAACTTGTACTTGCTTGGTGTCTACTATCCCATCACCAATGCATGTTTTTTTTCTTATTATGAACAAACTTTGGTTTGTCATTAGATTTGGAATCGTTTTGATCGCGGGAGAAAGGTTTTAGAGTCCCCTAGCTAACAATGTTTTTTTAATTTGACTCCCTTTTTCGATTACCTCTTCAAATGTGTTGCCATAATGCATTTGCAAGTGGAACGTAATGTCTAGATGGAGTTGGGAACAAATATACTGATTAACTACTTTTCGGGTAGGGAGCAAGGAAAGCAAGCTAGCTAATCCTCTCCATCATTGTAAAAATGTAGTGAAGTTTTCGTTATTTCATTGTTTGGCATTGCAAAGATCCAACATGGTGACATCGTTTTCTATATTAAAAGAGAAGTGTCATACGAAAATTTCTGCTAGTTTTGGCCATGTTGATATGGATCCCTTAGGGATGTGTACAAACCATTCTAGCGTCGTTGCTCCTAAACTTCGTGGAAAGAGGTGCATAAGATAATTGTCGTTGAATGCCACCTCTTGACATGCCATATAAAAATATTTAATATGGTCACGAGGGTCACCTTTTCCCTTATACTTGTCAAATTTTGGAAAATCAAAGTGTCTTGGGAAAGGTACCTGTAGCATGGCTTTGTCAAATGGGTAGGGACATAACTCATCGAACCAATACTTCTTGTTATTATTACTAGTTTGGCCCTCTTGTAATGCTTGAAGGGCGTTCTTCATAGTAGACCATTCTTGATGGAAGAGTTGGTATTGTGTGGATGGAGTTGGTATTAAATCTAGGTGTATTCCTACCCTTATTTTTTGCAAGAATCTCTTCATAGGGATCTCTTTGTGCTTCCCATCGAGGAGTGTGTATTGGGAACTCGTGAAACAAAGCCTTAGGTTTTGCCTTTGGTATGGCTTGTTTCAAAACTTTGGGTTGTTCCTTTGTATATGCGAAGCCAAACTTTCCAATTGATGAGTGAGGGCTTGGACCTGTTGTTCTAATGTCACCTCTTGAACGGGTATTTTGTTACGATCTTCGTTAGGGGAGGTTGTGCATGATGAACATGTTCTTCATGGTCTTCACAATGAATTTTAATAGGAGGTAAACGATAGTCTCCATCATTTTTGAAAGGTACTTCCTCATTATTTTGTCATGCAAAAGTAGAGGCATGACCTGGGTTTAATATGTCATCTATATGGTGACGAGGACGTTCCACTTCTTCCCCTCGAACCATTGTGGCAATGAGAGAAGGGTCCACCGTGGGAGGTAACTTAGCTCCTAGTTCCATAACATGCATAAGAACCTCATGTTTGTTTTGAAAAATGTAATCGTCAAAATTGGCGGGAGGACGCTCTATATTCATACAGGAGAATCTTCCTCTCCACCACTATGGTCAACCATGAGATTATCCTCTAAGAGAGGGTTGTCACCTCCAAATATATCAGGTTCCTAATCTTTGGGATCCCATCCTCATAGTAGGCATACTCAAGATAGGAAATACAATGCAAAGAATTTCCACTAAGGTTTACTAAAAAGGGACCTTAGTCAAATTTTTGCAGCGTAACGACGCTAAATTGCCAAAGCAAGGTGACTATAGAATAGCCACAAAATTGATAGATCAAAGCAAACGTGTGAACTAAAGAACAACGAACAAGCTACCCTAAGCAAGGTAATATATGACACAAGTTTTCCTTAGAATAATACAATGACGTACAACACTCAAAATTTAGTTACACCAAATAGTTTATTCTCTAAGATTTTGTCTAGATAGGTTTGTAACCAAATAGTGACAACACAATATCACCAATTAGGTCAAGTTTGCAACAAACAAGGCCTAAATGATAAAAGAATGTTGACGCGATCTTCTAACAAGATATACTAAAAGCCAGTTTCTAAACACTAACAAAGTCTACGCTTTGTAAAGTGGACGATACATAAAAAGCAAGCAACGTAATAACACTATTTGGACACGCGAACCAAGCTTTAGGGAAAGAAAGATTTTATGTCAAAATGATGTTATCGCAATGCTACCAATGTATCCTCAACACTCTCAAAACTCAAGACAAAGCTAGGGTGCAAAAACTATGTCCGAGTATAACAAGAAATTGCTATGCGTGTGAGCAAAGAAACACTACAAAATAGAGATTTAGGTCTAGTTTCACAATGGAAACAAGACGTAAATATCTTAATTGTATGGCTACAATGTGGGCAGCGTGAACAACTCAAAAGGAGACAAGGATGAAATCACATAATTACTATGATAATAAGTCTCAAATATGAGTTTTGAGACAAGAGGGCCTACTAGATCGTGAGTACGTACCATGCACACTTTCAACACTTGTGCTTCGGCATTACAACCTAGTCGCAAGTAGAATACAAAAGTGGTGGACACGTGATATCTAGCGGTATCCATATATGTTGTTTCTTTTGTCCAAAAATGGGAAACAAGAAAACAAGGGTGTAGACCAAGTGGTGTTGAAATAAACTTGGTGTTATTTTGGTAGAGTTTCACCTTGTCTTAGGACAAGTGAAAAACTAGGACAAAATGACACTAAGTAGATTTCGTGATGAAAATCACGCGGTTTCAACTTTAAGAGATTTTTTCCTTGTTTGAAAAACAAGAGTTTGAATCTAACAAAGTTTGTCACTTTGTGAGAGCTCTCAAGTATAACAACTAAGATAAAAACAATGGCTCCAAGCTGGCAAGCTTCCTAGGTGGTTCTCTCTCTAGGTGTCACAAGATATCTATGGCGAGCTCGATTTACCAAGGTTTCCCAAGGATTATCTCAGCTTTACTTTACCCCCTTCAGTATAATGAGCACCGAAGTGCGTTTAGTTATACTTTCACTGGGGTCGTGATACGTATATCTTTGACTCTAATCTCACCAAGGTGTACTAGACAAGTCGGTAGTGTGGAGCACTTTCTTGCTTCGTTCACAAGGTTCCCTCTTGCGTGAACTACTTTAGGGTACCTAAGACCACCCTCATTGTTTTAATCTTAAGGCTTATGCCAAGGGGGTTATGTCCTAGTTAAGCGGATGAGTCATAGCTCTTAACTGAAACCTGTAATGCGGTGTTTTGAATGGTGTGTTGGTGTATTTTTTATCTTTTGGATTAAGCAATTTGGTTTAGACCACCAATGGCAACCTACAATATATGTGAATATTA
Source organism: Taxus wallichiana var. yunnanensis (assembly GCA_018340775.1). Classification (NCBI taxonomy): domain Eukaryota; kingdom Viridiplantae; phylum Streptophyta; class Pinopsida; order Cupressales; family Taxaceae; genus Taxus; species Taxus wallichiana. The sequence goes on from CM031235.1 coordinate 955,236,057, forward strand.
GATTTTGGTTATAAATAGAGCTCTTTTTTCTTTGACAAGTGTTTTAGGTCCTTTACACAAATGGTTAATAGTTCAAAAAAATTCACAATATCATAGAAATATGGCCATGAAAATGCTTGTAAATCAACTAACTACCATCAAACTTTGCAAAAAAACAAGGTTTATTCCCAATTAATCCAAGTGCTTCTTAATGAAAAACTAAAATTGATTTTGATTCCCAAGATCACACTAGGTGCAAGGGAAGAGCATACACAAATTTTAACTTTGGTTCTTTATCAAATGAAAAAGCTCTTAAACTAAAAGATCAAGCATATGTCAAAACATGAAAGTTTGTTCCCTTAAAAAAAAATGAAGGATGATTGTTCCTGCTTACTCCCAAGAAGCAAAAAGTGGTTTATGAGTGTTTTTATTTTCAAGATCACACTAGGTGCAAGAGAAGAGCCTACAAACCCTATTTTAAACTCGTAACAAAGCATGAAAACATATCATTTATCAAATCCTAAGCTAATTTTGTTAGGAGTATTTCTCTAAAATCAATAAATTGACAAAAACATCTAAAAACCCTTAAAAATTGACAGAATCATAAAATTGAAAGCCTTAGTGCACAAAGCGCTCACATCATGCACAGCGCCCCTTTGTCATTTTCACACAATCAATGATGCATGGGCACTTCTAGAGAGGCACAGTGCTCTCATTCCTACATAGGGATTTTTTTCACTCATAACCAAAAATTCAAAGTGTATGCAAAGGCGCTCATAGTCATACATGACTCTCACGGTCATGCACATGCGCTCCTCTTTCCTGTAGGTGCTCAACCTATCTTTCGGAGGCCATAACTTGCTCCAAACCTCGAAATGACTTTGTTTTTTTGCGTGAAAGGTATCAAGTGAACTATGTAATGCCAACATAAACTTGGAGCAAAAATTTACCAAGAATTTAGGGTATTCATTTTTAGAAAACTAGTCCTTTTCTAACATATCTAAATGCTTTAATGAATGTTGTTTTGAGAAGATTTCTTGAAAAAGGTTCAATCTTTGGTATTTTGAGGGAATTTTGATAGGGCTTCACCTCCTTATATCCTACAAAGAACATGAAAACACAACTTCTACCACTAATCTAGTTGAAACAACTATCAAAAATGGAAATTGATCTATAAAACTTTGAAAATTACTCTAAAACTTTGAAATTAATCTAAAAAGCTTGAGAAACTAATCTAAAAAGCTTTAAAGTACTCTAAAACTTTGAAAGTAAACTAGAAAAATTGAAATTAATCTAGGAAACTTGAAACTAATCTAAAAATTGAAATGAAAAACTTTGAAACTAAGTTAAAAAGCTTTAAAAATTGAATACAAGTGGGGTATTGACCCATCATGGGGCGTGCAAATGAAAGCACCCTAAACTTTACAAAGCAAATTGCATGACTAAACAAGGAAAGCTAACACCATTACCATCCATCTAGCCAAGGTTCTAAGTCTAGGAATGTAACATTAAGATAGAAGCTTAAAAGAATGCTTAACTAGTATTAAAACAATACAAAATCTAACTAAACATGCCTACTAATATGCTTGAATTACCTAACATGGGCTTAAATAGACCTAAGAGGGCAATCAAATGGTTATGGTTGCTATTCCAACAAGGTGAAATGGCCTCTCCAAGTGACTACTTGGTCATTTTGGATATCCATCTACTAACCTCATTGAAAGCTTTAAGCGAAGGATTGAACTTGGCTATATATCGTATTTATTATATGAGATGCAAATCAAAGCATGGTGTCAAGTATAAATGAATGAGGTGCACTCTTTTTATAGTTTTCCTTTTGGGATAAACTTGTAGTTTGGTGCATGTGGGACTAAAAGCCCCAAATTAGATTATAATTGTTAATCATGATTAGGCCTTGCTAATCACAATTAGTGAATTATCAAGTGATTAAGATGTGGGAGCCTTAGTCAACCACTTAGGGTCAACTAGGAGGTCGGGATAAGCTTTTGAAGCTTGTTGAGACGTTGTGGAGGTGAATGGGGTGATTTTGAGTGGTTGGAAGAGGGGTTTGAGTCAATACTAGGGCATATTGACCAAATCAAGGGCAAAATAGGCTTAATTAGCCTATAATCACTAATTGTTTGTTTCAAAGAGGATTTTGACTTATGATTCATCGTAAAGTGGCATCTTGAATGCGAAAGGGGTTATGCAATCAACAACGTGGTGTTAATTGGCTAATTTGGTAAGGAACATTAGTTAATTAGCGAAAACCACTAATTATAACGGATTAGGCAAGAATGAGAGTGATTTGTGTATGTTTTGGCAATAAGATTGCAAAAGCGAAATTTAGGTGTCTACAGTATTGTAACTTTTATCTAACTTAGAATATGAGACATATCACAAATAATATATTTAAGGAGGGTTGTTTTTATGTAAGGTTAACAATCTTATCCGATGGAATGTTATCTTTAGTTGCTTGGGCGAGAAATAGAAGTGCTTGGCTCAAGCGTGTGACAAAGGCATATTTTTCTTAGGAGTGTCCTTAGGGATATTGGTCAAGATAAGTAGTTTTGGTTTAGCAGGGGACAAATCCTTTGACTTGTCCATTTCAAAGGTTATACTCCTTTTCTTAAGCAACTACGGCATTCATTAACAACTACCTATCTTCTTCATGGGATTCCGCCATTATACTTCTTGATCATTAGAGCTCTTAAGTATTCAAAATCATGATTCGGAAGTTCAAATGACTGGTCATATCTATATCAACATTAACAATAGAAGGAATGGAAAATACATGATTTATACAAGCCCAAATGTTCTCCACGGTTTTAGCATATAAGATGCCAATTGAAGTAGCGCTTGGCATTGGATCTTTTGGACATTCCATCATGCATATGTCATCAAAACCAGCTTCAACAACAACATCATCATCTCCAACAAGTGGCTCACAAGGGGAGTGTGGCAATAAACACTTATCACACCATTCAATGATGTGATCTTCCTCTACTAATGATACCTTGCTATTAATGGATCTAGGACTGCTTTATTTTCTCTAGGGGCTTGTTGCTTATTGCCTAAACCCATACATCATTTTCCTCTCATCATCGACTCATGATCTTTGGGATGGTTCCCAAATCTATTGTCCTTGGCTGTGTTGAACTTGAGAATTTGAAACCAATCCTTTCTCTACTCGAGCCAACTTGTATGAAATCTCTTTGACTGCTCCAACCAAAGTCTTAACCACTTCCTCTAAGGCCACTGCCTTACGTGCATGTGGCTTCTCAGGATTAATCAGCTTAATACCTTCCCTCTTTGGAGGTTTTCGTACATGATTTGATATTGTTATCGGTTTGGACAGCCATAGAGAAGGTCCGCCTCAAGGTCCTTAGATTTTATTCCTTAAATAATAGGTGGTTTTTTTGTCAAAGGCATTTGAGTACTTGATTAAGAAAGAGTCATCACTAGGCCTTAGATTAATAGGCAATATAGTTAAGGTTTTATTAAACCTAGTGTTAAAGTCTTGCACACATTCATTTGGATTTTTCTTTATATTTTCAAACTCAGTCAAGAGAAACCTAGGATCAGTCTTATCACCATATTGTAACTTGAAAGCATTTTTCATTTCTACCCAGGAGTCAATTGAATTTTCTAGTAGCAAATTATACCATTCCCTAGCATCTTCCTCTAAAGTATGTATGAATAACTTTACATACACATCTTCATGCTCTATTTCATAGTCATCCATGATATTCTAAAAAATCTAAGATGTTGCTCCACTTATGGCATTATTCCCTTGAAATTTAGACAATCTATTTCTGATTTCATGGGGTACTTCATTTGGATAGCCCACCATCCCATGGAATCTTATTGACCTAAAGGCATTAACCACAAAAGGAGCTCTTATTATTTGGTGGAGGTGTTTTAAAAGAAGGATTGAAACGGTGGGGAACTGGGGGATCTTTGAGGCAAAGGAGTGTGATCCACAAAATATGAATCCTTCAAGGATTCAGTTTCACAAAATACTCTATTCTTAGGAATCAACAAAGGAGGGATATGAAGAATACCTTTGTTACTTATAGATGTTGAGCCCTCTTGAAATAATGAATGCAAATTAGCTAGAGGGCTACCCGATTAAGAATTTTCAAGTGTGTTGGAGTAATCTTCTACCAGAGGCTAATCACACTCAACAGTTTGAACAAATTTCTCTTCCGACCTTTGATCATCTACCGGTTTCCAAATCTGCCTTCTTCTTGAACTTGTATTCTCTAATTCTCGAAGTAACCTTCTAGTAGGATCAAACTTAAAAAGGATCTTCTCCCTTTCAACTTTTCTAAAGGGAAGAGTTAATCAACAAGGAGAAAATGACTTGCACTAGCTTATACCATATTTTCTTTTAAAAGACGGAGCCTCCACTAAGGTCTTGCACCTTAGATGTATGAATTAGCTCAAATAGCTCTTGAAACTACAATTTCACAAACTAGTAGACAAAGCTTTGAAGATTTTTATGATTTTTACCATGTTGTTCCCACTTTGGAGTTAGATTTAATGGAAAGCCTCTTTATATTGAGAAAATATTGGGACAATAAGTTCATAATGGACTCTACTTTGGCAAAGCTTTATAAACAGATGAATTTTGAACCTCAATTTGAACTTAATACGCAATAATGTCAACAAAGGCTTATATATTTTTCAATTCCAGAAATAGTCCCCGTAATGGTGCCAAAAGCATGTTGGTCCTCAAATCTACACAACCTATCGGGCCGACAACAATTCTCTCCAAGGAGGGGGGGGGTTGCTTAGGAATGGTGGTAGACTAGGTGATATGGCGTTTTGTAGTCGGGGAGGGTCTAACACATTCCTTGGGATCAATCCTTGGGATGATTGAGGGGCATGTACAAAGGAGATGGCCTTTTCCTGCTACTTTTGGTCTTGCCTTGAACCAGGGTGAGAGGACCCGTGGTGTAACTTGAAATGCATAGGGGAGATGGAGTCTTTGTTCCCTCTAGTTTCTTTTCAAATGATGGACTGATCTAGGACAAGCATGGCCAAGGACACAATATTTTACTCTCACAAGTTGTCACACAAAGTATTGTGTATGTTTATCACACCAGAAGCAAGTTACTAAAAACAACTAAGTTCAATTGCTCTTGCATTCTCTTACTACTTGGATCAAGGCTAAAATACGCCTTTAGTGATATTTAGAGGAATTAGGTGGTAAAATGGAACAAATGGACGCTTTAAAATGGGGGATGGGGTCAATTATGGCAATTGTAACTTCACAGAGGGGGAATTATAGGCAGAGAAGTTCATTATGACACAACATTTAACACTATAAGTATTTTGTAATCATGGAAAGTGCATAAAATCTGGATCAATCAATGATAATCTCAACTAAGAACTATTTGCATTCATTTAAGCTCAATAGATGCAAAGGATTCAGATACAATCTCTAAAATACCTAACACAAGAACTTGTTAAACATCTTAACAAAGTGTTTACTGCTTCATCCCTCATACACCTAAGATACACTCAAAGGCTTACAAAAATCTATCAATACAAAATGTTTATGACAAGGATTTTACAATCCAGTCCAATATTGCAGAGGAAATCTCACAACACAATATCAAACTTAATGACCAAAGCATAAACATCAAGGACAGATCTAGTGCATGACAAAGAGAAACAATAAATACAAGACTGCATCAAAAACATATTCCTCATTAATGCACAATTCTAAAACACATAACCCAGAAGACATAATTTAAAACTCAAAGCGGACATACTTTATTCAGTTCTTGAATTTCTTAACAAGGGAACATCAAATGAATGCTCTCAAAGCCTATCAATGGATGTACACTTGCAACCAACTTGACACATAAGTTTGGGAAACTGAGATCAATATGCATTTCACATTCGGAAACATACAAAGTATTCACAATTATATCTCTAACCTTTTCAAAATTTGAAAGACTAAGCCCCTTTGATCTAAATACCAAAAATTAACTCCCTTATTTATGAGGACAAACCTCATATTTATACAATTTGATGTCTTCTTACAACCCGATTTCCCCAAAAATTCAACAAACCATCCCGTAAATACGCGCAAACGAGCTTCATTTTTGGAAAATATTTTACAACTATGAAGATACCTTTTTCATTCCTTAATTTGATTCTACTTCTAGATGCTGACATGGATGTATGCGGGATTTTTACTTTTATTGTTTAATCCTTTTTTGTCCTATCTCGTGTTGTCACCATCACTCATGCGCCTAGTCACAAACCGTATGTTTCCTCATGTCATTATCTTAATTGATTTGACACCTGCCCTTTTGGGGAATATGCCTTGGGAAATGGATAATCATTGATACTCCCTCGTATTTGATGCCTCCTCAATGCGAATTGCGCCTCAAGCCTAAAATCACCTTTTAAAAGATATCAATCTGCTCTAGACCCATGCGAGTTTTCAAAATTGATTTTCACATTCAATTATGAAATGATACCTCACACAATTACTCCCAAATTTCATCCTCTTATAAGTTCACATTGTTTTCTCATAAAATTGCATCTTCCTTCAAGCATTCTGAGTGAAAATAGAATTAGTGTGTGTCCTTCTCAAGCAATGGCGGATGTGGCGTTAGGAACCAGTTTGAAGGAACTTTCTTCAAAGACTTTGCACTCAATCTTCGACCTTTCTAGTCCTGATGAGGCTTTTGTGAGAATTTTGTTCGAGATTGAAGATCAAGTGGAGACTGATGGGCCGCTAACATCTCGCGTGGTTCGAGTAGCACTGATATAGAGGATTATCAAGATGACCCCTTTCTTTTCGTCTTTCAAGTTTTGTATTATCATTTATTCCATGTGGAGGACCAAAAGTTCTTGAATTGCTGAAGAAGTTTTGGCTTCACCGTTGTCGGCATGCCATCAACAAAAATATCATCGATATATCTCCTTTATTCTTCGATGAAGAATTGGCGGAAAAATAAATTCTGCTCATGCTATGAAATGTTTGTTGATGGTCCTGCAGAAGATATATCATCAATTTCGTGCAAAATCGCCGCAATGGAGCAGAGACTTGCTCGCCTTAAGAAAGCACCCGAATTGAATTTACTTTGATAGCACAACAATCATTTCTAAATTCTTATTGTATGATTTGAAAACTTGCGACAAGGTGTTGATGAAAGATATTCCTTTCTCTGAGTGTCCGGCAGCTTTTTGGAATCCGAGGAGTGGTTATGCGGTTTTTACTTGTATTCCTCCTTCACCCGCAGATTTTCAATTATTTTCTCGGTGTTCCGCGGCTCTTTGACGGAGTTTTGAGTGTCTCACGGATTTTTGGAACCCGCAGAGTACTTGACTTCCTTGTTAAACCCGCCTATCATTATTCCAAAGGTGTCGTGACCTTTGTTACACAACTATGTTTCCTTATCTCTTGTGACTAGTGATCTGCGGCGTCCCCTCTTGCTTTCATCTTGCATTGCAACTGCGAACGCTGAGTTCTTTATGCCGTGGAATACCAAGTTGATGCATTGCAGCTTCCTTAGAGTTGAATAGTCATGTCCATCTTTTAATTTGTTGAGTTTCATGGGAAGGGATGGTCGTGGAAGTTCAAGAAGTTATCATGACAAGTCGACATATTCAAACTTGGGTCCTTAGATGGTACGGGGTATTTCTTTATATAACTCAACTAGGGAAGGCTCAAAATGAGCACCAATAGGTGTTTCATGAAAGTATCATATTGTGAGCAGCTACACCATTTTTTTGCCTCTATTTTCTTCATTCTAGGGTTTCTTCAGTAGTGTGAGTGTTAGGGTTTATCAACTTGGTGACATTAGGTAAAGGTTCAACGGTTCTTATTTGCCCGTAATCAATGTCCTCTCGCCGCTTCATCTCAACCATGGACACTTCTAACTTGTGTCGAGGCCCTTGCCCATGCCCAATTGGAACAATGCCTTTCGGCGTAATTATTAGATTCACAAATTAACAATTTTTTTACAAATATTTGTGACCTTTTTCTACAGATTAATAATTTTATCGAAAAAATATAGATTTTTTTCTTTAAAATTCACTTACCATGCATACATATTTCCTAGTTTTCAATACAAAAATATTAACCTAAAATCAAATACTTCCCAAAACCATCACCCCTTTAAAAAATACTGTGATCCTCATATGTTGGAGTTTCAACCACAAGTATGAAACTTTATCAATGGAGCCATGTTGTCAATAGCCGACGTCTTCTTGGCACTGAATTCCCACGATGCACTCATCGATCTTATGTCCCACCAAATTTTCATTCACTTTCATTTTTTTCCTTGCATTTGCGTTCCAAATGTCAGCAGTTCTCCTCGTTTATGCACGTGTTCAACTAAACAATTAACCTCCTCTCCTATATAAGTATGGGTATTTTCAATGGACGACTCAACTATTGGATGGGATAAGAAGTTTCTTACTTTGATGAATTATTTGGGCAAGGATGGAGAAGATGTGGCGGATGACACGGCGATATTGTTCACCACATGTAGTATGTGTGTAAACGCATTGTTGCCCTCGTGGCATCACCATGGAACTCGGCTTTGGGGGAAGGGGAAAGACCAGGCCTTGCGGCGGGTTCGAACACGGGACATGATTCTCCCAAACCACTCGATATTGTATTGGTACATTCTTACATCTAATCCAAAATTAAATAATGAACCAATTGTTTTATAGAAATTTTGCTTGGTGTGGATAAAATTTTGAACGAATCTGATTTGTCCATAATCGACATCCTACTCTGCACTTCATCTCGCCCGCTTGATGCTTCCAACTTGTGTTAGAGCCCCCGCCCGACTCAATCGAACAATGCCTTTCGGCGTAAATATATGTGAACGTTTATGGCATGTTTCAATCCATTTCACGTCAGAAAATGACAAAATGGACTACCGTGTTTTGTTATTGTGAACACACTTCAATCTCACTCCGTTGCTAAAGCCTTCTTTCTTTCATACTTGTTTTGTGTCAAGAATTTGTCTACCATGGCCAAATATTTGAAGGGTTGCATCTTATTCAAGGCATTGCTGGTTGTTGTGGTTGTGGTAATGAATCTTAGTGTGTATTTTAGTTTTAGTAATTAGTGATATGAAACAATTGCACGAGTAATGACAATTTGAATTTAGCACAACAATATCCACATCCAAAAACCCACATCTTTACAAATTGCATTGTGCATGTATATGTGGCAAGCAAGATAACATAAATTTATATATGTCCAAGGAAAAGAGGGAAGAGTATTGAAAATCTGAATATATGGAAGACATGATAAATGTTCATAAAACTTTAAGGCATTTCATGCAAAGAAAGCATAAAATTTGGTCAAAGAAGCCTCCATGCTCGTCGTACATAATAATAAAGACTAGCTCATTCCACCGAGGCCTCAATCTCAATGTCTCATAAACCTCCTTCACAAATTTTTGTCCTTTGGAAACATCGTGTGAGGGGTGGTTGTCATTTCCTAAGAGGATCTTGAGATCAAAATATCATTGCTCTATAACCACGTAGTTGGGTAGCTTCCCCTGCTTCACATCAGACTCGAAGAACAGATCATAGGGATGAAACTTGGCAATGTACTTGAGCTTTCTCATTGTGGTAAAAGAGAGTTGTGGGAGGATACGGCAATAAATACCAAAGTCGAGGCTGACTCGTGAATGGATTCAAAGATGATCTGCTACGAATATCCATGGATGAGTTTCTTGGCAACGTTGGTGGTGGCGTCATGGGAAGTGGTGGAACTCGTTGGGCTGCGTGGAAGCAAGCACCGATGCAAACCACCTGTCAAACACAAATAATTACTTAACCAAGGTCACGTACACAGGCACAACGTCCGGAATGAATACATTCATCACGATATCCGACATGCCCTTATCAATGTTCTCCACCTACTAAGCGAATCCATTCATGGGAGGAGGATCTACACCGTGTCTCTTGCTTCCCCCGAATATTTGTTCTCGTATGGATGGACAAGATGAGAAGATAAAATATTTTCAGGTTTAAAGTTGAATGCATAAAAAAATTCAAAGAGCGTGAAATGAGGGTGGACGAACGGTGGAAGGCTGCTTCTTGACGGACGTTGAAGCATGACGGCATAGTCGCCGATCTATCGACACATGTCGAGACCCCAAAGCTTCATCCCATTGTAAGAAACGCCTTCAGCGTAACAAGAATGCTAAAGCACATTCCAAAAATAATAATTTGTACGCCTCCATAGCCTATCCCGAACTAAAAAGTTGCACTTAATGGAAGAGTCCCAAGGCTCACCCTTGATGGTATCACTGACTGGGCAACCATACTATTGACATCAGCAAATTCATGGTCCATTTATAAATTCTCTCTTGGTTATATGGAAGGTGAAGAGTTTTACCCCATATTTTTTCTTCTTAGCTGGCCCGCAACATCAATAACCCACAACAGTTTTCTCTAGCAAGATTTTGAAGATAAATGTCCAACTGAACTAATGCATATTATTCCCCTTGCAAAATATCTTATTCAGCTTCTCCTTCTCAACTAGCCAATTGAGATCTTTATTATCAAAATCTGTGAGATAATGCGAATTTGTTGAACTTAAAGTCCCAAATCTTTGATTTGTCTCCAAAATATTATGTTTCCTACCTTAGTACCAACGAACATTGAGTACAGTGAAATATTGAGCAAAACCTGAAAGGAAAGCAACATATTGGAGGACAAAAGGAAATAATCATACCAACATATCAATGCAAAATCTGAAACAAGTAATTACTGAAATTAATATGCTCCTCCAAATTATTTTTGTACTAGCAAGAATTGAAACATAGAATGCATCAAACAATATGATAAATCATTATACTTGAAAGGTCTAAACATATAACGTTTACATGTAGATAAATTTACTGCAATTTTCCGTGACTGTAGTATTCATACACGGACATCAAATGAATAGAAGGGTTCCATTAGCAAAAGTTAGAAGACATACATGAAGACTTTGATGCGCCAAACTTATGTGCCAAAGTCCTCTAATATGTGTTCTGTTTAAATTTATTATTTTGAAGGCAACATGAACATGTGTTGTTCAGAATTGTGTTTTCAATCAAGATTTACAGAAATGGTGCAAGCTGAAAATCTGCCAATGAAGTTTGGAGGATAGATAATTGAATCACCTATAACACCTTAGAAGAGTGTGATGGTCTATGTTTTTTTTTTTTTTTTATTAAGGGCAAATAGTTTTGAAGGGACTATACCCTGTATACAAAAGGGCTCAAAAGCCAGATAGTAAAGGTGAGAGAAACAGCCCAGAGAAGGGCAAAACTGTCAACCAAAGAGGGCTCAACAGCCAAATATTACAATATAAGTGAAAAAAGGATCTAAACGTACAATGATCCATGTTATTATCCATTAGAGGGTTTTTTTTTTAAATGCCTCTTTTGTGGGATATCTTTAATTGTTTAAACCCTTATCATTGGCAATTGTGAAGAAATTTTATTTCATTCATGGGAATTGATGTTGTTAGAAGAGTGTGTAGCGGTAAAGGAATGGTTACATTTGTCTTAATTAAATCAAGGTTTGAGGGAGAAGAAATTACATGCTGCTGTTAGTGGTATTTCTAAACCTCATTTGTGGGAATTCAAACCTGTAAATGAAAGAATGCTGTATTGGAGGATAGCAACAAAACTGGTTTGTTAGTGCATTAGAATGGGACTGGAGTAACTCGCACTTGAAAAACTGACTTTGCAGATGAAGCAACAAATGGTGAAACAGTTGGGACTTTTTCAGAAAACTAAAAGAGTTGTCGAGGTAGCAATTTGAAGGGAATATTTTTAGCTCCACAAACTTAATTACTGGAAGGGCTTTTGAATTCCTCCAAGAGAACACGGATTGATTCCACTTATTTTCTGGGAAGCTTGTTATGAAAAAAATTCAATAATTAATCCACTACAAAAGTGCTGCGTTTATAACTATGCATTGAACAATTAATAACATGAAGTGGAGGAGAATGCCAACACTAAACATGGAGCAATTTACTTGTTAATGTAAACCCACACCAAGACACAGCACCAGGGTGTTTGGTGAGGAGGCATTTACAATTTGTTGATTTATCTTAGCCTCTCTCAATCAGAGGTTTTAATCTTGCTTGGCGTAGAACATGCCACTTGTGGGATTTGAACACGGGTTAATTAAATTGTAATTGTAAATCCACACCAAAAGAAAGATATTCTCACTTTACATCAAGTTCATACAGCTACCTAAAGTTTCTACTGCTAGTCATATTTGAGCCCTTCATATGCTGATTTAAATGAACAGAAACAAAGCCCATTATAAATAGCATTGGATAATAGCAAGTCATCAAACATGAGATCCAAAAATACCGAGATCTTCCAGCAATGTACACTTTCTTAGATGATCCATATTCCAACCCAAAAAGATCCATCTTGTACCTGTAATAGATTGAAACAATCAAAACTACTCAATATATGAAAGAAAAAATGGCATTGACAACAATATACAAGTATTTCTGAATCACTGCACATCTAGAATCTCTTGCTTTGAATATTTAATCATGCCAAATATGAATGATACAAGCAATCATCCCGCTAGATGCCCTATAAACATGTAAAGCTTAACAAAGCTATCCATGCTGCATGGCCCTCTAATACAGTTTCAATTTCAAAAATAATTCTCGCAATTTAGTCTAGAAACATCAAATACATCTCTAAATATTAAAATCGAAGCAGAATAATACCTAGCCCCTTGCTGACATTACAGGGCTGCCCATAAACATAGGTTTTCACCTCAAGCAAATCTCCGCACCGCTTTGTTTCAATAAGCATCATCAATCATCCCTACAAGAGTGTTGTCCATCCTTGGAAAAAAAGTGGTGCTGATTGTCATCGATTACTTGTGCAATAATCTTGGAGACAAATTTTGGGGCAGAGTAGCAGTCTCCACGTACTTGAAGATTTTTATACCCAAGATGGCTTCTCTTGTGATGATGCTGATAAGCTAAGATGCAACTGCCAGGGTTTTGATGATGATAGCAAATAATCTGTTTCCATTGGTTCTCCTAAACATCATGCAGAACTAAAGATGTGCTGTGTGTATGCTATGCCCATATATTCTGTGCCCAAGGGTGCATTCTAGTCTGAGGAAGCAATCTGTCCCCTGCAAGGAAAGCATACACTTGTTTATTGACCTCAATCCAACTCCACCCAGGCCTCCTTTCTACCTTTACCCCCTTCATTATTTTCCTCATGTTTTCAGCATCATGCCACCTTCCAGCCACAGCATACATGTTTGATAACAGCACATAAGGTCCAACATTGTTGGGATCTAACTCAAAAAGATGTGCAGCAACCCGTTCTCCTAAATCTATGTTGTTGTGTACTCTGCAAGCAGAAAGCAACGACCTCCACACTGTTGCATCTGGACGTATTGGCATTTCATTGATAAACTCTTCTGCCTTATCAAGGTGCCCAGCGCGACCAAGAAGATCAACAATGCAGGCGTAGTGCTGCATTGCAGGTGTGACATCATGATCTCGATTCATGCAATCAAAGTATCGCCTGCCTTCACTCACTAAGCCAGCATGGCAGCAGGCAGACAAAATAGAAACAAAGGTGGCATGGTTGGGGATTATACCCGATTGTTGCTGCATTTGTTCAAAGAGTTTAATGGCCTCCTTGGCAAGGCCGTGCATGGCGTAACCTTCAATTATTGTAGTCCAGGAGACTACATCTCTTTCAGATATTTTGTCAAACAGTTCACGAGCTTTCTCCAAATTTCCACATTTTGCATACATGTCAACAAGGGCACTCTCCACAAACACAGTAGACTGATACCCACATCTAATTATCTCTTCGTGGATTTCCATACCTTGTTCCAATGCCGCCAAATTGGCACATGCAGGAAGAACACTAGAGAATGTTTTTGCATCAGGCCTCACACCTGCTGCTGCCAGCATTTCTCTATAAAGATCCAAAGCCTCCATGCTCCGTCCACACTGTGTCAATCCTGCAATTATCACCGTCCAGGAGGCCACATCTCGTTCTGGCATCACCCCAAAAGCTCCAAAGCCTCATCCATGCGTCCATTTTGAGCAAGTCCCGCAACCATGGCCGTCCAAGATGCAACATCTCGTTCAGGCATATCCCAAAACAAATCCAAGGCCTCATCCACAAATCCCTTCTGTGCATATCCTGCACACATAGCAGTTCGGGCCACTGCATTCCGATCTGACATTTTTTCAAACACTTTGCGCGCACTGTCTAAACTCCCACATTTTGCATACATATCAACCAGCGCATTTGCCACGGTGACATCAGATTCGTAACCACTTGTAACTACGTCTTTATGAACTTCCATGCCTTGTTCCAGGGCAACCAGTTTAGTGCAGGCAGAAATGACGCTAGCAAATGTGAACTCGTTAGCAGGAAATCCAGACCGCTGCATTTCTGTAAACAAATCCAACCCTTGTCTGGCCTGAGTGGGGCCATGTCTGGAGTAGGCTGCAATAATTACACTCCACGAGCAGATGTCGCGCTCGGTCATTTGGTCAAACACTTTGCGTGCATCCTCCAGAGTCCCTTTGCCTTGCTTTGATTTGGCATACACGTTAAGCAGCCCGTTGGCCAGAAATCTATGAGAGCTGAATCCCGAGTGTGTGATGTGAGCATGAACCAGCTTGACCTCTGCAAGACGGTTCTTGCTCTTCGCACACCCCTGCAAAATAAATGCATACATACAAGAGTCTGTGTCCTGCCGCTCCATCATACTTAAGACCTCCAATGCCTCTTTCAGTCGGCCCTGTTTACACAGATTTTTTATGGAAGCTTTCTTGGCATCGTTGTCCTCTCTTTCACCAGCATTAGGCACTTGTGTAGGTATATTCGAGGTCGTCTGAAGCACTGGTGTAGGTTTATTAGAGGTCGCCTGATCACGAAAGGATGATGACAGCTGCTTCGCGTTCTTGATATTAATCGTCCTCGTTTTGAATGACAGCGCCATTGCTTCAACATTGTTCAATATTTGAACATGGTTTAAGATTGGAAATGAGTTCTGATCATACAATATCTTTAGCCCGTTCCCGTGGTTATTTAATCTCGACATAATTAAGGTGTATACTAGCCAATCACATTATGGTATGTAAGACTTACAATTATTACGTCAAAAGACTTGTCCAAATGGTAACCTTGATGTTTGAGGCTGACCACGATGGTCATGATCTAATAATAGTGGTTGTCAATATCAAACATATTTTCAGCCCTTGATTGTAGTCGATGCCCTAAAAACACCTAAACCCTAATCACTTTGAATGCACATTTAAATGTTGGTTAAGGGAAACCTTGGCCGGTTTGTGCAATGGGTGGAGAACACTGTTGTAGAGGTCATGCCCCACATAGAGGCATTGCCTAAGGGTTGAAATTCTTCGGGGTTGTGCTAGATGCAGAGGCCATGCATGATGACTATGATTTCTTTGCAAAACTTGTCTAGCGAGGAAGAAATCAAAGCGAGTTCACTAAGCCTTGCAGAAATGAGGGGAACCATGAGGTTCAAGTCAACGAGGATCATTTTGTCGCGACACCAATGATTCTTTGGCAAACCTCGTTTAAGAAGGAAGAAATAAAAACAGATCAAAGAAGTTTTGCAAATGAGGACAACTATGAGGTTGAAGTCACTAAAGATGTAGTTGTGTGTCTCTATGGAAGCAAGCTCTTTACTCATATGGATTAGGGGTTTTTGCGGAGGCTTATATTGAATATGGTTTGTGCATAATAATAGGATTAGGTGGGTGGTTTTTTTCCTTATAATGTGTATTATGGGAAGGCTTAAGTTTTCTTATCTTTGGGTACGATGTGCTTTGTGTTTTGGCTATGGTGTTCTTCTCATTTGTGCCCCCTATTGCGAACTAGATGTTTGGTCATTTGTTTATAGGTATGAGCTCCTTTCAACCTAATTATCAATGTTAAAAGTTGTTTCCTAAAAACATACGAGTTTTGTATCAATGTGTTGTTTTGGTTTAGCATGTTTTATTAATTTATGCAACATTAAACCCATATAGATGGCTTTAAAGAGCATCTAATAATGTTGTTAATACATTTGTAAATATCCTAATATTTGATATATTTTTTACCACCAAACACATCCATATTAGTGATGAATGACTATTTAATTATCCTTTTAAAATTGAGAGTCATGCGTGCCTTTACAAAAATTATTCGGTAGAGTACTGAATGTATCTCTTGTGTGTTTTATTGGCATATGAATTTGATTTAGTGGGTGTGTAGCTATTCACCTATGATGTCTTAGAACATTTGGATTGTTATATTTCACTTATTGTCTTTTACACATATGATAGCATTTTCTTTTGTTATATTTAATTAAGTATTTTGGATCTAACAATTGGTAATGAAAAAGATATCTAGCCAAAGTGAGGAATGGTGTGTTTGGCATTTTTCCCGCTTTATTTTTATTTTTTGGTGTATGTAGAGCATGCATATTGTGCTAGCTAGCTATGGTTAAAATGTAAGATTTATTTAAGTGGCAAATTTTTGTTTTCAATTTAAGGTCATGGGATATTCTAAATCTTACTTTTTAGACAAAGTGAAAGTGAAATAATATTAATGTTGATAAATGTTTAACGCCACGGGCATGGACTTAAGGATTCTTTGGTTTATGGTGAAATTGAATTTGAAATTATATTAATGTTCACAAATGATTGGAAGTAGGTCAATGGGATTGAAGTAAATGCTTAATAATATTGTACAAATAAGGTAGATTTATGTAGCATAGATACAGAGGCTAGGAGCCATCGCATGCCAAAACCAAATTCTTAAGAAGCATTTTTTGGACAGCTTCTAGCATGTGACAATTGGGTGTATGAATCGATAGAAACATTAAAAAATATCTAAAAGCTATTGTCCATTATCGACAAACCGTGTCAACATTTGGCCATAAGAATTGTCTTTATGTCAAACACCCTTTACTTTTGTCCATTGACAAAGACTTCGGTTCAAAGAGTGTCCATGCTTGGATTTTTCGTAGCTTTTTGTGCTTACATGTTATTTTTTATAATCCAACTGGAAAGAATGTCGTGTTGGTTGAACTAAAAATATAGAACAATTGTACTTATTATCAGTATCTGGAGGTTGTTTGTTATTTATTATCTTGAAGCTTAAATCATGAATTTAGATACTATATATCTTTATATTTATAGAAATATTGATGATTTGTAAATTTTTGGTAGTATGGTAGTTAAATTTAAACAATTTTTCAATTCAAAGAGTGTCCATGTTGGGATTTCTAAAGAACTTTTTTTTCTATATATTATTTTGTATAATACAATTTAAGAATGTCGTATAGTGAAATTGAGAGTATGGAACAACCGTAGTTATTAGAGTATATGAAATTATTTTGTTAATTATTATCTTGAATATTAAATTACGTATTTGAATATTATACATGTTTGTATTTATAGAAATTTTGATGATTTGTAATTTTTTGGTATTATAGTTGTTAAATTTTAACATTTCTCCACTTCAAATAATGTCCCTTTTGGGATTTTTTCACAACTTTTTGTTGTTGTATATATTATTTTGTATAATCCATGTGAACAATGTTGTCTAGTGAAACTGAAAGTATAGAACAACCGTAGTTATTACCGTATATGAAAGTTGTTTGTTGTTTATTATCTCGAATCTTAAACTGTAAATTTAAATACTATATTTTTTTTTGTTATGGAAAGTTTGATATGATTTGTATTTTTTAGTATTTTAGAAGAGACTTCAAGTTTGTAGTTTATTGTGGAGTATTTAGTAGGTTCGTTATTTTGCATTGAACATGAAATATTTTTGGTCTTCTTATCCTTGTTTGTTATTGGCGTAACTAAAAATAGTCTCACAAACTTCCACCTCATTGAATTTTTCTTTTTTTTGTAAAGATAATCGATAAAATAATGTTATTTATAGTAAAATATTCATATGCAATGCCTAGGAACCTTGGGATTGTTGTTTTCCATTTCTCTTTTACACAAATGATGTCATGTGTTTTTGTTAATGTTAATTAAGTATTTTGGATCTAACGATTGGCAATAATAAGAGATATCCAACTAGAGTGAGGAATGGTGTGTTTGGAACTTTTCTTTTTCTTTTTTTTCTTATTTTGGTGAATGTAAAGTACGCATATTGTGCTAGTTGGGTTTTGTTAAAATGTATTTTTTTGGTTTTTAAGTGGAATTTGTTTGCTTTCGGTTTAAGGTCATGGATATTTTGAATCTTAATTTTTTACCAAAGTGAAAGTGAAATTATATTAATGTTCAAAGAATGTTTAAGGCCATGGGCATGGACTTTGTGATTCTTGATTTTTAGTGAAATTGAAATTATATTATTGTTCATAAATGCTAGGAAGTATGTTAATGGGATTAAAGTGCATGCTCACAAACAACACCCGGATAGGGTACATCTATGTTAGTACAAACACAAAGGCTAAGGACATCATATACCAAAACCAAATTCTCAAGAAGCATTTTTAGACCACTTGTAACATGTGACAATTAGGTGTCTACATTAACAAAAATATTAAAAAATATCTAGAACCCATTGTCTATTGTTTGCAAACCATTTCAACATTTGTCCATAATAATTGCCTTTATGTGTGAGACCCTTTGCTTCTCTCCATTAATGAATACTTTAGTACAAATAGTGTCCCTGTTTAGATTTTTGCGCTTTTTGTGTTGTATATGTTATTTTGCATAATCCTACTAAAGTCACAAAATCATGCACTTTAGACATTTATTTATCCCGGTCTCATACTACTATTTAGAAGGTTCTTGAGTAAAGAAAGTACTAATTAACCCCGTCCTTTGGCCATCTTGTTTATTTTATTTCATAATTTGCGACCTATTGCACCCATATGCCTAGCCATTTTCTAACATTCCACATTATTTTAGCCTCGGCTAGGGCACCCAAATTTAGTATTGGGGTGCCCATGGGCACCCTAGTCCCACCTGGGGGTGCCTTGATCCTTATAGCACTTTCCCACCACTTTTTGGGCCTCTTCTAGCCGTTTTTCATCTTTATCTTTCTTGTGGTCGACCTTTTTTAGGGTTAATTACAAAATTAGAGTAAGAGAACCCTATAAATATAAAGTTATGAGACCATAATGAGGACTTAACATCATACACTATTATCACTCCATCTAGAGTTGCATCCATCTATTGCATTGGCATCCACATAGCTCCATCATCAAGGCACAAGCTAGGACATCTTGCATCACACTTCATAGGGGAGGGATTATATTATATTCCATGTACACATTCTATTACATTTTCTACATTTAGTTATTATTCGTTACTTCACAAAGTGTGACTAGCACAAGAGCACCTAGGGCACGACATGCATACACACAATAGAACTACATCTGAGTCCGAAATGTAGTACAATGCTCAGTTAGTAAGCCCATTATTGTGGCATCTGAGGTCAGTTTGACCCATTCATTCTGCATATTTATTTTTTTAGGGTTTTGATACTTCCTTTTGGTCTTTTGCAGGTTATTTCTTCCTCTTGGAATATTTGGAGTATTTGGCATAGTACAAAAAAATTAATGTGACAGAAGGAAAAGTTTCATATCACCTTCCGACCATATGAGCACCCGATTCAAACATGTTTCTCGGACCATGGAACCCAAATTTCTTACCAGAGCGCCCATGGGCACCCCAGTTCTCCTCCAGGTGCCCCGATCCTGACACATCATCTAGATTTGTCCTTTTTGGCATTTCCGCATGGTTGTTCCTACTTTTTGATTTTTGTGCATCACTGCGACACAATCCAACAATCATCCATTATCAACTAAGTTCTTTCCTTTCCGTCTTACACATTATGGTTTTTAATTTCATTAGTTTATTTACTTATCTCATTTACATATTATTTTAGTACATTTACTTACTACGTTATATGTCCTCCTAGATTAGATTAACTATCTTTTACTACATTAGTTTAGTCAATTTTAGTTAATCATTTTGGTGAACCCAACACACTCATTATATTTTCCATTTTTATACATTCATATCCTTACATTAGGAAAACTCATCACACGTTATAACATTTCATTACCCGATGACACACTCTTGTGCTTCAGTTCACACTTGACTGTTGAGGGATTATTACTACACTGAACCCCACACACTGCACCATAGGTATTACACATTACACTTCATCACACATTATGTGTTATACATTCTACCACATTTGGTCATTTATGTCTCTTCACCTCATACATCATGATAGTTGCATACATCTACATACCATACTACGCCGCGTATTTTCACACATATTCTACTAGTCTTCATCATATAGGAGTCTAGAATTACATTCCTATTTTTCTACATACATTACATGTCACTTTCTACATTACACTTTACACATATTGCATTTGCATTTTACACATAGCATATCTACACATTCTACGCATTACATCCTTACATATACCACTCATCATATGGTTGGTTTTTATCCTTACATATACTACATTATCTTCTACGCGCTGCACTCACTACCCGATGACACACTTTAGTTATTTGGTCCATACTCGATTGCCAAGGGTTTACAAATCAAATGGACCCTCCCTTCACCACACATTTACTATTCCACCTTTCATCATGCGACATTACTAGCTTAGTGACATACGCTTTAGGCTAAATCGTTACATATACTATTTATCTCGTAGTGGCATACACTTTAGCTTAATTGTCACATATTCTATCCTTTTGTAGGGGTATACACCTTAGGTTACATCACCACTCCCTACTATTCATCTTGTAGTGACATACACTTTAGGCTAAATCATCACCTATTATATCATTTCTTATAGTGGTCTACACCTTAGGTTACATCACCACACCCTCCTTACATTCTATAGTGATATATGCTTAGTGCTAAATCATCACTCATCCATTCATCTTATAGTGATATACGCTTAGGGCTAAATCATCACTCCACATTTCATCTCATTGTAGTATGCACTTAGGCTATAAGGTCCATGCACATCTATTCTACATGTTGCATATCATCACCACTATGCATATACACATTTCCTCACAACACGCTAGACACATACACACTACTCGACCATTTCTCGATGACGCACTCTCATTTACGGTTCATTCTTGATTATTGAGGGGGAAAACAAAATGAACCTCACTATACATTTCCATCCACTCGGGGGAATGTGGCTCCTATCACTCCATATTGCATTCCATTCCATCCATCCACATCATATTGCATACTATGGTTTCTTATATTCTTGCTTACTTTTGCTTGTTCATGGTCACTTTATTACACATGCTAGTTTGATTACTTGTATTTCATTTATCTATATCATACACACATGCACGTTCACACCTTCTTCTAGTTGTGATCATAGATACAAGTCTCTTACATGTGGCATGGATTCTCACCTTCTACCCTTCCTACACTAGTCGTTGGGGGCATCCACACATTCGTCTCTTACAGGTGTTATTGTTTCATTCGTACATAGAACTTTACATTACTTGCTTATACACACTTTTGACATACTAGTTATCTTTCTAACATGTTAACGGGTGCTTCATATGCAAGATTTGGTATGCATGATATTAGTTTTCATACTTGTTTGTTACATTGTTTGCCATTTTTGCTATTGTTTGCGGGCATTGCCCTATGTTTGGTGTGCACACTTGTTTGTTTTTATGGCCATGATGACCTTGCGTGTCTTGTGACATTGTGAGTGATGTCCCATGTTTGCAGCCCACTTTTTGTGGCTTACTTGTCTTCTTGCATGTTTACATTACTTTTCTTGGT
This sequence comes from Taxus wallichiana var. yunnanensis, assembly GCA_018340775.1. Classification (NCBI taxonomy): domain Eukaryota; kingdom Viridiplantae; phylum Streptophyta; class Pinopsida; order Cupressales; family Taxaceae; genus Taxus; species Taxus wallichiana. The sequence continues at coordinate 955,257,869 of CM031235.1, forward strand.
AGCTTTTACATTGTTTGTGTAGCTTATACATTGTTTTCTTCATGCATGTGTGTTTACACTTGTCTTTGGCTAGCCTTCTTGTTTGTGTGTGCCTTGGTTTCTACCAAGCACTTTTCAATGTACATGCGGTTGGCCCTCTTTTGGGGCCGCATGTCTCCTATCAGCGATGTCGCATGCACCCCCAAAGAGGGGGGCATCATTTGGGGGTTTACATACTAACACAAAGATTATACACCATTTTGGTTCATTTATATTGAGCAAGTGGGTTCAAACCAGTCTACAAACCCCATACACAAAAAATTTTATAGGACATGGTCTCCTTAGCATTTATGGGAAGTAGTTACATGCTTGGAGGTTATAGTTGGTGTGTCTCTCTACACTACTTGGTCACTGGCGTCAGATCACCCAAAAAACTAGGATAGTACAAAGATCTCTACACACTTTTCAACATAAACTGTTAGAGCTTAGAGGACACGGAGCATTTCCTCCCTACACTTATTTAGCTAGGGTGGCGTGAGATCACCCCAAAAACTCGCAGTACATGATATCCTTCTACACTTTCTCTCTTGACATGGATTAGGTGCACATGTTCCATTTACCTTTACATTTACATTTTCCATTTACATTAGCATATTTTACATACACATGCATCTTTTACATAGCATTTTTACACTTACATACATACATATTTGACTACTTGATTGTTTTCTCCTTGTAGGTCCAACCGTATGAGAAACAAGCATTCAAATGGGGGTAACAACAACAATGGCGAAACAACAATGGCAATAATGGCAGCAACAACAACATTTCGTGGCAACACACATTCTTTACTAACCATTCACGTACACTACACACACGTGTTCCACCCTAGGTTCACTCTCATCACTTTTTCTTTGCACATTTTTCATTTATAGTTTCCAAACTCCATCTTTTTGTCATTCCACACTTTTTTCTAGTCCTTTGGTGTGTTTTATACTACACTCTTCATGGACTTCAGTACACATCTCTACCTACTTTATCTTGTCAAGATTTCCACTCACCAACATAAAGTGGGGGCAAAATGCAGCCACAAAATCATGCACTTTAGACATCTATTTATCTGGTCTCATACTACTATTTAGAAAGTTCTTGAGTAAAGAAATTACTAATTAACCCCCGTCCTTTGGCCATCTTGTTTATTTTATTTCGTAATTTGCAACCTATTACACCCATGTGCCCAGCCATTTTCTGACATTCCACATTATTCTAGCCTCAGTTAGGGTGCCCAGATTTAGTATTGGGGTGCCCATGGGTGCCCTGGTCCCACCTGGGCGCCTTGATCCTTCTAGCACTTTCCCGCCACTTTTTGGGCCTCTTTTAGCCATTTTTCATCTTTATCTTTCTTGTGGTTGGCCTTTTCAAGGTTAATTACGAAATTAGAGCAAGAGAACCCTATAAATATAAATTTATGAGACCATAATGAGGGACCTAACATCATACACTACTATCACTCCATCTAGAGTTGCATCCATCTATTGCATTGACATCCACATAGCTCCATCATCAAGGCACAAGCTAGGACATCTGCATCACACTTCATAGGGGAGGGATTTTATTCTATTCCATGCACACATTTTATTACATTTTCTACATTTATCTATTGTTCGCTATTTCACAAAGTGTGATTAACACAAGATTACCTAGGGCACGACATGCACACACACACACCAAAACTACATCCAAGTCTGAAATGTAGTACAACGCTCATTTAGTAAGCCCACTATTGTGGCAAATGGTAAGGTCATCGACCCATTCATTCTGCATATTTATTTTTTTAGGGTTTTTATACTTCCTTTTGGTATTTTGCATGTTACTTCTTTCTCTTGGAATATTTGGAGCATTCGGCACAATATAGAAAAATTAATGCGACAGGAAGGCAAAGTTTCATATCACCTTCCGACCTTGTGAGCACCAATTCCAAATACTTTCCCAAACTAGGGCACCCAGATTCCTTACCGCAGAGCACTCATGAGCGCCCCCAATCCTCCTCCAAGTGCCCCATTTTAAACACATCATTTAGACTGTCCTTTTTGACACTTCCACACATTTGTTCCTACTTTCTCATTTTTTGTGCATCATTGCGACACGGTCAGATAGTCATCTCACTATCGCCTAAGTTCTTTCCTTTCCCTTCTTACACATTAGGGTTTTTAATTTCATTAGTTTATTTACTTATCTCATTTACATATTGTTTTAGTGCATTTACTTATTGCGTTATATGTCCTCCTATATTATATTAACTATCTTTACTACATTAGTTTAGTCAATTTTAGTTAATCACCAAGAAAAGAATGTTGTCTCATTGAACTAAAAGTATGGAGTAAATATAGTTATTTCCATTTATGGAAGTCGCTTTTCTATTTATTATCTTGAATCTTAAACTTTAAATTTGAATACTATATATAATTGTATTTATAAAAAGTTCGATTATTTGTAATTATTTGGTATTATGGTAGTCAAATTTTAATAATTCTTTAGTTCAAACAGTGTCCTTATTGGGATTTCTATCAACTTTTTGTTGTATATGTTATTTGTTATAATCCAATAGAAGTGTCATCTGGTAAAACTAAGAATATGGAACATAGAAACATATTTCTACTTTCACATTCAAATAATTATCATCACATCCCACAATATTCAATACACGTGTCTAAATGATATGTAAATACCTTGATTTTAAATTTAGAATGCAAATATTTTTATGCTTGATTTAAATAACTAAATTATTTATGTTATATCTAGGTGTAATCAATTTATTCCCAGGTGATGTATTATTATGTATCTTTTTTTTGCACATCAATTCAGAAATTTGACGTCAAATCGTATTTTGTTTGTATGACTTTAAAACATTTTAAAACAAATTTTTATAAATTTACCAAGCATAAACATGCCTAATGAAATTTGAACTCACATTTATAAGTCTACATCAAAACATCAAAACACTAAAATATCTTTAATCTATAGAATTGCATATACTACCCCTTTAAAATTTGATTGATCATCATTATAAGTGTTGGATCAAAAATGAGGAAATCCCAAATATTGTAAATACAATTATTATCAAGGACGCTTGGACAACCGGTCCCCATGGATGGTATAGGCCTCGAGTCTTTGGTGAATTTCCTCTCGTCGGCATGAGTATCCTTCACGCTTGAGCGGCCTCTTCACCCGATAGATATTTCAAGGCTTTTTCTTAGTCATTTCTATCTATTCGGTTTTATTGCTCATTGGTTGCCATTTTTTCCTACTTATCCACTACTTTCCAACGACTTGCACTCTGCTATCATGGGGGACCTCCTTACAGGACTGAACCCGTCTTTGATCTAGCTTGGTAAGATAATGTTGAGCTTTGGAAAGCATTGGATGTAGATGGATTCACTACGTTCATTCAAAGGAGTAAGGATTTTGATAATCATATCTCCATTCTCTTTTCCAAGCATTGGAAAATTAGGTTTTTAATTTCAAAGGCAAATATTTCCCCATCATGGAGAATTTGATCTCTTTTATCACTAGATTGGGCTCAGATGGCATCAAGTTCTATCAAAACAAGTTTAACAAGGATGCAGAGGAGAAGAAATTTCTACAGGGATATGAAGAAATGTAAATTGGCAAGGTGGGTATTGTTTGCTCCTCTATTCCAGCCCCCTACGACGATGTTGCCCGAATGGTGGTCAGGTATGTTACTCTTGAAGGACGTTTTTCTACCCTACCCCTTCACCATTTGGTGTTTTTGAATCATTTCAGAAGATCTCCTAGGGTTAGCCTCTCGTACTACATTCTTCATTCTCTTGAAAAATCTATTCAGGAGGTTCATTCCCATAAGAGAGTTATTCCCCTTCACCAAGGTGTAATTCTCCTTCTTCACTTGTATTGTCATGACATTGATAGAATTTTAGGATTCTATTGACTATGAGTTTAAACAATTAAATTATACAACATTAATAAACTATGCAATATTAAATCAATAAACATCACGTTATATCGCATGGCAAATAAATAAATACTTACAGAAAGTAATAACAAATGACACATGATTTATGGTGGAAAACTTGAAGGTAAAAAACCACTATGAAAAGTTACATTTATTATAGAGAACCCTTTTACATCCAGTAAATTACCTCCTCCTTTAGAAAATCTAATCAAAAGGGTAAAAACACCTTTGATATATATTTTCCAATATGTCAAATGAAGACCCGAAGTCCTTTTTATATGAGGTGATCGGGTATGTCTCTCATCCCACCTTTTCAACCTAAATGGCTTACACATATACCAAGCTTTAAAATATTTAATAATATAAATATAACTATTTATTATTATTAAATATTTAACCTAAAGTATATCCATAGGTTTGAATATTTAATAATAGAAATAGAAATATTTCTTATTATTAAATATTTAACCTATCGTATAATGTTGGACCCATATTTAATTAAGGGGTGGTCAACCCACTTAACCATTATATTCCAACACCCCCCTTAATGTTAAGTGGGATAACATATGCCAATGGATTACCTTCTTGTGGTACACTACAAAATTTACAATCCTCAAACCATAAAAATTTTAGGCTAGCATATGGGTTCAAGGAATTATAACACCTTCATCATACTCAAGTTACCTTTTGGTACAAAAAGATTTGGAATCCCAAAGATCATCTCATGATCAATGGATAAGTATGATTTGTGAGTTTTAAATGTTCTCACAAGTTCTCGTAAAAGGTTACTTAAAACCAAGCATATAGGAGCCTTTTATAACCAAGGTCCTCATTTACAATATGCTTACACTAGATATTTACCAGTAAACTCAATAACACTAAATAGTTTACTGAAGACCTCCTTTAAGGTCTTTCTACACTTCTTTATAAAAAAATTCGAGGAGGTATACACATGCCCGAAGGTCTTTATTACAATGCAATTTTTATTTTACAAATACCAAGTTCCATTAGGAGGTGACATTGTCATGCACACTCCCCCTCAATGGCAACTCTAAAAATCTAAGTTTTTCACGAAAGTGACAAAACTTTGCAGCACTCAGGGGCTTTGTGAATATGTCACCAACCTGCTCTTCAGTCGGCACGAATTTGAGATCTATCTCACCATTTAGTGTCTTCTCACAGATGAAGTGTATATGTATCTCAATGTGTTTCATCCTCGATGTTGTAATTAGATTATGTGCAAGAGCTATGTTTCTCTTGGTTTTCACATAAAAAGGAATACTACCTTCATCCTTCATCTTTATCTTAATGAACAACCTCTTTAGCCATAGTGCCTATTTTGTAGCTTCCATTGCACTTCTATGCTCACTTTATTTGAAGAGATATAAACAATTAGCTACTTTTACTGCATTAAGTAATGGCACATGCACTAAATTTAAACACATAACCAATAAGTAGATTTTATATATAATACATCACCAACATGATCGAATCACAAAATCCATAAAGTTAGTATTTACACCCTTAGTATAATGCAACCAATAATTGATTGCACGTTTAATATATCCGAGAATTCTTTTTCAAGATTCGATTATCTCTATAAGGTTCCTGTATAAACCTAGAAGCAATTCCTACTGCATAGGAAATATTTGGTCTAGTTATAGTTAGATAAATCAAACTACCAACTAACTTCCTATATAAAGTAGGATCAACTTTTTCGCATGCGATTTAGGATCAAGTTTTATTCCAACTTCCATAGGTGTAGAAATTGGTTTACAATCAATCATATTAAACATTTTCAATACATTGGTTGTATATTGTGCTTGAGAAACAACAATAAAATTCTTATCTTGAAATACAACCATGCCAAGAAAATGATGTAAGAGACCTAAATCATTCATTTCAAAGTATTGTTTCAATTTTTCTTTAATCCTATGAATTAAAGCAAGACTATCACTAGTCATAAGCAAATCATCCACATATAGACATACAATGATAATGTGAGAACCTTCTTGTTTAATGAATAGATCATTGTTAGAAGAACAATTAACAAAACCTAATTGTTTAAAGAAAGCATTAATTTTTGCATACCAAGCTCTAGGAGCTTGCTTTAAACCATACAAAGATTTTTTCAACTTACAAACATAGTTTTCTTTACCATTTTCTTCAAAACCTTTAGGTTGAGACATGTAAAGTTCTTCTTTTAAATCACCATTTAAAAAAGTATTTTTCACATCCATTTGGTGGATTTCCCACCCAAACTGAGTAACAATAGCAAACAAGGTCCTAACAATGCTCATTTTAGCTATAGGGGCAAAGGTCTCAACATAATCTATCCCAAGTTTTGAGTGAAACCTCTAGCAATAAGTCTAGATTTATATTTTTCAATACTACCATCAACATTATATTTTACTTTGTATAACCATCTAGACCCTATAATGCTTATTTTCTCAAGAGGTGGAACCAACTCCCATGTTTGATTTTGAATTAGGGCATTATATTCAACCTACATTGCATTGATCCACTTCTCATCCCAACAAGATTCTTCAAAACTTTGCAGCTCAAGTTCATACAAGGTCATTAATGCATGGTACATATGATGGCTTCGGTCATTTTCCTAAGGTCAATAGGATTAGAACTTTCTAACACAGTTTGAGCCCATTTTGGTTTCTTAGCTAGGGAGACATGAGATTCAGAAACATCCATAGCATTAACACAAAAAAACATCATCATGATATTTTACCATATTTTCATTATCAAAACCAGAACCATCATTAGGAATATTGACAGATTAAGAATATCATTACTATTTGAAGATGAACATAAACATTTTTCTAAAATAATAACATTGTGATTTTCAGTTACTTCCCTTTTTACATGGTCGTAAATCCTTAAACCTACAATGTTAATACCATATCCAATGAAAATACAAGAAAAATAAGTCATATCAAGTTTATTTCTTTTCTTTTTAGGGATATATTAGAGGCATGGCTACTAAAGACTTTTAAATGTGATACATCGGTTTTTATTTGACCATTTCTCTAAGGGGGTCAAAAGGTGAATAGCTTTGGTAGGGAATCTATTTAGAATGTAGACTATTGTGTTCATTGCTTCTGCCCACATAAATTTGGAAAGACAGACAAAATGAAGCATAGTGTGAGCCATATCTATAATAGTCCTACTTTTCCATTTCTGCAACACCATTAAACTAGGCGTAATGAGGAGAAGTTAATTATCTCTTAATACCATAATCAATACAAAAAAAATTAAATGTCTTGCTAACTTATTCACACCCATTATTTGTTCTAAGCCTCTTAATTTTATAACTTGATTAATTTTCAACAAAAGCTTTAAATTCCTTAAATTTTCCAAATACATCAGATTTATTTTTAAGAAAATATGTCCAAATCATCCTAGTGAAATCATCAATAAATGTCACAACATACAAAGAACCATTTAATAAAGTTACTTCAAGAGGTCCTCTAACATCACTATGAATGAGTTCTAGTGGTGAAGAGGAACTTTTCTCAAGATGTAAGTGAAAGGGTTTAGCACTTTGTTTCGAGCGTAAACACCCTTCACAAGCATCGTGAGATGAAGACAAAATAGGAAAACCTTTAACTAGATTATATCTAGACATTTCATACAAGTTTTGATAATTGACATGTCCTAACCTTTCATGCCATAGTTTTGAATTATTCAAACTTTGAGATACAAAACAAGATGCAAAAGAAAAATCATCAAAAATATAAAGACCATTTCTTTGAATTCCTTCAACAATTATATTATTATTACTATCTTTGATGTACCAAGTATCCTTCAAAATTTTAATAGACAAACCATCATGAGTTAGTTGTGAACATGATAAAAGATTCTTTTTAAGCTTAGGAACAAATAAAACATTATTCAAAATACCATTTGAAAATTGTACTTTTCCTTTCTCTATTGCTTCTAAAGATGAGTTATCACCAAGATACACACATTCATTAATTTTTATAACATCAAATAAAGAATTGGAAATACTAGTCATATAATTTGAAGCACTGAATCTAGAATCCATTCAGAATTAGAGGAAGAGTATAAAACATCATATAATGCAATAGTTTTAGAGCATCATTAAAACTATCATTTTTACTTAAATTATATTTAGATGAGATAGTTTGTTTCTAATTTTTATGGATAGGTTTCTTAGATTTACACTCTTCCTTTTATGACCATTTTTTCCACATTTGTGACATTTACCATTAAATCTTACACACAAATGTTTAGAAGTAAAACTTTTTTATCAAAGAAATGATGATTTAGATTTAAACTTCTAATCAAAGAAGGGCTTGCATGGTTTGAACTTCGAATTTTGAGCAAGAAGTGCCTAAGAGGCATTCTCCTTAGATTTGAAGTTCATCATCACTTGCTCTTCCTATATTAGAAGAGAACTCAAAGTATTTAAATCAGTAATTCATCTTCATTATGATATTTAGAGTTTAGGATAGAAATAAAATTCCTAAATCTTTCATGTATATTCAACTGAACAATAAAGTAGATTATTTTTTCACTAATTAAGTCACAATTGCATCCATCTAATTATGTTTTGATATTTTTAATTTTGGCTAAGAAATTAACTACTTTTTCATCTCCTTTCATAGGAGTCATAAGTAATTCTAAAACAAGTTTAATAATCTTAGATAAGCATGTACCTTCATGCATGGATTCTAATTGTATCCATACCTCTTTAGGATGTTTGATATTACCAATGTGTAGAAGATATTCATCATTCACATTGCGCAGATCATGGAAAGGGCCTCCTGCGTACATTGTGAGAATGCATTCATATTTTCCACATTCGCTTGACGACCGATGGGTGAAAACTATGTTCCTGTAACAATCGTCTAGAGTTTCCTCGCCATAAGTTTTGATTTGACCCTAATCTTCCAAATATTGTAATTTTCTCCATTTAGGATCAGGGATTTATCGAGGCAAAAGAAACTGACGCCATTGTCTTTCAAATTTCTTGAAACACATACCCCATTATGATATAATGTGCCACTGAGTTAGAAACATATTAATTGAAAAAACAACAATACCCATATTTTATGATAAAAACTTGTATTATTTCATTAAAAAATCAAGTATTATATTTTTAAAAAAAAAAGAAATAACTAATTTTTTAAAAAATCTAATCATAAAAATATTAATAGAACCAGATATAAATTTATAGATCTAAAGAAACTATTTGACCATAACTAATTATGTCATTAAAATGCATACTAATTAACTTTCCATAATCAAATAATAACCCGCATTATAAAGGGATCTGGCATTATACCCTAGACCTATCATAAAAATTTCGACCATAAAGAAGTGAAGATGAAATCCTAAGAATGCACAACAAATTCAAATTTCAGAAAAGTGTTAATGAAGATAAAGATCTAGCCAACTTAAATTTGACGTCTAAATAACCGTCATTCTGCCTTTTTTTTGGTCTGTCGTGACGGTCATTTGACCGTCAATTTTAACACAGTGAAAATTTCCTAGATATGACCAACTTAAATTTGATGTCTAAATGACCATCATTATGCCTTATTTTTGGTATGTCATGACAGTCATTTGACCATCAAATTTAAGAAAGTGAAAATTACCCGTATTTCTAGTACTATAAAATTTCGAGAATTTTTAGACAAATTATGTTTATAAATTATAATAAGATATAAATAACTATTTAATTTTTTTAGAATAGTTTATATAATATAAACTATAGTGATCTTTATTCTATAGTAATTTTTATTTTAAAAATAGTTATAAAAGCTATAAACTTATAGTTTTTAAAACCAAGCCTTATTAGAGGGGATCGAAAGGACACGGGCATATTATTTTGAAAAAAAAAAAGGTAAAAAAGAGAATCTTTTCCAAGTGCAAGGAGATTTCAAATCACATGAGAGTACAAATTAACCTAGAGATTTACAAAGGGGACAAGTAATTTCACCCAACCAATGAAATAATTTGAAATCCCTATTTTCATGAAACTTGTCTCCTCCTTCATTTACTCTTGAATTTTACCTTTGAAAACATTTACCCTGCACACATTTAAAACTATAGAGAAATAGAAATATTTCATATATTAATTTACCCTTACTTGTATGTGATTTTTCACACGCATGTAAACCCCTTTCACCTTGTGCACACTCACATTAATTCCTCACAAAACATTAAAAAAATTAGATTGCAAAAAAATGGGGAGAAGGGGGCCCGATGATTTTTAAATACCCTTCCAGGTTGGTTGAAAAACCCGTACAAAATTAAATAAATTAAATACAACAACATTTGATCTAATCTATTTAATTTACCTCACTTTGTTACCATGATAGAATTTGAGGATTCTATTAACTACGGATTTAATCAATTAAATTATACAACATTAATAAACTATGCAATATTAAATCAATAAACATCACATTATATTGCATAAAAATAAAGAAATACTTACAAAAAGTAAATAACAAATGACACAAGATTTATAGTGGAAAACCCGAAGGTAAAAACTATTGTGAAAAATAACCTTTATTGTAGAGAACCCTTTTACATCTAGTAAATTACCTCCTCCTTTAGAAACCCTAATCACAAGGGTAAAAACACATTTGATATATATATTTTCCAATATGTCAAATGAGGACTCAAGTCTTTTTATATGAGGTGATCGGGTATGTCTCTCCCCGACCCACTTTTTCAACCTAAATGGTTGACACATATACCAAGGTTTAAAATATTTAATAATAGAAATATAACTATTTTTTATTATTAAATATTTAATCTAAAGTATATCCCTAGGTTTGAATAGTTAATAATAGAAATAGAAATATTTATTATTATTAAATATTTAACCGATAGTATAATGTTGGACCCATATGTAATTAAGGGGTGGCTAACCCACTCAACCATAATGTTCCAACATACATGGTTGCCAATATCCCCTCAAGCTCCATCCCCTCCCCTCGTAACCTAGCAAATCTAAAAGACTTATACAACCTTCTCCCCCTGCCAAAAGGGTTCTCAGAAGCACTGTTAAAGGGAAAGACTTGGATGTGGTGGAAAGCTTGCTCACCATCGCCTGACTAGTCTCCCTCAAATGCCAAAACTCGTTCCATGGCCCATATATTAATTCACAAGCCTCGGGGAGGATGTGCCTCTCATGGTTAACATTGGTAATAAGGAGAAACAAACCTCCAATATGGACATTGAGGAAAAGTTAGTAGAACTTAATAGGACTCAGAAGGAACTGGCTGCCACTCTTGAGAAGATTGTCTCTAAACAAATCAACCACCTCACCATGCAACATGTTTTTCTTGAGTTTCTACATATTCAAGTTAAACAAATTTGTGATGTGAGTGGTATTCTAGAGGATCTTTGGAAAGGTGAAAAAGCTACAAAGAAGGCGTTCTCCTCTAGTAGCAAGGACCCTACGATGCAAACTTCCCTGAATCTCTTCACAACTTTGGAGGAAGTGAAAAAGATTTTCAAAAATGTCTCATGTAGTTGGACCGGGCTCCTCCTGGTTTTTGTGTTTTTTTTGATTTTTGTTAGTCGTGTAGCTGTTGTTGGGTTGTTGTTTATCTGTTCTCCTGCTTCTTTCTGGCAAACTGTCTTTGCCTTTGTTTCTTTTTGTATATTCCAGCTTGTAGGCCTTTTGTTGGGGTGTGGCCCCCACATATCAAAAAACCACGTTGTTAATTTATGTTAAATCTGGTTGTTAGGCCTTTTTGTTGGGGTGTGGCCCCACCTATCAAAAAACCATGTTATTACTCTTGCTTATCTGGCCTTTGGGATTTTTGTACCACGGGTATGGTCCCCCCAAAACCATTTACTAAGAATAAAAAAATTGATTAATATTTTCACTCTAACATATAATATGTTCGTCTTAATGGGGTTATAAGTCATTGGAAGGTGGAAAACATGAAGCGGGTAATAAATTGGGGATTTAAATCCATTATAATGGTTTATATATTTAATCTACCCAAATATATAGTAAGATAAAATATAAAAATATAAAAATATATTGATTTAATTTTATTTTTAAGTTTGATTTTTCACAAAATAATAATACATGAATACATTTTTATGCAAATGAATTTGAAATAATCATTCCCTTAAATATATCAAAAACAAGCTTATATACCCAAATAAATTTAAAAGATAAATTACGTTTAACTTGATTTTCTAGAATTGGAATTACCGAGAAAACCTAAAATTAAAATTGATTCTATAGAATTGAAATCACCAACAAAACTAAAGCTGAATTGTGAATGAATCTAATTTATTTTTTTGATATTACATCTATATCGGTAATTTTATAGATGGCCTCGAGCAAGCATCAATATTCCATTACAAAAAAATATTTTCTCACAAAAATAGGTTTAAAACTCTTTGTGTGTCTTCTTTAAAGAATCTTATGACATTTAAATAGAAAATCAATTTTAAATTTATCTATTTTTATTAATATCGCATAATATTGCACTCACTTTTACCACTCATCGTAATTGTCTCTACAAATCTCACAAACACACGCACGCGCGTGCACACGCACACACGATTAAATCAAGAGTTTGTAAAAGTAGGACCATATTTCCCAATTTAAATTTTGAGAAATCTTTAAAAATACAAAATTTGAATCTCAAAATAATAAATCTAGAGTTTGTAATAGAAGAGCGATATTTGAAAAGCCAAATTGGAAACCTCAAGAAAAAAGTGATGTGACATATTGTACAAAAATATACTTTATGTTTCTTAGGTGTGTTAAAATAAGAAACTTCAAAGAAAAAAAATCAAAATATTCTTTAAACTAGCAATCGCACCCTAAGTGGTGCAATGGAGATGTCAATAGGAAGGCATAGAAGAAGTCAAGTGAGGATTGAAGGTGAAACATTACATGAGGAAGAGGGGTGTATCACATCAAATGAAAGACACACATTAATATAGCAAATGGAAGTTAATTAAGAGAACAAAAGAACTTCCACCGCATATGTATGCCCATTCACATTGATATATAGTCAAGGAACCTCTCTAATTTAAATTAATTAGATGAATCATAAATCCCCATAGATATAATAATAGACATTGAAAACCTCATTAATTTATATCCCTTTTAACATTTCCATTCTAGTTGATTAATATCTCGTCGGTCATTCTCATCTTTATGTGCACATTAATATTCAAATGAAATTTAATTCATAATTGTGTCATTACAAACATAAATATCAAGCCCTAGAATCAATTTATAGTAAAGTAGTGGAGCTAAGAAAACAACATAGTTTAACAACACTCTTTTGTTAAAGCATAAAAAAATTCACACGAGGCGTTGAAAACCCTAGGGATGATGCTCGTAACCATCCCACATGATCATTATTATTAGGTATAAATACATGGCACTATGTAGCTCCCAACCATAGTCTACATTAGTGAATTTAAAGAGAAATAATGTCAAGTAAGTCACGTTGAAGAGTAAATTTTTACTCCATGTTGAGAAAACCCAACACCCCGCATAGAAGGGGCGAAGCCTCAAGTTAATGTCCCTAATTTTCACAAGCTATTTGCAATGCCCATTTTCTTTTGGCATTGTTTAAACCATAATTAAGCTATTAGTGAACATTTTTGTGCTCGATAATCATGTTTTATTTGGGATGAGGTATTTAACTATTTTGAAATTTGAAAACTAATTTGAGATGAAAAACTTTGTTGGTATTATATTACAATTATGTGTGAGTGATTATTGTGTTGGAAGCAAACTAAAATGTTGTGTGTATAATGAAATTATTTATAACTTTTTTGTTGTTATCCGGCTGCAAAAAACAAGTGATTTTTTTAAAAAGTAAACAATTGATCAAATCAAAAGAATTAGGCCGGATGAATACAGAGAAAAATGACAATTGCAAGGCTAAGTAAATCTTAGAAATAATTGGTACTAGAAGTATGAGCATGATATGGATTTAAATTGTTTGACATTATAATGTTTTAAGTATTATAAAATAAAGTGAGTTATTGATTGTCGGAATCTGATTTTAGAACAATTATTTTAAAATATTGATAGAATTTAAACTAATCTGAATATTGGTAAAACATGTCCGAGTAAAATTAATTGTCAATAACAAATTATGATTTTGAATCGAATTATATGTGTTTGTTTTGAATGACGTGAATTGGTTGATTATATGTATAATTACATGATTGAATATGAAACATTGTTAATCAAAATTGTTGTTAAGATGAAACGGATATGATGATTATGATGAATGGATTGATGAGATGTTTTGAGAATTATGGTGTTGAAACTGGAAGGTGAACATTGTGTTGTGATTTTTCCTCTACTAATTCAGCTAAGCCCAATGCTTCCATCATGGAATTGGGTTTAAACTTTTTAGGCATCCGAGCGTATTTCCTCCTTGAGACCGCTAATGAAACAACTCTTGAAAAATTTGTCGACAAACTGTGATTGGCCAATCTCTCGAATTCCATATGATATTCATGAATTGAGCTTGTTTTTCATATTTTAGTGAGCGCACATGTAAAGTCATCATAAGCACTCGGGCCAAACCGTTCTAGAATGAAATATGTGAACTGCGGCCAATCTGGTTCATCATGATATTTTAAATACCAATGATACCATTGTAGGGCCTCTTGTTCCAAGTGAAAAGAAGCAATGGGGACCTTGTTCACACATTGTAGGTATTATGGAGACTGAAGAATTGTTCTTCCCTATATATCCATCCAATTGGGTCCATCCCATTAAAGTGAGGAAAATCTAGCTTGGGGCCACGTGACATATTTAGTGTAGAGAAACTGTGGTTTGAAGTGGACTTAGTATAGATTTTCTTTATGAGGATGGCATTTTACCGATTCACCTTGGATCATTTATGTGAGTCTAGACATTTGTGCATTCAAGGAGTGATTTCTTCCTCCATGTTCTTTGCCTGACCGACATGGGTGATAACCATAACATGATTTTTTAATGATTTTTTTGTTTTGGGAATCTTAACGATTGCTTTGTTGTTTCTACCAATAGTTTGCTTGGAAATTCATTGTTACCAATGGTTCTCAACTATGACCACTTTGTTGTTTGTCCAGAATTGTTATATTGGATATGGCCTAGCTAGGTAGTTTGCCTAAGGTTTTTAAGGATTCTCTACCAATGATGTCTAAAAGAAGTACCGCTCACGAAAAATTTTGGTCATGGACTTTACCCCTTAATCAATCATGATGGATTCATTACCATGGACAACTCTTGGTTTAACTCACGGGTGGAACTATTCAATCGGGATGGGTCGGAAACCTTTTGTGGCAGCTCCTCTCAATGGGCTAGCTACTTTGGGGATCTCGTGGTACTCCTCACAACGATTTTAGGTATTATGCCCAAGTACTTCCCATAGGTATGCGAACATGTATTTACTCTTATCCGAACCTGTAATAAAAATGCAAAAAAATATTTCTAGAAATGACATAGCTCCTGTGAATCCCTGTTGAAAAATGTTTTCCTCAAAAATCTACCCACAAGGCCAAGAAAGTGCTTTGATACTAGATGTAAGGATCCTTCTACACATATTTACAAACTCAGAAAATAAATGAACAATGAAATGAACTTTGAGGGGGAAACCTCCTTTGAGCAAGCTCAATACAATAATATTCATGGATACATTTAATGGCCTAAGCACTCCTTAATATACTAGTTCTATTATATAAATTACTACTACCCATGCATGTGGGATAATACTTAATAGCTTACAGGATGACTTACAAAGCATATACTTATGTTGTTTCTATTACACTACTAATGCAAGGAGAATGGTAAGACATAGGGTATTAAGAGGTATTGCACTATGTTGATTTAATAGAATTTAAATCTAATATAAGGACACTATTGATCGAATAAATATAACAATACTCAAGCAAGATCAAGAAAAATAAGTATAATCAATAGTGATAGATAGGGTTTTAGAATGCCTTAGCTTGTAACTATATGTATGAACCGATTCTGGACTAGAGATTGATCTAGAAGGGAAATCCTAAGTTGCACAAGCTTTGTATTTGAAACTGGGCTATAAAAATCTCAAGGATAGGAGTGCCTAGACTAGGACAAAAACACTTGGGCTCTGAAAGCATCCTATCCTAGGTGCTAGTGTCTTATGAAATACTAAGGGTTTGGTTTTTCTATGTCACTTAGTGTCGCTCCTTATTCACTATATGTCACATCATATTCATTGTGTTGCACATGTATCTCGCATAATAAACCCTAAATACCTATAAATTACTAAAGCACACATTAGATGAATATAAATATGCATATTCTTGAGTTAGACTAACCTCGATGATCACCCCAATGGGATCATCACCGAACATCGCACTACATTTCGACTCCATTTAGTTCTTATGTGTGTGTGATTGAAATAATATCCCTTGAGCTAGAATTCCCTAGTTCCAATCACATTGAGAGTAGCATGATACACTTACTTTGTCCCAAATGAAAATGTATGGTATGGAATTCAAAATAAACCTCATATGCGTGCAAAATGCAGATCCTTGGTGTAGTAAATAGAAAATATTAGCTCTTTGTAATAGTATATGCCTCTTGAATGTTTTCCCCCTTAATGAGGTTAAATAAGACGTGTGTGTGTGTGTGTGTGTGTGTGTGTGTGTGTGTGTGTGTGTGTGTGTGTGTGTGTGTGTGTGTGTGATTCCTTTTCTTAAGTTTTGTCATTAACAAGTGAAAATAGAACCAAGAGTGATAAAAGACAATAAGAAAGAAGTAATATTCAAAAGGTCGAAAAGGGGTGAAGAGGACACAAGTGCCCAGGAGGGGACAATAACACCTAGGTGTTCATGTCCCTAATGGACGTTCATGTATAGGGTGCTCAAGATGTCGACAATGAAATCAAAGTGAGTAGGATGCTTGCAAGAATGCAAACTATAAGTTGTCAATTAGAAACAATAAGCAATAAATATGAAAAGGATAAAAGAAATGTCAAAGTAAAGTAAAGGGGTTTTAATGAGTGATTCTCTTTCTTAGTATTCATGCATATAACTAAAGTATTTAGATGATAGATTTACATAGTAAGTGTGTGATTTAGTGACTACATGTGTGAAACAAACATTATGATCTCTTACGATACTAGAGATTGAGCCTCTAATCTTTGTGAGGGATTCCAAAGTATCCTCATTGAAAGAGAAAGGATCTCCTACTTCTTTCTAGACCAATTCTTGGAAGGAATTTAAGATCTTTTCCAAAGATGAAATCTCACTCAAAGGAGGTGACTTGATCTTATACACACTTTTTTTACTTCTTCCAAGATCTTAGGTGCATGTTCCCTACAAGACTCAAGTTCTAAAATGATATCATTTATCATATTACACTTGAAACTCATCATTCGTGAATACACGAGAGAAAAATTATTAGAGATAGATGTGAATACATTATTTCTCACCAAGGAGTGAGAATCAAGATAACTCATCTCAGATATCAATGGGAAAACACTATCCCAATGGGATTTTTCCTTCTCAATCTCATCCTTTTCATCTTTACCTTTGAAATAGTGGTGAGGACAAATTGAATAAAGAGAGAATCTCAGGTAGTAATACCTTCCCTTTTTCAGGATCTTCTCCACCCATTTTCATTGGCTCTCCCTTACATAGTGTACCCTTGAGCTTTCTTGATCACTTGGGGATCAAAACTACTTATCAAAGAGATAGCCTCTTCTAGAGTAAGTGATGTTGCATTGGGTTCTAGGAATGATTAATCATAAGCAATGAGGGTTTTCATATTATCTTAAAGTTGTTCCACATCTGCTTATTCCATTTGTTTCTTGTGAAAAATGGGTTATAGACTCCTTGAATAAATGTACATCTCCTTCATGTGTGGCCTTTCCCAAAGAAATCTCAATCAACTCATAATCATCCCATCTCATTTTTCCCATGGGTTTAATAACTTTTGGACATGTTACTTCCACATATTGAGATCTGAAAGCCTCAATGAAGAAACAAGAATTTGTTTGTGCTTTCTTGGTACGCTTGGTTTTGATGTACTTTGAGATGGCCTCAAAGTAAGGTGTGGTGGCTTGTTGCATCATTCATGATTCTTCTCTAAGCAACTCTTTTACACATAGGAAAGTATCAAGTGGTGTAGACATAAATTTTGGCATAGAAGAACTCTTAGGTGCTTGATAAGGAACCAAAGCATGCCCGAAATGAGATGACTCAACTACCTCTGAAGAAACACTTGGATTCTGGGGATGATTAGAAGATTAAAATGGATCAATTTCTCCTAGCTCAAGTGGCTTAATAGGATTTTTTATCTAATATTTTCCTTTTCTCGAAGCCTCCTAGGGGGATAAAATTTAGTGCACTTAGGTTCTAAAATTTTCCTCTTAGAAGAATCTTCCAAATGAACAGATCTCGTGGCCCTTTCAAGTTCCTTAAGTGAAGAATTGGGAGACACTTTCTTAGATGAAGACAGGAGACCACCGAGTTCAATGAAAGAGGCCCTCTTCTCGTTTAAACCAATCTTTTGACCTCTAAATTAGTGTCATGGTTCTTTCTTTTATGTTTCCAATAATCGATGTTCCATGGGGTGGGAGGAAGAGGAGATGATTGCACTACTTGATATTTAGGATCAAATAGGTTTGATCCATCATCCTTCATTCCTTATACAAACCAGTCAAACTTGAAGTCCCTCATCTGATCTACTAGCATTCTCATGTAGTCTTGATTCCTAACCTCAAATTCATTAGTACAATTATCCCAATAGTCCTTAATTATTGGAATGTGATGCAAACTTAGAAGGAGGAAAGTATCAGGATTCTTCCTATTATTAAAGTTAGGCCGAGATACATAAGAATACAAATTGAAAGTTTCGAAGGAGGTTTCAATGTTTGTTGCATCCGTGATACTTTTGGATGAGTATATTCTCAGGGAGATAGAAAAGGATACAAATTTTTTCATTTTCTCTCTTACACCTAGTGTGAACATGGGATAACTTCCTACACAAATCAATCATGATTATTTTTTCACTTAGGTACCTTGGTAACCTGCAAGGTGCAAGATCAAACCCTCCAACTTTGATGTAGGTGATGGTGGGAAACTGAATGAAATAACTTACATATTTATCAATCAAGCCAGCTTCTTGAGATGAAACTATTCACTCAAAATTTCCTTATGGTAACCTTATGACATATATGGTGAATGCATCATTCACCCTAGAGAAGTGTGAGTTACTTTCCCAATATGTGAGTTGTGGGTATTTTTATTAGTTGGTGACTTCTACAACACATTAGGTGCAATGGAGAGACCTTAGAAATGCCTTGTGTATGTGAGGGAATACACTAGATAGGAAGTCATGGTGAACTTCTTAGAGGTAGGAAACCTCGATGAATGTTATTGCTTATAATTTTCCCTAGTCAATCATTTGATCTCCTTATGTGACCACTATAATGAATTGGGCCATATAGTCTTAGAATTCCTTTGTGGTTTCTTCCTCGTCGCCCTATTTATATGATAACTACGTCAAAGTATGATTTTGAAATTCACTTTGAGACCAAGTTTTAGGAATCTGAGAGGGGTTCCTTCCCTATTTAAGCCATGAACCAACTGCCAAGCCCTACAAGTATGAGTTTGTTCTTTCCCATTCCTGTGAGGAAAACTCTCAAGTGATGATTACCATGTTATTACAGGTAGGAATTTGTAGGCATTGAGAAATACCTTTTGGTGTGAGGACTACAAGAATTGAATTTTCATCTGCCATGATTGTTCTTGAATTTGGGTCATAGTGTTGTGCACAAGCTAGGACTAGCTCGGTGCTTTGAATAGAAAAAAGGATGATCATATTCTCTCGAATATCCCACTTGAGAATATATTTTCCTCCACAAGGTTCATGAGGTTCAATCAACATCCTTACTTTTAGATCTTTCAGTCCATGTGTGTTACATCACTTTCACTTACATTGGGATACTCAGTGTTCAATATGGGAATTGGCTCCAGGCTTGAGTATTTTACCTTCATGATGATGGGAAGTAGTGAAAGATAGGGAATGAGTGGATATGAATGATTTGATCCTAATCATAACACTCTATTCTTAGCATATCCCACTCCATATTGCTATTTTTGGTAAGTTTCTCAAATTGTCACTTTTTAGTGTTTTTGACTTGAAAGGAGTGATGGTGACACTGAAATTTTTCTGTTTATGAAAATTACTATTTTTAGAATGTGAGGACCTAACACAACTTACTATTTTTATAAAATGGACCTTTGGATGTCGAAATGGATTAAAAATACTCTCAAAAGTTTAGGTTTTTTCCCGGATGCTCTGCTACAGTTTTTAGAGGTTTTTAATCACCGGAATTTTGCAAATCTGAAAAGAAAGTGCAAACACTAAAAATTCATATGGATTTAGAAAATTGCTCGGACTATAAATGGATATGATATTATACTCAATGCAAAGGCATTTTCAAGAGGAGGAGATTGGTGAAGTTTCATGGAAAATTGATGCATGGTTTTGTAGTTATGAGTAAAAGTTTATTTTTCAGTATGGGTGTTTCTGGAAACTTCAGCAACATATATATACAAAAATGGAGTTGGGGGAAGAAAAAATCATTAAAAACAAAAAACTACTAAGTATTGAGCTTTAAAGTAGTTTCACTCCATTTGCACATTTTAACTCACCTTTTAACCTACCAAGCTTAACCCAAATTAGTCAAAGGTTAGAGGGTGATTTGAACCCACAAAAATAGGGGACAAAAGAGGAGAGAGGAAAAATGGGACAATGAATTATAATTTGCACAATACCATGAAAAGTGGTATAGTGTGAAAACATGAGAATGTGATGAAAGGGCTTGAAATTTGAGTCTTCGAGGTCCGAAAATGGGTCTTGCATGTTACCAAGGGTTAGCACAAGAGGAGGGGTGCATTTTTGTGTCCCATTTTCCCCTTAGCTCTTAGGACAATGTGAAAAGGGACATCATTCTCTTAAAAATGCACCATGGGGTCATCTTGTCATGAAGAGGGGGACATGGTGACTCAACACAAGTTTATAGGTTTCCTAGGACATAACTTACAAGGTCTTAAGTGACGAAAAACAAACCATAACAAGGGGAAATTTTTTTTGTCCCTATTATCCCCTTGCATCAAGGGACAAGGGATAACTAGGGGTGAAAAGTGCACCAAGGGTCCACGTGGTCATGTTTTGCAAGTGAAAAACTACCTAGGGAGAATGTTGTGAAGTCTTAACGACGCAACTTAAATTCTTGATAGTGCGCTCATTTTTGTGTCCAAATTGTCCCCTTTCACAAATGGAAAAGGGAAAAGGGATAGATGAGGGTGAAAGGTGTGCTCAAGCTTATAAACGTTTTTCATGTTATCATGCCAACATGAAATTAAAACACAGAGAATGTTTTTCCCACCCTAAGAGCAAGACATGGAGTTTAAAGGAAAAAAGTTATATAATTTTGATTCAAAAACACCTATTTATTTCATTCTAAACATTTTAAAGAGGAAATCATTCTTGAAATTTGATTTTAGGCCTAGTCACTCTTTTGTGAACAAAGGGGAAGTTATAGTGACTTAGATTATCACATAATATGTTGAATACTTGGACCAAAACTGATGTGTCCACCATGTGGTGAATTCCAATAGATTTCTATTTACTATTTTATTTAGCTTCCAACTCCTCTCGAAATCTTCATAACAAGTCCACTTTCTTTGTTGAAGCTATCATTCCCTGTACCCACAATGACCCTATTTTGCTTGAATGACTCCCGACACCATATGACCCCACAAAATTCTTTGAAACTACCTTGGATCTCTTCAATACTCCTCTACACAACCCCCACATGGTTTGATACCTTGCAATCATCTTTCAGATGGTATTTCTTTGTTACAAAATGGATAAAAATAGCCCTTTTTATGCCTCCGAGAACAACTTCTCTGCATTGGATCTTAGCAACTTCATGAGTCAAACTAGGTATACTTCCCTACACATGAAACAAACTTGAAAACCATGTTATCATGTTCTTCTCATCCAGATGAGGATAACACAATGATAATTTGGCTAGAAGAAGGTTTTACAATGATCGAAGGAGGAGGTTTTCAACCTGGGGCTTGATTGTCATGACCAAAAATTAAACTTTGCATGCTAGACATTTAGCTTGAAAACACTACAATATTAAATGTGTTGAAAAATATAATTAAATGTATTATGGTACCTTAATATACTTGAAACCATGTCAAATAATTAAAGTTAATTGAGTGAAGAGAAAACTACTAATCTTCATGGAACTTAGAAATATTAATTTTTCATTTTCCTTTCGTGGATGTTGCGAGAGTGGATCATGATGACCATGTTAATAGTTTAACCCTCGTGTTAGGATAAAAGTAATAAATTTGAGCCCTCCTATACTAGAAAACCCTTGAGTAATTTACTTAAATTGTGAACCTTCAAACTATATTGTTTAGTTTTTTTACTAGAGAGTTATAGGAGGCCTTGTGTTGACCATAGAATAGAATGTATTTCCTAAGTGCCCTAGTATTTGACTCTAGTGTGTGTGTTCTTGTAGGGTTTTTGTACCTTAGTTCTTTATTTTTTAGTATTGGATGTGATTGTTCTAATGTTTGTATGGGAATGGAGGTCGAGCTTGACGGAATAATTATGATCTTTTATTTTACCAAATAGCCCAAGGCACGTTGGAACATCACTCACCCCAAAATCGAGCACTCACAAGTGCGCAAGGGTACCAAGTCCCTCTTTTATGGCATATTTGTCAAGGAGTTAACATGATAAACACATATATAGATATATTCTAGATCCATAATAACAATGCAAGGAAAACCATAAACAAATCTAGATCTTAACCATAGTGCATAAAGAATTAGACAAGAACTAATATCATATTCACCATAAAAGATCCATCCATATTAATATCAAAACCAATATCCAACCACATAAAACCATTGTATTAATCACTGTAAAACACGAATCCAAATACATACATAAGAGTATCATCATAGTCACGCGTGCTCATAAATCAACAACATAACCTTACAAGTAATCACGGATCTCTCAAACCATGCAAATCAATACATATTTATAGGAGTGGGGACTTTCCCTTCACCACCTATGCATCTTCAAAATAGGTTGCATGCTAAGAATATCCTTGTGCCACTACAAGATAAATACAAAAGCATGCAAGCTCAGTAATAATAGATTATCTAAGTTTCTCTTATGGTGGAAGGTGACTCGTAAGTCATTATTCACGCGATTGCCAAGGGTTCATCCCTTTCCTGGCATCTCAATTTTTACATCTCCAATATTCTATTTTGGTTAGGAAAATTAAAAAATTGGAGTATCACTCATATCTTTAGAGAAGCAAATCACACTGTCGATTTGCTAGCTAATGTTGCCATTGTTGGGCTGGATGCCACCAGGATCTTTTGTAATCCCGAAGACTTGCATGGCTTACTCGAAACTATTTCACATGAAGGATGTTATGAACTGTACCCTCAAAATTAATGGTGTCTCATGCAAAAATATTTTAAGTCGATCGTCGGCTCTTTCATCCCAACTTTTCTTCTTTGTTGGTTTAGCTTGGGTTTAATGATGTTCCTTGGTTTTCCCTTCATTTCACTTCATGGAGAATAGATGGAGATGGCCCTCACCTCGAGCCATTTCTCATAGGTGACTTTTCGATATCTTCCATTACTCTTCCATTTGTGAAGCTTAGGAAATTGAGAATGTGTTGGGAGAGTCATCTATGCATGACTCTTGTCGGCGTGAGCCAACTCGACATTGCTGCTATGTTTGTCTCCTCTGTCTTCTCATCCATTCGGTTCTTGCGCAGATGCCGAGCTCATCACCGATGACCTCATTTACCCAGGTTCACGAGGTGGCCTACATGAGGAATTAGTCGACTTTCGACTACCCGACCCCTTACTTTAGGTCGAAGAGGTGGATGAACTGGATATTGGTCATGGGTGAGGATTCAATGGCTTGGTGAAAAATAGAGAGAATTACTTCATTATGCGGAAAATGTGGACTCCCTTCTTTGGCACAGTTTTCCATATCCTCACCTTTTATAATCCTTGGACATCTCAAAAGCCCACTTTCCTCTACATTTTATTATAAAAAATCTCAATGTTGGGCCCTAAATTGACTAAGTCCCAAGGTAGAAGGTACGCACATGCAAGACAAGAAAAAGGAAGGCGCTTAGGGAAAGGTGCACAAAGAAAGGGTTTAAAATAGAACTAGGGCATGCGTGAAAGTAGAACAATGGTTTAAGGACTTAGCCACATTTTGAAAGCACTATCGTAGGAGAAACACGTGAGGGCTAGAGTAGGTGTGAGGAATGGATAAGGTGCCTTCCCAAAGCCTTAGAGGTTAAGAAAATAATATTTCACATAGGGAATATTCCCAGGGGAGATCATTACAGTTAATGGAGGCTTTTGCAAGTTGGCAAAAACACTCAACTATGAAGGACCACACTTCCACTTGGCATGCGATATGCTCATGAGAGAAGCTATGGAAATGTATCCAGATTCTATTTAAAGAATTTCTTGGGTCCAAAATGAATAGGAGAAAAAGAGGCAAAGTGCTGCAAGAATGCTTGGTGATGCCAGGGTTTGTAGTTCTTAGTGCTAGGAAATATGGGAAATAATGTTAGGCATATATGTATGCGCTCATGTAACAAGGGTTGTAATGGGGAAAGCATAGCTAGGATCTCTATTCAAGGTAGTTTTGTATGGCTAGATCTATATTCCTTGATGTATATGGTCTGAGATGAACCCTTTTGTGATGTAAGGTGGCTACTATGGATGTTTATAAATCAATATATGAAGCTCTGTTATGGATATCTTTGTTTATGGGTATAACCCTTATGTTATTCATGTTATTATGGATCAGATCTAGTTCCTTTGTGTTATTTACAATGCTTATTTCCATTTATGATGCACCTGTGCTTGGATTTGGTGTCTATACTTTTGTTTATGAGTAAATGAATGCATTTCTGATTCTGCAACCCATCCTCCATTAATGGTAGATCATTCTCATGAATATCACATAAAGGAGGGGTTCGGCACCCGCGCACCTTGGGTAAGTGCCTAGTGCACACTTGGGTGATAGGCCGATGTAATTGGGGTAGAAAGAATGTGTAGCAAGAAATGGCTACATTTTGTTTTGTTGCCGAGGCCTCTTTTCAAGCTATTGTGAGAATGAGGTGTGATGATAGAGCATTTGACCTTAGACAACATCGAGGCATGGCTTAAAAGCACAGAGGATGAGTTTTCTAAGAGATTTAACACTAGACTTGAGTTTGATGCACGTAAATGGGTAGAGAACCACCTGTATCATGAGTTATATGAAACATTCTTTTGATGTTTTCTAGTAGAGTCTGTATGATCAGATTTCAACATATGCATTTAGGTCAAGTTGGTACTATAAACCTCGTGTATGCGATCCGACTGGACTCATGCTTTGTTGATAATTGTTGGAGTAGAGTGTTGACTAGTTATACCTTGGAATACACTATTTCTACATATTCTATCCCGTGATATTGCTAAGTTTGAGTTCTTGAGGAGCCTAGAGGATCGTGCTTGCATGTTATTCCACCGCTATCAAGATCTTGGCTATTAATTTGAGTTTGGAAGCATTTCCCATGGCTGGCTAAACTCATTCTAGGCACAGGGGCATGAAAGCTAGTGTGGTAAAAGATGGTGGACACTACGGCGGAGAAGGAGAGAGAAGAGAGATGACTTAAGTATGATGAAGTGTGAGAGAGGGATTTGAGGATATAATGTGAGGTTGCAGGAGTGATGGAAATATTGAGGCAGACGTTGCAGGAAGGATTTGCGGTCTACATGGAAGGGGTTAGACTCTGAGCAGCATCTTGCTACCCCATCTTGGCAAGCACGGGAGAGTTACCCCCTCAAATTTTGGTAAGATTCCATCACGTGAAGGAAGGAGAGCTATAGGCACGCCTCTTGGCCCACCTAGTGACCAGCAGCCCTTGACGTTTAGCCTTCCAGTTTTGAGGAAAACTTTTCTTATTCAGTTGTTAATGGTGTTGATATTGGTGGTCGAGTGACACCTAGGAGGTATAATTTTTCATTTGGTACATCTATGGTTACACAATAATTTCCTGTATTCGAAGGTATCTTGTCTAGTACAACATTTGGGCAAGGTGTGGGTTCAAAAATTTTGGGTATCACATCTGGAAGTGGCGGGGAAACACATCTGGGAGTGGGTCAACTTCGCATATTGCCAACGCACGAGTTTAACACGGTGGTGGGTTTGTAAGGAGTAGTTGCGTTAGGCCCCTTACCTATGATAGGAGGAGGATCGGTGGATCTGGAGGAGTTGACACTAGTGGATCTAGTGGTGTTGGAGGTGGTGGAAATATTGGAGGAAGACAAGGTTACGGAGGGAAAGGGCCTAAAAACCTTAGCATGTATTTTTGAGATGCCTTTACATTTACCTTATTACAAAGGTGTGGAAGATGCTTTGACGAACATGTGCATAAATGTGAGTTTCATGGCGCGCGAAGGTATCACTACACCAAAGTAATGTGAATAATTTTGCAACTACG